>CAXIVR010000006.1:10461064-11176064 GCA_964035755.1 Teleogryllus oceanicus | reverse complement strand
TCATTTGGCAGGACAACACCCGACTGTTTTTCTTGGTCCTCCATTGATTTGCATGTGTACGCCAAACTAATCATTATAACAAAACTGCACGAGTGTGGCTTATTATTATCTCTCAGTGAGTTCTTCACCTGAAATTGCAGAATAAACAATACTTTTTTCGTTATTTATGACTAGCATAAATACAATAATAATAAAATGGTAAAAATTAAATATATTTCCCGCGCACTGCATTCGCAAGCACATTGATATTTGATGCGCTTGGCTGTGGAAGAGAGACTCTCCATCGCATTGCGTGTAATACTACATCGCAATGCATATGTATATTACTATATCACAATGTAATACATACATAACAAAGTAGTAGGCCTATTATATCAGCAATGTAATTATGTAATCGTACGCCGGAAAACAGCGAATTTTGGCCAGAAAAACACAAGTTGTCGGGCCCCGGTAACAAAAAAATGTTTCTTTCTCATTTTCTCAATTTTTCGACTCCCTGATAGTAGAACTGAAACATGACTTTAAGAATATTATAGAAGTGTGAAACCTGGGCCAACCTCGATAGCGGAGATGGTTAATTGCATCTCAGCACTTCTGTTAGAAGGGTCGCCGGTTCGAGTTCCGCCTTGGGCATGATTGTCTCTTGTTTCCCATGTATGTGTTGTCGCGGAAGGCCTCACGTTCTGCTGACCCCAGATGAGAGTAGCTTGCAAACGTGTTTGTATCTAGTGTATGGTTGAATATGCGACCCATCGAGACCTAAAGGTAATGATCTACCGACTGGATCTTTAGTAAAAAAAAAAAGTAAAACTCGGTCCTGTATTCAACTTTGGGTTGATATGTTTGGAACTGTTTTTGAACACATGTTTCAGCTTTTCTGAAAATGCGATATTTGAAGCTCATTTTCACAAAAGACTATTGAGTTTTCGAGAAACTTTTTTGAAAATCATTTGAAGCACTTCCACTCACTAATGCAATCAACACAGAAAAAAATACTGAATGATTCTATGCATCTGATTTACGAATTTTCAAATTATAAAGAGTTTTTCAACTTACTTATTCCATTACTAAAACTTATCTCACGACAAATCAATTGATGTCTGTTACTCCATCTGCATGAACCGATTTAACTAAAAAACTACTGAATAGAACTACATGAAAATTAAATGCATTATAGACACTATCCATGGGACCAACTTAGTTTCTCTTTAACCGTGATATCCATAACGTTTACGAATATTTTTAGTTACCCGCTTTTACGAAAGTACTTCGTAATAAAAGTTCGTGCGCCGGAAAACGACGAAGTTTCGGCATTGACGGGCTCTGGTAACGAAAAAGTGGATAAATCTAATTGTTAAATATAGAAAAAATATCCTCTAATACGTGGTGTACCCTTTTACCGGTTTATGTAGTAGTGTAATATAGTGGAGCGTTAGAAATTATGCGAGAATGTATGTGTTATTGTAGCACCACTAGTTTTCATATGAAATCCTGAAAATTAAAGAAAATGTGATGCGACCCGTGCCATCTACGATTCTGCATCGCGGCGTAGACTTCTTCCCCTCCCCCATTGGTGTTCTCCAGATAACCAGACATTGGAATGCGAGGGTTAAACCAGTGGCGACCGGTACGGAATTATATTGGTGGTGCCAGGTTGTGATGCGACACTGATGTGTGACGTCGTCGTGATGTGAGAGAAACACAGACACGGACTTTTTACGTACAGATTTATTTACATTTACTATACAATATTTATACTCCTCTAGAAAAAAACTACCGCTGCACTCCACAGCACTACAACTCCTGAAGAATGCTGCCCCAGCCTGACTCAGAGAACCCCAGCGTGCTGAAGCACCGCCCCTGGCCTCCAGACCCGTGGAAATCGCCACACCTCGCGTAACCCCCTCACGAGTGACAAAAGTGCATCCGCACCGCGATTCATCTGAACTCGAATGCCGTCATTTCCTCCACTCGCCCCTACTGCCAAGAGTCACGTAACAGATCTCCCACGCTGTCGACCCGCGGCCCGCCTCATCTTATTTCTGAGTTTTGGGGCCGGTTGCAAATGGGGCTTGCAGTCAGCTGCATGCCGAGGCTGTCCTTACACATCATCCCCCTCTGCGCCAGCTGACCTCGTGTACCCAGACATGCCCCTGGCGGCCCACATCCTCCCAAGAGGCGACGGTGGTTCGGTTGCCGCCAGCCCGGCGCCTGCGGGCCAACCCCTTCCCCTCGCCGGCCGCCGGTACGTTGTTCTAACGGAGCAAAACGCTATGGTGTTACAGATGTCACTAATTTTTGATGTTCAAAATTAAAACATCGATCAAAAATCATCGATGTTTTCAAACATCGATGCGATGTTTTAAATCTGGTTTAGTAATCTCTAAAATAAAATTCGTGGGCAACAAAATTTAATTTTACAGTGACCATGTTTATTAAGTTAATTATAATTTTTATTAAGTTTATTTTTATTTTTTAAAGTTTTAGTAAGTCTAGTATAAGTAAGTTTAGTATAATTATTAAGTATAAGGAAGGTTGAACCGAAAACAAATTAAATAATGATACCAAATAAATTAATAATAATAATAATAATAATAATAATAATAATAATAATAATAATAATAATAGTAATAATAATGGATAACAACAAAACAGCCAGAAAGCCAGATCAGCCCACAAACACATGGAAAGACGTACGAAATACCAGGGCATCGGGGTCATCCTGAGCGAGAGATAGTTTCTTCGATGAAGGTAGTGCCACTGTCGCACTCTATGCAACTGAACGTGAACTACTCTGCCAGTTCGACTGTGGCACCGTCTCATCCATAAAAGACGCATACAAACCTACACAGCGTTAAATGGGCTTAGGCGGTGCCAGTACGTAGGTGGCTCAGCGGTTTGGAAACAGCCCGCCAGATGGCACTTCCTCCGCACTGGGCGCTTGAAGAGAGCATTGATAGAGCATCGAAAGTCTGTATGTTTGTTCAAATGGATTACTATAAATAAAATGTTGAAGAAATGTATACATATATTTTGAAAGATATTTTATACACATATTTGTGGTTAAACCAGTCTTTTCCTTATTTTTGTTGGTGGTGTCATGGCACACTGCCACTACCCTTCAAGTCGCCACTGGGTTAAACACACCGGGCGACCGGTGACCGGCCGTTGATTGTCGGTCGCAGGGTGCTCGGCACCTGGATGAAAATCGCCGTCAGTCGCGTGGTGCTTGGCGTGGTGCTTGGCGTACGGATGTCAATCGCCTTCAATCGCGTGTATATCAAAGCGCGTGGGTCACCGGCCGCTGTCAGTTGCGTGGTAGTCAGCGCTTGGCTGTCAATTGCCGTCAGTAGCGTGGCGCTCGACGCTTAGAAGTCTTTCGCCTTCAGTCCCGTAGCGCTCGACGGCTGGGTGTAAATTACCGTCAGTTGCGTGGTGCCGGCACGGTTAGCAGGCGTGGTCGGATGTCAATCGCGTGGCAATCGCGCGGCTCTGTGCAGGGCAGTCTGCTCTTTGCGCTTTCAAAGGATTCAAGTGATCCTGAGGTCTGTGGAAATCGCTAAATTACACTTTTTAACTTCACTTTATTGATTGATTGATTTTTTCATGTTTCTGGGCGCGTCAACGGCTTCGGTCATTGGTCCCGTTAGTGTAGTTCATGTTTTTCTCGGGAGATGGCGGTGATCTTCGCCTTCTGGATGGCGAGATCCGGCGCCGACCTACCGTCGGCTAGTGGGGTTTCCCCCTAACCAGGACTCTCCCAACAGCGGGGCACCGCCCCAGTCGGGACAAGCTCTAAGCTCCCGACCGGTCTCCCGGAAAAGGTAGGTAGGCATGTTAGGGTGTGTGTGTGTAAGGGAAGGACAGATCGCGCGCGCGGTCCGTGACCCGTTTGGTAGGGTACTGCTCCGGCATTCGCCTGGTGTTGATCGGAGAAACCACGGAAAACTACCGATCAGAGCAGCCGGCCGCTAGAATTCTCCTCCAGACAGCGACTGAATTCGATGAAGCTAGTGTCGAAAATCCTGCCGCCGTCAGGACTCGAATCTAGGACCTCTCGGTCAGAGGCGCTGCAGTGACATCAGTTGATGCACTGAGCTACCGCTACCTTATAATGTATATGACATTCCTTTCCCTGTCGCATGCAATGTCAATGGCAGTGTTTTGAAAAAGAACGAAGGCAACGAATACAACCATGTCAATCGCTGGCGGTTGTTTACCCACAATGCAGAGCTCTAATGCTTAGTTCGCTTACGTATTAATACAGGCTTGCTGAAGCATTGCACTGGATTATTAAAATATTTTTGTTCAATGAATGATTGCCATCAAAACAAACTGAAAACATGCATTATAAAAGGTTATATTTACCGTGTCTATGATTTCTAATGCTGTGTTGGCGCAGATCATTGTCACAAAGATGTAGCGATGAGAAGTTCGCGAAGCCCAAGTGTGGCCTTCGACGAGGCAGAAGAAAACCAAGGCTGCCAGAGCTACGACTACCTGCAACACATCACACATATTGTGAGTTGCTTTTAATGGTGCGTCATGCCTAGAGATTTTAATTAATACGACATAGTTCCTGTATATCAAATTATTCATTAACATTGTAACTGAAAATTCCTTTTCATTGGCTGTCGGTATAACTTACGTGGTGATGTGAATATACTCCAAGTAGTGAAGTTAAATAAAATTTGTTGTGCTACAAAACTTGTGGTGCTATAAAACTAGTTGTGATACAAATACTTTCTCGCATTCTTTGTAATAATTGCAATTTTCGAAAGTTCAAAAAGTTCAACGAATATGAGACGCGCGCCATTCCCCCTATACTATACAACAGGAATTACCGGCGGCGTTAGTCGAATGCGTTTACTACGCTCCATGAAGTCACGAAGGTTAAGCGAATTCGAGACTCGCGGGTTCCTGGTTGGGTTCCTAGTTGGGTTCCTGGTTGGGTGACCGGCTAGGAACCCCGGGATCCAACGACGTCGAGCCCCTGGCAGAAGGGATAAAAGGCACTGACTGACTCCGACGTGACGAGACTCGACAAACACAGTAATTACACTACAGTAAAGTAATAATAAGTACAGTAAAGTAATAGTAATTACTTGGTAACGGAGGATCACTCCAACAAAAGTGCTCAACGCCCAACAAGGGTTTAGAGACGCGTTGCGTCAACGACGCAACAAATTAAAAACAAAATTAGGCAAAAATTTGAAAAAAGGTAATATTTGTACTTTAATAGTTGTAATTGTGCTAAATTTTTGTGGGAATCGATTGTGATAGTGACGGCTTAAGATAAACGTGAACAGCTGTAAATCTGAAGTAGTGTAATGTGAAACCTTAGAACACAAAAAGTGGTTTTTGATTTTTTTATAAATTTCATTGTCATTTTTGTAAATATGCACGCAAATTATATATTTAAATTATATATTTAACTTAGGTAATAGGATGTAAGGCATTTATGTCATCTCAACGAGTACATTTAGCACTATCCCTACCAAAAGTTTAATGAAAAAATTTGCGGCCGTTTTTGAGAAAATTTGGTTTTTGTTATTTTTTAATATTGTACATATTGCACGTATTATTGCGCGAAAACTAGTAAAATTTAAAACATACACATGACCGTGATTATATAACTAATATAAAGAACAAATTTCATTTGAAAGAAAATTCTCTATCTATAATTTTGCAGTTGTAGGAACGTATTACACATAAATTTTAATATTACTCAACCATAATCCCGGATTCTCTGCCTATTTTTAAGTTTTTTTCTTAAGTATCTGCCTATTGTTAACTATAATTCCTATTTTCCTGCCTATTTTTGAAATTTTAAGTGCATATTTGCCTGCCTAATTTCGAACTTTTTAGTACATACATGTCCGAGCTCTAGTAATGAGTTTTTCTGACAAATATTCGCTGTTTTTTCGCGCAGCATTACGTAACTTTCTCTCTACTGCGTCAGCGGTTGCAGAGAAAGTAAATATTTGGAGTCATTTTTGATTGATTAGTGATTCCTGGCGCGTTAACCGTAAAAGACTTTAGTCTCGTAAGTGTGATGCATGTGTTTTTTCTTTGTGAGGTGGCCGTGATCTTCTCTCGCAGGATGATGAGATGGGGCGGCGACCTACCTGTAGGCTAGCGGGCTTTTGCCCAACCAGGTAACTCCCACCAGGGCACCGCTCCAGCCGGGGCAAGCTCTAAGTCTCGACTCGTTCACCCATATGTGTGATGGTGTAGTTCATGTAAGAGAGTGTAAGTAAGGTGTGAGGATAGGTCAAGGAAGAGGAAGGAAAGTTGGCGCGCGGCCAGTGGTCTGTTTGTTAGAGTACTGCTCCGGCATTCGCCTAATGATCGTAAAACTACCGATCGGAGCAGCCGGCCGCTAGAATTCTCCTCCAGACAGCGACTGAATTCGACGTAACTGACAAGTTAGGATCTAAAGTCCTGCCACGGCCGGGACTTGAACCTAGGACCTCCCGGCCAGAAACATTGCAGTGACATCAGTTGATATCCTGAGCCACCTCTCCCAGTGGACTACTTTTTAAGAAAAAATTGAAAATGTCTCCGTGGTTTAATGTAAAGTAGCCCAGAATTTGTATATTACCCCAGAATATTTTTCAAACTCGTAGAGCCTAGTTGTCTACAGACGGACAGTCTATTGTTTACAGACGGACGGACGTTTAAAAAACACCTCGGTATCCGGTTCACCTGTAATATCTCTGCGAATAGTTAAAATACTATTGTAAATAATCATAATTATTTTGTACTGTTTAACTATGTTTGAGATTTAATAGCAACATTACAATATTAATTATATTCCTTAGCAAGAATTCCAAGCACGCCGTACATGAACAATATTACAATCATTTAATTATTTAAGATCATAATTACTGTGAGTGAACCTCAAGAAAGATGCTTCTAGAAGATATCTTGGTTCACCGACGTCAAGACATTGCAATCAATGACGCAACTTCGATGAAGACTTCAATTAGTAAGACTCGCGACAACGAACGCCGGCATTGTTCGAGCAAAAATTAATATTAGCTTTCTGGATATTTTATGACAGTCATCATATTTATTGATCTGGGCTGCCCGGGTGACACCGCGTCGAAGGCTGTGGTGCCGACGTTTCGTGGTCCTCTTCAGGGGTAGGTCCCTGAAGAGGACCACGATATGTCGGTCGAAACGTCGGCACCCCAGCCTTCGACGCGGCGTCACCCGGGCAGCCCAGATCATGACTCTGGCCGCGGAAGCCTACGATACCATTATATTTATTAATATTTGAGAAATTTTCATGTATGAAAGGTTATACAGAAATATGAAAAAAGCTCTTAAAATTAAACTGTTTCAAATTATAAAAATCATGAAAATTTTATAAAAGCGTATATCGTTATGAATTGCCAAAAATTGAATGACACAGAACATTTACATTTGAAAGATGACATGAAGATTTATATAAAGAGTATCAGTCATGTTAAGTTAATTTTCGATTTCGAATATCGTTAATATTATTATTGAATGGCTCGCTTTTCAACGAAATACAATCCTGTATTCCAATTCCAGGAAAAAGTTTTCAGAGTAAATTGATCCCGTATGGGCGGGCCGCCAATCCATGCGCTAAAGATGTAAGTAGGCAAAACAGATATGAGAGATAGTTAAAAAATATTTGCTTTCGTTATAAATTGGAATACAATACAAGAGTAAAAAATGTATAGCCATTTTTGAAAAAAATTTAAAATGTTAACGCTTCATGTAAAGACTTCCAATAATCAAACTACTGGTGCCACAGAATGGCACGGACTTTCTAGTATTTGTTTTTTATTTCTTTTGGTGTGGGATAGCTATAGAAACTTGCCACATACTCTTGCCAGCTGCCATCTATCGCCGCCCAAAGTACAAATTTTTAAAACATTTAAAATTTAAAATTTAAAAATTTTTCGGTTTCCTCATGGGAAAACCGATATATTACTTAAATAATATTATAAAAGAGTGAAACATCGTTCTAAACGGCAAATTTCGTAGAAACATTTGGAGTCATTTTTAAGAAAGTGGCGTTTAAGCGTCACTGTGAATGCGAGGCTCTTTTTCGCAGAAAATTTTCTAGTTTTCAATAACTTCATTTGAAGTCATTTGAAGCACATCAACATACAAAAGCAAAATTGTTTACCAATCGCTGAAAATGTGCACATTAACGGAATGAGATACTTCAAAAACATTACATTTGTGTAATATTTGGGACAGGAATATTAAGAAATATTAAGTCAGAAATTGATTATAATATGTTAAGACAGAGAACTTATCTAAAATGCCAAAACGTAAGAGTAATACTCTTAGAAGAGTAGAATGTAGTTACTACCACTATGTAGTTGGAGCACTTATTTATTTTTTCCACAAACCAAATTTTAAAAAGGTCATAATGCCAGAAGCATATACTCCATGTAACCAAAAAATATATCAGTTGAATAGCTTACAAAATGACCCGACCAGTTTCCTATATAAATTTAGTTTGGCAAACAAATTGCAAATAAATGCAAATCGGTCAGTAAGTGAATTATATCAACAAATAAAAACAGTAATCCACGAAGCAGTGTTTGAAGCATTATGTGAAAATCCCCACATAAAGGAAAGACAAACATACTGGTGAAATGAAGTTTTGAAGAAAATGATTGAAGAGAAGAAAGTGAAATATAAAAAAAATGTCTAAGAGACCCCGAAGAGCGAATAGCATGTAGTAGTATCAATAGAAAGGTAGCCAAGTATCAATAGAAAGTATGCCAGAAGAGAGGGGGCCCAAACAAGTATATAAATGGATACCACCGTATAGAAGACGGCGGGGCAGGCCATCAACCCCATGGGAACAAGGAATACTGACTGCGTTGGCGACAAGAAATTTGACAGAGGAAGACGTAGTGGAAAGAAAAGGCTGGAAAAGAGGAATCGAGAAACATTGCCAGATGCAAACTCGGATATATAGATACATTTGAGTAAGTTTTGAAAACACAAAAGAATACAGCAAAATGAATTACTTGGGCGACGAATCAGATTAAACAGTGGGATGTTTAATATAAAACATGTATTAAACAATGCAATTAGCATCATCCGTAAGAAAAGTGTGAAGAAAATATTTGGAGTCGTTTTGGAGAAAATGGCGTTTGAACGTTTCTGAAAATGTGGAATTTTGAGCTCATTTTTACAGAAAACTGTTGAGTTTTCGAGAAACACTACACGCCATTATTTAAATCACATGTACTCATAAATATAATAATGTAATGAAATTGACACTAATGTAAATGTTAACGACGTGAAAGACCAGTAAAAAAATTACATTTTTTTATTTTTGAGAAAATCAAAGAATAGCGCAAAATGACGTTTATATGATCTTATAGAGTACTATCCCTCAAAACGTTTACGGAAAAAAATTGGGGCCGTTTTTGAGAAAATATTATTTTTGTAATTTTTTAAAATTGCAAATATTGGACAGTATATTGCACGAAAACTACTAAAATTTCCGAGAAATGTACATGATCTTAGTGAAAGAACTATATATGGAGAAGAAACGTTCTCACAGCGTTAGAGAACGTTCTCACGTTCTCAAACTCCAGCATCGCCGGAAATGTAAATCTTAACGAGAGAGGCTAGTCCTAAAAATATATTTTTGTAGTTTTTGAGAAAACAAAAAATAGAGCAATTTGGCGTTTGTTATCTGATAGAGTACATTAGCACTATCCATTCCAAATTTTTAAAGAAAAATTTGGAGCCTTTTTCGAGAAAATTATTTTGTATTTTTTTAATATTGCTCATATTGCACGCAATATTGTGCAAAAATTACTAAAATTTTTAAATCATGCACATGACCTTAATGGAAGGACTAGTTATATAAAACAAAATCCATTGGAAGGAAAAATCTCTTTATTCAATTTTAAATTAGTAGGAATAAGCCGTAAAATGTCAATTTTTTTAAAATTTTCGAAAATTCAGAGTTAGCAATGAATAACGGATCTATGCCTTCTTTATAATTTACTCCATTCTTTTAAAAAATGTGAAGAAAAAATATTTAAGCCATTTTTGATAAAATTTTAAAATCTTCCAGGGGCTTCATGTAAAGTACCTCCAAATTTTAAAGAATGTTTTTCAAAATCGCAAAAGATTTCAGTCCAGTCAAATCGACCGGGGAATATCAATATCCTAAATATTCTACTCGTGGTTGTGTTCACAGCCGGACGGACGGACACGTTTGCGTCAATCCATTTTTCGACATCAAGGACCCACAAAACAAGGATTATGGAATTTACAACACATGATAGAGGATTCTTTTCAAAATTTAGCAACTGGGTTTTTTCCACTTTTTCGGTATCAGAGCCTTGTAATAAAAGTCTTTCTGCCGAAAATTGGCCGTTTCTTTCGCAGCATTACATAGCTTTCTCTCTTCTGCGAATGAGGGTAGCGATCGGTAAATTCATTGAAAATACGTAATTCACTGATGTCTTTTAAGTTAGAGAAATTGTTAAAAAAATTTCGAAAACTTCTCCAACTTTTCCATTAATTCCCCCCTCCCTCTCAAATAGAGTAAACGGCGATTATCGAATGGCGCAAGTATCATTTTCGTTGATTTTTCTGAATTTTCTTGTTGATCTTTCTGAAAATTGCAAAAGTTAGAAATAATAGAAGAAAATATTGGCTGTTGTAGCACTATTAGTTTCTATACGAGTGTCCCACTAAAGGAATTTTTCTGTCGAAAAATCAGAAATGTTTGCCGCTGCTTTATAATAATTTCTGTTTAGTGCGTACCAGAAAGTAAAAATTATCAAGATAATACAAGATGCCATCGCAGTGGCGCCGCTTAGATTTTACGATTTCTATATTTCGTTTTTATAAATGTTACCTGAAAAGACTGGAATCCAAGCCAGTCAGATGATTGGAATTTGTCTGCCACATAAATTACAATTATAAGAAGCTTTGCCAGCAAAACAGTGCTGTATATCAACCAGGAAATGTAGATCAGAGGTAGTACTCCGAAGTGATAAGCGGAGCAGTTATGGATAGAAGTTACATCCACAGGGGTCGACGGAAACATAAAGTTCAACCACTCATGTGAAGTTCCAAACTGTCTCCGCAGCAAATACCTATAAGAAAAGGTTTGGGCCGCAACAAATGCGGCTATGCACAAGATATCTGGGATGACCCATAAGTACGGCAACCACTAGAACAAAAGGACAAGTAATCGCTAGGAACACATTTTCACATCAGTGATAAATATTCAAATGTTATTTTAGCACGTGATGTGAAAATAAATAATTATGAGTGTGTTAATCATACATTTAATAATAATACTAATAAATAAATACAAATTCGATAAATAAATATAAATTCCATAAATATTAAATACAAATTCAATAAATAAATACAAATTCAGTTTTTTCAGGATATTAGTTTCATTACTTTACATGTCAAAGCTGCGTTATATTATGCAAGTGCTAAATGTTTTATGTGCTTCACTTTATAGAATTAAGCTTTAGAAATGTCATGAAACTGAATAGTAGTTGCTATAGAATCCCCTCTTATATTCGTATGTTTATTTCCTATTGAATTTGTATTGTGCGACAGGACCTGGTGTTCATTTATTTCCATTGATGTGGGACGTTTGCTCACCTCATGTCGATCCGCACTTTAAGGTCTGATGAATCCATTTTAAGGTGTGTTGATGATTTGGGTTCGAAGATTTGGCAATGATTGTACCGAAAAATTTTAAACACACGTGAATTTGTATTTTATATTTTTGTTACTTTTTTTAAAAAATCAATGACAATAAATGTTTACACTTGGCCTTTTTATTACTAGCTTAACTCTTCTGATTACATCTCACAAAAGAAAAAGCTATACAATCGTTACAACAGAAAAGAACTATGCTTAATGGAAAATCGAAAACACCGAAAATGTTGTTTCGTACCTTTCAATACTAATTCCCCTAAACCAATGAAATGAGGGGGGCCTTAAAAATATTATGGAAAATATAAAAACTATTCAATGCACTCACACAGTTAAACATGTTTCAGAAAATATAATTGAAATGTTTTATATATACCATTATCTGTAATTTATGTTGTAATGGATTTTAGTAAAATATCATGCTACCCACCTTAACTTGAACGTAAAACGTCACATACGTATAATAAAATGTCACTGAAATTGTTTTGTAATACGACAAATAGATGATTGCTGGACATTTAAGTTTATACACACACACAAATGCATTTAAAAACAATGTTCGAACTGAAAAACTCACCATCTTTATTCCACTATTACTTCACATGCTCGCGCTAGATCAGGAATATTTCAAACAAATATTTCTTTAAATTTTCTCTTTGTATGTATCAAGGCACAGAAAAATAATATGTCGCTTCTCCCCTTTTTGGCGAACTCACCATTTTCCGAAAATTTCAAAAAGTTAACATTAAAAACTGCAAAATTGAAGATAGGAATGTTTGACTTAGGCAAAGTCCATTCAAACAAATCAGCAAAAGGTGATGAACAATTTAAAAAACGAGTAGATTTCACTTAATTTGGGTATGAAGTTTTCGAAATTTGTAAAAAAATTATTTTGTAAAATACCGCACCAATTGTTTTCATTAAATTTTTCCATCCTATGTAATAATAGACGATAAAAATTAGGATGCTAGTCCCATTTTCGGCGAACTCTCCGCAAACTCGAAAAGTGCAAAAGTTGCGTGTTGGAAATATTGGGTTGAGACAATTACATATTTTAAGCGTCGGCCCGTGTCCAAACCTTGCCGTCCTTGCCTTCTGTAGCATAATTGTATGGATGATGAGTTAACTCGGAGGACTTCAGTTTGTCTCGATGCGGAAAATTATTTTTGCTCTCAGAAAACGCTTTTGCATGTTTATGTAGTAGTATAATAAAGCGGAACACATATAATGCGAGAAAGTAGGTGTTGTTGTAACACCACCAGTTAATACTTACCCTATTTTGCTCAAAATTACGCTAAACTACTAAATTTCGCCCAAAAAATGCATATGACGATAAGGAACTAATTGTGGAGGACAACTTGTATGTGAAGGAATTTTTTTTTATCTTCAATATTGTAGCTTTAGGAAGACGCCGAAAAATACAAATGTTGTCTAATTTTTCGAAAATTCGAAAGAACAATGAAAATTATTCTACGCCATCTGCGTAGGCGAATTTTACTTTATTCTTATAAATTTAAAAGAAAAAAATTGGTGCCAGGTTTCAGAAAATTTTGAAAATATCCCAGGGACTTCATGTAAAGTTTCACCAATTATTGAAGGATTTTTATCAAAATGGCAAAGCTAAAAGTCGGGGCAGATCGACTGGGGAATATTCATTTTGAAATAAAAGCCTATAAATAGTTAAGATGCTAGTATTGTTCACAGACCGACACACGGTAGGACGTAGAGCTGTAAACCAACTTTTTGGTATCCAGAATCCACAAATCGTGGATAAGGACTATAATTACGCGTAAATTCAACTATCAGTTACGCCTAAACTGCGCATAACAGAGAAAGTTGAAAAGAACTAAATTGTAGGAAATGTTATATAGAATATTTTGGTAAGAAGTAAATTTTGCCTAAATTGCAGAGGTTTTATATAAAACCAAAAAACGAAGAAAATGGTATATTGATCCTGTTTTTAGTTATAACGCAAATTACAAGAGATATCTATTTTAGCAAACATCAGTTTCGTATTCATCCTAAAAACACAGCAAAAAATCAAAACGACACTATATTTGTTTTACGAAACTACGTAATGACTGGATTAATGTGACACATTGATACAAATGACATTTTTTAGTTTTTTTTTTTCAATTACATCCACAAATGCGACAAAATAACTATTGTATCTGTTAAAAAATACTATGCTCTCGTTACTCAGAGCAAAGTCACTCACATTTCACCTAGGAGGTCTGAGTTCGATTCCCATCGATTGCCGGACAATCTCATGTGAAATTTGTTTCCACAAAACGAGTTAGCACGGGCTTCACAGGAGCTAGTCCAACCCCTGTGAAGTATCCTGAGCCCTACCCCTATCCTAAATCCTTCCCTATTCTGGCTGCTGGGTAGTGACGCAGGAGCGCATGCGGGAGGCACGTACGCGGAGATGCTACCCAGCGGTGCTCTCGACAACGACGCACAGACTATGAGTCGGCACACGTACAATAACGGACGATTATTTTATATACACACATACACACTCCATTTATGTGAAGTAACGGAGGATTACTCTACATTAAGCGTTTAAGAAAGGTTAGGAGATGGGCTCTAGAAGGCTTATAACACTTCTAGAACCCCACTACCTTACATTTGAAGGAAAATTCATGATATTTGGTTGAGTAGAAAATCCAAATTTCTTATAAATGAAAACCCTCAGTGTTTTAATTACAAGATAGTTCCGTTCTTTTGTGATAACTGTACAACCTCGTTTTAAGCAGAATTGGAAATAAAGGAGAAGTTTCTCGGGTAAAAGCAGAATCGTCTCTGCAATTTAACCTTCAGACAATTAAGCGCAGGATTGCTAAATATAAAAAAGGAGAAAAATATTTCTAGAACATGGGAAGGTCAGATTGTGAGAGTTAAAATATTTTTGGTTTTCGTTCATTACTTCATTAGTTATCAATGTTATGCTTTTGATGGGACTTTTATTTATTTATTTTTTAATATATTTATTTCCTGTTCAATGTTCTATTTTTTCAGGATTTTTAAAAAAAATTTTCCAGAAATTCATATCATAATTATTGGTAATTATGATTTTTTTAATATAATCGAGTAAAATAGGATTTTATTAAATATTTTGTATTTTTTAATATAAATTTGGAGTTTTAAGAGAAGTTATTATTTAGCATTAACATCGAAAATTATTTATGGAGGGTGAAATATATTTTTGGGGAAGAGGGAACGAATTATTTTTATGTGATACTTTTTTCCCAGATCGAAATGTTGATAAGCAGGATAATTTGTTAAGGAGTTGAAGAAATTAGTTATAATTATTTCTATTATTCTTTATGTATCTGTTTGTTGGAGATGAACCATTCAGCCTTTAGAATTCTCCGTAAATATTTATTTTGAATAATTTGTATTTTCTTCATGTTTGACGCAGAAACATTACACCAAATGGGACTGATTGTGAGAAATCAGAAATGAGAGACGTTTGAATAATGTATGGAATGTAAAAATTGCGAATAATTAGAGTTTGTAAGTTCCAAAAATGATTTATTAATTAATTACTTCCTGAAGTTTGTAACATCAACCAAAGCAGATATAATATTGTTTGTGTTTGAAGCACAACTTTAGGTTAGGCGAAGGTAACAAGTGAAGCATCATTTGTTACCTTCGCTCATCATACTGCTCTAGCATTCGCTAGGTGTTGATCGGAGATACCACCGATCCCGAAAATACCGATCAGGCAGTCGGCCAATAGAATTCTCCTCCAGACAGCGACAGAAATCCACCTACGTATAGGACAGGTGTCGAAAATCCTACCATCGTCGGAACACGAACCTGCGACCTCTAGGGCAGAGGCACTACGGGACATCAGTAGTTGTATTGAGCCACATCTACCAGTCAGATATTAGGGATATCTACTGGAAGTCGGTCCTGTAAGTAGAGTTTATTTTTCAACTTCCTGTTGATATTCATTAGTTTACTTAAATCGATTCATAAAGATGCTCAGAAAGACAACAATTGTTGAAACAAGAGTGACAAACAAGAGTTGAAAAAATGTTTAAAAGTTTAAAATTCGAAAATCACATGCAGGTCCTCCGCTTTATTTATCTGTATTGATTGTCTTTGTGAGTAGAAGGGCTTCAAATGATTTTCAATAAGTTTCTCAAATTCTCAGTAGTTTTCTGCGATAACAGATTCATGAGACATAAGCCGAGAGCGAAACTGGAACCAACGACCTTTTACTCTGAAGCGCGGAGCCCGAACACGCCATTTAACCACCTCGGCCATCCGGGCCCGTCGACTGTCTACACTTATATTTTGTTCTTAAAGAAATGATTGTTTCAGTTCTACCATAAGGGAGATGGAAAATTGAGAAAATGTAAAAAATGTCCTTTGGACGGCAAAAAAAGGCAGCTAAGAAGAGAATAAGCCTTAGCCAAAATCTAGTCGAGAATAAAGAGATTAGAAAGCTCAGTATTTCAAGAGTGTCTACGCCATTCTATAGCATCACCAGTTTTTACTGTATTTAGCAACAATATTTATCCACTTTTCGTGACCAGGGCCTGGCAATAAGACTTTACCCCCGAAAATTCGCTGTTTTCCGGCGCACGATTACTGTTAGCACATAGGCGGCCAAAATTAATTCAAATTAGGCGCCGTACATTGAATTCAATCATTTATAGCTATTTTTTTGGCGTTAATTAACAACAAAGGGTATAGATTTCAAATGTCGCGCCTTCGAGATGTTATTTTTTCCTAAAAGCGGCAGGCAGCCTTCCAGAGAGAAAGATCGACATAGGTCCGATTTTCACGGTTAACTCTAAATTTTCGAAAATTGCAACAGCTTGATTTTTTTCGGCGTCTTCCCACAACTACAAAACTAAAGATAGAGATGTTTCCTTCAAATAAAATTTGTTATCCATAAGTAGTTCTTTCATTACGGTCACGTACATTCTTTTGAAAATGTTAGCAGTTTTCTCGCAATAGTGCGTGTATATCCACTGAAGCCCTTTGTCCACTGATCTTGTTTTAGTTATTTTTTAAAATTGCTCATATTGCACGCCATACTGTCCGGAAACTACTCAAATTTTCAAAAAAAAATGTACATGACAATGAATAAAATAACTAACTGTGGACAAAAAATTTAATTTGAAGGAAAACGCTTTACCTTTAATTTTGTAGATGTATGGATAGGCCGAAAAGATTTCAAACTTTTGAATTTTGAAAAATTCAGAGTTAACAATGAAAATTGGACCTATTCCCCTTTATTGTGTTTTTACTGTATTCTTACAAGAAAACTAAAGAATAAATTCAGCGCAAATTTTGAGAAAATTTGGAAAATATCCCTGGGCCTTCATGTAAAGTGCCCACAAATTTTAAAGAATGCTTTTCAAGATCCCCACGACTTGATTCGAACCAATCGACCTGGGAATATTCGTTTTGTAAAAAGTCTATGTATGGTTTGGTTTAGGCGCTAGTGGTGTTCACGTACTATGGTTGCCAGGTGTTAACTACTTGAGCGGACAGTTCGCTTTTTTCAGATTATGTTGACTATTTTTGTCACAAAATATTGGACATTTTTTAATTCAAAGGATTTAGGATGAAATGGTATGTAATCTAAAGCTGTACAGTCGAAGAGAGTAAGGATAGGAGAATCACGTTGTGTCTTTTTCATAAATTAGAATGAGATAAGGATCATATATTCATTGAACTCGATTCTCCGAAAAAAAAATCCTACTCAATTGCTTCACAAGACATTGGATAAAAGTATACAAATTATTAAAATACTATTTTTCTTAACTTGCCTTTACCTATTATTTTTATATTGTACAGAGCGTTTAAAAAGTCTCTCCGCGGAGGCCGTCTCCACACTTCACCATCCTTCATGCGGAAACGACAAGAACGCGGGCTTAATCAGCGTGACAGTGTTGGAATGTTATTCTCAGAAGGGCGCTCGTTGCAAGAAAGCATCAATTAAAATAAAAATATCTGATAATAAAAATATTTATTCTTATGCGATCACCGCAATGTGTATTAAATTGCATTTTACTTTGTTTTTTTTTCTAGTGCTTTTATCCAGCCAACAGCCGTTACCCTTTACGTCCCGATGGGACGCATATTCGACCACACACTAGACCAACACACTTGCGTCCTCCTCTGATCTGGAGTAAGCAGAACGCGAAGCCCTCCGCGACAACACACACAAAGTCAAGGGACAAACAACCATGCTTAAGGCGGGACTCGAACCCGCGACCCTTCGGACCGAAGCGAGTCGGTCGGTACTCGCTCTTAGCCACCTCGGCCATCCTGGCCGGCTTACTTCGCTGTCTTGTGTTAATTTTTATTTGACTGCGCACCTTTGATCAATTCTTTGTGTTTAAGGAATATTTCTTTAATTTCAGTATAGCGTTGAGAAATATTAAAAAAAATGCGAAGTTGACTTTGAACTCATGATACAAGTAGTCAGTTATTAGTGTTCCAAAGCGTACCTATCCAATGAACAAAAGAGTCCATTCAGCCGATCGCAGCGAGAGAATCATCAGGTGATAGCGGTACACCGACCAACCGACCAACCGACCATCGTTTTTTCGCACAGTCAAATATGCGTCACATAAAATACACCCAATACGTCACAATACAGTTGATTCCAAAAATTAACTTTCATTCTCTTAAATATTTGTACTGTTTTATAAAATAAAATAACGTATGCAACTCTTTTATAATGTTGCTTTATTGCATTTGTACAAGTCTGACAACTCTCTCCTAATGTCGTTCGTTTTCAAAACATGCACTCTCGGAATAAAGCTTTATGAACTAGTTGTACAATATCGTATTATAGATTCGGCGCCGTGTGGAGTGCAGTAACAAAAAAAACTTACAGAAGTGAGATAAGGCATTTGTCAGCGAAAATATATTAGGGCCATTCCATATAGAAAAGGGGACTTTTATGACACAACTTCTTCAAACTTGAAAATAATTTGGCATATTGTTGTCCATGATGTCTACATCGTAGAGGTACAATATCAATTTTATGACACAACTTCTTCAAACTTGAAAATAATCTGACATATTGTTGTCCATGATGTCTACATCGTAGAGGTACAATATCATTTTTTTTTACTGATTGTTCAGCAATAATACACTCTTAAAATCTAAGTCTTCTTGTGAACACCCCTATCTTCTTTAATTTTTTTTTTCCCTCATATAAACGTTTCTACAAATTCTAAAAAATTGTGAGTATACATAAATAACGTAGTACAATTATTCATTAAATATCAATTTTATTTCGTGTTATTCTTGGCATACGACAAAAAACCTTGTTTAAAACGCAATTACTTGCAAAACAACCTTTTTAAATTTATGAAAATCTAGGTACCTTCATCGAATTCAGCTGCTGTCTGGAGAATTCTAGCGGCAGGCTGTTCTGATCGGTAGTTTCTCGCAGTTTCTCCGATCAACACCAGGTGAACGCTGGAGCAGTATCGAAGCAAATGGGCCATGGACCTCGCGATCTTTCCTTCCTCTTCGTTGACCTATCCTCCACAAACTTACACTTCCATACACACCGGGATACCAGCCGGGAGCTTACGGCCGGTTTCACCACCATTACTTAAAATTTTAAGTTCGTCTGAAGAATTTTAAGATAGACTTAAGAGACTTTTCCGTTAAACCTTCATCCTTTAAGGCAAACTTAAACCATAAGTTCGATTTAAATTCAAGCACACCTCTCATCTGCACTTATCCTGCAAAAGTCCTTTACGTCACAAAAACTGTTAAAATGGCGAGCGTATGGTGGAATGTTGCTTTTGGTAGTGATTGCTGCGACAATTGTGAAGACAAAAGCTTTGGGAAGCCTTCTTGTAGGCCGGGATGGATCCGTGAACGGTTCGAATATTTTGAAAAGCTGGATGAGAGGAATTTTGACACCCGAATTCACCTATCACAGATGACAATACTACTTGTCTTGGAGCTAATTGAAGACCATCTGGAATTTCAAGGTTAACTCTATAGTTAGTTATTACCGAAATTAATATTATACTTTTTTGGTTTTATAATATTTTGGTTAACAACTGCCTGGGAAAAAACACTTTTGCCTAACAAATGTTTTATAAATTATGTTACATGGTCCCGTACTTATTGTCAATTTAGAAAATTAACATTCAGTAATTTTTATTGAACAGAGCTGTACCTTTCCAATACAATGGTGACCGTTTGTGTAGCTGTGTAACGAAGAAAATCTCAGGCAGGCGAAGTTTGCTAGATACGGCAAAGAGATACGACAAAGTCATACTCACCGTATGTCTCTTTTACTCCCAAGTCTAGAGGAAAACATTGAGAGTCTCACAACCGTTATCATCATTAATTACCAGGAATAGTTGGTTGTATTGCAATATTGAATCGCGTTCTGACAATTACTGCGCTTCACGTCGGTGTTTGTTTACCAAATTAATCTTGCAATTTTTTCCGGCCTCGTACGAGAAACCTTAACGTTACATACGATTAACAGCACAGAAAATGCTGCCTTAGAAGCAGATTGTACAAAAAATGCGAGTCTTATCTTTTACTCACTGATTGTGTGTGTTCGATGAAATACATATCCAGCAAAACACTCTGCACTATGACAGTTGCCACAAGGCAGACTGTAATTATAGCATGAAACACTTCGCGCAATTTCCTTTGAGCATCAAGGGGTTCTTCTTGTTCTTCTGCCTTCTGAACACCCATACCTGCGACAAATATTGTTAATAAAGCTGGGAAAGAACAGCGAATTATATTTTTAGAAATATGTTATATTAATATATCAAGTAACATACGATAATACCATCCTGTAGTTTTAAACAAACTTTTCAATAGAACAATAATTCCATTCTTACTTCGTATGCTAATATGAGAAAAATGGCAAAGAAATTCATACCACAAGTAAATTAAGACATGATAAGTAATTTTACTTATCATCCATTGTGCAAACGCCTGAGAATAAATTTTATAAATACTTCATACCAAATGCATATACAGTTCAACCGTTCTTTAGTGGCCAAGAATAAAAAAGTTGTTCGATAACGATCATGCCATAAAGTAAATAAATATTTAATGCCGGGCGGCTTCTTCGTTGGTGGTTTATTGTCGCATAACGTCAAATGTGCCCGTAAGCAGTGCCCGTAGCTTCAGTTGGTGTCACTCAGGGCAAAAGTAATGGTATCACCCCAGTGGCGTAGCATGGGTGTCAACTGCCTGGGGCGGAGAAACATTTTGCTGCACCCTCATTTAGGTATTTCAATTTAAAAGTCTAAAATATACCATAACGTGTATTTCCATTGAAATCTCGAAATCGATTTGCCGCAGCATTACATAACTTTCTCTATACTACATATATTACTCCGTATACACATATGTATGCGAGAAAGTAACCAGAGGAGATAGAGAATAGCACAGAAAATGGCGTTTGAGCATTTCTGAGGAATTTTGAATTCATTTTCACAGAAAACTGTTGAGTTTTTGGGAATCTTTATTTGACATATTGAAAGCACATATACTCATAAATATAATAATGTGAATAAATCGCCTATAATGTAAATATTACCGACGTGAGAGAAGTCAAAAAAATTAAATTTTTGTATTTTTTGAGATTATTTTGTTTTCTGTAATTTTTAAAATTTAAAATATTGTACTACACACTATTGCACAATTACTAAAAATCTTGAAAAAAATGAACATGATCTGAATGAAAGAACTATTTATGGACAACAAAATTAATCTGAAGGAAAAATCTCTATCTTCAATTTTATAGCCGTAAGAAGACGCCGGAAATAATTCAAAATTTTCGAAAATTCACTTATTTTCGAAAGTAACTGTGTGAATCGGACCTATGCCATCTGTATAAGTGTATTTTACTCTCATCTTACAAGAAATTTAGAGAAAAATTTGGAGCCGTTTTTGAGAAAAGTTGGATGTCCCGGGGCTTTATGTAAATCATGTACCCCCACATTTTAAAGAAAGTTTTTCAAAATTTCAAAGCTTTAACTAGAGCCAGATGGACTTCAATTTGGAAAAGATCGTATGAATGGTTTACGCGCTAGTGGTGCTCACAGACGGACGGAGGGACTGAGACTAGAGACCGAATCGTAGGTGCGACAGAAAATATGAATTGAATTTAATTTTTAGGGGAAAGGATAATTTTAGAGGAAAGCACCCAAACGCGGGTCCCTATTTTTTCAAACATTTTTAAAATCCAATTTTCTGTACAATTAAATGAAAATATATTCAATACGTGCCTTGTTTAGTTATACAATTGTTATATTATACTGAAAATGATTGGTCAAGTAGTTTAAGAATAAAATATTTTTTTGTAAACATTACATTTTGTAGGTTTTTAAAGGGTTTTCTAAAATGAGCCCGCCGGAAACGTTTTAAGAAATTGATAAAAATGATTGAAACAAATGCAAATGAACTAAACTTGGACTAGAAAATACAAGTTAAACACCTACATAAGAAATTGTTTTGTATGTCTATACATTCAAGTGCGACAAAAATCTCATATATAAGCATCCTCTTCCGTCCCCACACATTCAACATGAGACTAAGAGTGAACACATTAGGCATATAATTCTCTTACAGCCATCTGAAACTTTTACACCGCAAAACGTGCACTCTGCATCTTCTTAATCTGGGAGCGAAGTAGAAGAGCCAGTATACATGTCGTTCAATTCCTCGCTGCAAGTGGAGTCTTCCTTTTGCTTTTTATTTAACTTAGAATTCTCTTAAAACTCTCTATTTTCGACTTCTCTGGAATTAAAGTCTGAAATTGTCACTTGACCTCTTTCTTCTTTCTGCCCTCTCGAACCGTTGGTCTCCAGAGTAGACTCTTGCTTTCTAACAGACTCATAAGTTATAAGGAAAATACCTTACTTCTTTTGGGGTCTCGAGTTACGCACCAGTATGTTTATATTCGAAATGCCAATAACATTTTTATAAGGCAAGTAAACTAAAGTACATTACCCTCATCATCATAAAGTACATCAATAGCTTCTAATGTCCTCTTCAAAATTATGTAATGGTTAGAAGACATACCGATGAAGTATTGAAATTAGGCTATTGAGAATAAGCTCTTGGAAAAACTGCTTTTTACTGTTCGCTCTATTGCCCGATTGTCTTGTAAAAAGTGAAGATGAAGCTGATCGATTGACTGGACTGCGGTCTTGCAAAGAACTACAATTTTATTAGGTTTCCAATAGGCAACAGCACTCAACAGAACAGGAAATCAAGTGAATCGCTTTAGAAACCGCGCCCGGGTTTGGGTACTTTCCTCCATTATTTATTTTGAAGTTTTGCCGCCCGGGGAGAGCCGCCCCTGCACTACGCTACGCCACTGTATCACACCTCATAAATTAAATATAACTAGGGGTGCTACAGAATGGCACAGACTTTCTCGTACTAGTTAGTTTTCTAATTTTTTTGGTCTGGGCTAGTTTTTCTAACTTGCCACATACTCTTGCCAGCTACCATCTATCGCCGCCCAAAGTACATTTCTCAATTTTTTGGTATCCTAATAGTAGAACCGAAATATTACTGTAAGAATATTATACAAGAAAAAAACCTCGCCCTATAAGGAAAAGTTCGTTGAAAACTGTGGAGCCGTTTTTATGAAAATAGCAAGAAACATTATTAAATATAATTTAAAGCACATGACTCATAAATGTAACAATGTGAACAAATCGCCTCCAATAGATAATAACGACGCCTAAATTTTAACGACGTGAGAAATTAAAAAAATACATTTTTGTAATATTGGAAGAAACAAAAAAATAGACCGAAATAGCGTTTATGTCACCTCATAGAATACATTTAGCACTATCCTTACCAAACGTTTAAAGAAAAAAGGGGAAAAATTGCTATTGTTATTTTTTAATACTGCACATATTGCACGTAATATGTACAAAATATTCTAAATTTTTTTAAAAAATGTATATGACCTTAATGATAGTTAGATTTTAGATTTGTCTTCTAATTATAGAGAACAAACTATTCTCTAATAGTGATTGTTCTCTAATATTGTCTTATAGAGAACAAATTTCATTTGAAGGAAAAATCAGGAGCTTCAATTTTGTAATTGCAGGAAGTCGCCTAAAAAATTCAAACTTTTGCAATTTTCAAAAATTTAAGGTTAACAGTGAAAATTGGACATATGCGTCCTTAATACGTACATTTCACTCAACCCTTACCAGAAATTTAAAGAAAAAATTTGGAGCTATTTTTGTGAAAAGTTTGAAAATGCCCCAGGGGCTTCAAATAAAGTACCTCCAAAAATTAATGAACGTTTTTTAAAATCGCAGAGCTTTGATTGAGGTCAGATCGACAGGGGTTTATTCACTTCCGAAAAAATCCTAGTCTAGGCGCTGGTGTGGTTCACATACACCAGACGGACGGACGGACGGACAGTGCGACGATTTAGAATAAAACACTTTTTCGGTATCAAGGACCAACAATTTCTGAAATCTGACTACATAACGTGTTAAAGGGAGTAACTGAAATCTATTTTTATATAAATAATATAAAACGAAGTATATCTAATTAACAAATGCATGTTTATTTACAAAAACCTAATTTTTAGATCCATCATTAAAATTATACAATTCCAACTATACATTTTTCTAATTTGTGTCACCCCTAAAATGGTGTTATCCAGGGGGGACCGCCCTCCCTTCTGCTCTTCCCTAAACCCGGCACTGTCGGTAGGATAGCACGCATAGCACGAACATACATGGAATAAAGGAATCATATATTTGCATTTTCCTGTCAAAACAGGAACTATCATTGTTTATGAATTTTCCCAATTTCCTGCATTATCTAACGAGACCATATGCATATCTCACAAGGCCGGAAGCTGCAATAGGTTTCTTTCTATTATTGTGACTATAGTAAATGCGCAATACAGAATACCTGGAATCCAGAGAGTCTAGTCCAGAACACAGTCGTTGCTGATTGCTAGCTCGCACCCTGGGGCAGACTCACCTGCGGCCACGAGCCAGGAGGGCGCCTTGGTGCGTCGCGCCGAGCCCTGTGGCCAGGGCGCGCCGCCGGCCTTGTGGCTGCCCAGCGGTCTGTCGAGCGGCCCGGCCACGCCCGTCTTCCGCCGCTGTGGCTGCGCCATCTCGCCACGCTCGCACCGATTCACCACGACCAGCCCCAGCTGCTTAGGGCTTTCCAGCGAACGCGGGATGCTCTCGGCCTCATAAACAATTCAACTTTCCGGTATTTCGTTTGTTCTTTGTTTTTGTTTTTAGATTTGAATATGGCCGTGGACAATCAAGAGTTCTCGCTTTCAAATACGCGCCTGCAACTCATGGAAAATATTATAGAGCTTGGGCGCATCCACTCAAGGTAATCCACAATGATGTATAAGATATAGATGACTCACGTATATACTCTATGGATAGGGCAAAGTGAAGTCAGCTGCGCCATGACAGTTATTGGCAAAACATACTCTTGTGCGTGGGTTATCGTTGTGATATAGGTACTGTTTCTGCCAATATTTGCAGTTTTCTGTTATGCATTCTGCGTGAGAGCATTCATTAGTATGCCAGTTTCATGTGCTGCGTACAAATGCTACAACTGCGTACAATTGCAAAAAAGGATATGGAATTCCTTTCATAGCTATGTACCAAAGATACGACTTTGAAATACTGCTTGAGTTTTTCTTAGAATATACTACAAATGCGACATTTAATTTTATTGTGAACCTTGATTTTTTAGCTTTCCTCTAAAAAACGAGGATTTTATCTAAATGTGAATTGTGTCGATGAAGGAGGATTGGACACTAACCCCGAGAGAGAGGTTATGTTCAGAACATTTTGAACTTTCCTGCTTTAAGTAAAAGTCTCCTGTGGGTACCACTGGTTGATACCTTAGAACACTGTAGTGTAAATATTTTAGTATTAATGTTTCTTATATTTATTAACATTTTTTATAATTACATGTTGTGCAATCATAGACGGGAAATATGAGCGTCAAACCCTGACTAAATTAATTACTTTTAAGAGATCAGTAATTTAAAAAATGCAAATAAGAGCTTGTTTTTGACATTGTATGAAATATATGTATTGTCCTTTCTCATAGATCCTAACATGATTTTTCTTTGACGTAGGGGTTCTGTTTTAGTCAGACTAATTAAACAAAAAATTATTATTTTTCATTAAGTTTATTAAATATCAATAGTTTTTGATGTGATTAGAAAGCAGAATATGCAGTTTTAGTCAGTCTTGTGGGCGCATAATATACGAGCTAGAATATACTAGGATAATCTAGATCGTTGATAATACAGCATAACCTTTTCATAAAAGCCTTTTGCCAACAACTGTCATGGCTGCCACGCGCAATCTCGGCTTCAAATATGGCGGGCCAGTGAGCGATCTATATCATATACATCATGGTATCGAACTAAGGTATTTTCATTCCTTTTTCAATTGGCAATTGTTGTTCCCAACATTCCAAGATAACACGATGTATATCGTACATAAGAAAGCGAATAATGACTTTTTTGATTTTTTTAAACAAAAATACGGCCCCAAAATTTTAAACCAACTGTGATTTTTTTAATTTTGGAATTTTTTAAAATTTTTTTTTTTTTTTCACTTTTTGCCTTTTGTTTGTTGTTGTTTTTTCCGGTTTTTAAGATTGTTCAGAACTTACATTGTTGTGCGATTCATTTTCTTCCTATAAGTTTTTGATTGACTTATTTCATACCAATTCGTATCCTTCGTATTCTAATTAATAAGTCGTACATTGCTCCGCTACCGAAACGCACGCGGCAGCGTGATGCACAGCGGGTATCGTGGACACTTTCAGAGTGGACATATGTAGAAAGCATCTCAATGGGCAGGAAGCGAGGGAGGCCGAGCCCAGGGTGCAGTTCGAGAGGGTACGCGTCACACTTGTGCCAGATGTGTCGCAAGACTAAGCAGAGGCACCCGGCGGATGACGACGCAGTCTCAGCCAGACTATAAAGGCGAGTGAACCCTGAAAAGGGCAGCTTTGTTCCTCGAACTTTTGGCGCGTGCGGCCAGTGTGCATAGGAGGCCGCAAGCTTGCGGGTATCATGCGCTAGGCTCATGTTAACAGTGCATTCGGCAGTTAGCAGATGCTAACGTGGAGCAAATGCTCCTGAAGTAAATGGTAGGGCAGTTATGTGTATATATGTAAATAAACTGTGTATATACCAAAGCCATCTTGTCTGTGATTTGTCCAACCCACGACGTCACAGTTTGCTTTACCTATTTAATAATGCAAATGCTCTATTAGCTGTACATGACACTGTTTCTTTTTTATTCAAATTTCTTATTATTTAATTACTTACCTCAGATACAATTTAGTCTGTGTTTTTAGGTAGGTTCAAATAATTCAATTTTTACACAATTAACTTAATTTTCCATTTCATTATATTAAGTTATTTCAAATGAATTAACATTATTAGAAATGGTTCAACCCAGGTTCCATAGGCCTGTTGTTGGGTAAAAATCATACGAATTCAAAATTGGCTTCAATGAAAATTAACCTAGCTTGTTATGGAAACAATTAGTGGATAAAGGAACTCGTGTCCCTCGCACCTTTGTTCTATCATGTTTGGCAAAATTATTGCAAGTAAGTGAATTCCATTTGTGTTAGCTGTTCTAAAGTTTTAACTGTTTATAAGATATATATCTATATATATATATATATATATACATATATATATATATATATATATATATATATATATATGGGTGTGATCTCATTTGCATATCATGCTTACATGCAGAATCGTAAGCAGAGGCAAAAAACATAAACCTCTCAGCTCACCTGAAAAGAAACACAATAGAATGTTCTCTGCCATTGGAAGTAACACATTTTCTAAGGATGCTATTGCAAACAAAATCTACAGGACTTTCAGATGAGGTTATCCATATAAATATCTAATAAATACATTATTTTTCATATTATTTGATATTTTATGAAATTATGTTGTGTTTATAATTTATAATATAATCGTAACACTCATCTCTGCTTGTCAAATGGTTTAAGGATTATTTATTGAAAATTCCCTAATAATAATTCTACAAAATTTCCTTGCTTACCTTCGATAATTATACAATCTTATGAGCACTGGTGTCTCGTGCTTAGGTTGCACAATCCCCAGTTAATCGAAAAATATTTTATAATGTCAGGAATATACATTTTAATGACATTCATTATTCAAGATATTGAAGCAATATCGATGTATGTTAGTTACAGCTTAGCTACAGCCTGCGAGCGATGTTGTGTGTGTGGAATATCATTATAGCTAGATATTGTAGTGAAAGAGAGATAGTATTGCTAATATTACAAGATAATATTACAAGATATTATAGAGAAATTATTGAAATAAAATAAATTTGTGAAAAATGTGTGGAAGCAACAGGCTTGTTGCAAAGTGCTGGAGTGCAATCACCGTATTGCCGATCTTTTGTGTTTGGTATAAATTCTATCAATTGCAAAAGTTTGAATTTTTTCGGCGTCTTCCTACAAATATAAAATTGAAGATAGAGATTTTTCCTACAAATGAAATTTGATGTCCATAACTCTTTCATTAAGGTGAAGTAGATTTTTTTGACAATTCTAGCAGTTTTCATGCAATAGTGCATGCAATTTTTGCAATTTTAAAAAATAACCAAAACATTTTTCTCATAAACGGCTCCAAATTTTTTCTTTAACTTTCTTGTAAGAATAGAGTTAAATACACTAATAAAGGTAGCATAAGAACTACTTATGGGCAACAAATTTTACTTAAAGGAAAAATCTCTATCTTCAATTTTGCAGTTGTAGGAAGACGCCACCAAAAAATTCTACCTTTGGCAATTTTCAAAAATTCAGAGTAAACAGTAAAAATAGGACCAATGCCACCTTTATAAGTGTAATTTAGTATATTCTTACAAGAAATTTATAAAAATATTAGGAACCTTTTTGAGAAAATTTTGAAAATATCAAGGGGACTTACCGGTAGCTGTAGCTCAGTGCATCAACTGATGTCACTGCAGCGCTTCTGACCGGGAGGTCCTAGGTTCGAGTCCTGACGGCGGCAGGATTTTCGACACTAGCTTTTCAGCTAGGTCGAATTCAGTCGCTGCCTGGAGGAGAATTCTAGCGGCCGGCTGCTCTATTCGGTAGTTTTCCGTGGTTTCTCTGATCAACACCAGGCGAATGCCGGAGCAGTACCCTACCGAACGAGCCACGGACCGCGCGCGAACTGTCCTTCCTCTTCCTTGTCCTATCCTCTCCTCTTACACACACACACACACACACACACACACACACACTAATATGCACTACACTATCACATATTCCGGGAGACCGGTCAGGAGCTAAGAGCTTGTCCGGGCTGGGGATGTACCTCGCTGGTGGAAGAGTCCTGGTTAAGTGGAAACCCCACTAGTCGACGGTAGTCGGCGCCGGATCTCGCCATCCAGCGAGGGAAGATCACCGCCATCTCCCGAGGAAAAACATACACTACACTAACGGGACTAATGACCGAAACAGTAGACGCGCCCGGACACACGAAAAAATCAATCTATCCAGGGAACATCATGTAAATTTTATAGAATGTTTTTCAAAATTCCAACTACAGCCAGATGGAGAGGGGTTAAGGCGCCAGTAGTGTTCACAGACGTACATTTTGAAAAAAACACTCTTTCGGTATTGGGGCTCCCCAAACCGTGTATTTCCGTTAAAATCTCGAATTCGATTTTCCACAGCATTACATACCTTTCTCTATACTACCTAAATGATCACTTATATACATACGTATACGAGAAAGTATCTAGTGGTGCTGCAGAATGGCTCGAGACACTTTCGATTACAGAGTTCTTAAAAGTAGAACCTGCCTGATTTGTGAATGCACGACAACCTCATTTTTCACAAGATAAGTACCTTCGACTTAGTTTATTCTCTAAGAACTTATAATAGATTATTTTCAAGTAAGAAAAAGAATGTTCCCATTGCAACCTAGCAAAGTAGGAATATATATTAAATTGATGAGAGGTATTGATAGAATGGCTGAAAATTTGTAGTGCTATGAAATGGGAATACGATCGAAAAATTATGATGGTCTATATTTATTGATAACGCTATTTACAATGGCTGGTAACTATTTGGTAAGAGCACGGTAAAAAAATGCTCACTTCAGAGAGAATCTGAAGATCTATTGTTCAAAATAATTTGCAAAAGTATAACATTTTACCCTCAGTAGGTGGAAGACCTAAAACTAGCAAATCACTGATTTTCGCTAGCCAAAGAGGACACTAAATTTCACTGGCCAGAAAGCAAAGAAGATGTGCAAAGTGTAAAAAGAACGCAACCAAACTGTGAAAAATGTACTATGTTGCAAGAAAACTGTTTCATACTCCAATATTTATTCTCATATTTACTCTCATATTTAGTTTTATTTTGATACAGAAAATAACCAAATTGTAGTCTTTTTAAGTTTAATTTTTTTTTAAATATTTAAAACCTGGCCTGTATTTGTGGAAAAACCCTGGACCTGTTCGTGCCTGGTGTTCCAATATTGGAACAGTCCAGATTTTAAAAATGATAACAGGAAAAATGATCATTTTCTATTAGAATATAACTTTATATCACCTATGTCATTATTTATTAGTTAAAAATATAATTATATAAAAATATTAACTGGGCTAATAATGGGTTAAAAAGTTTCTCGAAAACTCGACAGTTTTCTTGTGAAAATGCGTTTAAAATTCCGCATTTTCAGAAATACCCATGCGTAATTTTCTCAAAAACGGCTGCAATTTTTTCTTTAAACTTTTCCAACATATAGTTCTAATTGCACTCTTACTATGACGTAATGTTCATTTTGGTGTATCCCTTTGTTTTTTCAAACATTACACAAATGTAATTTTGTTAAAAATATCTCTCAAGCTGTTTATAATATGCATATTTTCAGCAATGTGTATACATTATTGCATTTGTGACTGAAAGTGATTCAAAAGAATTGAATTGAAGTTTCTCAAAAACTCAATAGATCCTGTGAAAAAAAGCTTCAAATTTCGCATTCAGGGTAATACTTAAACGCCTGTTTCTTAAAAGCGGCTCAAAATTTTTAAATTAAAATTGCCATTTATGACAAGGTTTCTTGTTTAATATTCTCAAAGTAATATTTTGGTTCTACAATTAAGAAACCGAAACGTTGAGAATTAAAAAGAAAATGTTCTTTGGGCGGCGATAGATGACATTCCTAGTTCAAGACAATGTTTACGGCACAGCAGATCTTCGGCCAAATACTGGCATGAGTCAAAGATCAGCTTCTCCTACTCCAAGCGACGGGAAGTTAATCAGTACCATGCCCTGCCTACGTAGTTAGTGGCGACACAGGAATAGCCGTAGAAGAACGACTATGGGAGCACAGGCACCTTAAATTTATCAATAAATCGCTCTGGCATACCTTTGCAAATCTGGGAAAGCGGTCTCCACTTCCTGTTTAAAGACACCAAGGCTCTGACCAGAGAAGACTGGTGGTAGCAGAGACAAATAAAAGAAGCACTGGAGATTTCTAAACACCCCCAGAACATCAGTGGCGGCACAAGGTTTTGCCTCCATGTAGACTGGCAAAGAGTATTGGGAAGTATGGACACGAAGAAGGCTGCCTGGGCCGTACTGTGCCGTCCGATCTTACCGCTTCCCTTCACCTTCAGACATTTAGCCAATGACATCTGGTCCATCACTGTATTGCAACCCGACCGCTCTCCATCTCGGCGCACTTTAACATTGACGACGACCACTAAACGTTGGCTTCGATACGGCATAACCTGACAGCGAAGATCATTTGCAAGCAACATTTACAGGACTAATGCCTCAAGTTGTTGACGCGACCGGAAAGGGAATAATCAATAAAATGCATTATTTAAGCATACCTTTTAGAACAGATGGATTATGTAATGTTTTGGGTGCGATGTTTGATAGTGTGACAAGACATTTATATTCAAAACACAGTTTCAGGCGTTATTGTAAAGCGTGACTTTGCAGATTTTTTAATATATTTTTAAAAGAGGTCACTGGTCTTCTTGAGATCCTACTTGGGCGTTTAAGAGATAATCATTATTGTTTATTTCAATTCATTATAAAACAATGGTTATTGAAAATTAAAATTGTTAAGAGAATATAAGAGCCCTCGCCGTTTATCTCATGGGTCAGCACCCTCTTAACCCACGGCTGTGAGGCTGGGATGTTGTTGTTAGGTCATGACCCGTACGTGGGTTGGCGCGCCAAGTACAGAGTGGGTTGGCGGGCCAAGTACAGACATGAGAATATGAGTTAATATTGTTAAGAGCGGAAATTTCTGTCGTATACGCGAACTATGGCATTTTTGCCCACTGTCTTTCAGCAGGCAGTGCCTAATTTCCGGGCAATTGTGGTCTGTGAAGGACGCAACGGGGAAATTAATTCCGCAAGAGAAATTTGATAAAATGAAATTATTATTCATTATTGATTAACTATGATTCATTATTGTAAACCACGTTTCTCTTATAAAAGTCGTCAATATTTTACTTCAAATGCGCCTTTGCGTGAGTGAAATACTAAATTCTAATAACATACTTAAAATACAATCTCCGCAATTTATTTTAATAAATACAAAAGACGAGCAGAGTCCCGTGAGTCGAGGTGATTTACTGTACTCTAAGTATTCACAGAGAAATTGTTGAAATAGTAGCGGGATTACCATCAGTTTTATACAAAAGAAAAATACACCATATTACCTTAACTTCTACTGTCAAATATTATTTTGAAAGTAAATTTACATTCAATAAGTTAATAGTCTTGTTCTACTTTCATAAATATGTTCATTCTCGAGAAAATTGTAAGATTGCTTGCCCAGGGTTTAAGAACCGAAAACGCCCAGAATAATCTATTGCACAACTCCGTTTTAAAAGTTGTTCGACAGCATCTTTTGTGGACGAGCATTTAACGCCACACAGATCTATTTCGCTGAGGTGAATCGCGTGTATTATACCCTCGTGCCGGTTCGCGGATCCTTATGCGTTCGTCTGAACCTCGTGCTCTTCTTCCAAGGCCACGCGATTCGTCACTTCGGTCTCGTGCATCTTCTAACTGATGATCTCGTTCTCGTCCTTGTTCTCGTTCGCTCTCCTCTTGTCGTCCACGTCTTCGACCACTTTCTTCTTGTCTTTGTCCTTCCCGCTCTTCCCCTTCGATTTTCGCCTCGCCTTTCAGGGTCTCGATCCTGTCCTTCCAGTCCTTGCCCACGACCATCTACACCGCGTTGTCGCCGTTCGCGGTCAGTCCATTCCACGCCCCGTCCGGGACTTGCATCTCCCCTCTCGACATTTCGCTCCCGTCCTGCTTCGCCTCGGCCTGGACTTTTATATCCCCTATCTCTTCTTTGTACCAAGTCCTTGCATGCTTCTTCCTGGACTTTCATGCCCCTCTCCTCTCTCGATATATCGTCCACGCCCTTCCGTGAATCCCCCTGGGCTTCCATATCCCCTACGTCTTCTTTCTACATCTCGTCCGCGTCCTTCGAGACCTCGCCCTGGACTTTTGTATCCTCTATTTCTTCTTCTGACCCCTCGCCTGGCTCTTGAATGGGGCCCTCCTCTTCTGTCGACGCCTCGACCTCCTCTTTCCAATGTTCGACCTTGACTTTCGCGGCTTCCTGATGGCGGTTCTGCGCTCAGTTCTCTATTTTCACCTTTTTGTCTTTTGAATTCCTGATCTCTACTCTCAACGATTTGCACTTGCGGTTCGCGCTCTCGCCTGCGACTCTCGATACCTCGTCCTCTTGCTCGTGAACTTGGTGGGTAAACGTATCTACAACACACGATAGAGCACATTTAAAAATATTTCATTACATTGCACAGTACAGCAATTGTCTGGCTATTATAGGTCATAGTGTACATTTTGTAGGTTTATGTGTAAAGTGAGTCATGTACATCCGTGTAAACATTAAATTTCGCGTCAAAAATGTTTTATAATTTCGACCTTTTTCGTGCCTACATGTCCGAGCTCTACTTAGAACAGTAGTTAACGTTCATCCGCGTCAGTTGTACGACCGTTTTCCTTTGCGGATTTTATACATTCGCCAAATAGGGGGTTATTGTCGAAAAATTTAAAATAAAAATTTTATTATTGTATTTGAGTATTTGAAGTATTTTAAATGCGAATGTATTTAACTATTCAAAACCTAATGTATTTTGAGTATTATTTAAATACTTATTTACGAAGGATTTTGGCGAAGTATATAAACGCAAAATTTTAAGTATGTTGCCCAACCCTGCGCACGGGTATGCTAGTGTAGTATATTATAGTATATAAACAGCAAAACTACTTCTAAAAACATAAAAAATTACGTTTTGAAATTAAGCCAAAAAATGTTGTTCTATACATCATTATAGCAAAACTAACCAACTTAAACGAAAGTATTGTAAATATTTACAGATCGTCCCAATTAACGCAACTGATTTAGTTTTTGTTCATTTTATCTTTATATCAATGAAATTGTTTTTTATCAATAAACATATACATTTATTCGCATTATCTTAATTTTTTCATGCATAAACAACTATTATTTACGTAAATATGTTTAATTCCTTATTATCCCTTTTTACTCGTACTTTCTCGCCATACGAAGTTCTTCGTAAGAAGAGAAATTTATGTAATCGTGCGCCGGAAAACGGAGAATTTTGGACAGAAAATCTCTTAAAGCTGGTCTTTGGTAAAAAAAAAAGTGGATAAATCTTGTTGTTAAATTTAGAAAATAATCCTCTAACTGGTGGTGTATCCATAATGCACGTTTTGTTGCTTCATAGCGAAAAATTGTTTGACAGTAAAACGTCCTCCTGTCCGTCTGTGAACACTACTGGCGCCTAAACCATACGTAGGATTTTTTCCAAATTGAAGAAACCTCTGACCGACCTTTTTCTTCAAGTGAAATGTGTTCTAAATTTTTACTTCTTTCATTAGTATTTTTTTAAACTTTTAGTAGTTTTTGCGGAATATTGCCTGCAATATATGCAATTTTAAGAAGCGTGCTAAATAGGATTATATACAGGGATAATGATAAATGTATTCTATGAGGTGACGTAAACGCCGTATTGTTGGATCGTTTTGTTTTTTTCAACAATTACGAAAATGTATTTTTTACTTTCTCGGATACATACTTATATGGGAGTAATATACGTAGTATAGAGGAAGTTATGTAATGCTACGGAAAATTGATTTCGAGATTTCATCGGAAATACACGTTTTGGGGTGCGCTGATACCCAAAAAATGTTTTTTTCAAAACGTTCTTCCGTTCGTCTGTCTGTCCGTCCATCTGTGAACACTGCTAGCGCCTAAACCGCACGTACGATCTTTTCCATATTGAAGAAACCCTTGTCCATCTGGCTCTGGTTTACTTCTCTCTCACGTCGTTCATATTTATATTAATTGCAATTTGATTACATTATTTTATTTATGAGTATATGTGTTTTAAATAATTTCCTGTAAAAATTATTTTTCTGTTAAAATGAGCTCAAACTTCCGCATTTTCAGAAACGCTCAATCGCAAGTTTCTCAAAATTGGCTAAAATTTTTTCTTCAAACTTTTCCAAAGGATAGTACTTATTTTTCTGTTTAATATGACATAATGGTAATATTAGGATATTATTTTGTTTTTTAAAAAATCGAGCAAAAGTAATTTTTTGAAAAACCTCTCATGTCGTTAAGATGAACATTTCTAGCTATTTGTAAACACAATTAAATTTATGACTGGAAGTGCTCCAAAGTACTTCTAATAAATTTTTTCGAAAACTCAAAACATTTCAGTGAGAATGAGCTTCAAAATAACGTCCGTCCGTCTCAATAGGTCAGCGCCGGATCTCGCCATCCAACGGGGGAAGATCACCGCCATCTCCCGAGGACACATACGGGACTAATGACATAAGCTGTTGTACGCGCCCGGAATCACCAACCTACCAATCGACTTCTGCCCGACCGTCTGTCCGTCCGTTGTTCTGTCGTTCCGTTTTTGAACACTACTAGCGCCTAAACCATGCGTAGGAGTTTTTTTAAAATTGAAGAAACCCCTGCCATCTCGCATTAGTTGAAGCTTTGGAATTTTGAAGAACATTCTTGAAAATTTCGGGGTACTTCACATGAAGCCTCCCGGACATTCTTAAATGTTCGCATGTAATCGTTTTGAAATTACCTCTCATGCCGTTAAAATGCACATTTCCAATCATTTATGTACACAATTGCATTTGAGAGTGCTGCAAATGACTTCAAATGAAGATTTTTGAAAACTCAATAGTTTTCTGTAAAAAAGAGTTTTAAATTTCGCATTTACAGTAATTCTTGAGCGCCATTTTCTTAAAAACGGGTCCAAATTTTTCAATTGAAATTGCCATTTACGAAGAAGTTTTACTCTTCTTTAATATTCTTAAATTAAGATTTCCGTTCCAGTATTAGAAAATCCAAAATTTGTAACAATCTCAAAAATATACACTTTGATCTGCGATAGATGGTAGCTGGAAAGAGTTTTGGCAAGGCCGAAAAGCTAGCCCAGACCAAAGAAAATATAAAATTAATAAAGAAAGTCTGTGACATTCAGTAGCATCACAACTTACTTTCTCGTATATTTACGTAAATACGGAGTAATAAACGTAGTGTAGAGAAAGTTGGGTAATGCTGCGGAAAATGATTTCAAGATTTTGAAGGAAATACGCCTTTTTGGTCCACTGACACCGAAAAAGTTTTTTTGTTTTTCAAAACGTCCGTCCATCCGTCTGCTCGTCCATCTGTCCGTCCGTCGCTCTGTCGGTCCATTTTTGAACACTACTAGCGCCTAAACCTTGCGTAGGAGTTTTTCCGAATTGAAGAAACCCCTGCCATCTCGCACTAGTTGGAGCTTTGCGATTTTGATAACATTCTTTAAAATTCGGGGTACTTTACATGAAACCTCCCGAACATTCTCAAAATTTTCTCACAATCATCTCCCAATTTTTTCTTTAAATTTCTTGTAAGAATAGAGTAAAATGTAATGATAATGGTGGCATAGGTCCGATTTTCACGGTATATTCTGAATTTTCGCAAAATTGCAAAATTTTCTTCAATTTTTATTCCGGCGTTTTCCTTTAACCACAAAATTAAAGAAAAAAAAATTCGTTCAAATAAAATTTCTTGTTTATAATCAGTTCTTTCGATAAGGTCAGGTAATTTTTTTGAAAATTTTATTAGTTTTCGAGCAATATTGCGTGCAATACGTGCAAATCTGAAAATAACAAAAACACGATTTTCTCAAAAACGGCGCCAAATTGTTTTCTTTAAACTTTGGGTAGTGATAACAGTATTAGAAAAATGAATTTTTGACTTGTCTCCTGTTGTTAATATTTACATTAACGCCAATTTGTTCACATTGTTGTATTTATTAGTACAAGTGCTTTAAATAATGTCAAATAGTTTTTTCTCAAAATCAAAAGTTTTGTGTTAAATTGCTAAATTTCCACATTTTCAGAAACGCTCAAACGTCATTTTCTCAAAAATGGCTCCAAATTTGTTATTCATACGGATAATGCTATTTTTCGTACCGATAATGTTATAGCACTGTTTAAGATGGCATAAAATTAATTGTGCTGCATTCGTTTCTTCAAAAAATACACAAACGCAACTGTTTTGAAATACCCCTCATGTCGTTAATACAAATCTTCAAATAAGTTTTTCGAAAACTCAATAGTTTTCCGTAAAAAATAGTTTTCAATATCCCATCTACAGTGACGCTTAAGCGCCATTTTCTTAAAAACGGCTCCAAATTTTTCAATTAAAATTGCCATTTAGGAGAAAGTTTTACTCTTCTTTAATATTCTTAAATTAATATTTCCGTTCCAGTATTAGGAAATAAACAAATTGTAATAATCTTAAAAATATACACTTTGGGTGGCGATATATGGCAGCTGGCAAGAGTTGTGGCAACTCTGAAAAGCGATCCCAGACCAAAGAAAATGGAAAACTAAAACGAGGAAGTCTGTGCCATTCTGTAGCACGATTAGTTACTTTCTCGTATACATACGTATATATGGAGTAATTAATATACATAGTGTAGAGAGAGATCTGTAATGCTGGGGAAAATCAATTTCAAGATTTCAACCGAAATACATACATAAGAATTGTTTTTATTCAAAACGTCCGTCTGTTCGTCCGTCTGTCTGTCCGCTCCTCCCTCCATTTATGAACATTACTAGCGCCTAAACCATGCGTACGATCTTTTCCTAATGTAAGAAACCCCTGTGCACCTGGCTCGCGTCGCAGCTTTGAGAGTTTGAAAATATTCTTTAAAATTTCGGGGCACTTGACATGATTTTTCTTAAAAAGCGACTCCAATTTTTTTCTTTAAATTTCTTGTACGAATAAACCAAAATACACTTTAAGGGTGGTCTAGATCCCATTTTCATGGTTAACTCTGAATTTGGGAAAATTTTGAATGTTTGTATTTTTTTCGGCGTCTTCCTACAATTATAAAACTGAACATAGGTTATGTGCATTTTTTTGAAAGTCGTATGAAAGTTTGAAAGTCGCGCAGTATTGCCTGGAATATGTGCAATTTTAAGATAAAGATTAAGATTTAAATTAAGATTTTAAAAACAATATTTTCTCGTAAACGGATCCGTATTTTTTCTTTAAACGTTTGGTAGGGATAGTATCAAATGTACCCTATACGATGACATAAACGCCATATTGCTATATTCTTTTCTTTTTCTAAAATTAAAAAGAAAATTTGACTCGCCTCTTACTGTTAATATTTACATTACCGGTAATGTGTTATCTATATATTGTATTTATGAGAATATGTACTTTAAATAATGTCATATAAAGTTTCTCGAAAACTCAACAATTTTTTGGATGAATGGAAAAAGTATACCCCGAAATGTATTTATGTCCCTCTTGTTTTACTCTGTACACGCCTTCACATTTCAATAGAATAAAGATGTTAGCTGTGAGTTCCAAAGTCTCCCACCACACGATCATATACGCACTGGTCGGACTTGCACGTACAATTGATATCTTAGTTTAAGCTTAAGCAGTTTGCTATTGCTACATTAGTATTACTAGTTTAGTATTGCTACATTCAAGGTATTATCATACCCTGAAATAAATGTGTTCATTCGTTTGTCCACATCAGTTCTATGGTTTTTCTTTCTCGTGTACGAACGTATATATGGAGTAATATACATAGTAGGCTTTCTCTAGAGATTGCCATTTAGGACGATGTTTTACTCTTCATTAATATTTTGAAAGTAATATTTTAGTTCTATTATTTGTAAACCAAAAAATTGAGAAAATAAAAGAATAAAAAATTCGGGCGGCGACAGATGGCTTCCAGCAAAAATATGAGGCAAGACAGAAAAGCTAGACCAGACCAAAAAAATTAGAAAACTAACTAGTACGAGAATGTCTGTGCCATTTTGTAGAACCACTATTTTTTTCTGGGTTACCTTGGTCTCTCCGGAACAGGGAAGGAATATGCTCCCTCAGTCTGCGTGCTTGCGTCCGCCATCTCTGGTTCGTCGCTTGAGGTCAGCGTTGAGAGCGTCGACAGCGAGATAGAGATGGATTCCGAGTCAGTCTCCAGGTCGCCTTCCTCAGGCTGTAAGAAACAATGGTAGATCATTGTCGTAATCCTGGGCTGTAATTTCGACATGACAGCAGACGCAGGTATAAAAAGTCGCTCTTAATGCCCTTAATCCGTTAAGGATATTTTTCATTTAGTTAACTAAATATGCTCATTAATTCCATGGAAAATCGTTGATTATCTCTACGTTAATAGCACGCGTGCAATAAAAATTCAAACGAGCCTAAACGACACACCTACCAATAAGAATTCAGAAACGGAGTCAAATTGTGCAAATTAAGAAAATATAACAAATATATTTGCTGTCGGCCATGAAACATGAACAAAAATCTTCATCACTTATTACATACCTACAACAACTACATATACACATCGGATGAATAAAACTAAATTGGGGAAGTAAACGTTAAGGTAGCCGACTTATGGCAACGCCCTTCGAGTGGAGCCTGCAAGTGACTGGCAGGTCGCAAGTTCCAACTCGCCAAGACGCCAAATATTTGCTTGATATGTGTGTCATTGGTGATCTTGTGGCTCTCGCCGGAATCGAATTGGTGGACCAACTTGTCTATCTCTAGCCTGCGACCAAAAACCTATATAGGATTGGTCTAATGATGTCTCTTAGAGTGCTAAAACCAAAAATTAACAGTGATCCTTCTATTGGTTTCAGACTCAATCAATTCCTTTCTTGAATTTTCCATTTCGTGTGCTTTATCTCCCCTCCAACATAATGGCTGATCGAGTGTACGATGTTGCCGTGTTATCAGGGCTGCGATTCTGATGACATGGCATCTTTTCATTGGTGCTCTCTAGACGTAGCTAACTTGTAAATGAAAGTTCATCACGACGTGTAGGTGATAGAAATGTAGTTATTGGACCTTTCTTGTCCTTTTTTGCCGTTTTTCAATTTTTAGATCAGTTTTCGGGGCATTTGCCGTCATTTTTGCCATTTTATGCATTTTGTTTCATTTTCGTGTTTTTTTGCTACTGAATGTTTCAAGAATTTACGATAAAACACTAAAACAAAGTTTGTTTTGTATCATCAGATCATTACGAAATTCACTACTGCAGTGGGCTATGTTTTTCAAACTCTCAAAATTACACGGGTATTCGGTAACTTCCTCGACCTTTCAAAACTGACGGGTGTAAGATCGGAGCTAAGGATAAAATTTCCTCATAAAATAAAGAATTTATATTACATGTAATTTTATCTAAATAAATTTTATTTAAAATTGTAAAATTCACTGAGTAAATAAACATTTTTATTAAAATGTATGAGTATTTTTTTACGTTAGGTCGTTTAATTTGTCATTTAACGTTAGGCCATTTTTTCCTTATTTTTAAGTCTTTTAGGTCATTTTCTCTTAATTTTTTGTCACTTTATAGATCATTTTCAAAGAATTTTTAGGTCATCAGAATACGAGCCCGGGTTATCATTAAACTTTCTCCCATACAACGTCTATATAACCTACTATTTTCAATTAAGGCTCTCACTTATTTAGGAATACCCTAAATTAATGTTCTAAACTGTTGAACGTTTCGAGGAAAGGGTTCAAAGGTTTTTGCAGGCAATCTATTCCATTCCGTTATCGTTCGATTTGTGAAAGAAAATTTCCCGACACACCTTCTCTGCGGTATTAAATTTGTTTTGTACCTGTGATCCCCTCTGCTGATGTACGTAGGAATACTTAGCCGACGATTAATTTCTTTCCGAGCTGGATGACGGCTATAAGCTTTATTCAAAGCGCAGAGTCTTGCTACTAATCGCCTGTTTTTGAGTGAATCCCACCCTGCCATTTTCTTGTCCCCTTTTTTTATTTATTTCTTCTTGTTCGACAATACAGTCTTTCAAGGGTTTAAAAAATGCATAAGATTATTATATGACAGTTTTGGATTGGCCATCCATAAGGTATGTGAGGTTTAAACTTTGACATAATTATTGATTTAATGTTATTGTTAATTAAGAAGAGAAAAGAATATGATTATGTTAAGGAGCTGAGGGTATAGTGGTTTACGGGGGTTTGAATTTGTCTTTGGGAAATCTTGACTTTACACGTGGGTAGACCGCATTTTTTCCCATGGTAAAAATGATGGTACTTGGTGAGGTATGCAGATTGTTGTAAAAAATGTTAGCTATGGTTTCTTCTAATTGTGTAATTTTTAATTCTCGATGAATTTGTTAATTTGTAATGAATCAGGGTGCATTTAGAGTATTTCTTAGAAATATATTTTCAATTACTTTGATTTTATTAATATTGCTAGGAGCTGCCCCAGATTGGGCATCCATAGGTTATAGTAGGAAGGATTATCGATTTGAATATTAGCAGTCGGCATTCGCTTTTCAATGTAGAGCTTTCTTGTCCCTAAAAGCAAATTTAGGTGCCCTACAGTGAATCCTTTCCCAATTTTTACACTGCATAATTTTATGTGGATCCCAAGAAATTTTTCCATATTCTATTATCGGACGAACAAGCGATAAATAAGCAATTTCCTTCGCGTTTGTCATACTCTTTTTTAAGATGCGCATTACAAAGTGAAGAGATTCCAGGCTTTCCCTACAACAAAATCTACGTGACTTTTTCAGCCTAATTTATTTTGAAATGGATTCCTTGGTACTTCCACGAGGAAACTCGCGGAATTATATCGTTATTTAAACGGTAATCTGTTTCTCTGTAATTATGAGCCCTGCCAAAAGTGATGGATTTGCTTTTAGAGCTATTTGTGGACATTCTATTATTTTCCGTCCAGTAGCATAACGCATCATGATTCAGTTGCAGCATTTCTTCATCTTCTTTCGAATTCATACAACGATATATTATGCGATCGTTTGCAAATAGCCGAATATTTGAGATTATGTGCGCTCGCAAATCATTGACGAACGCTACAAATAGAAGACACTCCCCTGCGACATTCCTGACGTAATGCTTACCCCGGAAGAAAATTCTTACTCAATTCGGACTTTCTGTTTTCTGTCTCGCTAATCCACGTCACAACCCTGGGATGGATGGGTGAATGAATTAATTTCTGAACAAGCTGATCGTGAGGAACGGAACATCGAACGCTTTGACAAAATCTATAACTATTGCGTCTGTTTTTACGCATCAATTTCATCTGCTAGATAATGAAGTAGCGTGTCTACGTGACTTCCGCATGAGGAACCACACCTGAATCTGTGTTGGCCATCATAGAGCCATTTTTTGATTTCCCATTCTTGCTTAATGTAACTCGCAACTAAATGCTCCATAAATTTGCTGATCACTAGACTTACCGGCCTATAATTACATATACAGTTTTGTCACCACCTTTAAAAATTGGTACGACAAAAACTAATTTCCAATCTTCAGGTATTTGTGAATTGTTCAATGTCACGTGAAATCTTAATCCGGCACGGTAATATAGCCTCTCCTCCTACTTCAATTATATCCGTAGAAATGTCGTCTGGACCCCTTGACTTACCATTTTTCTAGATTTTACTTTATTTCGTAGAACGTTTACTTCAATATTAAACTGATTTGTGACCGAAGACCTTGAATTAGTGGATGATTCGTATTGCTTTTGATAATCTAGCTAAACTACTTATTAAACGCATTAGCTTTTACCGGATCGTCAATAATGAGCGTGTTTCTATTTTCTCGAACTATTTTTGTTATTTGCATTTTCTTAGTATAAAAATATATAATTACAGAAGTGTACGTGCAGGTTATTTCATCAAGCATTCTTGAGAAGGTGAAAATTGCTAGCCGTCAAAAAAGTTAAATGTATTGGAAAAACTGGTTTTCAAAATCCCTTCTCGTGACGAGTCAAGTGAAGTTTTTTAAGAAATTGAGCATCTACCATACTTGTTAATCACCTGATACGAGTAATATAGAAACTAAGTTCGCCTTCTGTTTCTTCAGCTACCAATGCCCATTGTTTGTCATCTTCAGATTTCTTCATGAGATAAAAATAAAATTTGACGTTAGGAATTTTCATTGTCCAGTGAGATTTGTATAGAAAATTATTCTTTTCTACTTGAAGGTGTAATTTATATATTGTAAATTAATGTCTCAGCTACTTCATATCATTTGGTATAATACTTAAGAGAAAGCAAAGAATTTAATAATAAAAAATATTTTTTGTGGAAGCCTGAAGCACGACACGACTTTACTTATTTATTTTACGTCAAAAACAGTTAAAAACTGCGTGTGACGTGCTGTGGGGAGAAGTGAATTCTGTGCACGTTTTCAAAATTTTGTGCTCCCTACCCTAGGCCATATACTACTTGAATTTTGAATATAGAAAGAAAATGAGCGTTTTTTTGCAAGGATTGTTGACAAAAACCACTGATTCGTAAATCAAGAGACAAGGTAATGATAAAATTACTAGATTAATAAAGAGAGGCTTACAAGAATCACCTGGGTGTGATTTGGTTATTATTCGTACAATTCGTTTTTGTAATCTAAAAGTCTGGGACAATAAGATGTATGTCCCCAGAATATTACGCCATATCTCAGGCGGGAATGAACATTCGCGAAATACACACAACAAGCAGTATGAAATCTGACTGAATTTGCAAGAATTCTGCACGCATAGCATAATGAACTTAATTTTGTGCTCAATTCATTTAAATGGGCGTTCCATTTGAGGTGTGACTGAATTGAGAGGCCTAAATTTGTTGCCTTATCAGTCAATGGTACACCGTTCATTTTCATTGGAGTACAGAACTGTTTATTTGAAAAGGAAAACTGCATTAAAATCGTTTTCTTTTTATTTACAATTAATTTATTTCGAAACCAATTTGAAAATGTGATATTGTACTATTTACGGTTTCTTTATTGTGTCATGTTTATGTTCGTATCATCTGCAAAGAGAACTGTTCTTCCGTTTCGAATGGTCGAGAGAATATCGTTTACGTATAGTAGGAAGAGAATAGAACCAAAAATCGATCCTTGAGGGACTCCACGTGGAATTGGTAAAGAGTCTGAAAGATGTCTACATAATGTTCCATCATTCTAGTAAGGTATTTCTACTCTCTGAGATCGTTGTTTAAGATACGAGCATAACTAATCTAGGGCAATATCACAGATTCCATATGAAGGTAATTTTGAGAGTAAAATGTTATTATCCATGACGTCAAAAGCTTTTATTTATTATTTTACAAAATATTTAAAGAAACTTTATAGAAATTTTAAGAAAATATTTATAGAAAGGCACAGAATTTCTCGTACTAATTACTTATGCAATTTCTTTGGTCTCAGCTAACTTTCCGAATTGACTCATCCCCTTCCCAGCAGGCACCTATCGTCGGCGAAACCAAATTTTTTCATATTTTCTCAATTTTCAGTCCTCTAACTGATTATATGACTTCAAGAATATTACAGAAGAGTAAAACTGGGTGCTTTAAGGAATTTGTAGGGGCGGAAGTCTCGAGGGTTGCGAACAGAGTTCGCTGGTGCAGAGGGCAGTGTCGATGCCTTGCTTGCGCCCAAAAGGCTTTCTTATGGTGAGAGCAAGCGACCGGAGAGGATGGTGGAGTGGCGAGAGACGGGAGTGTGGAGCAGGGCTGTTGGTCGTATGTGGGATGTATCTCTTCACCACAAAACATGAGAGGAGGTGAATAGAAAACTACGCACTTGAGTTTTTGTGGAACATTTAATTCACGAGAAGAGGTGGTACAGACAGTAATGTTCGAGGTTAAAAGGATGAAAGGACGAAGACGTGCAGAGGTAACTGGATGGGAGAGTGTTGAATATACGTGAACTGGAGTCCTTACTGATTAATGTGAGTGCAATTAAAGCATTTAATTCACGGTTGTGTAGTTGAATAATGTAGGCGTGAGGCTATAGAATGTCCTTAAATTGAGATGCTGTACACCAATTTGGAATTGTGAAAATATTGTAGGTGCGAGTTTTGGCATTTGAAGTGGCACGTGACTTTTCCTGATTGTACATTTGCCAGATGTGTAATATTCTTTTAAATACAAGATGTTTGTTGCATTATTCTAAGTTGAAGAATTAAGGGGACTGATAAATGAACTTGTGCATATTAATGTATCAATTTTCAATCACCAATATGCATATGTGGATTGTGAACCAATGATGTATTAAAGGGAAAAGAGCTTGAAGAAAGGTGCACTTTCACTTTCATTAACTGGCACTGTTGAAATAATATGCTTTCTCTTTGTAACGCATTGTGACATACCGAAAATGACATTTTTGTTTAGGCAAATAAAGGTCAAAATGTTGTAAATATTGCGAAAGACGTGTTTGTCTATGGTGCAGATACGCAGACGGTACACCATAACAACGCGAGTTCGTCCTGAGACGTGGGTTTCTATGGTACAGATACACAGAGGATACACCACAGCAACACAACTGCGTCCAGAGACGTGGGTTTCTACGGTACAGATACGCAGATGACACCAAGCAACGCGCGTTCGTCCTGAAAAGTAGGTTTCTATGGTGCAGATACGCAGGGGGAACACCATAGCAACGCGAAAGAAACAAGAGAGAAAAAACAGCGCGGTTTGAAGGGTGAACCAGATTGGGAATTAGGGCATTCCGACTCGTGTAGTGGTGGTGAGCGGATCGCTTTTGCGGTTTTTCTTGAGGTTAATTATCAAATCGGGACTTGATATTTCGTGAGAGTGAACATTGAAGTTAGACATAGAAAAATGAAAAAATAGGTTTTTACAATTCTTTACGTGAATTACCTATCTGGCTTCCTTTTACGACTGCAATATTGTAAAAGATTACGTTTAAATCATTTTAATACAACTCGACTATCTACGTCTGTAAGTGCGGTGAATTCTATCTCTGTAGAATCATTCTCGCTTCTTTAAACAGTTCTCTTTTTTTTTTGAGAATTTCTAGTGAAGTTTGCTGATTCACGACACGTCGTCTCGAAGAAATATTTCCACAGCTTGGGGCGGCGACGGCGACCCAGATCCTTTCAAGGCCATGGCAACCCCTTGCTTCGGCGAACACGTCCTCTAGTGACCCCCTACCACAGTCCTTGGAATTTTATACAATATGACTGCAATATCTCCGCGTAATGAATATCTTACGTGGTAAGGCAAGACGAAAGACAAAAAAAGCTGGAAATAGAAAGAAACATTTCCTATAGCACATGCTTTCTACTTCAATATACGTTCTTGAACGTTGAAATATATTATTTCCTCGTTGATAGAAAAATAGTATATTTCTACGTAATGCGTTCACGTGAATTTATCAGAATATTCATGATTTAAAATTCTCAATTCTCTCATACATGGAATTGTTATTTTAACATGATGAGACGTATTTCCTTTTTCAAGCTTCTAATCGTCGAAATACGGCGAATTCTCCTCTCCGTCCAACACGAACAGTTTCGGTGCGTCCAGATCGGCGGTCGGCAGCAAAAGAGAGCTTTTCGTAGCGGTGCTTTGCGCTAGTGCTGATATTTTCAAGGGTGATTTTTGATTGGTTCTCGTTCTATTCTATGCGAGTGCGTTCAGAAACTTTAATAAATTCTCGCAAGGGATACCATTTACTGCTGACGCGATCTCTTGCAATTCGGTAACACTGTAATTGCATCTTGTCGTGTCTTTACTTTCTCGGGTGCTTCTCAAAAATCAATGGAACCGACATATTGACGGTTACAATTGCAATTTTCTTACTATGAGGAATGTGTCAAGAGTTGTTAATTTCTGTTAAGTTGGGGAAGAGAGGCTGCTGTTTCTTTGTGGTAGTGCAATATTGTATTGGAGATTGTTTAATATCACAGATTGTGAAAAAAAAAATAGCTGAGTGGTAGAAGGACAGTTACACAGCTATTTCTACTGCCATAACGTTTCAGCAAAATGTTTATTGATGAATTTCTTCTGATTGTAATTAGTATGATGTGATTTCATGGCATGTAGAATTAGCATGTGACAGGATTGCTATGTGACCCTGCAGGGAAAAGAGGGGAGAATATTGCAATGATTACTTGTATGGTTATGAAATAGTATTATCATTCAAGAGTTTGGGGAATGATACTACATACCTTCTTAAACATTTATCAACAGCAATGAAAAACTTTGTCAGTTTTGAATCTTCTTTTTCCTTACAATTTTTGGAGAAATGGTACAGAATGTTTATTCTAGAGTTAACATTTTAAATTGAATTTCTATTGCTGTGTTGATCAAATTTGGCGGTACATTTTTTATTGAAAACAAGGGAATTGTTATAAGGAATGCACAATTCTGAATTTTGGTATAAATGAACATAATTGTTGTACAGATTATCTGGAAGGATAATGTTAATTCCAAATGGCTGAGATATTTGTTCAAAGTTTTCGATTTGATTTTCACACAACTTTTTTGAAAGAAAAAGTTAGTTGTTAAAATCATCAGAATAGTTCTAGAAACATTACTTCTGTTGTGGTGTTTTTTTGTTTTCGTTATTGTTTGTGAGGTACAGTAAGCCAAACAATAATGTTTGTACACTGTAAAAACATTATTTCTGAATTGTCTTTCTTGTGTTCATTTTTTATTTTTGAGGAACATGCAGATGTCTGTGTACCGCTGTTCTTTATTAAATGCCATTGTTTCTCGAAACATTGCACTTTCTTTTCTTTTCGTCGGAAGGGTGTGGATCCACACAGGCGAGAACCTCACTCCTTTAGTCCCCGATTTCCTATTGAGGACATCTAATCTCAAAAAAATATTTCTTTTTTCATCTTCTTGATCAACCGCGGACGGTCCGACCCACACCGCTGCCGTCCGCCTGAGAGCGTTGCGTCACAATATATATATATATATATATATATATATATATATATATATATATATATATATATATTCTATACCTTGTGTTCGTCGCCAGGGGCCGCAGGCGCTTCTGCAACACCCGCCTGGCTGGCCCGTAACGCTCCTCCACGATGTTCATCCGAAATGCCTTTGAAAAAAGAAGACAATTCCAGTGAATTTCTTGTGAACGGCATTGAAAAATTAGCTGAAAATTCATATTAGAAGCAGTGGAGAATCCAAAGGGATCGAGCCTTTTACACTAACCCAACATTTTTACTTTCTGGAATGATTATGTACTCGTGAATATAGAGAAAGTATTATAATGCTGAAATGTGACCCCTGTACCAGTGGCGTACCCCTGTAGCAGTACGCCGATTCAAAAAACAAATTGCCCCCCTCAAAAAATTCCTTTAGAATTAAATGTTTCAAATCACGTATAACAAAACCTCGGAAAGAGCTACCCAAAATTTTAAATGAAGCTCTAAATGATTGAGGTCCTGGAATGTTAAATTCAAAATTTGGAAATCGCTTTAAGAAGGGGCGTTTAAGTGTGTTTAATTAGTCAAAAATATTCATCAAACCATGCAATGTTCTCCAAAATGGATTTTCTCCATCGATCTGACCGAATTCAAGGCCCTGCAAGTTTGAAACGGATATATTTTATTTACGTGTACTTTACATGACGCCTCAACATTTTAAAAATTTTCTCAATAACGTTCCAGAATGTTACTTTCTCGCACTTAATTAGTAAGAAGAGAAAGTTATTTAATCGTGTGCTGTAGAAATAGTGAAACATTTTCGGCACAAAAAGCAACGAACAGTTTTCGGCAGAAAACTTATTTCCTGGTCCTGGTAACGAAAAAGTGGGCAATTGAATTGATAAATGTAGAAAAAATTCTTCTAAAACGTAATGTAGCCAGAATCCATGTTTTGTGGAATTTTGATTCTTAAATATTGATTTACGGCAAAACGGTTGTCTGTCCGTCCGTCCGATCGTCTGTGGCCAACGCTAGTGTCGAAACCGTTCAGCCGATTTTCTTCAAAATTGGTATAAGCCAATCGATCTGAATGAACTCGTGACTTCGGGAGTTTCTAACGGATATTTTGATTGTTGAGGGATTTTTACATGAAGCGAGCATTTAGGTTTTAATGCAATTGCCCGAGATCGTCCAGTAATGCGCGTCTGTGGCGTAGTGGTATGAGTGAAAAGTAAACGCTGAAGATCTGAGTTCGAGCCTCGAGTGGAAAAAACGTTTGCTAGTTGAAAAGATTCTTGCAGATTTATGTAGTAGTATAATTTAGCATAGCACCAAGTGAAGTGGCTGAGGGTGTAGCGCGCTTGACTTCACATTCGGGCAGCCCAGGTTCAATCCCCGTGCCGGCCATCCTGACCAGGGTTTCCGTGCTTTCCCTCGATTATCCATCCGAATCCAGGGATGGTTCTACTGAAGGGCCACGACCGCGAAACACGTATCGGTAGCCGAATTTGTTAACTACGTGATATCACGAAGCTTACGCGAATTCGAGACATCGCAGGTTCCTGGTTGGGTGACTGACTAGGAACCCCGCGATCGAGCGGCGCTGATGCCAATTGCTCTTTACGGGATACACTAGCTAATTACAAATAATATAGCGTAGCAGTTAGAAGTAATGTGAGATAGTATGTGACTTTCTAGCGCCACTTATTTACTTAGCAAATTCAGTTGCTCAAAGACAAATCTTTAAACTAGTGGCACTAAAACAGCACGTAATTTCTCCCCCCATACTTGCACGCAAAACTACGCGAAAAATACTCAAGTTTTCGAAACATTTTACATGACTATTTCAAAATCTGTCTTTAGAAACAGATTTCTTGAAGGAAAAAAAACTCTATCTTCATAAGTCCAGTTGCTAAAATTAGAACAAACATATGGTTTAGCCAAAATCCATGTTTGATACCGAAAACTCGATTGACGGCAAAACGCCTGTCCGTCCGGCCGTCTGTCTGTCTCACTGTGAACGCTATCTGCTAAACCATTCAGCCGATTTTCTTCAAAATTGATATTTCTCAGATAATTTTGCTGATTCCGCAGCCCCTTGAACTTGAACTCCATATTTTAATTTGGGGGGTACTTTACATGAAGCCCCTGGAACATTTTAAAAAATTTCAAAACAAATTGCTCCATTATTTTTGATTAAATTTTGTTGTTACATAGTATGAAGGACGGTTAAGAGAATGCTGCAAGTCTCATGTTTGTTGAAAACCTTTATTTGTTGAAAATTTCAAAAGTTCAAAATTTGTCAGACTTCCTACAACTAAAGTATTAAAGATAAAATTAGGAAACCTGTTCCGAACACATGTAAAATTACACATGTAATTTTTTATCAAAATCTCTCAGGTCGTTAATATGTACATTACCATCGATTTGTTTACTCTATTACATTTGTGGGTGGAAGTGTTTTAAATGACTTCAAATGAAGTCTTTCGAAAACTCAATAGATTCCTGTGATGGAGCTTCAAATTTCGCATTTACAGTAATGCTTAATCTCCGTTTTCTTAAAAACGGCTTCAACGTTTTCAACGAAAACTTCTATTTAGGTCAAGATTTTACTCTTCTTTAATATTCTTGAAGTAATATTTTGGCGGTACTCTTAGAAAAGCAAAAATTTGTGGGAATATCACAAAAATGGATTTACCCTTAGGGTCCATCTTTCAAAGCAGCAAAGAAGCATATCAGTTCAGACATTTTACTGAAACAGACGGAGCAATACTGATGAAGAAAGCACTGATTGGGATGAATCACATTTATACACCCCCCCCCATAAAACGAAGGTATGAAACAACAAAATCTCTAGTCAAGCTGATGTCAAAAGTGTCCTTGTCGAAGGGAAAAGCATAAAAAGTTTTTCAAAACTTAACTGAAGACGGAAAAGATATACCTACACTATCACAATCAGGCATTTGGCGTGGAGTGACCAAGGAAGCAGGAAAGGTCAAGAACCGCCTCAAAGTACGTATTGCTAAAGAATTCGGCTTGCACTTTGATGGGAAGAGAATTGAGAACAGAGCAGTCTCTCTTAATAATTCTGCAAAAACTCTGCATCTCGGAGTTTTGGCTTATGAAATAGGATCAACGGATGACATCTTTATTCAAATACAAGCCCTGCTAGACGAATACAGTATATGGAAGAGTGTTAAAATGAAAATTTCTTATACCACAGTCGTCAATATCGGGCACAAAAATGATGTAGCTGGTATATTTCTGAAATAGTTCAGACTAAAGGGTCTAGAAGCACCTCCGTTTATAGTGTCAACATCATATTCTCGACTTCATTCTACGTCACTTGATGGATTTCCTGTCCCAAGAAAATTACGATCACCCAATGCTGTCAATTCATTAAATGATGTTTTAGTAGGGTATGATGATTTACAAAAAAGTTATTCCGGCAGAGAAAAGATACCGACCCATAACAACCCAGGATGGTGAGAGGACTTCAGGTTTCTTTTTGAATTCTGTGAAGGATATAATTTATTCCAAAAGGAAAAAATGTGGCCTCTAATCAAGTGGCAGAAGTTACCTTCCCTTCATAGTGCCAGGTAGAATTCACAGGCAATCTTTGCACTACTTGCTTATTTTCCCTTTCCGAAATGGAGAGAACAGCTGATATCTGCTTGTGACTTCATCGCAAACTGCTTGAGCAAAATCATGGTTTTTAAATCTGCACTATTTAAAGGACACATACAATGAGCTGCAGGATTCTGCCTCCAAATTGAAGTGTCCTAAGGCATTAAAATATTTTTCTACGCACCGGATAAAGGAATGGTCCGTGCTTGACTTGCCTCGCTAAAACTAGTGGTCGAGCGACCTGTAAAGCTAAAGGTAGATCTGCACAGCACTTGCAAAAGTGACAAATATCTTAACAGCAAGTTCATAAACAATAATAGACAAATTTAAAACCATTTGTTTAATTCGCTGTATGTGTAATTATGTATAATTTATTTATTGCTGCTAAATTTCCTTTCCATGATTTAACTTAATACATGTTGTTAAGAACGAGTGTTTTTTCGATATTGAACAAAATGGCAACCATTTTTGAGTATTTGGCAAAAAATGATCGTTTGCCAACACAGGCTTTAAATCTGAAAAAAGTCATAACCCTAACATATACTCATAAATATAATTATGTAAAAAATATCCTGTAATGTAAATATTTCCGACGTGAGACCAGTAAAAAAATTACATTTTTGTAATTTTTGAAAAAAACAAAGGTCTAGAGCAATATCGCGTTTATGTCATTTCATAGCGTAACTTAGTACTATCCCTTCCAAAAGTTTAATGAAAAAATTGGAGCGGTTTTTGAGAAAATCTGGTTTTTGTAACTTTTTAAAATTGCAAATATTGCACGGACTATTGCACGAAACCTACTAAACTTTTCAAAAAAATCTACATGAACTTACTGAAAGATCTATTTATGAACAACAAATTTCATTTGAAGGAAAAATCTCAATCTTCAATATTGTAGTTGTAAGAAGTGGCCGAAAAAATTCATACTTTTACAATTTAAGAACATTTAAAGTATACCCTGAAAATCGGACCTTTGCCACCTTTAGAAGTGAATTTTATACTATCATTACAAGAAATTTAAAGTAAAAGTTTGTAGCCTTTTTCGAGAAAATTTTGAAAAGGTCTCTAGAGCTTCATATAATGTCACCCCAGAAATTAATGAATGTTTTTCAAAATCGCAGAGCTTCGACTAACGCAAAAATGACAAGGGTTTCTTCAATTCGGAAAAAATTCTACGCATGGTTTAGGCGCTACGTTTGTTCATTTACACCCGACGGATGGATGGACGGACAGACGGAGAGAAGGTCGTTTTGACGTCATTTGAGTTTTCGGTATCAAGGACTCACAAAACGGGTATTATGGCTACACCACATATTAGAGGATTTATTTGTCTTAATTTATCAACTAGATTTATCCAGTTGCTAAATATACACGCTGGCTCTAAATATACGTTAATATACATATTTCCATATATACGTACGTATACGAGACCGTAGCTAGAGCTGCTACAGAATGGCACAGATTTTCTCGTAGCAATTTTTTCTAATTTCCTTAGTGTGGACTGGCTTTAAGGTCTTGTTCCCTTCTCTGACCGCCTTCTATCGTCGCCTGCTACCAGCTGCCTTCTATCGTCGCCAAAAATACATTTCTTTTTCCATTTTCTTAACTTTCTGGTTTCTTAATAGTAGAACCAAAATATTACTTCCAGAATATTCCGTTTTTAAGAAAATGGCTATTAAGCATGACCGTAAATGCAAAGTTTCTTTGCAAAATGCAAAACTCTTTTTTACGAGAATCTCTTGACTTTTCGAAAAACTTCATTTAAAGTCATTTGAAGCCCTTCCACTCACAACTGCAATTCTGTATACAAACCGATGGAAATGTGCACATTAACGGCATGAGAGACATTTCGAAAAAATTACATTAGAATACTTTTTGAAAAATAAATGAATACACAAAAAGGAATTTTACCTCGTATTAAGCAGTACAATTAGCACTATTCATTGGAAATTTTTGAAGAAAAAAATGGAGCCATTTTGAGAAAATAGCATTTGAGCGTTTCGGAAAAGCTGGAATTATGAGCTAATTTTCATAGAAAACTCTTGAGTTTTCGAGAAACTTTATTTAACATTATTTTAAGCACATTTACTCATAAATATAATAAAGTGAAGAAATTGCATCTAATGTAAATATTACTGACGTGGGAGTGATGTCAAAAAAATTACATTCTTCTAATTTTTGAAAAAATAAAAGAATAGAGCAAGATGGCGTTTATGTCATTTTATAAGGTTTGTTTGGTCCTAATCTTACCAAAAATGTAAAGAAAAATATTGGAGCTATTTTTAAGAAAATATTGTTTTTGTTATGTTTTTAAATAGCAAATATTGCACGCACTATTGAACCAACACTACTATTATTTTCAACAAATATACATAACCTTTATGATAGAACTATACATGGAAAACAAATATAATTTGAAGGAAAAATCGCTATATTCAATTTTGTAGTTGTGAAAACACGCAGAAAGAAATTCAAACTTTTCGAAAATTCAGAGTTAACTATGAAAACGGGACTGATGCAACCATTATAAGTTTACTTTAATCTATTCTTACAGGAAAATTAAAGTAAAAAGTTGGAACCGTTTTTTGAGAAAATTTTGAAAATGTTCGGGTGCCTTCATCTGAAGTACCGCTAAATCTTATAGAATGTTTTTCAAAATGTGAAAGTTTCAGCTAAAGTCGGATTTCGAAAATACAAAGTTAGTCGTGAAAATCGGACATACACCACTTTTATAAATGTATTGTACTCCGTTCATACAAGAAATTTAAAGAAAAAATTGGGAGCTTTTTTGAGAAACTTTTGTAAATGTCCAGGGGGCTTCATGTAAAGTACCCCCATATATTAAAAAATATATTTTAGAATTTCAAAGCTTTAACTATAGCCAGATCGACAAGGGTTTCTTCAATTCGAAAAAGAGTGTACGCATGCAGGCGCTAGCAGTGTTCACAGATGGACGGGCAGACAGACGAACGGAAGAACGTTTTGAAAAAAAAAAACAACACTTTTTTGGTATCGGGGCACCCCAAAACATGTATTTCCGATGAAATCTCGAAATCAATTTTCCACAGCATTACATAACTTCCTCTATGCTACGTGTATTACTCCCGTAGGCGAGTAAGGCGAGAAAGTAACTAGAGAGGCTACAGAATGGCACAGACTTTCTCGTAGTAAAGTTCTCTAATTTCCTTGGCGTGGACTGGCTTTACGGTCTTGCCCCATCGGTTGCCAGCTGCCATCTATCGCGGTCCAAAGTACATTTTTTAAAAACAATTTTCAACTTTTGGATTTCCTAATATTAGAACTGAAATATTACTTTAATAATATCATAGAAGAGTAAGACCTCGTCCTAAATGGCAATTTTCATTGAAAAATTTACAGCCGTTTTTACGAAAATTGCGTATAAGCGTTAATGTAAATGCGAAATTTGAAGCTCTTTTTCATAGGAATCTATTGAGTTTCCGAAAAACTTCATTGAAGTGATTGAAAGCACTTTTACTTGCAAATAGAAAAATGAATACAAATCGATGGAAATGTGAATATTAACGGCGTGGGTGATATTTCAGAAGATTTACATGTGTAATTTTTGAGAAACCAAAATAATACAACAAATGAACTTCACGTCATATTAAAAAGTGCAAATTTTACTATATCCCTACAAGAAATTTAAAGTCGTTTTTGAGAAAATTTTGGAAATGTTCCGGGGACTTCATATAATGTACCCCTAAATTTTAAAGAATGTTTTTTAAAATCTCTAAGGTTCAACTAGAGCCAAATGAATAGGGGTTTCAATTTGAAAAAAATTCTATGCATGGTTTAGGCGCTAGTAGTGTTCAGAGACGGACAGATGGACGGACGTTTTGCTTTCAATTGGTTTTTCGATATCAACGTCTCACAAAACAGGAATTCTGGCTACACCACGTGTTAGAAGACTTTTTTTAATTAAGCAATTGGATTTATCCACTCTTTCGTTGTCAGGGCCCGGCAATGAATTTTTTTGTGCCGAAAACCCGCCTTTTTTTGCGCAGCACTACATACATTTCTCTATACTCCGTATATACGTACATCTACGAGAAAGTACAAATGTCCGGGGGGCTTCGTATAAAGTACCCGCAAATGTTAAAGAATTATTTTTCAAAATTTCAAAGCTTCAAATAGAGCCAGATGAACAAAGGTTTCTTCAATTTTGAAAAAATCATACGATTGGTTAAGGCGCAGTTCACTGACGGACGGACAGACAGAGACGGACGGACGTTTTGGAAAAAACAATTTTCGGTATGAGCGGACCCCGAAACATGTATTTCCATTGAAATATCGAAATCAATTTGCAGTATTACCGAACTTTCTCTATACTGCGTATATTACTCCGTATATACCCGTATGTATTCGAGAAAGAGTAAAAATTTAAATCAAAGTTTCTTGATTTTGTAAACCTTTTTACTTCAGCGTGGTATAAAAACATGAACTTTCTTCCTTTAGGTAAGAAGATTGAGGACAAAAATATTCTTATCTGTTAAACGCGCAGTCCGTCTGTAAGCGAGAATTGTTAAATTATTAAGTCGTGTTAATTTATTTCTGATTATTGCTAAATACAATAAATAACTGAATGCTCTAATACCACAACACAAAACGAGAACTAGAAAAAATTCGCCATTCAAACTTATTCCTGTCACATAAGCAAAGATGTTTATGTAAGGGAAGATTTAGTAAAAAACATCAAATAGTAATAAGTAGTAAAGAATGTAAACAGAAGACAAAGAAAGTGCGTAGAAAACGAGTGGGTAGGGATAATGGACCTCAAGAACTCGTACGCAGATTATACATTTCCTCATACGTCGCATTCAGTTTTAACAGGTGTTTTGGGCAAAATATGTATAAGTACATACATATAAACAAATAAATACACATATATGTTTAGGTTTATAATTATGTTTTATAACTAATATAGGAAAATCAAAGTTTGTTCGTATTGTATGCGCTGTCGTACCGTTCAAAAGATTGCGATAAAACTTTGACAATTTATTGCTTGTACATACACAAAGAATATAGGCATAGTGCAATGGGAATGTATGTCTGTCGCACGTTGATGATTTTATGCATGTATGCTGACTCAAGCGCCCCTAAACAAGATCTACGCAACCCCTCGTTCCCTCAAGCGAATCTTCACTGCATATTCTCTCCCGCGGCTGTGAAACATCGGCCGGAATTATTATTTTAATGTTATCTCGGACACGTGAATCGAATATCTCCAAGAAAGCAAATGCATTCCCAAATTTGCGGCTGAACGTTTTAACAATAGGACTATGTCCAAACCAAGACGTAGAACAAACCAGTAAAAGTTATTAACAATTACGTGACCACTAGCGGGTCAAGTGTAATACATTGTATTAGCAAAGCATTGCCGGGACCACTAGTATTTATATAAATTATTAATAAGTAGATAGATATAAAAATATCCTCACCTGCGATATTGGTCGTTCCCTTTGTGTGTCCTCTGCTGACGAAGCCCGTGGTTATATTGGATTTGTAGTTTAATGCCGGGTCCGAGGATTGGTTTTTCTTCGCTCGGGCGTTCGCTGTGCCGTCGCCCGTGGCTGCGGCGGGGGCGTGCCCCGGGCCCGGGTCTGTCTCACTTCCGATCAGCCCTTTCTCCAACTGAAGCTCCTCCCGTTTCTGGCGAATTTTTGTCAATGCTTTGCGCGAGTAGCGAAAATGTCGAATCATTTCCTGGACATCAGGCACTAGGCGGCGAATTGTTACTATGATGAAAAACACGTTCTTCAGCAAAAGAATAAACACAGTCAGGTCGCCGGACACCCACCAGTAGGAGCGAATTACCAAGTAGGGAATGTCAAGCACCAGTAAGTGAATGACGTCGTTGAATGTGGTGACAGGCAGCTCCAGGACTTCGGCAGTCCTGTCTGTCATGCTCAGTAAGTACAGGTAGACTGTTGGTAAAACGAAAGTGATACTGCAACACGCAGCGACGAAACTTCCGAATTCGTCCGAAAAGTGATAGGCGTCTCCCCGGTAAACGAGAAGCATTGACATCAGATTTACCTACAAGAGAAGTCTTCAATTAATCAATAGACAATAATTGAAGGGGTCAGTACGAGGTAATTTTAAGCCACGGCACCATTTTCAGTTTTTCGAATTGAACACATCACGATTCCCTTTGAGGAATCCTATTCCCATTGAGAATTTCAAAAGTCAATTTTCTCGTCTTTTGGCAGGACACCTGACTGATTTTTTGGACCTCCATTGATTTGCTCGTGTTCGCCAAATAATCATTATCTCAAAACTGCATGACTGTGGCTTATGATTATCTCTTTGTGAATGCTTCAGATAAAAATGCATTATCCAAATTAATTTCTTATTACTCTAAGAGAAATACAACAATAAAATGGTAAAATTTTAACCTATTTCCCGCCCACTGCATTTTCAAAGCATGTGCAATTCGCATTTGAATTTAATATTGGATACGCTTGGCTTTGAATGAGAGGCTCTGCAGTCGCACTGCATGTAATACTATATCGCAATGCAATATTACATCAGCAACGTAAAGTCAAATTGCAAGTAGCATTGCACTTCATAGTACACTTCAGAAACAATATTCATAGGCGTGCACCCCCTAAACCAAGAGGGGGTTTACTACTGTTCTTCGTCCTCCTATCCATTCCACATTTTTAATGCACATATGGCATATTACTTATCATTATTACGTATATTTTTGAATTTTCAAATGCATTTTTGAGCGAAGTAGTAGAAATCGATTTCAACTTGGCCACACTTTTGGAGCAGTTTTGTAGTTTTTCACGTTTTTAACTGAGCAATTTTGAATTTTTTACAGTTGTCCGCCATGATAGTCCAACATTTCAAACAATCGTAATGAAAAATATACATTTAATTTCATAATTGTATACTTGGAAAGGATAATTTAACTCAAAAGATGTTCGTGTAACGCAATTCATTCATTTCACTTTAGTTCGTGCACTTCTACACGAGCGCCTTTGGTTGTCGAGTCCGTGCGGCGTCATTTGAAGTCCTGATGGCGGTTCGAGTCCTGATGGTGGCAGGATTTTCGACACTAGCTTTTCAGCTAGATCGAATTCAGTCGCCGTCTGGAGGAGAATTCTAGCGGCCGACTGCTCTGATCGGCAGTTTTCCGTGGTTTCTCGGATCAACACCAGGCGAATGCCGGAGCAGTACCCTACCAAACGGGCCACGGACCGCGCGCGATCTGTCCTTCCTCTTCATTGTCCTATCCTCTCCCCTTACACACACACTTACACTAACATGCACTACACTACCACATATTCCGGGAGATCGGTGGGGAGCTTAGGGCTTGTGTCGGCTGGGACGGCGCCCCGCTGGTGGGAGAGTCCTGGTTAGGGGGAAACCCCACTAGTCGACGGTAGGTCGGCGCCGGATCTCGCCATCCGGCGGGGGAAAATCACCACCATCTCCCGAGAAACAACATGCACTACAGTAACGGGACTAATGACCAAAGGAGTAGACGCGCCCGGAAACACGAAAAAATCAATCAATCATTTGAATTGTCGCGCACGCGGCGTGGCGGCGCGCGCTTCGACTCCGCCGCTTCGGCGTGGCAGCCTCCGAACCCAAAGCGAGTCACCGGCGTGGCGTCGCCATCACTACAATAGAAGGTTGCCAGGGCTACCAGTTTAGAAGCCAGCTCGGCAGTGAGCACGGCAGTCAACATGGGAGTCAGCTGCGGCCCGTGGAGGTCAGACGCGCGGAGTGGACCGCGGCGAATTATAGAACGATTTTCCTAAGAATGAGCCAAAGTGACTGTTCGCGAAAACAAGTGAACATAACATGTATTTCAGAGAAGTATCCCTCCGCCGCGACAGCTGTTCAGTCACGCCCCTTCGTGAAGTGCTAATGACTCCTAGGAAAACTTCCCTATGAAGAATGTTCAAGAGTTTCGCTGAGGTATAGGCACGTACGTGAGTCCGAGAAATATTTAACTTTAATTACGTAAGTGGAAAATCTCTTAATATGCTCTCACAATCAGTAAAAGAAAAGTGCCACGAATGTAAATAGAAAGAAAAATGAATTTAAGCTGGAAACACGTGCACCGGTACGCATCTCGCATTCATGTCTCGGTTTTAAAATAAACATAATATTTATCACACAAAAAGTAAATTCAATGAAATATATAAAGAAAAAAAGAATTCTTATAGAATAGTACATAACACTGCACTTCTTAATATCAATTGTTTCTCGCAGCGCACTATATTTTTGTCGGACAAGGACACCACAAAAGGAAGTGTCAAAGCCATTTACAAGTTAGCCAACTGCAAACGAACGAATGCGGGAAGGGAGTCTAATGGGCTGGAGGGCACATCGACCACAGAACCTTCAGTTATGTTGCCAGCACCAGCTTATGTTGCTGTCACTTTGGCTCATCCTTAGGAAAATCGCTCTATAGCTGGAGAGAATCGGCAGCCAGCAGACAACGGCCAGCCACGGAGAGCTCAGGGCAGTGAGCCGCCGAGGGGCGCTGGGAGCCGGCGGGGCGCGCGTACGAACCGTGCCGGGTGCGCAAGGGAAGCGGCAGCGAGAGGCGACTCCACGGGAGTGAGCGAGTTGCTCGCTCGCTCTAGGGCCTAGGCTCGTGCTAGTGGGGCACGGGAGCAATCCGGTGTATGTGCACCGCGCCGCCGGCAGAGAGGGCGACTGCAGTGGGAGGCGGTAGGCACAGCGCGCTCAGGCTCGTCAGCTCAGTGGACATGTGTTGTATAACTTCTGGAGAATAAAATGTTACCAAGTGGAACACAACGTTTATTTACTGAACATTTCAGGTTGCACGAAGGATGTCGAGCCTGGAATGAATGTCACTCCATGTATTGTACAGCACTTGTGCTATGACCATGTCAAAGACATCTCTTTTGCGTTGTATTGATTCCCATAGAATGTTAACTTTTGTAGAGTAAATTGTCTTAGACGTAGCCCCATAGAAAGAAATCTAACGGTGTGATTATGGGAATGTAAAGGCTAAGAAATTGGGTCGCCTCGGCCAATCCAACATTTGGGGAATGTGGCATTCAAATTGCTGACGTGAATACTGTTATTTGATGGGGCACCATCATGTTGAAACATTATTGTCGGTTGCATGTGTGCGATTTGTGACCCGGTGTAGTTAATCAACATCTACAATTGACAGTTTTCAGTTACGGTGCACTCTCGCGAAAAAACGGGTCGACAATTTGATTGTTAAAATTGCCTCACCAAACGATAACTTTGGACTGTCTCGCATGTATTCTCCAAATGCAGACCAAATTCGCACATTGTGGCGATTTACAACACCTGTCGGAGCAAGCTCCTAAAAGTTACTTAATTTATAATTGTATATTTTGTATGCACTCTCTTGTCACGCAATAGCAACCTAGTTTTGTACAAATTTATAACTAATTTGTACCCTTACAATTAATCATTTATTTCTAATATTAAGATTCAGTCGCACGACTATGTCGTAATGTTGCGCAGTACAAGAGATGCTCCGCCCGATCGGAAATTCCACCAACTCAACCAACATGCATCCGTGTTGCGCAGTCCTAACCAACCTACGCTGCAGTTGCACTTCCCCGTAAAATTCTTGAAAGCGTGATAGTATCCGTGCGGGTAATATTTTTAGCACCCACCGCCCTACTAAAATTCTAAATTTGATTTTGTCATATGCTCACGCATCTTTTTAATTATAAAAAAGTCTAGCTTAAGACTTCTAATTTATAAGGCTGAGCTCGCATTGGCTGAGCAAAGGCTGAGTTTGCATTGGCTCATGTAGCTCGCAACCACGATTCACTCTCCCCTTCCAGCCTCGCCTGGTGAACATAGCATTCGGGCCACAAATTACATGCAGAGTAAACTCACTCTCTCGTTCGCACTCACTATTTTGTTTTGTGCCAACTTCACACTACAATCTCTACAATGTGTGTGTACAATATAGTTCTAAAATGTGCGTAAGCGCAATATTCTTCCAATGCTGGCCGCCATGGATTGACTGTGATAAACGGTTTTAACATGAAATGTAAGCTAATATTACAAGAGTTGTAAAATCGCTCATATTTCGAACTGCTTGGTCTAATGGACAGTGTTTATCTGTGAACAATATTACTTCTTGTTTAGCAACTATCTAAACTCAGTGCGCGTATGTCACACATTATCACGCAATATTAACAATAATACAAGTTTTGCCAACTGCTCTCGTAAATCAACTTGATAATAGTTACGTACTCGTCAGCACAGTCACCATGATTATCGCAATTGCCTTGATATTAAGTGCTATGTTTCATGGTGAGATTCTAATTTACGTATAATGCGTTCCGTAATGTGTGTCGGTGGCATATGCGCTGCGCGCATGATCTCAGGGACACCCAGACACACACCCAGCTGTGTAAGGTCATCGCCCGCCCTGTCAGCTGTTCTGCTTCTGTCGGCCGGACTACATCGCCAAGGGTGTCTGCTCTACATGAGTTCTGGTGCCAACAGACAACTGTTACTGTTATCTCTTGTCTTTTCGGCATACTCCACATGCCAAGGTCATTCTTCATCTAACCACACCTTTAACTCTTTTATATGAGGTCAATATGTTTTTTTCAATCAGCTAATTCAAGTGTTCAATGCTTTCAGCCTACTTCCAAAGACAATTAACATTATAATTAATCCGCATTTAATCAACTATTGTAACTTCTGTAATTATTTATTCAAATTTAAATATAATAAATCAAATGAATTTCATGTCTTGTGAATCTCCCCCCACGATAGCTGAATTTCCTACTAGGGTATTACAAAAACTTACCTCACAAGATATATCATAGCACCTGTTCCGCTTATAATAGAACAGTGGTCCTCCGAAGCAATACTGAGCTATTGAGGTAAGTGGTGAAGTAAGCAACCGCCAAGAAATCTACAGTCCACTGCTCCGCAACTGCATACCCCTCCAAAACCTGATATTTAAACCTGATATTATCGGGTGTAACATTCCTCATATGAGAACGTAATAGGCGATAGAAAGGTATCGTCGTCAGCAATACGATCGAGCAGAGTAATTGCAGATGTTTGTCGCCGAGTTCGGCCGTTAGGCTTGATTTCCTGAACTAGTTGCAATGTGTATGCATGTACGTGCAATCGACAGTGAATAACTTTGTGTTTTCATTCCTAGTTCCCTCGCTGATTGTCTAATAGTCTTCATTAGACTTCCTTCGAACGATATGCGGACATTACTTACGATCTCCTCGTGAATGTCTGGATTTCCACCGCCGTGGAGTTTCACAACACTGCCACTTGCTAAGAACTGATCACACCATTTATTTACAATCTTGAAAGTCGGCGGAACATTCTTCTACACATGACGATAGTTTCATTAAACTTCAATTACGAATGTCAATTCTGCTGATCCCCACACAACCTGTGCACGTTCGTTTGCGGTTGCCGTTTTAGAAACAACCAGGGGCATACTCTTGCGCATGGTATCCGACTTCAGCCAATGCCCTTGACACCAGTTTGCGTCACACTATTAGCGGGAATTTTAAAGCAACCAGATACCAACATTATCACAGCGTGACAAGACATTGAAACATATTTCTTAGAAGAAGCATTTCTTTTAATATTGCATTTTGTACAACTTCATCGTGTTATTTTGGGTTGGTTACCGTTTAAATTGTCACTTTGTGCCACTTTCAAAATGTTTCTCAACATCTCCCTCTCTTTCTTTCTTTCTCTCTCTCTCTCTCTCTCCTCTCTCTCTCTCTGCAAGATGGCGGCCAGCGTCTGGTCTGGCTCTTCAAACGAAATGCCCGTGCTGGTTCTCGTGGTTCAGGACGCAATCTGGTGCTGCCTAGAACGAGCAAAAATTGGTGCCGGAGTAACTCACTTATGTATTTCCACCACGGAAACAACTGCTTCCGCTGCTTCTCCTGCTATATCAATCCGGGCGAACGGCTGTCGATTACAGTCGGTCGTGTGGCGCTCAGCCTCAGGACGTCAATCGCTGTCCGTTGCGTGGCAAGCAGTGCCTGGATGCCAACGCCATCTGTAACGTGGTGCTCAGTGCCTGGATGTCATTCGCCGTCAGTCGTCTGGCAGTCGGCGCCTGGATGTTAACCGCCATCCGTCGCGTGGAAGTCTGCACCGGGATGAAAAGTGCCTTCAGGCACCTGGCAGTCGGCGCCCGGCGCTGCGCAAGACAGTGTGCTCTTGCTTTTAAAGGGTCTGGTTGTCCTGGGGTCTGTCGAAATCGCGAAACAACACTTCACTTTCACCGTTCACCTGGTAACAATGAATTTGCCATACCTTCCTCTGTTGCATGCAGTGTCCTTGGTAGTTTGGAAAGAGTACGAAGGCAAGGTAAAACACAAACTGGATTCGTAGGCTTCCGCGGCCGGAGTCATTGTAGTCTTCGCTGTCCGATATGAGCCGCGTCTCTGTCGTGGTGACTGACGTTTCGGCCATCATGTTGTGGCCTTCTTCAGAACTATACTGCTACTTGTTTTTTTTTCAATTTTCCCCTCTCCAGTATCCCTGGCGAGGCGGGAATTTATTCATGATATGGGATACATAAACTCCATCATTTAATGCTTTTGGAGCAGTAGTGAGGGCAATATCTTAAATATACTAACTAAAAGTATCTTAAAACTATAAACAGAGCCTCTTTGGGCTAATGAGTTTTAATAGAAATAATTGTATTAGAAATGTATTTAAAAAGTTCTTTGAATTGTTCTTCCTGTTTCTTGTTTTGTCTCATTCACACTCTTTCATACTTAATTTATATATACAACACATTCACTCACTCAGTCATACCACACGGCACAACACTTCACTTTATACACTATATACACTGTATTTACGCCACGGCGCCAACTTTACTCAGGCGTCCGTGCCGCCGCGACAATTTCAGGGCCTGGCGGCTCAGGCCCGGCGGAACGCGTATCCGCGCCTCCCACGCGGATTCCGGCATCTGGGAGCGGCGACTGCCTCCCACGCACTATCTGCTCCCCCGCGTCGCACAGCTCAGAGAGCTTGTGCGGGGGAAGTGCGCGGAAGGTGAAGGCGACGTGCTTTGTGCCCTTTCTTCTATGTTCGTTCTTTGTGCCCTGTGCACGCCGCTGTTCGCCGCTTTGCCGGCCTCGCGCAAGATGCGCGGAGCGGACGGCCTCAGCGCCCTTGCGAGCGCCGTCTTCGCCCGCTTCTGCAGCTCCTTCGGGAATTGATTACGCACGCCCAGAACTCTGAACGCGTCAGCGTTGCGAGGAGTGCGGTCAGGTCGGGGATTTGGAAGATGCGGGCGCGCCGCTGTTTTCTGCGACCCGAATGGGGCGAAGAGTAGAGGAAGGAGCGGCGGCGAAAACCTCGCATGCGTACGCCCACAAGGGGCGCCATCCGATCACCACCGATCTTCTATAGATATTGTGCGAGTCTTGTGGTAATTGACGAGGTGACTCGTTTCGGCGGCGTGTTGGGCTAAGGCCGACTTGTGGGTATTTTGTACCCGGTCATGTCACATATGCTCCCGCATCCGCTCTTCTACCGTGCGCCCGGTTTGGCCGATGTAAACAAGTCCACGACTGTAACGGATTCCATACACGCCGGCATCTTGAAGAGGGTCCGGGCGGTCCTTCACCTGGTCCAGGCTGCCCCCGATTTTGTTGCGCGCACGGAATATGGGGCGCATTTCGGCTCTGCGCAGCAGTCTACCAATCTTGTACGTGACTCCATTGATGTAAGGTAAACGAACTGTCTTGCGGGGCGGACTGGAAGGCTCGTTCCGTTCCCTCAATGTAGAAGAGTTGAGCCTCGATAGGACATGGTGCACGGCGGAACCGCTGTAACCATTAGCCATGAAAGTCTCTTTGAGTAATGCTTTTTCTGACTCAAGGCTATGTAAGTCACATATCAGGGAGACCCAATGAGTGAGGATAGAAAGGACACCCGGTTTCGTGGCAGGGTGGTGGTGTGAATCGGCGTGTAGGTCAAACCGGGCACACGGTAGAATAGCGGATGCGGGAACATATGCGACATTAAAAGCAAACGTGGTTGTTGGGATCTAATGAGTTATATACCGTGTCGATGAGATCTAATGCTGTGTAGGCGCAGACCAGCGTCACAAAGATGTAGCGATGAGAAGTTCGCGTCGCCCAAGTGTGGCCTTCGACGAGGCAGAAGAAAACCAAGGCTGCCAGAGCTACGGTTACCTGCGGCACATCACACATACTGTGAATAGCTTTTACGGTTACCTGCGTCACTCCTAGATAGTTGAGATTGATCGGGAAAAATCAATTTTTGAGAAAATCGATTAAGGTGCTAGCGTTGACCACATACAGACTGAGAGACACACAATTTAGGAGAAAATCTGGTAAATTGTTTCGAGCTACTTTGATCATGGACAGACAGACGAACGGACAGGTGAATGGATAGACAGATGGACGGACGGGCAGTTTTGCCGTCAGTTGACTTTCCTATATTCAAACATTACCTTTTTGCAGATGATACCGCAATACTTACCTCTCATACCCATCATCTTGTAAGTAGAGACAATCTTCAAGATGACTTAAATGCTCTACAATCATTGGTCCAATTATTGGTGAATGAAAATAAATCATCAAAAATCTCAAGCCACAATCATCCCATTAAAACGGATTATTCCTATTTATCCTTTATTAATAATTAATCACGCAGTTAAACGGCTCAAACAACGTTCTTGTTGAATCTCTTGGACTTAATGGAAACTAAATTAAACTGGGAAATTATATAACATCACTAGCTAATAACACACAAATAATATTAAATAATAATATTTGTTGCGGCGATATACGAGGATTCGTATCGCGCGCCAAATCGGCAGCGCGGGACGCAGGCTACCGAAGGCAGCAGGGCCACAAACCGGCGCGAAGGCCGGCCAATAGGACGGGAGCGGCTGGCGAGCGGATCAGCAGCAACGAGGCGAGACTACGGCGCGGCGTGCTTCTTAACCGGCCGCGCCGGCCAGAGGAACACAGTTCTGAAGTGTGATCCAGCAGTGACCCTGTGTATAGTGTACCTACTGCGAACTCGGCAAAGTAATTGGTTTCTCTCTCTCCTGGTATTTTCGACGATCGTGCGCGCATCTTGGGACTTCTATTGGATTTTGTACACCGTGGCATTGTACAACAAACTACGCTTCTGAATTTTTTTTAACGAGATCACTACTGTAAAAAGCTTGATCAATAAATTGTTATTGTTGACTTGTGTCTTTTTGCGTACATAACAATATTAAAATTGCATTAATTTATTATCAGAAAATCTAAATTATCAATAGATTCGCAATTAATAATATTTAAATAAATTATAAGACCTTTACTGAATAATTTCTGTCTACTATCGCTAAAACCAACCTTCGAAAACTGTAAATTCTGCAAAATATATTCTTAAGAGAAATTTTAAAAGCTCCATTGAACATCAGAAATAAACAAATCTTAAAAGCATTATCTATAGAAATCCTAAGATCTTCGATTCTAAAACTTACTTCCTCTTTCTACTCATCCAGCCTCTCGTCTGTACACACGCGATCAGTTAATCGTTTTCCACGAATCAAATCAAGATATTCCAAAGACCGCCTTCATCTTTCTTAAATAATTCTAAAACATGATCTTTTAACATGATCATTTCCTTAATGGAAATGTATTTTTTACATCAAATGTTTTGTGCATTTTTCTCAAGGACCCTTCCCGGGTATCCTCATTTCTATTATTTCACAAACATTGTAAAATTTATTGAAACGCAAGTTCAAAAATCCTATTTATGTATATGTAGCCCAACACCCTTGAAAGATATAATTTTGTCGAACAACGATATTTAAAATTTTAGAAAAATGGAGCATTTGGTATCAATCACACAACGTGTATTGTGACTACACAAGATTTTTTTAAAATTATTTATTTAAGGTCGCCTTATGAACAGCTAGGTCATTGGCGATCACAGTTACAAAAATACAGTATTTACAAATTCACATACTAGTTATACATTTTCATGGGATACACATACACAAATCCTAAATCTAGATGTTATACATAGGGCAGTCATTAGCTAAATACTATTTAGCATATTAAATTTGGTGAGGAGTGCTATAATTTTCTTTGGACCGGGATAAGAATTAAATATACAGTAGAGATTATCATTGATGTTAAGGTTTGTTCTCACAGTCGCCATCACGTGGCAACCAACTATAATATGTTTCGTGGAAACTGGGAGTCCGCAATTTGGGCAAGGATAAGGAGAAGCCTTTTTAATTAGGTAGCTGTGACTGAGTTTAAAATGTCCTATACGGAGGCTGGTTGTAACCACTTGATGTCTTCTGCTAACAAGTCTAATGGAAGTGATGGGAGATTCCTCGATAATCTTCCTAACTGCTTGTAATTTGGAAGGCAACATTTTCCAGTTCCGGTCCCAAAGCTTCTTAACTGCAAGTAAGAGGTAGTTTTTAAAGTCGGGGAGGGTGCCGCCAGCTTCAGTATCAATTTCGGGGAGAGAGATTGCTGCCTTCGCAGCTGCATCCGCTTCTTCATTGCCCTGGATGCCTGTATGAGAAGGAAGCCAAGCTATTGTAACGCGATATCCTTTAAGGAAGGAGTGATAAAGCTTTTCTTGGATTTCTTGGACCAGTGGATTTAAGGAATGTCGGTTTCGAATGGAGGATAGAACTGCTAGTGAGTCAGAAAAAATAATATCTGGTATACATGGTCTTATGATGCTAATCAATAGCTTTGATAATAGTCCAAGCTTCACATCAGAATATGGAATAGAAATCCGGGAGGCGATAAGATGTTTGGGGAAGTAACTTACTACATAAATAAAAACATGATTTATCAACTCAATACAATTTTTGTAAAAAAATCCCCAATTTCTGACCTAGTATTTCAATAGTTTCCCTTTTTATTTTCTCGCTACCGCTTACGCAGTATAGAAAAAGCTATGTACTTCTGTTCGCGGACAAACAAATTTTGATATCTGATAATGAAGACACTGTTCAAAGATCTCTATTTTAACTGAAGATGATCGTACAATTTAATTTAGAAATGTCTGTCCAAAAAACTAGGTCAATGGCATTCCAAGGGAAATACCCAATTAGATGTAAATTAGTGGTTAACAACCAATATATTGGACAAGTAAGTTCATTTAAGATCTTGTGTTGTGATCTGCCTTATAAAGGAAAAATTGATGCAGATAAGAAAATTGAAAAATTTTACAGAATGTGTGGAACTATATAGAGAACACTAAAAAGTAAAGCCAGGAAAGATACAATCATGAAATTTTATAAACCTTAGCAATTCCTTGTGGGTTATGTGGATACAAAAATTAGTAGAATTCAGACTGCCGAAATGATATTTTTAAGGGGTTGGAAAAAACAAGGAAAGAAAGGATTCGGAATAAAGATATACTAACTACCTATTTATAATCTAACTGGAAAATTGACGAATACAGGAAAGCATGGAGAGATCACATTGAAAGAATGGAGGACACACGAATACCGAAACAGATTCTGAAATATAAGCCAAGAGGAAAACGGAATACAGGAAAACGGAAGAGAAGATGGATGGACCAATAAGAGCCGCCTCGGAACGAAAGTTCTAATGCTTGCAGAAGAGGAAGAGAAAGTTGTATAATGCTCGGCGGAAGAGAAAGTTGTGTAATAAACGGCGAACATTTGGCAAAAAAAAGAGTGAATCAATCCAGTTGCTTAATATAGAAAAAACTCCACGAAAATGGGGCGTAACAAGAAACCCACAGAATCCATGTTTTGTGGGTCCTTGACACCTTAAAATTGACAGCAAAAAATCTGTTCGTCTGTCTTTAAACAACACTAGCGGTTAAACCGTTCATCCATTTTATCCAAAATTGACATTCCCCAATCGATCTAACTGATGTCGCCGCTCCTGGAATTTTAAACCGATATTTTAATTTTGGGGGTACTTTACATGAAGCCTGGAACTCATTCGAAATTTTAAAAAAAACACCAAATTTTTATTAAATTTTGTTGTCTGAGAGCATAATAGACGCTTATCAGAACGGTGAAGGTCTGATATTCGTTGAAATTCCTACTTTTTCGAAAATTGCAGAAGTTCAAACTGTTTTCGGCGTCTTCCTACAACTGAAATATGGTAGGTAGATTTTTTATTCTTCTGTTCTTTTAAGACAGAACTCATTAAGAAAAGTAATAAATTTAAGAACAATTTTTCAAAAATCTGAGTACTCTTTCTTGCGTGAAATATCGTGTAAATATCGGTAAAAAAAATATTTAAATTTGGTTTATACAATTTTTGTCAAAAACGGCGCTAAATATTTTTGATTAAATTTTGTCCTCGGATATCGTGAAGGACACTTAAGAGAATGGTACAAGTCCAATTTTCGTTGAAATCCCTGCTTCTTCAAAAATTGCAAAAATTCAAAATTTTCTCGTAGTCCTCTTACAACTATTATGAAGATTTTTTTATTAATGAAATATGTTCTTTAAAAAAAATTATCAATGGAAGGTATGTTCAATTTTTCGAAAATAGTAGATTTGGCGTAATTTTGATTGATACATACGCAATAACTAAATTTTAAACTATTTTTTTCTAAAAAACGCCTTCAAATTATGTCTTTAAATTTTTCCTCGCATGTGGCAAAGAACAGTAAAGATTATAGTCCGATCGTCTGTCCGTAGGTCTGCGAACAACGCTTGAACTATAAGCAGGATTTGCATCGAAATTGATATTTCCCAACCGATCTATTGATGTCGCGGTTTTTTTAATTAGAAACGAATATTTTGTTTTTTGGAGGTACTGAAGGTACGTGAAGCCTCGTTATTTTGAAAATTTTCTCAAAAATAGCCCCAAATTATTTTCTCTGATAGAGCAAAAGACAAGAAATCACGTACGTCGTATTTTACTGCTTCTTCCGGCGTCGAGAAACGTTGACCACGTAATTTATTTGTCACGAACGGGAACAAAAAGAAATCATTGAGAGTCAAATCGGGACTGTATGGTGGACCACCGGTCAGTTCAATGTTTTGCTTGTTCAAATACTGAATCGTTTAGGCCGCTGGGAAAATCTCAAGAATGATGTAAACCGTTGAAAACCAGCTTCACTGGCAGCACTTCGGGAATGCATTGAAACGGTACGTGCTGCAATCCCTGAGGATACTTTCGCAGATTTTGCTCGAACAGTAGTTCAACTACTCACAAGTGTATCGACGCCGATAGTGGACATTTGGATCATTTGTCGTGACGGTTGAACCGGTAAAAGTCTAAGATGATTAGTGCTCATCCTTTTCTGTTTCTGCGAATTCAGCTTTGTTAGGTTACGGCAGTTATTTGTTTCTTTAAAGTGTGTATGAATTGTTTGGCACCCTCTGTATAATATCGAATATAAATGCATAAGATGGACATTACATGACATCGACATTATATACTACATATTCGGGCAATATTTGAGACACCACACCCAGTTACGCGTTTAATTTATGATGATAGAATTATCTAAGCTTTAGAACGACTGATTACCACAAACGTTTCGGTTTTGTTCCAAATGTAACATTTAAATGTTAATAGGCGATGTATTTGTGATCGTGTTTTATGCATTTTTAAGTCGATATTGATTGGATGGCTTTCAGTTCTTGAAGTTTAATTTGTATATAAAATTATCCTTGCTTGTCTGTATAATGTGATTCGAATATTGTAACAGTTAAGATTTATTCATGTTTGTTTCTTCTGTAGAAGTAAGAAAGAGCTACCGTTCTTAACTATCAAAATAATTGCAAATATGCACTGCATGTGCTTCGTTTGAATTTGTTTGAACTATTCCAAATGACGGCTGAAGTGAGGGCACAAATTCCAAGATTGTAATATTACGTAACCGTTTCCACTAATGTGAGAAAGTAGTACCTCTGTTGTAGCTCTTCTAGTTTAATCTTCGGCAAAATTAATTTAATGAAGAATGTTTTGCCTGCAACTCTTGGTGCATTAAAAAGCCTACGACAAGAGGCAGTTTCAAAGCTTGCCAATGTGTGTTCATAAATTTGCACTTGCGTCACATTTAATTTTGGGTACTCTTTTTCTATTATCCAAACAAATTGATGTGAATAGTAATTTAATTCTTCAAATAATTATCTATGCATATCAGACTGTTATATGAGGGGCCGACAACCCAAATTCGCCGATTGTTTTACCATGTAATGAAACAACCTCATCTTGCAGCCAGAAGAATCTTCTTATTAAATTCTGATCAACGTGAAAAATTTCTAATTAAATTTTCAGAAATTTTCTCTAAAATTTAGTGAAATTGAATCATCGCAGAAAGCCAACATATTTGCTAAATGCACTCGTAGTCTAGATGCATTACAACCCACAATGACTTCTGTCAATGTTTCATGATAGTGTTCTCATTTTCCAATAATCCAAGAGCAAAGTAAGCGGTTTGATGGATAATGTAAACAACAGTTTTGAAACTATCAAACGAAGTAGGGTCCTGAAAACAGCAGAATTAGTAATTGTTAGGGTGAAGAATACGGCATATTGTGACCGCTTGATGGCAGTAGTCATCACGATGCATGAGGCCATTTTGCACGTGAAACGACGTTGATGTCATCTAATGTCGGCTAAGATCGGTTCTCCTCAAGTGTAAAACGAAAAATTAGAACGTCCGTGAATCGAAAGCCAGCAGCTTATCTACGCTGCAAGACGAGAAGGAAATCGAAATTTCCTTGTAGCGAAGGAGAATTTAATTTTGATTTAGAAACTGACCATTTTCTACTCAATGCTCCAACGCGACCAAAAATTCTGACATCAACACATCGAAATTCGCAGCAGTAGAGTCAACAATTTTGAAACTAGTGTTCTTTTAAGTCAGCAACTGTCGAGTCAACGTGACTCGGACACAGCGACTTTTTAATTTATGGTGGAGTTGTGTTCAATCGATTTAGAAGTGGGTGGATGTGGAAAGAACTGCAGTCTTCGTTGCAGTGGAACGTGTCGACATCGATGCTGGCGATGAAGGCGCCGAGCTGCGAGGATCCTGCTTCCTCTGCCGTCACAGAAGGTCGAGCTCTACGTATCTCCCTTTGAAGCTCATCTACAACAGACTGCAGTTCTTTCCACGTGTTTAATGTAGTGAGAAAATAATTCGAATCTTTTCTTCCGTCAATATAACGTGCGGTGAAAATAGCGTCGGATTAACTAATTTGAAGAGTGTAATAAAGATGTACTATTCTTTTAAAGTGAATATGTGAAAAATGCGAGAAAGGAATTGCCTACAGAAATGTATGAAGTATTAGTAAAGGGAGAAACAGGTACGAATATGTACGACGAAACGGTCACGTATTGTGAATTTAATAATTGTGAAGGAAGGGGAATGTTAGGTGTAATACGAGAAATTGAAACATATATAAAAGTGTGTGTGTAAATTTTAGTTTTGGTGGAGAAGAACTAAAGTAAAGATTTGAATATTGTTGCAGTTGTACTTGTTGCACGATAGTACAATGCAATGTATTTGGGATCACACGGCAAGAAGTGAAAAGTTCGTTAGATATTTTCTCTGTGTATTTATTTTTCAGATTTTCTTTATTTTATTGATCATGTAAAGTCACATCAAAAATCAAGAAAAAGATTCATTGTAAATTTATTCAAACATTAAATATCTTGTCAGATCAATGGTTTTGTGTAATTTTTCCAATGACAGAAAGTAAAGTCTTTATTATTCTGTTTCGTTAAATTTCGCGCGCGCGCGCGCTTTCTATTTACTGCGCAAGTAGTCAGGCGAGAAGGTAAATGCTAGTGCCACACTATGCTAGTTTCTCGATTTGCATCTTTCATCTTTATAAATGTTTACCTGAAACGACTGGAATCCAAGAAAATCTCTTGCTTTTAGCGTCTCTGCCACATTCATTATAATTATTATAAGTTTTGTCAGCAAAATAATGCTGTAGAACAACCAGGAAATGTAGCTCAGCGGTAGTACTCCGAAGATATAAGTAGAGCATCTTTTTTTACGAGCGTCTTCCACTGGTGTCGACGAAAACATAGTGCTCAGCAACGCATTGGAAACCCCAAAGTGACTGTGCAGCAAATACCTATACGAAAGGATTTGCGCCACAACAAATATGGCTACGCAGGAGACATCAGGGATGATCCATAAGTACGGCAACCACTAGAACAGAAGGACATTTACATGTTAGCTAGAAGTGCTATAAAATGGCACAGACTTTCTTGTAGTAAAGTTTTCTAATTTCCTTGGTGTGAACTGGCTATATGCTTTTGCTCCATCCTCATTCCAGTTGCCATCTATCGTCGCCCAAAAAACTTTTTTTTTTTTTTTACATTTCCCCAACTTTTCCCTTTCGTAATAGTTGAACCGAAGTATTACTTCAAAGAATATTAAAGAAGAGTAAAACCTCGTCCTAAATAGAAATTTCCGTTGAAATATTTAGAGCCGTATTTAAGAAAATGGTGATTAGGCATTACTGTAAATGTAAATTTTCAAGCTCTTTTTCATAGAAATCTATTGAGTTTTCAAAAAGCTTCTTGGAAGTCTTTTGAAGCACTTCCACTCACAAATTAAATAATGTATTCAAATTGATGGCAATGTGCATATTATAGGCGTGAGAGATATTTGAAAAATATTACATTTGTGTAATTTTTGAAAAAACAAAATGATACACCAACATAAACTTTAGGTCATATTAAACATTACAACAAGCACTATTGGCAAAATAAGAAAAAAAAACTGAAGCCATTTTTTGAGAAAATGGCGATTGATTTCTGAAAATGCGGAATATTGAGCTTATTTTAACAGAAAACTGTTGTGTTTTTGAGTAACTTTATTTGACGTTATTTAAAGCACATGTACTCATAAATATAATATTGTGAAGAAATCGCCTCGAAAGTATTACCGACGTAAGAAACAAGTGAAAAAATATATTTTCGTAATTTTTGAAAAACCAAAAAAAGAGCAATATGGCGTTTAAGTCATCGTATAGGGTTCGTTTGGCACAAGCACTAACAAAAATGTAAAGCAAAAATCTGGAGTCGCTTTCAAAAAAATCTTGTTTTTGTAATTTTTAAAATTCCAAATATTGCACGCACTATTGCACGAAAACTTCTAAAATTTACAAAAAAGTTAAATGACCTTCATGAAAGAACTACTTATGTACAACAAATTTCATATGAAGTAAAAGTCTCTATCTTCAAGATTGTAGTTGTAAGATGTTACCATTTCTGACCTATGTATTACCACCTTCATATACATATTGTTTTTGCAAGATTACAAGAAATTTAAAGAAAAAAATGGGAGACTTTTTGTGAAAATTTTGAAAATGTCCGGGAGGGCGTTATGTAAAGTACCCTCAAATTTTAAATGTTTTTCAAAATTTCAAAACTTTAACTATAGTGACATCGACATAGTATTCTTCAATTTGGAAAAGATCGTACGTGTGGTTTAGGCGCTAGGAGTGTTCACAGACAGACGGACGGACGGACGGACGGACGGACGGACGGACGTTTTGCTTCCAATTAGTTTTCCGGCATCGAGGACGCACAAAACTGGGATTCTGGCTTCACCACGTGTTAGAGGAATTTTTCTCTTCATTTTGCAACTGGTTATATGCACTTTTTTTCCCCCAGTGCACGGCAATGAATTTTTCCGCCGAAAGTCCGTCGTTGTTTCGCGCAGCATTACATAACTTTCTCTATACTACTTATATTAATTACTACACACATCCGTATATACGTACGTATACGAGGAAGTAAAAAGGAAACGGATTGTCATGTATTATATATTGTTTCATCAATCTAATACAAAAATTGGTTTCTTCCTGCTCCTACGCGTGCGCAAAGTCACTCTTTTTTTTAAACTTCTTAAACAGGTTCAAAAGATTTTTTTCACGAACGCGTTACGATCCAGAAAAGACTTTTACATACGGTAAATAGCTTACAAGAGAATAAATAAAATAAATCACACATTAATTGAAGAACAACTTTAATTTCACAGTCACTAAATTCTTCCCAATAGCTATTCACCTCCAATGAACTATCAACACATAAATAGTACGCAACTATTAACACATCTATAATGAAATTTGGAGAAATTCTCTTCATATGCACCGATTTCTTAACTGATGGAAAGTTATATTAAGTACCGGAAACGGTGAATTTTCGATAGAAAAACACTTTTGCCAACTCCTGGTAACGAAAACGTAGGTATTTCCTCCAAATATATCCAGAATCCATGTTTTGTCGGTCCTTGGTACCGAAAAATCGATTGATGCCAAAACTTCTGTGTCATTCCGTCTGTGGTCAACGATAGCGCCTAAACTGTTCAGCCTATTTTCTTCAAAATTGATAGTCCCCGATTGATCTAAACGAACTCAGCATTTGGGAGTATCAACCTGATATTTTTATATTTGAGGGTACTTCACATATAGTGTCAAAAACCTTTTCCAAGTTTTCTCATAAATGGCAAAAAAAATGTTTAAACATTGATCGTTGTATGTTGTTCTTCCGTTGAAATCCTTGATTTGTTTGAAAATTGCAGAAGTGCAATTTTGGGGAGGCGTCTTCTTACAACTACAATACTGAAGATAGAGATTTTTACTATATCGTATACATACGTATATACGGAGTAATATACGTAGTATAGAAAAAGTAAAGTAATGCTGCGGAAAATCGATTTCAAGTTTTCCACGGAAATACACGTTTTGGGGTCCCCTGATACCGACAATGTGTTTCTTTTTCAAAACGTCCATCCGTCCATCCATCCGTTTGTCTGTCTGTCTATGTTTCTGTCGGTTTCTCTCTGTGTCTGTCTGTCTGGGTCTCTGTTTGTCTGTGTCTGTCTTTGTCAGTGTCTGTCTCTATCTCTGTATGTGTGTGTCTCTGTCTGTGTCTCCACTGCTGATGAGAAAAATATATTCTTTCATTTAAAAATTCAAAAATAATTTAATTTCTCGAAATCTAAAAATATTTCAAACAATATCACTACGGCACATTTTTTGCCCCATGATTCCGCATTGTTGAGAGAAAACTGCATGTCGACACCGTGAACCGTTTAGAAGTTATTGAGGCGGCCCGTATAACCGAATAACTTCCGAATAACTTCGTTAGGTGGGTATACACGAGAAATACCCCGTATAAACGGGAAAGTAAAAAAATACATTTGTGTAATTTTTGAAAAACAAAAGGATACAGCAAAATGAATTTTATGTCATCTTAAGGAGTGCAATTAGCACTATCCATATGAAAAGTCTAAAGAAAAAATTTGGAGCGGTTTTTAAGAAAATGGCGTTTGAATGTTCCTGATCATACGCAACGTTAAGCTCGTTTACACAGAAAATTTTTGAGTTTGTGTTTGATAAGACATCTAAAGTGCATGTTGTGGCGTCATACGGGTGTAATCAGTACACGGACGAGAGTGGGTTGTAATAACAGAAGGTTTATTCACAATTTAGACCGTACTCACATAACCAATGCACTGTATACAATTAACTAACTAAATAGACCCCACTGCTAGGAGAGATATTTACAACGACTATCACACCGCAACATACTACCTAATGTTTCGCCGTGCGTAGTACCGCCTGCCCTGAGACCGACTACATGTCTCACTAGTCACGACAATAACTGTCGACTTCTTCGCCGCGTGCACACTCGCACCTCTCACGGACGACCTACGCTGCCGCTGCCAGGATCACAAAGAAGCAAGAGCTATTGTTCTCACGGCCCTTAAATAGCCCTCGCGACGCTGCCCGTCGCCTCCATTGCCTCCGCCCTGACGATGCGCACACCCTGTCAGAAAAACCCCGTGCGTCATAGCTTCTGCCTTTGTCTACGCATCCGGTGCCCACCGCGCCACGTGCCCACGCTGTTTTAGCGACACGAGCTTCAATGTACTCGTAAATAGAATAATGTTAACACATCGCTGCTCATATAAATATAAACAAGTGAGAGGTTAGACAAAAATTACATATTCGTAATTTTTAAAAAAGAAAAAAGAATAGAGCAAAATAACTTTTGTGCCATCTCATTGAGAACATTTTGAACTATCCCTAGCAAACGTTTAAAGAAATATTTGAAGCCGTTTTTGAGAAACTATTCTGCCTGTCTGGCTGTCTGCCTGTCTGCCTGTCTGTTTGCCTGTCTATCTGTCCGCCCGTCCGTCGGCTGGTCGGTCGGTCGGTCTGTGAACACTATCGCCTAAACCATTCATACGATCTTTTCCAAATTGAAGAAACCTATGTGAATCAGACTCTATTTGAACCTTTGAGATTTTCAAAAACATTCTTTACAATTTGTAGGTACTTTACATGAAGCCCCCCGGATATTTTAAAAGTTTCTCAAAAGCTGCTCCAAATTGTTTCTTTAAATTTCTTGTAAGAATAGAGTTAACTACACTTTAAAAGTGGAGTACGCACGATTTTTGCGGATAACTCTGAATTTTCGAAAATTGCAAAAGTTTGAACTTTTTTCTGCGTCTTTCTAAAACTACAAAGTTTTGGAGATTTTTTTGTCCAAATGAAGTTTGTTGCATATAATTCTTTCAATAAGATCATGTATTTTTTTTGAAAATGTTAGTAGTTTTTGCACAATATGGCGTGCAATATTAGCATTTGTTTAACATTACAAAAACAAGATTTTCTCAAAAACGGCCCCAATTTTTTTTCTATAAATTTTTGGTATGGATGGTGCCAAATTCAATACGATGACACAAACGCCATAAACGCCTATTCTTTTGTTTTTTAAAAAACTACAAAAATGTAATTTTTTGTTGTCTCTTACGTCAGTGGTATTTGCATTTGAGGCTATTTCCTCACGTTACTATATTTATGAGTACATGTGCTTTAAATAATGCCAAATAAAAGTTCTCGAAAACTCAACAGTTTTTTGTTAAAATGAATTCAAAATCCCAAAATTTTCAGAAACGCTCTATATCCATTTTCTCAAAAATGGCTCCAATTTTTTTCTTCAAACTTTTCCAACGGATAGTGGTAATAGCTCTGTTTAATATAACGTAAAGTTTATTTTGGTGCATACATAATTTTTTTCAAAAATTACACAAATAAAATTTTGTTTCAATATCTTTTACTCGGTTAATATACACATTTCAATGTATTTGTATACATTATTTAATTAGTGAGTTGATGTTCTTTAAATTACTTGAAATAAAGTTTTTCGAAAACTCAACATATTCCTGTGAAAAAGAGCTTCATATTTCGCATTTACAGTAAAGCTTGACGCCATTTTCTTATAGACAGCTCCAATTGTTTCAGTGAAATTTGGTATTTAGGACAAAGTTTTAACCTGCTTTAATATTCTTAAAAAAATTGCTTCTACTATTTGAAAACCAAAAGGTTGAGAAAATTACAAAACAATGGGAAAATAATTTGGGTGGTGATAGATGGCAGCTGACAAGAAGAAAATGCAAGACTGTACTGTAGCAGTCCACATCAAGGAAATTAGAAAAAAATAATACGAGAAAGTCTGTGCCTTTCTGTAGCGCCAATAGTTTATAATTGCACATATTGCACGCAATATTGCGCGAAAATTACCATAATTTTTAAAAAAGGTACACGACACTATTGAAATAACTAAATAAGGAGAACAAATTTCATTTGAAGTGAAAATCTGTATCTTCGATTTTGTAGTTGAAGGAAAGCGTCGAAAAAAAATTCAAACTTTTGCGATTTATGAATATTCAGAGTTAACACGTTCACTGTCCTGTGATCCATATGTGGTTTACTACGCATAACACTTGATGGTTTTGCTACGTCCACATGTGGGTCACACATGTTTACAATTTATACGGCAAACTTTTTCATTGAATTCCCCGTAACTGTACAGATTTTGGCGTGAACTTGTTAGGACGGTCGTAAAATTTAGAAATGTACCAAGAAGTGCGGAAAAAAATTATTTTTGAGAATATTACAGTAATTTTTCCTTACAGTAGGGAAGGTTTGGACGTGGAGAGATATTTTAATGTTCTCATAGGGACAGAGAACGTGTTAATAGTGAAAATTGGATCTATGCCACCTTTATAACTGTATTTTACTGTATTCTTTCAAGAAATTTAAAGAGAATTTTTTTTGAAAATTTGGAGTCATTTTTTAGAAATTTTTGAAAATATCCCAGTCTTTCAATGTAAAGTAGTCCCAAGAAGGTCATTAAAGATTTTTTTAATCGTATCGCTTCGAGTCGAGCCAGATCGATCCATTTTGGAATATCCAGGAATATCCATTTTGGAAAAAATCCTACGTAGCGTTTAGGCGCTAGTGGTGTTCACAGAGAGACGGATGGACGTTTTGAAAAATGCAACAACACTTTCGGCATCAGGAGACACCAAAACGGTATTTCCGCTGAAATCTCGAAATCGATTTTCCGGAGCATTACATAACTTTCTCTAGACTACGTATATTACTCCGCATATATGTAGGTATACGAGAAAGTATTTGTGATAAACATGTTATCAGTTAACTGTTATCTACAGATTCCGTCTACTGTTCAAAAATCAATAATGATAATAAATGAAGATAGTTCTGGTTTCACAGAATAGTAGTGTAAGCCATGGCTTACGAATAAACATGTGAATTTCTTCCGAAACGCATGTCGTGATCCTGATGACGTCTGAGGTTCATTTGTCGGTTCATAAAATAATAATAATAATAATAATAATAATAATAATAATAATAATAATAATAATAATAAAACTGGTCGGTAATAAAACTGTGTGTGGTACACGTGAAATGTTAGTCGTTTTCTCTATTGGTACTTTGCCAATATTGCGTTTTGTATAATTTTTTTCATGGTTTCGTTGAGTTGAAAATACCCTCGTGTGGTGTGTGGTGTTACAGTAACAATAAAAGTATTAAAGGAAGTGTGATAAATTATTTTTCATTCCAGAATAAAGATTAGTGAAGCTTCAATAAATATTTGTGAGAGAAAAGGCAAATAATGTAAAAATATTAAGTATCTGTGCAGATCATGGTTTCCACATTAATGTGTATGTAATGGGGGAGGAAATGTGAAAGTTTTTCGAGGTTTGGTAAATAATGACCAAGTTCAAAAACATTCACATTTTGGTCGAGATAAATATATTTTTCGTGATCTTACGCCGGTTCGAATATCGTGATCGTTTTAATATTGAGAACCGTGTAGTGTAAAATGACCCCAAATCACATTTTTCATTTTTAGCTTAAAAATTCTACTTCTTTTATACTTTTGTTATTATTTTATAAAAAATATTTTATATTTAATTTAATATTTTAAGGTTGGGTTTAAACACGCCCCTTTTTCTTCTTTATATATTTCAGCTTTTATTTTGATTTGTATTGAATGCAATGAGTTTCTATTATGTATGTTGGCTCTCTTGCTTCTTCGCATTCTCTTGTCGAGTTCTTGAGTAGGTAAACACGTGTTTTGCGTTGCTTTGTTTACTTGAACTTTTTATCTGTTCGTGGTATTTACAATGGGCAGAAGTGCAAAACTGTTCAAGAAGCGTGGATTTAGAGGTAACCAATATTCTTCAAATAATCATTGTGATGACAGTAATGTTTCGTGCGAAGTAATAGATGGAAATAACCTCGAAAATGCCACTCCATGTACATCGAGCACATCAGTTCATTCTGAGCCTGGGACATCGAGTGCTTCCAAGAGAAAACTGTTTTGTGGTGATGACGAGGATGATTCAATGTGTTATAGTGACTGTGACTCAGGGAACATAACTGTTGACCTTGCATTGTTATCGAGTTTTATTCGTCAGAATACAAACTGTCGAAATTTCAATAATAGTGATTGTTTGACAATTGTGGAAGATGTTACTGTCAGGAAAGGTTTAGCTGTCAAACTCGTGTTGCAGTGTGATATTTGTGGGGAAAGTAACTCCACAAGAAGTTCTTGCACCACGCCAAATAAATATTATGACATTAATGTAAGGGTGGTATATGGCATGAGATGTATTGGTAAGCTGGAAGGCAGCTGACTGCTTTTGTAGTATGATTAATCTTCCTCCTCCTCCATCAAGATTTACTAGTTTTAATAAGGAACTAGAGAAGAGTATTATCAAAGTCAGTGAAGAGTCAATGAAACATGCTGCTGTAGAAGCTATTGCAGAAAATGATGGGTCAATAGACATTGCAGTTGCTCTTGACAGGACATGGCAACGCAGAGGTCACACTTCTTTGCATGGAGTTGCATCAGCTACATCCGTTGATACTGGAAAAGTTCTGGATGTCGATATACTTTCCAAATACTGTGCAGGATGTAGCAGTGGTAGTAATGATCATAAATGTGTAAAAAATGTTGATGGTGCCAGTGGTGGTATGGAAGCAGTTGGTGCACTGAATATATTCAGAAGGTCAGAAAGTGAACGTGATGTGCGCTATGTTCAATATCTAGGAGATGGAGACTCAAAAGGTTTTATGAAAGTTAGTCAATCTAAACCTTATGGGGACAATGTAAGCATTGACAAATTAGAATGCATTGGCCACGTGCAGAAGAGACTCGGATGCAGGCTTCGTAGACTGAAGAAAGACATGAAAGGAAAGAAACTGAGTGATGGCAAGGTAATTGGTGGATCGGGTCGCCTCACCGATTCAGAGATAGACCTGTTGCAAACCTATTATGGTCTTGCAATCAGAAGAAAATCAAATGATTTAAAAAGTATGCATCAAGCTATATGGGCTACTTTTTTCCACAAGTGCTCAACAGATGATTCGCCTGTTCATCACCTTTGTCCCAATGGAAGTGAAAGTTGGTGCAAATATCAAAGGTCTATTATTACTGGAGAAAAATATGCTCATAAACATTGTCTTTCCCCTGCTGTTATTGACATAATTAAACCAGTGTACAGAGATCTTACTCTGACCCATCTGCTAAAAAAATGTTTGCACGGTAAGACCCAAAAAAAATTTAAAAGGGAAGTATACCCAAAACTTTTTTGGTTTTAAAAAAAATGGAGTTCTAGATGTTCTAACTTTTAATGAAGGTGCAGTAGCAAGAAAAAGTTCTGAAAAAATGGTGTAAAAATTGGATTCATGTAGTAAGGGGCTGAAGTCTATTGACAGTGAGAGGTTGTATTATGGAAATAAAGCCAATGAAGCCATAACAAAAGAAACTAGAATACAAAAAAGGCAGAGGAAAACTCAAAACATCTCAGAGAATATGGAAGAAGATTATTGTCCTGGAAACTTCTAAAGGTAATTGAAAATTACACATTTTATTTTGTTTTTGACGTTTCTGAAAACCTGTTTTTTTCATACATATGGCCCTTTTTTTCAGAACCAGTGTACCAATTGACATGAAATTTGGCGAATCATGACATTTCTTTAGTATTCACAGTACACGGTTCCCTTAAAGTAGCCATTAGTGGACTGTAATAAAAGGCGTACAAACATTCACACTCTGCTGACGTACTACAAGTTAATACTAATTTGGATACAATATAATACTAAATTTAATACAAATTAATATTTTTGACACTTTGTGATTGATGATAATAATTTTGATGCAATATAAATATTTAATACTAATTTAAAGTAAACATTGATAGTCCCAAAACCGTTATGTTTATTGATTACTAGAGATCGTTGGTTGTATTGAAGTAGTGAATCTCGATCTGCAAATTACCGCGCATCACGTAGGCGTATTTTTACCAAATTTTGATGTGGCAAGATTTTTCCGGCCTATTCCGAGAAACCTCAACTTTTCGTAGAATTAACGGTAGTGAAAACTCTGATTTAATGGGAAAGAGTACCAAAAAATCTTATATCTTACTCACTGTTTTATAATATTGGATTAAATAGAAATCCAGCAAAGCATTCTGCACTATCACAGTTCCCACAAGGCAGACTGTAATTACAGCATGAAACACTTCGCGCTTTTTCCTCTGATCTTCAAGGGGTTCGTCTTCTTCTTCTGCCTTATGAACTCCAATTCCTGCAACAAATATTGTAAATAAAGCTGGGAAATAACAAGGAATGATATTTTTAGAAATAGTATATTATTACATTAATAGATCTACTAACCTACAATAATTTCATACTGTAGATTAAAACCAACTTCTCAATAGACCAAATTCAATTCTTTACACGCGAGCTTATGCAAGAAAAATAGATTATTTGATTGATTCCTGGAGCGTCAACTGGTATGCTCATTTCTCCCATAAGTGTAGCGAATGATTTTGGCACAGGAGGTGGCAGTATCTGCACCCAACTGAATGGTGAGATCCGGGGCCGACCTACACGTCGACTTGCTGGATTTTTCTCCCTAACCAATACCTCCAACCAGAGAGGTACCATCGCATCCGGGATAATGTCGAAGCTCCCGTCGATCTCCCGGCATGTGTGGTAGTGTAGTGCATGTAAGCGAAAGTGTGTAAGTAAGGGGTGATGGTAGAGCAAGGAAAATAAAAGAACGATTACGCCCACCATCCGTGGTCCGTGTGTTAGGTAACTGGCTTAGACAGTTGTGTTGATTGGAGAAACCACAGAAAACTACCGATCAAAGTAGTCATCTGCTAGAATTCTCTAGACGGCGGCTGAGATAGGTAGAAACCTATCTAGCTAAGATCAAGAATCCTGCCTCCGTCGGGACTCGAACCCTATGACCTCCCACTCAGAGACACTCCAGTGACATCAGTTGATGTCCTTGAGCTACCTAAGATGGTAAAGAAACACAGAAGTCTAACACACTACTCGTAGCTTAAGTTCGTGACGTTGCCCGTGTGTTTATTTACAGAAATACTCAATATTATGCAGGAAAAATAATTAATTCTCACTGTGAAAAATGGAAGTAATTTTGCTTATTCCTACCATTATGAAAATCCCTCAGAATAAATTTTACAAAATTCTAAAGCGATTAAGGTGGTATAAAATGGCCATATTTTCGATTGGACATGTGGGAGGGAATCTTTTCCAACAAAGATGCGCATGTGATATTTGTCCCTGATGGGTTACGTTTCTGGTGACATTTTAATTTCTATCTTTCGCTGGTGATAAGCGGTTACAGAAAATCTCTTTGATTGCGTCAGCAAGTGCACCTGCCGAACACTAGTACACACAAATAAAGTGTCTTCGTATGTGAAAGAAAATCCTGAATGGAAATCCAACTGGATACGTTATCCCAAGTGCTGCAGCAGATATAAAAATTTAATGACACAAAACGTCGACTAGGCCTAAAAATGTATCCGAAATAAAATATCTGTGAGCATACGTTCAATTTTACCTCTTTCCCAATAAAATATGAACACAAAAAAGATAACTTTGCGTAAATTAATAATGTTCATTTTACCAGTGTTGAATTTAGTAATTAAGTGATTTTCGTCTTTTAAAACTCTTTTGAGACAGAAAAATGGTTAAAAAAGAGAAGCTCTGTAGAAATGAGAAAAGGGGATTGAGGAGATACATATGAAACAAGAATAAAATAAAACAGAATGTAAAATGGGATTATTTTTTGTTATGACAACTAACAACAATCATCTTGTGAAAAATCCAAAATGAAGACAGAATTCACAGCAGAGTTTGCTGAGAGTGGTGACAAAGATTGCAGTCGCCGGCTTGGATAGCCGAGGTCGCTAAGGCTGAAAAGCCATAGCTGCCTCGTGCCTAAAGAGTCGCTGGTGTTTGTGCCTCCGCATACCGTTACCCTCTATGTTATATACAGTAGTCGCTATATACCCTTAGCAATTGAAAAGCGACCTTAATTTTTTTTAATTGCAGTCCCAACAATGCCTGCTTATGCAGCAGACCTATGTATTCAATTATTTAGACCACATCCGCACGTACTCGCAGTCTTCATGTAGGCCAAGAGAGAGTAATTATAATTTATTTTTGTTAGATTTACTTAAATATGACATATATGTAGCTAAAATTTATTGGTTTGTATTTAATGAAGAACATTTTGCAAACTGTTAGAGGTTGTACGTTACTTTACCTTTTATATGATTTTACCTTCATTCCTCTGGGTGTACGCCCGTTTTACAGAGACTTCCCAGTTTTTTGTCTCATTCTTAACAAAACTAGTTTTCCAATCATCCGAAATATTTCAGAAGAAATTAATTTAAATATAATTCGTATTTGAAGCAGAATGCTTTTCGTCGTTCTTATGACATCCAATAGTTTGGATTAAAGTTCAAAGTTGCGAAATAGAAAATACTTGAGTCCTGCGACAGCATACTGAACAAAACTACTAAAACCAACAAAAATGGGTTTTCAAAAACTAGCAACCACACTACACAAGAAAAAACTAGTATACATCTACAAAAAAAAAAAAATTAAAAATACTTTAATAACATAGTGTACATAAAGCACAATCGTTCTTTACCGATAGTATAAAAACAGTAGTTCGATAACGCAACACGTGAATAAAAATATATAGAATAGCGGTCGGTCGAATACAAAGAATAAAGCCATCAAATATTTAGATTTTTCTGTCAAAATCAAAACAATTTTATTGTTTTGTATTATGCCGAGTTTCTGGATACCTAACGAGACACTAGTCACCTCTCACATGTCCAGACGCTGCATCGTTTTCTTTCAATTTCTGCGCGCATTGGAAATAACGAATAGAGATATCTGGAATGCAGAGATTCTAGTGTAGTCCGTAAACGTCGTCACTAACGGGCAAGTCCCCACTTATCCCACTCGCATCAAAAATAAATATCCTTTCCATATATTTTGTAAAATATTTTCAGTCCTAGAATAATATCTACGAGGTGCCATCATGGTTTCCTCAACCACTGTATTAGAGCTAAGTTAGGTTAAGTGTAATAAGTTAAGCCATCACTGCATATGTGTAGTTTTATAGGAACTGATCTATGTACAAAAAACATGATATGATTACGTAGGCTTCCGCGGCCGGAGTATGTCTCTTGGCTGTCCGGGACAAGCCGCGTCGGTTTGATCGTCGCTGACGTTTCGGCCAACATATTGTGGCCTTCCTCAGTACGCTCTGAGGAAGGCCACAATATGTTGGCCGAAACGTCAGCAACGATCAAACCGACGCGGCTTGTCCCGGACAGCCAAGAGACATATGTACAAAAGCAATCAAATAATAAAACATAATTAAAAAAAAAAACAAAAACTACCGGGCGAGTAGACTGACCAGCCGCCACGAGCCAGGAGGGCGCCTCCGTGAGCCGGCGCGAGCCCTTGGTCCGCGTGGACGCGCTGCTCGGCTCCCGCGTGGGGCCGCTCTCGTCCGACCGCACGCGCGCCCAGCGCCACCTCGTCGCCTCGTGGGCTATCGACGACCGCTGCATCCTCTCAGCGGCGCCCGACACTCCCCAGGTGATGCAGTGCTTCCCAGTGATCGTCGGATGTTGTTCTCGGCCTCATAAACGACGCACCTTTCCGGTAGTTTGTTTCTTCTTTGTTTTTCTTTCTAGATTTGAATATGGCCGTGGACGAACGGGCCGTCGAGAAGCATCTGGACGATCGATGGACCGTGACTGTGTGTTGCATGACCTCGTTTCACTTATTTGTGTAAAATCCGTGCTTTCATTGAGCGATTCTTGAGTTTTGGTAACTACGGTGGACAGACGAGCAGGCTCAAGTTTTGAAAATTATCGTTAAGGTCCCAAAAAACAAAACTACGAATTTGAAAAAGTAATTTACTACATATTGGAACCATAGAAATCAATTTTTGATTTCAGATAACCATAAAACGTTAATCTGTCGAAGAATTGCCAGTTTTTCTCTGCGGGATTAAGTACCGTCGTCTTTCTATTGTGGCAGAAAAGAGCGTTGCATTGCCCGGGATGTAGAACTTATTTAGTTTTATTCATTACTGCTGAAGCCGGCAAGACTTTGCTATTACAGAGTACTACACATCACACACTACTGGACCTGTGATTGTTAATCACGTTTTAGGCTACACTGTGAAAAAGTGCTAATAGATGAAAGATTTTGTCGCATGTATAGGTTTGTTCTATGTCCTGGTTTGAATATTGTTGTCAAGTGTCCTATTGTGAAACCGTATTCCCTCACATTTAGGCATGCGTTCCCTACTACACTCTCTTGTAGAAATTTGATTTACTTGCCCGAGATTCAAGTAATTATTCCGGCCTACATTTCACAATCACAAAGGCAGAATAGCAGAATACTTGCATGCAGTGAAGATGCGCTTAATCCATGACTGCACTTAGCACTGGAACAGTCGTCCCCAGTGAAGCTCCCGCAGCGCAGCTAACAGAAATACCGCCTGTGTCGAGCTGTGTTTTCACTCCCAATTCTCGCTGTATACCCGGTCTAGCAGTGTCTTATATACTAATAGTGCATCATAATTTAGTGTAGTGTTTTCGGTAGTGATTCAGTCAACTTCGTTTTCTTCAACTATTACTTTAAACAAACAGTGAAGTCAACCCCTCGGCATCGACAGTGTGGGACTGCAACACCATAACAGCCATCTCATCTTGCAGTCTCACGACGTCAGTATAGACGGTGCAGATGTCATACCGTGACTTGGCCACAGATGGCCCTCAACACGTTAGTACTCAACCTCCATGCAATGGCGCAGTGAATGTGTCTTTTTTTAAATTTTTTATTATACAAAAGGCCTTGTGGCTATTCTTAAATAAATAAATAAATCAAGAATATAAGAATAAGCAAGGACAGACCTGGTATAATAGGGTCATGGCTAAGAAAACCATTCAATCAAATCCCATAAGAAAACCAAGAGCAGGTCTGCAAACAGTATGAAGGTGACCTGACCTTCAAAACTTTTGATACCAGAAACCTCAGAAAAAAATTCAAAATTTCTTGTTAGTAAGGAGACAACAAAAGCAAAACTACATAGATATGAATTTTGGGTCAAGGCATTTGGTGAGGATGAAAACTGTTGATCTAAAGAAATTCGTAGGTATGTATACTAGATGAGGAAGAAAAACTTCACTTTTGGAGCAGATAATATGAAGAACATATGAAGCAGTACTAACAGAGACGTGAAGATACAGACATGAACTGTGTGGTACAACTACACAGTCAGAACATTTAAGCACATGCACACTAGTTGACTTGCATTGCATGAAATTGCATACCACAAACCAAGAAACTAAAAGGAAGAATAAAAATGTGGATGTTAATGTCTGACGTCGCAATTATTTTAAGAGAGTTTGAAGGAAAACAAGATTTGGAGTAGTTTCATTTATAACAAAATCTAAAAGATTTATATCGTATATAAGGGCAATATAGATTAACAATTGATCTACATAATGGTACTGAGAACTACATATTAAGAACTAACCACAATAAATTTTCATGAACCAAACCTCAAAGACAAGTTGGAAAATCCAGCTTCAATCATATAACTGGAGCTCTATATAATCTGGCACCAATGCACAAAAAACTTCAACTGAAAACTGGAAATTTTAATGCTTAAGAAGTTGTAAAGAAAGAAGCATTGAAGACTGACTCAATAATATAGAAAGTTATGTTACTTGTATGTTATTCCTGAATTTTAAAAAAACCTATCATCTACATACAAGACATCAATCCTACTTGCAAATCAGGTTTAGAAATTTTCTAGTACTTAACACTAACGATTGATCTTTAATTAGGGCTGGGATGTGGTTATGCAATCGGGAGGTTCAATTTAAAAAATTAAGACAATGGATTGGATAGCCACATGCTAGCTAATCAAACATCAATTCTACCTGTATTCAAATCAGAGATTAATTTAATGATTTCTATCTTCAGTATTTGAACATCATAATCTAAATAATTATCTGACTCACAACTACCCTTCAGATCCACCTTTTCTGCTAACATTTAATGTCCCTTTCTTTCTTTGGGTCTCATTCAATTTCTTAGCACATCTAGAGTTTAATAATAAGTTCCCAGGATTCATTAACCAAGCACCTATATAACTACGAGCAAACTAACTATATATATATATATATATATATATATATATATAATTTACAACAAAATAAGAAATAGGAGCAAAGAGCATGAATTTAGGATTCAAATGGAAGACTATAAAAAGGAGTAGAATCGTTTTTTATTGAACAACTTTTCACACATATCCATCATCACCTCCTTGTATACATTATAGGCTTAATTTAGGATACAGAAAACAGATTTCACGTTATTCCAGTCTTACCCCATTCTATTCTCATAAAACGTAATACAAAATTTTAAACACAAGACAGCATGATTCAGGAAGGAGCTACAAAAGGGCAACTGCACTCAGTAATTTCCACAGCGTTTCACTGGAATTAAACACAGTTCAGCATGGTAAAAAAATTAATCACTGAATTTTTACAATAACAAGTTCTTTCAAGATATCTTCTTCTGCAGGTAGTAAAATTGCGACACAGACCATTGTACATAAATAGCAACTGATTATTATCCATGGTCAATCAAATATGGCATATTGAAATTAAAAGCAGATAATCAAGGAAACAAACATTTTCCTTCACAGTGGACTAGTTTCCAACAGAGCATTGCTTTCTTCGTGGCCTTTCTCTGGAACATCATGGATCCAAGGTAGCCTATTCAATATGCATGTCTCCCAGTGGAAGTGAAATAGTGTTCGTAAACGGAAACTTCGATAAAAGAGACCATACAGACAGAAATCCATAAGTAAAAACTCTTTAAAAGCCCAACAAATACGCAAATTACCATTATCCAGTGCCATTTGGCAACAAATTAGGACCCTTAGGAAATCTGGAGAACAGTGGCAATAGGTTTTCGTTCATCAACGCAAACCTTCCGGAAACCTCGGAAAATGTGAAAATCCCCCCCCCCCCAATTTATTTGAAATTCGCCTCAAATGAATTTAATAGGGAAATAGAAAACAATGTAACTCCCCAATTCACCTCTGATCACAACAATAAACTTAAAATTAAGTTCACAACCGTTACAGACTTTAGAAAAGCCAAAAAGAAACAAAAGTAGAGGCATGGTTCACTGCCTGCGTTGTCGTGATTTCGGGCACACAAAAAACAGTTGTAATCACAAACTAGCTTGTATTTTCTGTGAAGATGGCCCACCTAAAATAAAGCTTCATACAACTAATTTCAATGGACTATTTAACCAATCAGGCCCCACTATAATACTAGGAGACTTGAACGCCAATAACACATCCTGGCGCTGTGGAATTTCCAATCCAACCGGTAGGTTTTTACAAAAAAATCTCAGATCTTAATTTGAAATAATAGCACCAGTGGAAGCAAATCACATCCCGCAAAACGTTAACAAGCTTCCGGATATCCTCGACGTAGTCATATTCAACTCTCAAATTACTTTTTTTTACAAACACGCTATGGGAACTCGACTCAGAACACCTGCCCATAATAATCTCGACACAGCCACTCCCCGTTTTTCACTCACCCTCACATACTTTAAATATAAAACATATCAGTTGGAAAAGCTTCTGGCAATTCCACACCAAAATACAGAATTCTAAGTAATAAAATAGAAATAGAACAGTCGATAATCAAACTAAACAGTTTAATATCAAACACAATTAGCTCAATAATAAAAGCTATCCCTCCGGTTACATAAAAAAACTTACAACGATCTATTTTAAACGTAATTAAAACAAGAAAGAGAACGAAAAGACTGGATCAAAACCAAAAAGAACTAAATACACTAATATAACAAAAAAGCTATTAGGAATTATCATAAGTAATGTCACAGCATTTCGAGTGATATTTAGTGTGACTGTATCATGAATTAATACATTGCATGAATCGAATAGATAATTAAAATATTAGGAATTACGAAAATAAGAAATATTACTTAAAATTTGCTATCGGAATATGTGAAACTTTCGTTCAGTTCCGAGTTATCACTGCCTCCTGGAATAACTTGTAATCAAGTGAAATAATGACAATTTAATGCAGAAAATGATTTCAAGTATGTTTCGATTTTATGGTAATAAAACTTTTAAAAAATTATAACAAAGCTACTTACAAGATCATTTATTAAAAACACAATTATTAAAGTTGTAGGAAGTTGAGTTTTCCACGTCTTGGTATTCCGTGCAAGTATTTGAAATAGAAGATGTAAAAGCTGAATTTGCAGCGGTATTCGTCAATTTCGAATTGATTGAACACACGTGTGAATTCATTAAAGTATTTTTCTGAATAATTTTGGTTGTAACATTCCACATAATTTGATAGCGTATTCTTTGTACTCTTCCCCATCGAATCTTCGCATATTAATTGCCTAAAATATATGCAATTTCTTCATTTGTATTTTGTGCTGCTCATTTTTATTGTTTTTCTTCCCAAAATTCTTGAAATTGCTTCCAAACACTTTCTCTGTTTCTCTTGCTGGTTTTCTGCACTGAATCTTTAATGAAAGATTCTATATCAGAGTTTTAAACGTCAAAACGGACATTTTAATATTATATTGATGCTCATAAGTTATTATGGACATAAAACAATTGATATATTCATCTTAAAATGGTAAACAAAGTAATTACAGCTAGGTGCAAAAGGTAAACAAAGTGATAATCACATGGCGACAGACATCTGGGATTGGTTGAATTTGAATATCTTGCTCAGTATTAGTTACGACATGGGCAGACATGAGTGAAATAATCACACATCTTACGATAGAATGATCCAATCGTTAAATACCCGTAATAATACACTCTGGCAATTTATCAAATGAATTCTAAAAATCGATCAATTTTACCACCATTAAATACGCCTACAGGCAAATGCTACGTCCCATTAGAAAAAGGTGAAATATTTAGTTGATCGGTTTACTCAATCGTTCACACCGCATTCGGCTCTCAATCACCTAGACCAGAACTCTCTAAAACAATCAGCCTTCGCACAAAACTTTAATATTTCTGTGAAATATTTTTAGTCTCTTCAATATTTTTACTATCGCTAAATCTGGATACTATTTACGACAACCATCTGATATTATGAAGGGAATTACTTCCACTGCTGTTATTAATATTGTTATTTCTACCGTTGCCCTGCTATGCTAATAAATTCTTTCAATGTTAATGCTAATTTATTTAATTTACTTTCGATTTAATCATGGGTTTCGACATATAACATTACATATGTAAAAGCACTATAGTATTTATATATGTAACTGCAATGCCAATAAAAAGAAAATGAAATGAAATGAAATGTATGACTAAGCGGCGCGTTGCTTAGAGTTCAGGGGCGCTTGAGTTGTCATAAACGAATAAACCTTCATCATTAATTCCCCCACATGTCCGATTTAATTCAAACTACTCTTTAAACACTCCCATTACTAATAACAAGAAAGTGTAAAAATGTCAGCGAAATCGGTCAAGTAGTTTTTGCGTCAATGTGCAACACACATACGCACATTCCCTTTTATTTATATACTAGCGTACCCGTGCCAGAACTATGCATGTTAAATTCCAGCGCATGTTAAATTTCACCCTTCCCTATCTTTCCTTTTCCATATTAAGAGGGGAAGTTGTTTACGAAACGTGTTTATTTGTTTAAAAAAATTTAAAATGGTAACCTCCAATGTACTTATAGAATTTACGATACAAATAAAGAAGAAGGAAATTGATTTTTGAAACAAATTTTGAATAAAGGTTTATTTAGTTTTATAGACATGTCCTTAGAACAATTCACAACAGTTCCATAAAAGCATTTTAAGTAATTATAAAATTCTCCTTAACAGATTTTCACTTTCCTTGATAATCACAAAATATTAGAAAAGTTTTTTACTCTCGAGAAAGCTACTTAAGTTGGCCATGCAAAAATACAGGATCGATATAGCATAACCCTACTCTTTGGAATATTATTTAACTTTATTACCGAACTGAGTGGTACACCCGTGCAATTTAATCTCCTAGAATGTCAAGTAATTATTTTCATTTCACGTACAGTTGCAGATTTCTCACGTCTATGCACGTTGCAGTTGAGCCGGCAAGCGGGTCGCTCCGTGAGACTAGTTGTTGAGAGCAAGACGTGGGAGGACAGCAAGTTGTGAAAAATAGGGCGTTCCCGTCTGTAAAAATCGGAGAAAGTGCAATAAATTGGCAATCATTAACTAAGTACTGAGTGCCTGAAACAACGAGAGCATGATGGCAGTGCTGAACACAGCGGATTCCGGAGGAGCGGGTGGCAGACGGCGCGAGGTAGTTGGCTGTGCTGGTGGACGTGACGCCACAACGAAGTCCAGGTACGCCGGGGGCGACGGCGCCGGGGGCGGCTGCCCAGGGCGCTGACAGGCGTTAACAGGTGGTTGTAAGTGAAGGTTAATAGAGCTTACAAGAATGGGTGGAATTAAACGCATATACGAATTAGGGCGGTGTAAGAAAGAAAGAATTACAGAGGGCATCTATTGTAGGAAATGTATGAAATACTTCATAGTAGCTGCAGTAAGAAACACCAAGTGTTCAATACTAGGGATGAATGTTGTGAATTGTGATGAGATAGAGAAAAGTTGGAAATGATACGAACAAGAACGATGAAGAAGGAAATTCATGTGAGGACATTAGTACATTAGAAAGCTAATTAGATTTAGTAATACAAAAGATATCATTTGAATTAAAAATAAATAGCAAAGTATAGATAAATTGAAAGAAATTGTCAGAGTAGTAGTTTTGGAAGAAATTAATTTTATAAATAGGGGGCGAATTTTGATGACCTAAACCTCTGCCTAAAATGATCAATAAAATGCACTTAAAATGTTTTTCAAATGTCTTAAAAACAAAGAAAAATGACGTAAAAATTGATAAAAAACACTTCAGATGAACAACTCAAGCTACTGGATATGTTACTGATGTAATTTGAGATTCTGCCTTTTGTTTAAGTAAACACCTTATAAACTTTTGGTTTAGACCGTTCTTTACAAGAAAAAATTTCTTTATTTATCGCGAAATCGGCGAAACTGACAATGGCGCCGATAGGCGTCACAAGAACCTACGATTACATAGTACTCACAACGGTTGCCATTACAACACATGAGCGAAGAAATCGAATAGGCTACTCAGGAATTCTGTGGGGTACATTTCTTGCATTTCGTAAATATTATTTGAATCAAGTACCAATTTATACGACTTTAAAATCGATGAAATCAATTAAAAATGTATATATGACGGAAAACTTAAAAATTGACTTATTAACCGAAATCGATAAAAATGCAACAAAATTAGAAGTGCTACCGAATGGCACAGACTTTCTCGTACCAATTTTTTTCTAATTTCTTTGGTGTGGTCTGGATTTAAGGTCTTGCAACATTCTCTGACCAATTTGAAGCTTTTTTTTCTCGGAAATCTATTGAGTTTTCGAAAAAGGTAATTTAAAGTCATTTGAAGCACTTCTAATTATCGATACTAAATTAATTTTAAAGATTAAATAGAGTACATAGTAAAGAAAACTGGGAAAAATATTAATATTTTAAACAGAATTGGGCAATATATAAATGACTATACAAGATGTTTAATATATAAATCCACAATTGCACCACATTTTCATTACTGTGCAACAATACTAGTTCAACCCATAAAACTGAAATTAAAAAACTTCAGATACAACAAAATAGAGTCATGAGGGTAATAATTCAGTGCAATAGATACACTCCAGTGCTAGACATGCTAGACACTCTGCAATTTATGTCAATACACGAGAAAATTCATCACAAGACTCTAATTTTTGTTTTTAAATTAATTAAAAATCATCAATAGGAGATTAAGTAAACAAAATCCAAAGTGTGAAAGATAAAACAAGGGAAACAAGACAAGCACATCTAGTAATTAATTTCAGTAAAACTGCACATGGAAAAATAGACTGACAAAGGATATGAATTATTTCATAAATTATCGTTAGAAATAAAAATTGTGAACAAATTAAACAATTTAAAACAAAATTATAAAATATATCAAAGTAGAAAATTAGTTTTGTAAATAATTAATAGAGTATACCTATAGATCTAAACAATGTATGTAAATATGTATTTTCTATAACAAATAGCCTAGATGGCTAAATAAATCAAATCTATGTATCTATCTGTCTATGAAGAGGTGGGGTAGTATCGAGAAGCGCCGGACCAGCAAAATGTAATAGACTGTCCAAAATACTCTCGTCCTATAGATTACGTTGAGAGGAAAGTTTCTTTGTTGCCTTCGGCTTCAAACTTCCAGATTTTAAGGCCCTAGAATGCTTTGTCTAGGAGTTATTCGTCTAAATAGATTTTAATAATGCTGCCCGGTGCATGCGTGTTGCGTGATGCATTTGACACGAATAATTATATTCATTATTTCAACAAATCCTTCATATTTTAAAAGTCAAAGTTCAAATTGTCACGTCTCCGCGAAGTTCTCTTTCTTTAGAGACTTCATTTATGAAGATCGGTGGCATGTGCGCAAATCTCATTTAATCAAAGGTAAATTTGCTGCAAGTCCTTATGCTATGATGAAAAATCACAAAAGAAACTACAATGTGCTATGGGACGACCGAGTCTCAAGGAAAAACCATCTCCACGAAATTGCCATGGTGTTCTACGTGTGAATTCAAAATAACAGGCAGAAGGGTCAAGAAAATTTGAGAAGGGCATTATCAAAGGGCTTAGAAACTAAATTTAACTAGGATGGCAAGAGAGCTCTTACATCTTTTAATGTTCTTCGTCAAAAAGAAGAATGAAACAATATTGGCAAAGAATGCACGATTGTGTGTGCAAAGGCCGCCCGCGCGCCGTTGTAAGACCCACCGCAGGAGCTCAGCGGTGGGACGTCATCGCCGGGCAGTGTTCGCAAGAACCTTGCGCGCGACCTTGGCATGCCTACTTCAGTGTAAGATTTTTATTGCTTTTGTTGGATGTACATAGGTCAGTTTTAGTATAAACTTTACATACGTTTGATAGGCTTACTTACTAACTTATATTTAAAACATTTCTAAGACTTAAATCTAACATAAGGTTGAGGACTAACATAAGGCTAAAGCTTAAGGCTTAAATCTAACATAAGGCCCTATTGGGTCCTCTATTCTGGTTCAAATTCAGAGGTTTTGAGGAATATATTGTAGGGGTATCTATTTTTTATTCTGGTATGGTTCGGGTTTTTAGCGAGTCTAAAGGTTGCAAGGGAAGGGATTTGAGGTAAATAATAATAAAAGTTGGTGGCTAAGTATGTGATGTGATGTTCAATGAGGTCTAAGTTGAGTTCTTTGTGAAGCTGATGATTGGTGACAAATCACGGTGCATTGGTAATGGTTCTGAGAAATTGGTTCTGAATGGTTTGTAAGTTCTTTAGATTGGTTCTTGCGGAATTTATCCAGATGGGACAAGCAAACAGCAGTAGCGGTCTTAGAATGGCTTTGTATATTGCAATTCAGGAATGATATGGTAATGGACTGTTTACCTCAGTGTAAGTGAAAGTGAGGAGTCGTTAATGGAATCAACCATCAGACTGTTTCACGGGAAAGGGGTGAGTTATGGCGACCGCGAAATAAACTGAATGTCGCCTGCCTTCGACCGTATTGCCTGGCGCGCCCAGAGTGAGCTTCAATGAGCTTCTAAAGAACCGAGTCATCGCGGATGCCCGAACATCTGGTGGCCCTAAAGCAGCACATTATTTCTCGCCCTTAGTAACGGTTACGTTGTAATATTATTATACGCCAATTTCAGTCCATATCAACACGTCTCAGTCAATGGGCGCTGGCAACCCTAGGCGCATATTTTCTTACCAATACTTTACAAAAACGCCATTCTTGCTACAAATGGAACTGTTTTCCGGTTGTTATGGTTGTGGTTTTATGAAAGTTCTTATAAGGCGTTCTTATTGCTTCTATTTTGAATACATAAGATTATTTTTCGTCGTGTCTCCAAGTGTATTTTAAGTTCATTCTTAATTTTTTTCCTTTCTTTTTAAATGATGACTTACAACTAAACAATTCCATAATTAGTCTCTTCATAATTAATGTCTTCAAACAGTAATAGAGGCTCCAGAAAGCAGAAAGCCCGCTAAAACAATTCATTTTTGCTGCCAAATTGCCTTAAAAAACTGTCCCAACTTCGTACGTTTGTTTTTGAAAAAGTTAATATAATATAAAACAGTAAATGAACTAATACTATTATAAAAAAATCTGTAGATACAGCACTTAAACTTTACTTGTAGCTTGCCCTCTCACATGGTGTACGTTCAACGTCCCTACAATAGAAAGTCCTGAACAGAATCGTGGTAACGTCGCTGAGCGTCCAAGAAATGAACCGGCGGCCAGCGCATGCGGGGCTACTGGCAAGCAGCTTTGAGATATGTTATTACTTGGACAGAGCAGAATTGAAAAAAATCAATAGCTGTTGTTTTATTAAGGCGGAAGATACAGCTTACAACAGTTAAATTTTTATATTTCCAATTTTTCTCCATTAAAATCATTCTCCACAGCAGTGAAAATGAACTAACACACAAATATATCTCTCTTCTGCAAGGAAAAATTTGCTTTTAACTTGATTTTTTTTTTTAAATCAAACTTCAACCAGTTTTTTATGTACTGACTTAGTGTTTCCCTGATAACTCAAATAATTTTAAAGATTTTTACAAATTTCTTCTTTTAATTTCTTGGCAATACTTACAGGTAAAATACTATGCTCTTTCATTTAGATCTCTGGATAAATAATATTTTTAATTTGAACCAAAATTAAAAAATTATAAAGTTTTTCGTTTTTTAATTTTTTATCACAAAAACTATTGATCTAAAGTGTTTTTTGGTTTTGTAGATAATACTTGGTTAAATGCATCCTAAAAATGTTATAGCTTTAAAATGATTAGTTTTTTGAGTCTTAAGGGCAATGGATGTTAAAAACGGTAATTTGGGAAACAAGAGGCGAAGTTAGATTCATGGGTTTTGCTTACCTTACTACTCTAATAGATGCATGATGTAGCGCATACCTTTTAAATCATAACTCGAAAACTATTGCAGATATCGAAATTTTTTCACCGAAATATTCCTGAGTAATTAATGCATACGAAAAAATGTTTTTAAACCCCGATTTTTTCTAAGGTTTTAAAGTGTATTTTCCCCCTTGGGTACTTCTTAAAACCTAATTAACCGGTAAGTGGGCGCGCGGCGAACAGAGTACGCCACACCCCATTTCTGAGCTTTTCTTTCCTAAAATTGCGACAAGTCGGAAATGCCGACACCTAATATCCTACCGCCAGTTGTTGCTCTGCGGATGGTGAGTCAGTATGTATTTTTGGGTTTGTATCGTTGGATAAGCAGTGTGCGAACTCCTTCCCTTTCTTAGTGCACGTAGGCGTCCTCTACGCCGCGCGCCTAGTGATGTAAGTAATTTAAGAAAAAAATCATGTTTGCAATAGAAAGTGCTCGTAACACTAGTAGCGTTCTTCTAGATACAAAGTTTGGAGTGGAATGACGTTTCAGTGCAGCAGCATGGCAGGGAGGGGGCGGGGGCGGGGCGGAGCTTGAGCGGCGTGTTGCGAGGCTGGTGCTGGTTCACGCTTTATTTCATCTCTTAGTGGCCTCCTTGTCGGCGTGTGTTCGTCTTCGAAGCCTTCTTTCCCTGTTGCTTGGGCTTAAGGCCGCTCCTTCGTGCAGTGCGGCCCCCGTGCGCGTGGTGCTGTCTCGGCGTCTGAGCCCCCGTTTCTCTTGCTTGTTCGCTCTGAACTCTGCAGCAGGCACGCCTCTGCACAAGGAGTGCCTGCCGCCCCGACAGTGGTCCGTCATCCTCGCTTCCCGAGGAAGGGGTTGCTGATGTACAGGCGCTCGAGATCTGAGTGGTCAGGAAGCACTCCAGGACCAGGCCCTGTCCGCTACCAGATCACACTCTTCCGGTCTCTGCGCGGAGAGTGCCTCTCGTAGAGTTTCCTGACCTAGTTCGTTCTTTTCGTCGCCTCGGCATGGTGGCATGAGTGGTGCTCCAACTGTGTAATATCCTTCTCGCTTACGGGGGCGGAGGCGGATCTAGGCGAATGATAGGCGCTCATGATATAGCTGGTCAGCAAAGTGGGGCCGAGCCTGGGCGAAAGGCGACGGTTCAGGTGCGGCGGGGGGGGTGACGGGGGGCGGGGGGCAGAAGCAGCGTGGCGCCGCATAGGGAGTCGGTCGCAGGGGGGGGGGTACAATACTATGCAAGAATAGGAATCGACTTGGTTTGTCAAAACTGTGTTAATGATGGAGTATGCAGTTTAGATCTTGCACGTGTGAGTGGGCACCTTGTCCACGTGGCATGCCTTAGGGACGCAGTCACGAGGCGAGAAGCGAAATTGAACTGCGCGGTAATCGTGGTTGTCAATTTATATCTATTTATTTATTTATTTATTTATTTGCGTAAAAAAAACAGTTAAAAACTGCGTATGACGTGCTATGGGGAAAAGTGAATTGTGTGCACATTTTCAAAATTCTGCGATCTCTACACCAAGTCATATACTACTTAAATTTTGAATTTTTGAAAGGGAGAAAAAAAAACAACAAAAAACTCCCATGTAATAAAACCTATTTTCAAGGATAAACAAGCAATAAATTTTGAATTTTGAAAGGGAGAAAAAAAAAATATCGATGTTGGAAGTCACCTTTTCTGTACTAGTTCGAAATTAGTGTTAGAGAAATATGAAGACATTTTACGTAATGGTAATCAACAAGAAGTTCTGTGTTCAAGCAAGGAGAGTTTGCTTCGAAGTGCAGAGCTTCGAAACGTTCTTTGTGATATTGGTTTGTGTAGGGAGGCAAATACAATTGTGTGTGACCTTCTAATTTCTATATACTGTAATATGGATAACAGACATGGATGACAGACCACAAACTAGAACTGGCCCTAAACAAAATGGAGATAACCCTTTTGACAAAACGCCGACTGGACCCCGTGGTGAGTATGGAAATACAAGGGCACCGTATCCATGCGGCAAAAAGTGTTAAATACCTCGGGCTGATACTGGATCGCAAACTCACCTACTGGGAACACATAAAAAACGCATCACAAAAGGACGCAAAAATTGTAACAGCCCTGGAGAGACTTATGGCCAACACAAAGGGCCCAAAGCCCAATAAACGTCGAACCCTGCTCTCCATAGCACAATCCATCATGCTATACGACGCAGAGATCTAGGCCAATGCGCTGAGGCACGAAAGGTATTCCAAACAACTGACATCCGTGCAGAGAAGAGGAACCCTGAGGATAACAAGTGCATATAGAACAGTTTCGGATGCCGCTAGCTTTGTGGTCGCGGAGTAATCCCAATCGATCTACTGGCACAAGAACGCAAGGATCTATACAACAAGAAACCTCTCACAAATTCGACAGACGCCCGAAGAAAGGCAACGAAACGCACTCTTCGACAGTGGCAGAGAAGATGGGAGAACGAAGACAAAGGCAGGTGGTCAGCCAGACTCATTCCCAAAGTTGAGCCCTAGAAAACACGAAAACACGACGAGACAGATTTTCATCTCATCCAATTTCTCACGGAAATGGACACTTTCGAGCCTATCTACACCGGATGGCTAAAGTGGACAGACCAGACTGCACGTACTGCGGCCACGCTAAGGACGATGCCCAGCACACTTTCTTCGAATGCGAGAGATGGCGCGTACTAAAGCACGAGGACAAATAAAGCTGGGAGAAATCAATCCAGATAACGTGGTGGACAAGATGTTAAACAGCCGTGAAAATTGGATGACGATCGCAGACTACGTGACGCGAATCTTGAGACAGAAGAAATACGACGAGAAAACAATACACAACACGACTAACCGTAGAACAAACTAGACCCACCAAACAAAACCGACGACACAAGACAAAATACGCCTTACAAACTACAAAAGACAGAAGAGAAGCCTTTAGGCCAAGAACACGGCCCCACTCTGATGAAATGCTGAAGAAGCGATACCGGAGTGGACAAGGCCAAGAAGAAACGGGGTTTGTGTTTTTTAGTGGGAGCGAGCCTCACACTAACTAGGGAAATGGCCACACGGCTCCCTAGGTGTCTGGTAGAGATTTTTCACACCATCCCCAGGCAACTATATATATATATTGTGACGTCATGGGATTATACGAACCCGTAACGCCACCATAAGCCACCAGAAAAGACCAGAGAACAGAGAAATAGGGTACGCGGCGGAGCGATGGTCCGAGAAGACGACATCTACCCGCAGGTTTTCGCACTCCGATGTCCAAAGTTAGCGGATAATATTTTCTCGAGAGGGCGCGAAGGAGGAGAAAATTCACCCCTCCAGAAATTTTTCCCCAGGCGGAGTCGCATAAATACCGCAACGCACTTCGGTTGAGCTCTCTTACAACTTCGACAGCGACGGCGACTCAACTAAATTCTTCAGCGATAGTAATTGGTTAGTGCAGGAGTATAATTTTACTTGCTTAAGTAAAGCTGATTTAAGAAACGCGGTAATAAGTGATAGAATTCAGAAGCAAAGTGCATGTACATTATTAGCACTAACATCACGCGAGAAAGCAAGCGATGTGATCGCTTGAACCTGAAATAGTTTCATAATCGAAGTAAATTCGCGCAGAAGGACTCTGAACGAAATCCAGTATTTAATTTTGTACGTCACGACCACGCACGCTCAAAGTGTGGTATGTCGGCCGAGTGCTAGAAGTAGTCGATTCAAGCACGTTAGTTATTTAAAACTGGTAGCGCGAGCAACGGGTACGCGGCAGGCGGCAGAAAGACGACTTCAGCGAACACTCAAGCGTAGGCGAGAAGGACTTGGACCAATCCGTGAATGGTACGAGCCCGAGATCGAGAGAAAGGAGGAGGGAGGCACCAGGGAGGTCGGGGAACCAGTCAAGTGACGTGGCGAGGACTGCGAGCGACCGAACACCCCAAGGTTAACTGACGGCGAGTGGGAAGGAGGTGTCGAGGTAAAGAACTGGCAACTTCTATGCGGCAATTTGTTGGGAAACTGTGAAGCTTTAAACACCAGGCGTACCGTCCTAAAATAGGTGAAAATTCCAAGTAATTACTGGGAGAAGTATTTCGAACGTATGAGCGGCAGTTTAGATTTCATTCGCTGTACGCACCAGTAAATTTGTTTGAATGCCATACCTTGTACAACTTTTCTAAAGTAAATTATAATTTTTCATGTAATGTAAAAGTAATCTTATTGAAAGTCTTGTTTCCATTGTATGATGTCAGGGATAATCAGTTGCTATAATTTTGTAAAAGGGACGATTTAGTAACGTGTGTGTCACGTTTATTTTTGTGTTAGAGTTTACAGCATTGTAATAAATGCGCAGCTCAAGGCTGACCTCTGTGAAGTCTATAATAGAATAATTGTAGAGAATCACTTAAAGGGCCGTGCACGGAGAAAAACTTAAGATAAAAAAAAGGCTAAAGGAGGTACATGAAATAATCGAGAAAGAGGTAGAAGCAAAAAGCATTGTAAATAGTGCTTATTGAAGTATTCAGGCAGTCAAGGTGACGCCTATACATTCTTTTTTTGTATACCATCATTATAAACGACCCTTTTCGATACCCCGAATCGTGCATAATCCAGTATTTTATCGCACGCTACATGACGTCATCCCCATTATTAAACGCGACATGACGTCATCACACATTCAGCCAATAGTAGCGAGAGAATCGTGGGGAGGTAGAAGAAGACGGAACAGCCGACCACCGTTTTCCCGCACGGATGTCAACAATGCCATCTTGAATTTGATTTCCAGAGGGCGTTGGATGTCAAGCACCCGAGACGTCAGAAGAAAGTTGTTTCGCGAAATGAAGTTTGATTCACTTGTAAATTTATAATGCTGTTATACAAAAAAATAGCGTATGCAACTCGTTTATAATGTTGCTTTATTGCATTCGTACAAATTGAAAACTCGCTCCTAACGTCGCTCGTTTCCAAAACATGTACTCATGCAATAAAGCTTAACATTATAAACTTATTGCATAAACTACTATTGTGGTTGTGTTCTTTCTGTTCTTTTTGTTTCTGTTTTCTTTGCAGTGACCATCTACGCAAAGTGCATACTTTATTGTATATTTGTGCCACTGTGTAATTTGTTTTACTGAATATATGCTCATTTTACCAGAATTTTACATAATTCATTGTGTCAAGGGTTCAGACCTTTCTCATACCCGAAAGATCCTGCTTCCTGAGAATATCTCCAAGATGGAATTCGGTACGACTTTATGCGCCATTCCTGCTGCTAGAGTCGCTTGATGTGCAGCACTGCTTGTCGCGATCATGCGACACCTTCGGTAGGATTAAGAAAGACGCAAAAAGTCGTGCCGAATTCCCTCTTGGAGATACTACCCGCAGATGCCACATAAAAAGAAACAAGTATAGTAGTGTCCACAAACGGGCCGACGAATGTTTTGACGTCAGTTGATTATTCGGTAATAAGGAGCCACAAAACAGGGATTCTGGCTACACCACGTGCTCGAGGATTTTTTTCTTAATCTAGCAACTAGATTATCCACTTCGTTATCAGGGCCATATCCGCCGTATTTTCGCCCAGCATTACCTAACTTTTTCTATAAGTTAGTACATACAGTCGACTTCGGTTATAGTGAACTTCTGGGGACTAACATTTTTGGTTTACTATGATGCCAAAATGGAATAGAATTTCTCCACAAGGATTGATTTTATTAACATTGAGTTACAGCAAAATTCATTTAACAGCACAAACTGAAAATTTTAATATATTTACTTCTCCTTAAAAATCAATTATTTCCAATTGTTTGCTTCGTACATTTTTCATTAGTAATTCATATTCTATTAATACTTGATTCTGTGTTGTCCTGTCTCTATCGAAATGCAGTCTTGACACCTGTCAATGGCTCTTACTTTTGGGACACGATGCCCCATTTACTGGCCTCATAACATTCGAATCCAATTTATTTCCAGGACATTGTATTTCCTACATTTACTGCAGCTGAGGTTCAGGTTCACTATAACCAAATCTTCGAATGCTTATTTGTAATATATGAAGTGAAACAGGACCAGTGACTCAAGTTCCTTACATCCGAGTTCACTATAACCGGATACAACTTTATATGACTCTGAATATATGTAGTACGTATACGAGAGAGTAACAAACAACTGTTCATTCAACCATGGAATTGTCAAGCAAACCTTCTACCAGTGAATGCCACACTATCATCTCACCATGTTCCTTTACAAGTAATTATTGTAAAAAAATTAATAATTAAAATGCTTCACATTTTTATTGTAACTCTAAAATTTATATTAGCACTTATGTGGAAGGAAACTACTTTTTCTTTAGACTCTTGATTGCCCATTACCACCCAGTATGACAACTATGAATTATTTTACTCATGAATATCAGTGGGGGAAGAGCGAACAAGAAGGAACTGAGAAGGGTATATTAAGTACATACAGCTCTGTCCTCAAAAGGGAGCCGAGGCCACACACGCACTTAGGATGAGATTTCTCGTGAGCGAACAAGTCTGCTAGTAACAATGAAATATATTAAATATTCAGAAAGACAATACACGACCATGTCTTCATGTTGTCCAGGCTTGCAGGAATTTTCCGTCTTGATAGAGAATGGTGCTAGGAGTGAAAACTGGAAAAATAATGATGAAAAAGGCACAAATAAGGCAAAAATAGGCACAAAATAAATAAATAAATAAATAAAAAATAAAAGCAATATTAAAATATACTCATTCTCCAGACATACAACAAAGTAAGACCTATTGTTTAAAGTTATAAACTCATATCAATTATGCCAAACTTCCGAGCTTTATAAATAATATTAAGGAGACAGGCACAAAATTAAACTCAATTTCTCGACATTGCCTTGATTTTGCTTATTCTTTTAATTTTGACGGCTCTATTTCGAATAATGAACCGATTTGCAAGATTAATCTCAGTCGTTACCTATAATAACACACAATACCATTAATACCTTGTTGGAATTGAATACAAAAATGTATAACAATGTTCTATCTAAAATAAAAGCACCCTAAAACATTTTTATACTTTGTAACACACACACGTGTGTGTGTGAGAGAAAAGAAAGAGAGTGTGAGATAGAGAAAGAGAGAGAAAGTGAGCGTGCATGTGTGTGTGTGTGGGGGGGTGCATGCATGCGTGTGTGTGTTTATATACATTCTTTATCTTTTTCAAATTATAACAATTATATTTTACATTAATCTGCTCCCCCTCTGTTCATATTTGCCTCCTCCTCCTTGAAGTAAGGAAGTATGTATTCACAACAGGGATTTTTTTCCTTATTGTGGGTTTATTTTTATCCTTTGAAATTTTTATGAAAATTTTCTTAATTTAACATATTTTGGTAAGTTCTCTCCCATCTATTTTTTTATTTTTACTTCATATTTTTTACTTATACTTGTTTATGCCATTTTTTTTTTTTAAACAAAATCATTTACATTTGTTTTTCATTTTCAGACATAAATGTAATAATTTTTTGTTTATATCTGATGATGTGTATAAATATGACGTGAAATGTGATGTTCCAGTAGTATATGGAGAATATAACATTTTTTTGAAAACTTCTTTATTGATTGACAAAGAAGAAAAAGGACGTCAGAGTGTGAAATATTAAAATTATACTGGTTTTCCTTTAGGTCTCTGTATGCTAAATTGCATCATTTCCGAGTTATGTATGACAGTGGTATGTTGCAGCAGGTTTCATCTCCACACTATATTATTTTATTAAATTTAATATATTTGTAAGACAGTATACATGAATTTTAGCTTTCTGCATTCCTTCTCCACACAAACCTTAACTATGTCAAATCTGACTCTCCTCTGCATATGTAATATGTGTAAAAAAGGGTACAAGTTTTCTTTTCACATATTAATATATAGATTTTTTATTCCTGTTTAATCTTGTTATGAATGAAAATATAAACTGAAAAATAAAAGTATGAATATTGATAACGAAGTTTAACTTTTCAGTTTTTTAAAATAAAATTTTCAAATAAAAAAAGGAATATTTCCTAATTTGGGAGGATGCCCCAGCTAGCTTGGGGATTGTCTAACTCCCCCAGTTGCTCTGATAGTAATATTATGGCCTTCCCTGCCTTATAGATTTTAATTTTTTACATGGTTTTGTAGTCAAACATATGCTAATTCATAAGAATTAAAAACTGAAACAATAACCAAACCTTCTGCTTTGAAGAAAACTGAAACAAATATGAGCACAAAGAAATTCACATTGTATTGATGATTGGCGGGTTTTCGTAAGGCACAAAACTGTTATGAGACAAAAAGTATAAAATAAAATGCTTTCCAGTACCTGTTATAATAATAGACCATTACCAAGTGACAAAACAACAAAAATATTGCTAATGAAAAGTTATACTGCACATATAAATATGACACATTAGTTTTTTTATTAGTTAGCTAAAAAGAAAATTACCGTGCAAACCCAGAACATCTGGAAAATTAATACGCTTTTCAAACCTTCTGCTGAAACAGGAACACCCCTCTGGTCTTTCATCCTCCAGTACCTTCTTTATGATGATGAAAAAGGACATATTTATATTATAGTTTGTGTTCTAGATATCTATCCTATTAATATTCTGCATGAACATATGCTCCTTTAGCGAAAAAACACAAACATACATATTTCACAACTTACAGATGGTATATAATTTAAATACCCTAAATAAGGAAAATACTCATGAGATTTTCATGAAGTTAAATACCCTTTTACATTTACATAGGTAGGTACTTAACATCACTTATTCATTCTATTGGTAAGTGTATTAGTAATAAAAAATTTCGAATACATCAAGTCAACATTTTGGAAATGCAACTTTTACATTCTCTTTTCAAAAAATTATTGTGTTTAAAATTATGAGATTTTTACCCATACATTAATCTTCCTTTTTTCTGCCAAAAGTATGTCCTGGTTACATACAAAGAACAAAGAGAAACCTTTGTTCTGCAATTGTATCTTCAATCTCTCAATCTCGCGAAGTCTTGAACTTCTCATTTTGAGAGATTGCTGATAAAAATTATAGAAAATATCAAATATACTGATAAATAATTTGTGTGGCTATGAATCAAACGACAAAGAACACTGAAATATAAGGAATCAGCAAAATATCCATTGATCCTTTCTTTGTTCACCACAAATTTCACATAGAATGACTATGATTTTGACCACTGTACTTAAAGAGTAGAATGAGAGTGCAGCTAGCTCCTTCACAAGTTATCTCTTCTTATTATCTAGTCAGAAGATAACTCATCAATCACTATAACTACAATCACAAATAGATTTGTAATATTTGAAAGTCCTTATAAATATTGTTTTGTGTCCTGTATTAGTTCTAAAAACTTTTAGAACACTGTATATACGGAAATGCATTTTAGTTTAAATTAATTATATAAGTTATTTATGAACATAAAAATCCTACACCAAATCTGTACAAGCAATTACTACTTATGAGAAAAACAAAAAATCGTTAATTTATTATTCTCAATTCTTTTACAAAACTAACTAAAAAAAAGACTTTCTTACTTAAAAAAATTTTCATTCAACAATACATAACTATTTCAATCAATCATAGGTGTTCAACAAATGTAAAAAAAGAATATGCTTTGCATTTTTCAGATAAATATTTCATTAATATTTGTATTGCTGACCTTTCACAAAATGTCAATTAGATGTACCTAATCGCAGAGTAGAATTACATCGAAGCAAGGAGTACATGCTAGAAAATGTATTTTTGTCAAATAAATAATTTTTTCTACTCTTATCTAGTCAATTGCAAAAAAGATATTAACTTTAAAATACATAACACCTGGCTTGTTCTATAAGCAATCAAATGTGAGGAATCACATTAATTTTCCAGGAAATATTAATATAATTTCTCCATCTTCAAATTCTCATGATATGCAATTGAATCAAAAACAGTATTTGCAAAATTTGAACACATTTTTAATGATCATAAATGCTTTTTATTATATTTTTTCATCTAATTTCCATCACATGTAGTAATTCTACTTCTGTCTAAGCTTTTCATTCATCATCACAGTCTTTCCTAACATTACATTTTTGGAGATGTATTTTGAATTTTTTTTTCATAATATTTACTGTTACCTCACAAATGAAGTAACAACATTAAAAATACTTGAAATGTGCTATTAAATATGTTATTTAAAAATATGTACACATATATACAAAGATATGTCCAAAGAACCAGATGTACAATGATTTCTTCATTGTTAACATTCATACTAATATACATGGATTTCATGTATATTGAGTTATAAAAAATTGCTCTGTACGTACACATCACTAATACATTTACTGTGTCTGTTGTCATGCAGGAAGTACTTGGAGCAACCAAGCTCTTTTTCCAGATCACACAAATAAACAGAAATTAATATCAAGATTTACAAGACAGTACCTATTTTAAAACTAGGACACTTTTCTCAAAGTTTTAAATTATTTCATATCACAACTCTACCCATCCATTAAAAGCTTCTCATGCATTCAGTCTCAACTGAACACTTTAATACTTGATGCATTCATTATAGTTTATGAATTTCACTTATTTACAAGATTTTGGAATATTAAAATTTTACTTTCCATTTCTTCTGTCATTTCAACTTGCCTTCAGATATATCATAAGAGGGTTGGTGCCATTGCGATTTGAACCATTTGTAGGTTTCATACTTAGAGCTATAAATCAAAATATCATAGATAAATTCCAAAAAAAATTATTACTGACAATCCATTTTCAACATGCCCATTACCTGAACTGTTACGTTGATTCTTCATGCAATTCAGCCATTCAGTTAGGCTTATTTTCTGATCATTATTTACATCACAATATCGGGGCAATCTTTTCCCACAGCGCCTTAACTGAGGTTGTGACATAACCAAAGTGCGAAAACTTTTCCATTCTTTTCTCTCCCAGATCTAAAACAATAGAAAGTGTCTTTTAAATATATCAACTATTTTTCAGGCTGTTTGGCCTTGCTTTTCATCCAAGAAAGTGAAGTGAAGAATTATTGTGAAAGAATGTGAAGAATTACCTTGTTTTTATTCTTATCCAAAGTCTGGAATGCCCACGTTGCTACAGTTTCTTCTGATCCCCCATTCAAACTCAAGAAAGTACTGAAAAGAGATAATTTAAATATATGTGTGTGTACGCACACACACACATGCTAACCAAATATTTGTGTAAGTCCTATTTATATAGAATCAATTAACTACACAATGCCGATATGAATCAGAGAAATGTGATTTTTTAAGCCATACTAAAGTAACAGGCATAATAAAAAAAAAGCTCTTTTAATGTTTGCAAAGGTTTCAGAAATGTGAAAAAAAATCTTTACTAATGACCTAGCTTTAAAAAAATTAAATAATAATTCTAATGATAAAAATAATGATAATCAATTAAAACAGTTTTCTAACGATGCAAACCTTTCAGTAACAGATTTGTCTTTTGTTGAAGCCATTTTTTTCTTCATAAATTCCAAGAAGTCTTTCAGGAAGGCTTGCTTACGAGGTTCTGGACAACCTGCATATGCCACACATAAAATATTTCATGGAAATAATTATCAACTTGATAATTATGTAATCTTCACCAAATCAATAATAATGCTCATTACCCATGCAAGGAGTTCAAATACAAGCAAATATAAATAACATATATCAAAATGCTGACAAAAAGTTCATGCTGCATTTACAACTTGCAAACAAGATCTCAAAAAAGAAACATTTTAATGAAGAGAACTTGCAAATTTATAAAGACATGTTTGAACTAACCAGCCATTGGTCTTGATGGAGGCGGCACTATATCACAATTGGGTTTTTGATCTTTCACTGATGATCCAGGGATAACAATTCCTGTATCTTCATAAACACACCAACAATATCCTGGGAAATAAATCATACAAATTAGAAACTTGCATTAGCATACTCGTACATGCATTTCAATACTCATAGTTAGCAAGAGAAATTATACAATGCTGTTTTTAATATATTAAAAAAAAAACAAAATTTAGAAATTACTTTTTATTTGTTTTGACCATGAACTATTAAAATTTCTCTCTCACTTTTACTGTTGCTAATACTCCTTTATGTGAATTCATATATTATATTATTTTTTAAAAGCCATTTTTTATTAAATACATTCATATTCTACTTTGACAATATATTTGTTTCTTTAAATCAGACTGAATTATTATTTGATATGCAAAACAATACGAGTTCTATTGTATAATACTTACTTTAAATAACATCTGACAAGACATTTCCCACAAAAGGGAATAGTAATCTCAACATGAATAATCTAATGAAATGCTCTTAATTCACAATTATAATATATTTTTTAACAACTTACCAGTGGAAGTATAGCATTGTATCTTTTTATAACGCCCATCTGGAGTACATTCTGGAATGTACAAGCCACTAGTGCCAGAAATTTGCTCCTCCAAAGCAGTCTTTCGATCGGAAAGGCAATCATTTGCTATTGAGGAAAAGAACAGATGTATTAGATTTCAATTTATGAAAAAAAAATCACAAAGGGATATATAATGGACTTGGATTTGAAGTCAATTCTGGTAATACATTAAAGAATGTTACATAATGGTAAAATTACTTCATAAAGAATGTCAAAGTATGATGTCACAATAGTGTTCACGTATGTGTTCCTCCTTTGCATGTGACCTAATTGCTTTGTTTTTCTAATTTGTGAAACAAGATTACAGTGTAAGACAGAGAGAAAATATTGTAAGTTCATAAATACATTTAGACTTAGAGATGACGTATAAAGTATAGCCTATGAAGAATAACCTTTGCATCAATTAAAAGAAAATTTGACAATGAAAATTTTTTGATGTAATTTCTTCAAATTACATTCATCAGAAATAGAGAATCAAAATATTCAAAGGAAAGATTGATTGCAAGAATAATAAACCTGACGGACATTTAACTTTTTGTTATCATTTAATTACATGCACATGTTAAAAAAGTAGGATGCATCTCACACCATGCTTTATTTTAAGATTAAATAGTAACAAGACAAAGGAAGGTAACCATTTTCTACAATCTATGGATGTTAAAAGACCACTTGCATTCCTTCAATAATGGCCCTGTATCCATTATTTCCTTCGTACAATAAAATTATTAGAAGAAAATAATAAAGAACAATTGGAAGCTCATTGATTAATATGCTCTATGTTCATGCTTGTGAAAATGCAGAAACATCCATGAAAATATTGTAATCCATGCTTATTTTCTCCATTAGCTTCAAAGGCACAACTAATGCTTTTTAGTGCCGTTTCTAACAATAAAATGAGTAATAACATCATATCAATTTCTTAGATATGTAAATTTTAATGCAACTCACATGATTCATTACTTACTTTTTAGAAGAGGTCAGATTATTAAAACAAAATAATTTCACTTCTTTACTTTCTGTTCAGAGGAACATCTGAAAAAATTAATCACCTCTTTCACATAACCAGAATTAAAATTGACGAGTGATGAAAGGATATATAAATAACATTCATGGAGGTGAACTATTTTTATTATGTATTGCAAATGAGAGAAAAAGACTGAAATTAGCATATAGATTGTATGTAACAATATTTATAATAGCTATGTGCCCTTAAAACAGGAAAGTTGATGAAGACTAAGCAAAGCCTCATGCATTGAAAGTGAGTTAGCAACACATATTTAAAAAAAGCTTCTGTTTCCTTTTCCGTTATTAGTTCAATATTAGCACCATAACAAATCAACCATTTTATTTCATTATATTCTGTTAATAAGAAGAATACCACATGCCCAATAAGTAAAATTGCTATTCCTGTTGCAAATGTCAGTCCTGCAGTGGCTCACTCACCCTCAGGCTCTTCCTTTGTGTCGTGGGAGTCATCCCCTAACCCTGGTCTGGTAGACATGCTGCCCTGCAGTACTGGGAAATAAGACAAGCAACTGTAACTGTTTGCAGGACAGGGCCACAGTAAGCTGGTTTCATTACAAGGCATCCAAATAGCGGGAGAGGTAAGATTGAAGGACTTAAGTTATTTAAACATGCAAATCGCACAATAATTTTCACAGAATGAACTTGCCTATAGATTGTGAGTATCACTGCATTAGATTAACTTGTAAATCTTCTTTATTTAGTAATAAGTTGTAGGATTTCAAATCTTAATTGTTCGTTCAGTAAAAGGAATATTAAAAGTATTACATAGTTTTTTTTTAAAAAATTTTTTTATTTCCCACAACCTTTCATTAATAAATTCCATGAAAAATTTTGTAAACATGTTCTTCAATTCATGGTTAATATTATTGCATTATGAAGGGAAACACAGTCAAATAAAATTCAAAAAAATGAATTATTCAGTAGTTGAAGGAAAGTAGCTAATGAATATAATTTTTTAAGGAAGACTTAACTTTCATTTACAAATAAAAATAATCAAAACATGATGATTCAATTATTAATTGTATGTAAGTTCAATTTTGACTTTGGAAAGATGTGTTTAGAATATTAGGTAAATTGTAGACCTGTGCGTTTATCACTTGAACTTCCACATCATAGTTGCACTTAACAAACTGAACTATTATTCAATGGGACTTCAATATACCTATTTAAATCTGTGAACTGCATTAACACTCATATTATTAATGTTCATGTAATAAATAAAAATGAATCAACTTTCATAAAATAACATGCCATTTTTATAATTTTTATATTATTCATTGAAATGTGGAAAATAGAAATGATGTAAACAATATGAAAATATAATAGGTCCATACATCAAAAGAAAGAAATATATTCTATTGGTCAAACTCTGAATTACAAATAGTAGGTCTAATTGCTGCAACTGAGTAAATAACAAAATAACAATTTTGGACTGTGCACTAAATTAATACCTTGAAAAAAATGCAATGACTCTCACAACCAAGTATTCAAAACTACGAATATATTTTAAAAGTTTTTAATTTAGAAGAATATATAGATGCATAAAATATGAAGGAAAAATTTAATTCTTCCCTCTTTTAAAAGTAAATATTCTTGATAGGAGACAGAAGGAAGGAAAGATTTGTTCTTGAAGCAATTCTTGTGGTAAGTATACAATTAGTTAGCACAAACAGTTCCACTTTAAATTTTAGACTTCAGATGTGTTTATTATTTACCTTCTTTGTGATTACATTGTAGTTTTGGATGACGTGAAGTTTAGGCTAAACCTTATAGCCATTTTCAGACATGTGGTTTACAAATGCACATTTAAAAAAATTACAGTTGTATCATTTTTTTACTACATTTTAATATAAATATATAAGTTGACAGAAGCTTCTCTTTTTTAAAAGAGTAAGCTTCTGTTAACTTATATTTGTAGTAAAATAGTATAAATAATGTAGTAAAAGATTATACACCTGTAATTTTTTTTAAAATGTGCATTTGTAAACAAATATCTGAATATGGCTGTAAGTTTAGCTGAAACATCACGTCACCCAAAACTACAATGTAATCACAAAGAAGTTAAATAATAAATACATCTGAATGTCTAAAATTTAAAGTGGAACTGTTTGTTTATTATAACATAGACATTAAGAAATAAAAAAAAAAAATAAGAATTAGAATCACATTAAAATTTATTTTCTATTTTTATATAAATTGCAATTGAAGAGGCCCTAAAAGGAAGAAGGTTTAGCTCAAGAATACATCAGATAAATGAACAAATCCATAGACATTCTAAAACACTAATTTACATAATGAACATTTTACACAAAGGAACAACTGGAATAACATTCATCAAGTATAAAATAAATATTTTATTCTTAATTTATGCAAATCAAAGGAATAAACCCATTTCTTAGTCGGTTAGTCAGTCAGTCAAACGTCAATGCCACATTATTTACCATACATCACACAATTCAAATCACCACATACCCATTTTAATTGGTTAATGAATGCAAAACTCCACTACATACCCACACCAAAGATTTTCAGAAGCAGTGCGAAGCAAGAATATTTAAATGTAAAACTACAACCACTTATGTGCAGAAGGAATCATAATTTGGTCATTAACAATTATTTCTTAGAGAACTCAGGTTACCAACTTGATTCCATTCAAGAAATTTGAATAATCACTATTTGTGGAATTTGTACAGACGTAATAATGTAATAACAATTGAAATGTTTTGTATTGCTAGAAAAAGAAAATCAACAAAATGAGGACTCTAATTTAAGCAGAAATTATTTCAGACTCAGGGAACAAAATTCAACAGGGTATACCACCTACCCGACACAAAGCATGTTCCCATGTTAGATGGCCACAAAATTGTTAAAGAACACTGTATGCTCACACACTTGGACAGCTTAGTGCTGCAACCATGGCATTAGAGTAAATGTACATAGACATAGAACAATATATATTGCATCTGAGCACATGCCATCCACAGGCCAGTTTTTCTTTGCCATGTTTTAAAACCTAATCACATAACCACAACAAAATTATTATTTATTCTGAAGCAAATCTGGAAGTACAATGGTTTAATTGACACAAAATTTAATTAAAAAAATTGTGGACAGCGCATCAGTCAAACAAAACCAAGAAGTTTCAAATAGCTTGACTTACTTTCTATACAATGTTTCAGATAACTCATTAATATAAAAAATAATGAATGATTTTAAAAATGAAATAGAAGAAAAAAATCCGAAAAATCTGAAAAAATCAGAAATTTTATAGTCCCCTAAAAATATTACAATTTTATTACCATTCTTAATACTACTTAATTTATATTATCTCTGCAAGATTATTTTGATATGAAAGAACTGCATGGATACAAAATATATTTTTTGAATTGACAGAAAGTAAAACAAAATTGGAATAAAAGTTCAGTTTTTCCATTTCTAAAAAAATCAGACATTTTATTCATTTTAATTAAAATGTCAACATCATGTATTATTAATTTATTTTATCTTGTTTTGTTTTTAAAGATTAATTAAAAGAAAATATTTGAGTTCTTGGCCAAGTTGCCAGAGTCAATGTGCAAATTCTCTTCACCAAATCTCTTGCAAACAAAATTGTTTCACTCCTCGTAAATATAAGATAATATTACATCTATCCAAACCATTGTTTGAAAACATCAATGGTAATTCATTACATTACTTTTGAAATTATGACATCTATTAATATGTACAAAAGTTTTAATAGAATATCTAACCACAGTGAAATTATTAAAAAAAAAAATTTTAATGGAATAATGATAGAAAATTATTGACAAATTTCTCTTTTCAAATGTACATGTATCTAGCATATTACAAATTAATTAAAGTATTTCTACTAATTAATTCCATTTCAATATTTCATTAATTCTTCAAAATCTGTCAGCAAAAATGTATTATAAACAAAACAAACTCTTAAACTTCACCCTAGTTATCACTTTGTATTAATTTTGGATAATTTAGAAATATTTAATTTAAACATATTGACAAGTAGTATTTGTAATGCCTTTCTGGATTATGTACCGTTTGGGATTGAAAGGTATCCCACCTAACTTCCCATTGTTGCTGCTAGTAACGTGTCATCAAAGTTGATTGTAGCAATAGCAACAATATCTTTCAAGCTATTTGAAACGATGTCCATCAAAACAACCAAACAATACAGCTCAAAGCCGCGTAGCATAAGCCCAACAATAGCAATAATAGCATCAGCAGCAACAGCAGGTAGCAGTCTGTCTCTCTCATTTACTTTGTGAAGAGGTGCGTCGAACGACCTTCAGCTGGGACAATGTGTCTCGAAGCAATGCCCGGGTGGTGAGGTTCTTTTTCCACTCACCTTCGTCCTTGGAGGGCGCGCCGGGACCTTCTGTGTGGCTCTCGTCTGAATTCAGCAAACGGAACAAAGAGAAAGAGACTAAATAATAATGATGGATCTCCAGTGACCGTTGCGTGGGGTTTCAATTAGCTTTTGCACATACCAGTCCCGGCCATTTAATGGCTCGTTTTGGAAATCAGTTTCTTACTGACATCTACAAATCCTGGAATGTACGATTATGTTTATTCTTCCCAGAGTATAATGGTATTGATAGCATGTTCTAAAATATTCTCTTCAATAGATGGAAACAGAATGGGTCATTTCACCCGCACACGCAAGGTGTTATTGTATACAACATACGTAGGGCAGTGACAACTTGAATGACGAAAAAGCGATTGATGTGCAGGCTGCAGCATACCGGTGAACAGGGTCAAGGCGCGAGGCGTGCCACGCTGTGCCACGATAACGAAACAATTCATTTTCGAGACGCGCCCTTATCGTGCACCTTGACGTGATACGCTTGATCTATGATCGCAAGCCTGGATTTAGGTTCTGCGGGATCCTCAAGCACAAAATGGTTTTGGAGGCCCCCCTCCGGAGAAAAAAATCTCCATACATATTAAAAATCTGATTACAATAGGACAATATTTTGTATAAATAATACAAATAAAAATTTAAACATTGTTAATAGAATTGAATTCATTATTTTTAATTTGTCTAAAAAATACGTTTTTAGTTTCTTATTCAACATTTATCAAATATTTAATAGGTAATTTTTAAATACAAGTTTTTAGTAAACTATTTGTTTAACAATAATTTCACAAAGACTAAAATATATTTAAGACTTTTTTAGAATATTTCATGATTTTTTTCGGAATACGAGGCCCCTATAAGCATCTTCTTACTTTGCTTCCGGCACTGTATGACCGTTCTCACTGCCGGGCCGCTGACGCGGAGCGCGGCGGTGCTACGAGCTTTGCGACGCGGGCCCTGCATTCTTGCCTCAAGCGCAGGGGCATTTCGAGCCTGAGCGCTGACAACAGTTCAGCGAAGGGAGCTACTGCTTGCAACGATTGTTAGTGTCATTTTTGCGAAATTAACGTGTTTCAGCAATGAAGGTGGTAGTATTATTCCTTGGATTTTGTTATTTCAGGCCCTTCGTACTTCCCTTTCGCATCCCGTTTGTCCTTGGTGTGCTCTGCGGTTTGAGCTAGCCTTTGTCCGGCGCTGCCGTTCTCCGGTACACAGTGGCGGATTTACTGGTGAGCTAAATAAGCTATAGCAAAGGGCCAAAAATTTTAAAGGAAATTTAATTTTTGGAAAAAATTTAATTGAAGGATTTTTAATGTTTAATTAATTTTGAATAAAATGATTAAAATGTCCAATCTCAAAAATGTTATTGTTGACAGTAAAAATGGGGCCTCAAAACAATTTCAGATTGAGGCTGCGAAAATGGTAAATCCACCGCTGCCCGTACAGCCGTCATCATAAGAAATGCCATAGTTCATTAGTCGCTAGGTTTTAAATGAATTATGTTTGTCATTGCCGACGAGGCATATGTTTTCAAACTGCGTCTACGTCGTACTAGTCGGTGGATATTGACCTTTCGCATCTACTCTCATGCGAGTTGTAGATAGCAAGGAGTACAATTGTCCATTTTGTGTTATTACGAAATCAGCATGACTCGAATATGTAATATTGTCACGTTTTCTCGGCCCTCCATTCATTGTGGTACTTTCCGTGTGCAGGTAAAATGATACATCTGTATACATAGGCAAGTGCAGAAATAGTTGCATATTTTTATATGAACTAAGAACGCCTAAGTTTTCGCAGAGTTCTTCGGAATCTCCTTCAATTCCTCTTACGAGTATATGTGTGTTCTCAACGAAGAAACAGATCGGACTTTATAGGCAATACCACTGAACAATAGCATTTTAGAATTTCCAGTGCATTTCGTCATTTAAGAGTGTTAACGCAATCCAGTTGGAAGGAACAAGAAACAATATTGAACTCTAACTGGGAGCCAACGTAACGACTGCGAAAATTTTTAGCGTTGCATTCAAATGGTAAAGGGCTCTCAACAAAAACTCCACAAGAGCAACAATATACAAATCAGATTTGTTCCTTCGATCCCAATATTTGTCATTATTTTATCATCACAAGGATATATGAATGATACTCGCATATTACAATGTAATCACAATCGGAAGCCATTTCCCCACGGTTGCTGGATCCCCCACGGAATAGGATGTACTACATTGTTTAAAGTGTTTTGTTGAGTTCTTGGCTGTCCGGGATTAACCGCCTCATGGTCGATCGAGCTGACGTTTCGGCCATCTTGCTGTGGCCTTCTTCAGAGCTATACTGAGCCTATCAGCAGTATAGCTCTGAAGAAGGCCACAGCAAGATGGCCGAAACGTCAGCTCCATCGACCATGACGCGGTTAATCCCGGACAGCCAAGAATTCAACGGCTCCGGCCGCGGAAGCCTACGACTCCAAAGTGTTTTGTTGTCCTAACCTTCTTTTAATCTATGAAAGAGAATGTAAACAACTGAAAAAGGACATTTATGTGCTTGTAAACAGCCTTCGTGGGATGCAAACCTCAAGCTATCGCGCGACGCTCTAAAACTCGCTCTCTCTGCGAGCAAGCCAAAAGCAGGCCTGACCCCGCAGTGAAGGACCCTCGCTAATTTGATAAAACGTAAAGGAAGTCACCCCCAAAACGAACCAATACAGAAATACATACAAAATGAAGCAATAAGCGGTGTAAAAGGTGATCAAATGAAGCACATTCTCTCTTGTTCTCGTAAGAGAGAAACGCTACACGAGTGACACGAGATCGACAAAAAATCATTGCATCGGGAACCCGCGATGCGACTCGACCTTCTTCTCACAGCCAGTAATCCTTGCTGCAAGCACTTCCATTGAGAGGAACATTCTTATTGCTCGGGCTCTGCCTTTTCAGATATCAGCAATCGGATAGTGTTATTATAAGGGACCGTTTCGGAGTCCCTGCAGGAGTTAATCCGCGCATAGCTGTGAGTTTCTGGCAGGGCGTAGGACGGCGAACTTCTGCACGAAGTCTTCCCAACATAGTCCCGCTGATTTCAATGCAGGGAAAATGTTGGAGTTGAACACAAAACTTAGAAATTCTAAAGAACTGGCCCCGGTGTACTATATACTTGCTTGGAGTTAGTTATAGCTTAAGTATTTCTTTTTTCCCTTTTATTCCCATTGTGGGTGTGAAAATGCCCCCTAAGATTAATCAAGGATCCCAAGCTGCTGGCCTATCAAGGCTGATGCACCACCCTGAACGAATGATAAATCGACAAATGATGATGATGGAGGGAATGTTCATGAACAACGGTGCTGTAGACGAAGAACTGAAGAAAGGAATCCACGAAAATTAAAAAAAAAATCTTCGAACCGTCTTAGTCAACCACAAACTGAATTCTAGGATTTTCATTCATGGTCCTAGAGCTTGGAGAATTGCAGTTTAAACACTGAAACACGATTTTCCAAATATAATTGGTTAAATATGTGTTTCTTGAAGCTTGAATTTCCATCAACAAAAGTGTTGATATGTGTAAATTATAAAATATTTCCAAATATGGTATATTTCCAACATCTTTAAAGTCGGATTCAGGATAAAATCGTGAATGTTGACAAAATGTAGTGAAGTTCTACCTTTCTGTCAAATATACACACTTTCTGTCAAACAAATCATCCACCAACGAGGACTTGTTATGCGGCAAAACTCGGCATGCAGTGCCATCAGCATATAGTTACTTCTTTAGCGAAATGACGCGAACCATCAGAGACCGAAAATTCTGCCATCCATGGCATATAAAAAGATAAGTATTTGTACGTTTTTACGTATTTTTGCTCTGAGTTGCGGAATAGTTGTCATGATTCACACTCCGAAAATATTATCAGAGTTAGTTATCAGAGTTATTGAGGGAGACAATTTTTGGAATGTGCAAGGCTGGATGATCGTTCTTTTTTGGAAAATAGTGATCACGTTGATGGTACACACTGATCACAACACTGTCTTCGGTATTCGCTATTAATATAGAAAATACACCTTTGAGTCCTTTCACTAAACACGGTCACAATGTTATGTTCAGGTTAAAACGACGTTAATGCCAGTTTCCACGGCCGAATTCAATTCAAACTATTTCTCCTGACTTGCAACAATTCGAAGGCCTTTGTAATTTATGTAAATTCCATTTTAATTTTCATTGATTTATCTACACTTACTTTTTATTTATAAAGTTTATAATTGTTATGAATATGAATAATATAAAGTATACCTAATTATAAAATTTATGTTATTCATTCTTAATATTTAAAATAGTTATTAATGCACCAAGGGATGCATTTGCATAAAGGTTCTGATGATCGAGCGGCGATAAAATGCCCGAGGGCCTTTGGCCCAAGGCCTTTTGTTGCCTTAGTACCAGTTAACGCTCGTGGTACATACATAATTTTATTTTTACCTAATTTTATTGATTCAGATTTACTTATTTACTAATTAACCAGATGTTAACTTGATTCGATTTGTCTTTTTTATATTTCCCTCTCATAATTCTCTCCATAAGAGAACATGTAGCATCACTCGTTTTCACATTTCCCTCGTAACCACGATTTCGATTCAGGTAAGTTATGCAGTGTATAACAAGTTATAGATATCAGTAAAAATAAACGTAATTTTTTAATTTAATAAAATGGTTTTTCCATAGCTCTTAGAACTTAAGACCATTTTTTTTGTTTGAAAATTACTATTATTTTTGAAGGCTTGTAGTTGTATATCGTTTATTTCGTTTTTCAACAAAGCACCGAATAGTGAAAATGTAGTTGAAGGAACCCATCTTCAACTTATTTTTTGTTTAATAAAAGCAATGTTACATGCCTGCGTATAAAAGAAAACCGTTTTAATCTCCTTTCTAGCAAAAGATAATTAGCAGAAAATTTAAAACAAAGAATTTCAACTCGGTTGATCTGGAAAAACAGTTTTTGGACTTCGTAAGTTTGGCTTGAAAACCGACGAATTGAAGTGTACATTTTCCTTCGCTTCCAGCAAAAATCGAATTTTTAACCTATTTTCCTTTTCATTTTTAGGAGGTCTGGGTGATCATGCTGCTTGCGAACCATAGTTTCTGGATCCACCCCCGCCCCGAATGAGTATTTCATATTTCCAGATGCGTCAGATTAAATAGATTTAGTCCCGCGAGTGTAGTGCATGTGATATCGCAGGACGTAGCGGAGTTCTTTCCCCGCTGGAACGCGAGATCTGGCGCCGACCTCCACACCAGCTTGCGGGTTTCCCTCCAAGGTCTCCTCCAGCGGATCACCGCCCCACTCGGGACACATTCTAACCTCCCAACATGCTTGGTAGTATTGTGCATGTGTGTGTGTGTATGTGTGTGTGTGTGTGTGTGTGTGTGTGTGTGAATGGGTATAGGAGACAAAGATGAGAAAGGGAAGACAGCGTGCGGCCTGCAGCCCGATTCTTGGGGGTAGTGCTCCGTCATTCGTCTATTGTAGTATTGAACCGAGAAACTACCTAAAACTACCAATTAGAGCAGCCGGTCTCTAGAATTCGCCTACAGTCAGCACCTGAGTTCGACCTAGCAATACAGCTAGCGTAGAAAATTCGCTGTCGTGCCTAAGACTTCCGTATCAGAGACCCTGCAGCTGCAAGGGAGTGGTCCCTGAGCCATCTCAGTCGGCCCTCCGCCCCGGATACGGCGCTTCCGTCGTGACCGAGTGTCGAGCGGTGAAGGCGAACAGTGCTTGGCTGAGGAGGGGAGGGGGCGTGTGGTAACGGCCGCCCTCGCACAGGAAGCCTCGTATTAGCCCGGCGAGCGCCGAGGGGGCTGCGAGGGAGCGCTAGTGTACTTGGCTTCCTCCGCCGCGCCGCGCCGCGCGCCGCACCTGCTCTCGTTGGTACGGCCTTCTGCCGCGAGGCAGCGTGACCGGCGCCTCAGGGCTAGAAATCACTATGGACCGGATTTATATGCACCGACAATCTATGAAGCAAACATACATTTACGCCGTAAAAACTTTGTTTTTACTCTTATTAATTATTATTTTTTAATCTGATTTTTTTGAATTTGAATTAAAATTTAAATTATTAATTTTGTCTTATAAACTCCTTGGATATTCCAAATGGCTGTGCCGCAATAAGCACTCAAAAACTGGTTTGAAAAAGTACATTCCATAAATAAGTAACGATTACTGTTTTCAAGCCAAATATGCAGAATAATGAGCAACTTGTAGAAATATGATTCTTATGAAGAAAACAGGCAAAATATGCATCATGAAATTATGTTTAAACAATTGGCCAATTGGTGTTTCACGTTCATACCAAGTGAAAATACTTTTTGACAACAGGAATAAAATTTGCATTTGCATGGAAATTCGGTCCCTAAAGATCACTCATCTCCAGAAGCGCAACCTGGATTTATCTCGGGGGGGGGGGAGCTCTAGCTGCAGTGTCCGAATCCATGTTCTCTTATAATTACAATTTAATTTGTTCTGAATGTAAAATTTATTTTTATTTATAAGGAATTCATTTGAGCAATTGAAATCATCCGTAACATTAAAAAACACTGACCTGCGATGAAATTGCTGCTTCCAAAGTTTTAATATTTTTTGGGTATTTTTAGCATGCTGAAATCAAATTCAAAGCCAGAAAGTTCCTATCACGTGCCATTTAATTTTTTAAAATTTTATTTTATTTTCCTTATAGCGTAATTTTCGTACGTTCAAATAGTAATTATACAAACGGCAATGCTTTACCATGTGTAGTTTTATAATGTAAGAATTTGAAAACCAAATGAATTTAGAATGCTTCTAATGGTTTTATAGTATACACCGTGGGCACCAGATAATTATCTGATACGGGGCGCGGGCGCCTCAGGAAGTTAGAGCGAAATAATGTGTACCCTTGCTTTATGTAGATAACCAAACCTTGGTGACAGACATTCTTATCCTATCTTTATGAAAACTTACATTAATAGTTTTCATTTTACTCACATTGCATTGGTATATGTCGTTTGGAAAATAAATCAGTTTCAAGCTGCATTGTGGAGTAGAATGTTGTGAATTTGTAGTTCAGTTGGAAAGTATATTTATCATGGCGCATAGCTCATGTATAAATGATCCAGAGTACTTTTGTTATACATGTGGGAAATACACATTGCCTAAGCAAAGGCGTAATGTAAAAGATTTTGTAAAAGAAGATCATATTTTGCCTATTTTGGAATGAACCTTGGAGACCAAAGCAAAACATTGGACAACTCACAAAGTATGTAGAGTATGCATTGAACATCTTCGTCATGGGTCAACGGAAAAGACTGTCGCTATCTTATGGAATATCTGTGGTTGGGAGAGCAGACAAACCATAGTAAGGACTACGACTTCTGTTCGCGTGATGTGAAAGGGTACAACTCGGAAAATAACTAGAGATGCTACAGAATAATCCAGACTTTCTCGCAGTTACGTTTTCTAGTGTGCTATGTGTGGACTGGCTTTACGGTCTTACCTCATCCTATTGCCAGCTGCCATCTATCGCCGCCCCCAAAAATTTTTCTTTTACATTTTCTCAACTTTTCTGTTTTTAAATAGTAGAACCGAAATATTATTTTAAGAATATTAACGAAGGCTAAAAGCTTGTCCTAAATAGCAAATTTCATTGATAAATTTGGAGCCGGTTTTAAGAAAAACGCATTAAGCGTTACTGCGTAAATGCGAAATTTGAAGCTCTTTTTCACAGGAATCTATGGATTTTTTGAAAAACTTCAGTCATTCGAAGCATTTCCACACACAAATGTAGTAATGTATACAAATCCATTGAAATGTGCATATTAACGATGTGAGAGATATTAAAAAAATACATATGTGTAATTAAAAAAAATAAAGAACACAGCAAAATGAACTTTACGTTATCTTAAACAGTGCCATCACCACTATCCATTGGAAAAGTTTGAAGAAAAAAATTCGAGACATTTTTGAGAAAATGGCGTTTGAGCGTTACTGAAAACGCGGAATTTAGAGCTCATTTTTACAGAAAAAGTAGAGTTTTCGAGAAACTTTATTTGACATTATTTAAAGCACATGTGCTCATAAATTTAATAAAGTGAAGAAATTGCCTCTCTTGTAAATATTTTCGACGCGAAAGACAAGTAAAAAAAATACATTTTTCTTCTTCTGCGGGGGTCCTACAGCTGTCGCCGCTTCCCGCACCTCTGACGCCACAGGTCTCGGTCTCGCCATGCTTCTTCCTCCTCTTCAATATTCCTTGCACGCATGGCTTATTTACGCCCCATTTTGTATATTCGAAGAATATACAAAATGGGGTTTAAAAATAAATTTTGAAAAATCAGAATACTTGAGCTGTGGAGAAGATGCCGGAAATCTTAATATTGAGGGCCATCAGATCAAGGTTTGTAAAGAGTTTAAGTATCTGGGCAGCATCTTAACACAGGATGGAAAATGTGATCGAGAAATCCAGCATCGAGCAACTAAAGGAAGAACGGCAATCTCAAAATTAAACGCGATACTTTGGTCCCCAAAAATAGGATGGAAAGTTAAATTGATGATGTACAAGTCCATTATAGAACCTATAACAACATATGGAAGTGAAAGTTGGGAATTAACTCAAAAGAACAAAGAAAAATTGAAAGCAATAGAAATGGACCATCTCAGAAGATCTTTGAGAATCTCACGTCGAGAACATGTAAGCAATGAAGAAATAAGGGAAAGGGCGCAGTCTCAGTATAACATCGTGGACAGAATCCAGGAAAGGCAACTTCTCTGGCTCGGGCATGTATTAAGAATGGAAGAAGATAGATGGCCGAAAAAATTATGCTATATCAACCTACAGGAAGGAAAAGAAGAGGAAGACCTAGAACATCGTGGTATGCAGGAGTACAAAATTACATTTTTATAATAAAAAAAACATAGAGCAATTGCGTTTATGTCATCGGATAGGGTGCATTAATAGAGCATAATAAAGTCATAGGGCGCGAAAATAGATCATAGAGTTTATGTCATTGGATAGGGTGCATTTGATACTATCCCAACCCAAAAGTTAAAGAAAACTTTGGAGCAGTTTATGAGAAAATCTTGTTTTTGTTATTTTTTAAAATTGCAAGTATTGTACCCACTATTGGACGAAAACTACTAAAATAAAAAAAATCTACATGACCTTAAGGAAAGAGATATTTAAGCACAACAAATTTAATTTGTAGGAAAGATCTCGATCTTCAATTTTATAGTTGTAGGAAACGCCGGAAAAAATTCAAACTTTTACAATTTTCGAAACTTCGAGAAATTCCGAAACCGAGAGTTAATCGTGGAAATCGGACTAATGCCACTTTTATAAGTGTATTTTACTCTGATCTTGCAAGAAATTTAAAGAAAAAATTTAGAGCCGTTTTTGAGAAAATTTTGAGTGTCCGGGAGACTTCATGTAAAGTACCCCCAAATTTTAAAGAATGTTTTTCAAAATTTTAAAGCTTCAATTAGAGCCAGATGGACAGGGGTTCCTTCAATTTGGAAAATATCGTACGTGTGGTTTAGGCGCTAGGTTTGTTCACATACGACAGACGGACGGACGGAAAGACGGACAGACAGTCGGTCGTTTTGACAAAAAAAAAAAAAAAGAACCAGAATTTTGTGCGTCAAAACCTTGTCAGTCTTTCTAAAGTTTTGCTGCCATTTCTCCAAATTATTCTTGGCTTAATGAAGCAATTTGTAAAGGTTTTAAATAAAGAAGGAAACTGTTTTGAGTACTTATGTGAGACATTCTCAGTACTATCTGAATCAAAATTAAAAGAAGATATATTTAATGGTTCTGATATAAAAAAATTGATGTTTGATGTAGCATTTAAAACTATATGGATGAAAAAGAGAAAGCAGCATGGATATCTTTCTGTAGAGTTGTTTCAAAATTTCTTGGTAACAACAAGGATTCTAATTACCGAAATATTGTGACTAACGTACTTGAAGCATACGAGGAACTTGGTTATAACATGAGTATGAAAATTCATTTCCTGTTTTCTCACCTAGATTATTTCCCTGAAAATCTAGGATTTTTCAGCGAAGAACAAGGCGAACGATTTCACAAGGATGTGCTGGGGTTCGAAAGGAGGTACCAGGGACGCTGGAGCATCAGTGTGCTTGCAGACAATCGTTGGATATGAAAGTGTGAAATACCTGAAGACAAACATAAAAGAACAAGGAACAGGAGTAGTTTCGCAAGTGAGAAGCAACGGGTGTGAAGTTTGTGTTTCGAATAGGGAAGAAAACATGACAAAATAAAGCAAAAACACTCTAGTGACCTGTTTTAACACCTACACACATTAATTTCAGCAAGTTGTGTACATTAAATATTGTTTTTCTTATGATCGAAGTATTATGAAACCGTTTGTGATGAAATTTTCGTAATTATACAATACATGTAAAGTGATTTCGCAAGAAAACCTTACGTGATAGAAGAAACGGATTGCAAATTCGGATTCAGCACATTGACATTATATGAAATCAGGTTTTTTATTTTAGGTAACAAACAAAAAGTTTAAATTCGCAGGCTAGTGAAATTAGTAAAAGGTACTTATAAATTAGTGAAAAATGATTCATAGCCCTTTTTTTTGGGGGGGGAGGTGTTGGAAACCTATGAGTTCCCTCCCCCCTTGCACAATGGGTTGTGCCACTTCGTATATCTATATTCGGTTCAGACCAATGAACTATTATTTTGTCTTTTTGACTCCTGTGCTGAGTGCCCGATGGTGAGAGAGAATTAATTCAAAATTCAGCTAACCTCAGATATCTATCAGCAAAATATTATCAAATTTTCTCGTCGATGTAATTCACGTTACGTGCGTGCACCTGCCTCTCCGGTTCTCAGTGAGAACCGGGCGACTGTAATCAGTGACAACTTCTCGCTGAATGCTGCATGGCTGGCGCCGCCTTTTCACTATACTAAGGAACATGTAGGCGCCTCAAATTTTCGATGACATTCGCAGATGTCAGAGGATATTACGGTCGTGGTCACGAAGTAGAGTATGTGTAGGGTAGAGATCCGCTTAAATAAATTACAGTAAATTCACTACAGTCGTTTTGGAGGAACAAAGGCGTTGATTCTTTCAGCAGTGATTGGGAGAAATTCCACACTCCACGTTTCACTTTATTGATATAGCTCTTCTTGAACGCATAGTTCTGCTCTTGAAGTAAAGTGTTTATTTAGTCTTGTCAAATATGTCTTTCCTAAAGTCACTTTGCACGTTGTTCAATAAATATCGAAAAAGGTTCTTGTATAGCACGAACGCTTCATCACTGAAGCCATGGAATACGACGGGACTTTGTTCACAAATGTAAGGAAATCATTTCTCAAACGTAAGTGAGTCTATGAAGTGAAATTTTAACGTCGTTCATGCATGAAAATGTAATGGATATATCTGCCAACAGAAGACATTGTTCATTACAGATACCATTCAGAGCAAATATAAAATACGTCATATTCATCCAATATGTTGAATAGAATTAGTTAATATCAAATTCGAAATTTGGTTGATAATTTCTGAAATGCTTTCGTTTTTAACCGTATCGGAACGCCACTGCCAGTGAATTCATTTCGTCATTCGGAGCACATTGCAAGTCTCAGAACAATATCCAGCACCTTCCATGAATATCTTATCCAGAAAATATTTTCAGAACTTCTCATCGTTCTTTCGACGAATTATTGAACAAGTTAAAATGTCAAATAAGAGAACCATGTCGACATTACATTATTTAATTACTTATTTACGTTTTTGAACATTTTCTCCAACTGGATTGCCTAAAGTTAAAATACATTCCCACAAGCTCATTAATCCTTATTTGATTCAGAATTATTAATTAAAATTATTTACAGCGCTTTATTATGAAAGATAAGCAGAAAAGTCTCAAAAATGAAATTTAGTAGTTAAAGAGAGAATTCTTCTGTATTCAAAGTTCATGCGGATTCAAATACCCACGATTATATTCCATCTGCCTCCGTATTTCTTTGAGAGGAATGATACTTTCTACTAGTAAATGAGGACCCTAAATGGGTCGAAACGTGCTGGTTACCTACAAAACAAATAGTTGTTTCGATGCGTGCATTATCTGTTCACGTTCAATTAATTCCCGCTTACTACAACAGGAACCCAAACTTATTAGTTTGAAGTTGAATTTTAAAAAACGAGTACTAGATATTACAATCGGGAAAGAATCTGGAATGCAAAAGTGTCAGACGATATGTAGAAATAAGCAAGAAGAAAATATAGAAATAAAATTTGTAGTAATAGTATCTGTATAATTCGGCAGTAAATATGTTTTCTAGGTATGGGTTTTGTTGTTTATTTTGGACTTCGCTATTCAAGCATAACTGTAGAATAAGTTATTAATATTCCAAGTTTGATTATCATTTTTGTTTCTGCTGATGAACATTGCGTTTGTATTGTGCTACAATGAAACCATAAATTAGAATGCAAAACAAGAAATATGAATTGATACTCATTGTTAACTGAACTAGAATGATTTGTTTCAGTAATTGAGGCAAACATGTAATGACTGAAAATGTAGTACAAATAAAATTGAAACAACATAAAATGTGTTAGAATTTTTTACTTAAAGAATTTTCGAAATCTGAAACGTGGTTTTCAATGAGGCAAAACGTTTTGTGTAAAACGAAATATAACAATAGAAAAATACAATGAAAATAGACATATATAAAAAACGAGCTATCCATTGTTTTGTGCATAAATGATTTTATTTTGCAAAGGATTGAAGAATTGTATTCTGATTGACAATTACATATAAATTGTTGAGGAATGTAATAGAATTCAATGAAAGATAATGTAATTATCTAAATGTAATTTGTATTACAATTTGAGTTGAGAGAATGACTGCAAAAGGACTTTGGCAATCGCGTGTTTGTTTTACGAAACCATCAGCGTCAAGAACTACAAGTGTTCAAGAGGTAACAGATATGATGGAATTCGCAATTTCAGCAGTGCTTACAGTGCGACAACTGGTATGCAAGGCCTTTTGACTTCTTCCCGACCCTGGGTTCACGCGACAGTGATTCACGCCTTCTATATCATATTTCTTTTTGGTATCCGTAGATTTGGTAAGGAAATAGATTTTTCCAAAATTGACACTGTTTAAAATCTAAATAACGACAATTAATTACTTCCGAAACGTAAGCATGTTAGATGTAGCAGTACTATATACTACACTCTAAGAGTACACGACAACAGTGAAGTAAGCAACATCAATACATTCGCGTTCTTCGAGTAAGAAAGAGTGTAAAAATAGTGTGTGTACTGAATTAACAGCATTGTGTTCTTAGACATTTGTACAAAACAATTCATGTCTCACATGGAGTGATACAATTTCGTCACCATGCAGAGCCCTTTGTCTTTGTCCCATCACCCCCAGAGCATCGTTGTCTTTGCTTCACTGGGGTTCATTACAATAGAATGCAAAAGAAAAAATGGGAATATATTTGTTTGTTTTTGTATCTTACAATAAACTGAAGATTCAATATGCAGTGTTTGAAATTACCTCCCGATTTAATTTTACACTTAAGACCAAAAATGTAAGAAATGGTTACATATTTAAAGAAAATATGTCTTCAGAATATTTAATAATCATAAAATTGTAGGGCGGATGGAAGAACTTCTTGAGAACTCAATGCTATATCCAGAGAATTCAATACCACGCAAAGACAGATTGTGGAAATTAGAAAACTGTTAAATAAAACAGTTACCATTGTAAAATGCTTTGATTGTCTCTGAACAAAATATTATTTAAAAGCAAATGAGGGCTCTTCACAGATTTTCCGGGCGAAAGATTTTCTATGAGAATATAAAATCTATCTGTAATACCTTGTAAGCACAGAATATACGATAAATTCACGACAAAAATTACCCTTTTGTCGTAAAATCCTTAACATTTAGGAAATAATTAATGTTAGATCATTTATTGAACTTATGTATTTTCATGACATTAAAAGAAGCGATTGTACCGAAACCGGAGCAGAAACATCTGAAACATTTAGTGGCAAATTCGTGGGAATGCACGAGTCTTTCAACTAATAACAGACTTTGGTGAAATAAATGAGTGTCGTTGCAAGATCGAATTATCTGAGAGTCATTTCGATCATTGAAATTTTCTTCTGGGGAAAACGTTAACCAATAAAAAGCATGTGAACAATCATAAGTGACATTATATAATGATCGCTTTCGTTTCTCCTGTGTATGTGATGAATAATATACACACGTAAATGTGGGCTCTAGTTATTCCTACAAGTAGCCTCTAACTCTTATCTTGAAAGTAGGCCCGATACCAATTAGAACTGGTGCAATACATATTCCCAAATGTACCAATCCGGGTTTTGGTCCTATTTTCTTGACTAATGTACCTTGATTTGAACATTTCAAAGAGCAAAAATTGTAAAAGAGGTAGCTAGAAATGATTGGGACAAACCAACGAGCATTCGCAAAGAAAATGTTAACGTAATCGTGAGGACATAAACATGTGCTTTTAACATAATCCTGGCCGTACGTACCATTTACAATGACCGTGAACATAAATGTAAACAGAAACTTGATGATAATGCTACAATTAATTCTAGCACAGAAACTTCATAAGCAGTGGAAATCAAATGATCCTACAACAGGACGTACTTTCTCGCCTCATTTCTAACATTTGCAACTTCCAAAAATGCAGATAGTTCAACGAAAATGAGACCACCACTTTTTAAGCGTTCTTCGCTCTATCCGTGAAAAAAATTATTGAAAAATTGATAAGGTTTAATAAATTGCATTAACTTCGAAAACTACTAAATAGTTGTACATGACCTTTTCTAAAGATCTATTTTTTATTATGTATTTTATTTATGAAAAATTCTCAATTATCGATATTTTACTTTTGAATTTTTTTGCCATTTTTGAAATCGCAGAGAAGTCGCCGAAAATGGGATCAGAACCACTTTCTTACTCTCCTTTGCTATACTTAATTATTTAGTAAGATGAAAAAGTAAAAATTAGTGAAATAAACGCGATCATAACTACATGATAATTACCTAGTATCCATGGATGCTATGGAGCGTTATATGAGCAATGATGATGATGATAAATGGTAATTTATGCTCTTACAAACTTTTCTAACTAAAATGCTAGATTTTGCATTTTGACGCGGTACATGACAAATGTATTGTTTAATACTTAATAATGCTAACTGTAATGTTTAATACTTAAGGTGAACGTGAAAACTAGCTGCTTGCCAAATTTCACGGTTAATTTTCATGTTAATTAAAATCATCGATGTGAATGGTTCCATTGAATAACATGTCACTAAGCTTTTGCTCTTACTTTACGTATGATTTTTCTTAAAGTGATTAACAATGAGATGTTTCCGTACTATTAAGAACAATCACGGATTAAACTACTTCAGTAAATTACAATTTTACTTTAAAAAGTTTTATCGAACATTACGTGACGTTTCAGAATTCGAGGTATTTCCATTTTCAAATAAAATAAATAATATAATTAAAAAGTTATAATTGCATGATTTTATTTTGTAATATTTTAATCAGTTTTTTATATTTGTAAATGTAATATAATTATCACTAAAAAAGGAATAAGTAAAATGTCTGAAGATGAAAATCTCTCGATTTCCGAAAGGTCACGTCAATTTTGATAAAAAAGGTTTCAAAATGAAATTGTAATTTATTAAAGGTAGCTAACCCTGATCGTAGGCAGGCGCAGAGGGGGTGGGCTGAGAGGTTATGTCTTCCTTCAAAATTTTGAAAAGTGCTTCGTATCTTTACAAAAATAATAATAATAATAATAATAATAATAATAATAATAATAATAATAATAATAATAATAATTTCGTAAATATATTCAATTCATGATTTCTTCATTCTTAACCCCTTTGGGGAACCTTTTATTGAAAGAAGCTCTTGGAGCCATATCGCACCCTCTAAACTCGCCGTAAAATCAAATGTATTTATTAATTGTAATTTATTTACTAATAAAATGTAACACATAATAAATAGAACATTTTAGTGAAAAAGTGGGTCTAGAAATAATGTTGTCCTATCCGTTTGTTTTAGGCTATGTACGGTTTGTTATAATTGTTATTTTTAAGGAAACATTTGATTACACAAGCACACACACACACAAAAAAAAGAGTTGTCAAAAAAGACATGTCATATGTTTCTCCATGTATGTAGACGCGCTGAATCGGAATCCGAAGCCAGAATTTGGACACCATGCTTGCGTAGTTATAAATCGCGAAAAACCACCGTGAAATGATCAATTGTAAATTTCACTATAGTTTTTAGCGATAAAAATTAGTGGTGCTACAGAATAGCTCAGACTCTCGTAGAAAAGTTTTCTAATTTCCTTGGTGTGGAATGGCTTTATAGTCTTGTCCCATTCTCTTTCCCGCTGTCACCATCGTCGCCCAAAGTAGATTTTTTTGAAATTTATACAATTTTTTTATTTCCTAATAGTAGAATTAAAATATTATTTTACGATTATTAAAGAAGACCAAACCTTGTAATATATGGAAATTTGATACGTCGGTTCTACTCACTATTGCATTTATGAGTGGAAGTGCTATAAAATTTAATACTCTTGAATTGATATTTCGGTTCGACTATTAGGAAACCGAAAAATTGAGAAATAATTTAAAAAAGTACCTTGGGCGGTGATAGATGGCAGCTGGCAAGAAGATGGAGCATGGCAGTAAAGCCAGTCCACACCACGGAAATTAGAAAACTATACTACCAGAAAGTCTGTGCCATTCTGTAGCACCACTAGTTACATTCTCATATACATACGTATATACGGAGTAATCTACGTAGTGTAAAGTTAAGTAATGCTGCGGAAAATCGATTTCGAGATTTCAACGGAAATACACATGTTGGGGTCTCCTGATTCCAAAAAAAAATTGTTTTATTCGAAACGTCCGTCCGTCTGTCCGTCTGTCCGTCTGTCTGTCTGTCCGTCTGTCTGTCCGTCTATCTGTCCGTCTGTCTGTTCGTCTGTCTGTTCGTCTGTCTGTTCGTCTGTCTGTTCGTCTGTCTTCCGTCTGACTGTCCGTCTGCCAGTCCGTCTGTGAACACTACTAGCGCCTAAACCATGTGTACAATCTTTTCCAAATTGAAGAAACCACTTCCCATCTGGCTCTAGTTGAAGCTTTGAAATTTTGAGAAACATTTTTTAAAATTTGGGGGTGCTTTACAAGAAGCCCCTCGGACATTTTGAAAAACTCAACAACAAAAAGTTTTCCATTAACATGAGCTCAAAATTCCGCATTTTCAGAAACTCTCAAACGCCATCTACTCAAAAATGGCTCAAATTCTTACCTCAAGCTTTTCCAATGGTTGGTGCTAATTGCACTGTTTAATATATGGACGAAATCGCTGAGGCAGCAGTGTCGTAGCGATCTCGAACCAAAGGGTCGAAGGATTCTTTTCTTAATTTAGCAACTGGATTATCTCCTTTTTCGTTTTCAGGGCCGCAATGATTTTTTTCTCCGAAATCGCCGTTTTTTTTTTTAAAAACGGCTCGAAATTTTTCATGGAAACTTTCCATATAGGACGGGTTTTAAAAGGGGACGGATGAAATTAGAAAATTTTTCAATGAGAAAATCTATGTCATTCTGTAGAACCAGTAGTTATTTTCTTTAAACCATTTTTTTAAAAAAATGGGAACTAAGATTTTTGATTTAATTTATATCTTAGATATGGTAGAGAACGCTCAAGAGAATGGTGGAGATCTCATGTTGGTTGAAATATCTGATTTTATGAAGATTTAACACAATTTAAAAAATCGGCGTCTTGCTACAACTACAATTGTGATTATACAATTTTTATTCTTAATGAAATGTGTTTATCAAAAACATTTTCGGATCAGATTACGTTGAATTTTTTTGAAAATATGAGTATTTTTTGTGTAATTTGGGCACAAACATAATGGCCGGTTCGAAATGTATTGCACTTGGTAAACGTAATTCCAGGCAGTTGGATGCTTCCTAAGTTATAATTGTATGTTATTTCATATTTCTTTGTTCGTTTCTTACATTCGACCTTTTTTATACATTTACACATTAATCTTTTAGAAATTATGCAAAACCTATTCGAACTATATAAGAAATAAAAATTACTAGCCTTCAGGGAATATGAGATTGGAATGCAAGAACGACTCAGTGACAATAACTCGGGAGGTATTTTTTTTGTGAATTTCGTCTTATTGTTGTGATGTGATTTACCTTTATTAAAAGCAGTTGTCAAATTTGTGTTGATATTTGCTTGAAAATATTTAGTTTCTGCGCAGAATGTACGATTTGTAATGAGCTTTACAAAAAAGGATGACTGAGGTGTGTAAACTCGGAGAGAAATAGTGTTGCATAGGTATGACTAGAGGCGAGAAAGTCCGCGCTGTGTTAGCCCCCCCGTGTGGCTGTGTGGCTGTGCGGTGGCGGCGGCGCGTGGTAGCTACTCACGATTGAAGTCGAGGCCCAGGCAGGCGGCCCACTCCTCGCGCGAGACGCGCCGGTCGGCGTCGCGGTCGCAGAGGCGCGGGAAGAGGCGCGCGCAGCGGCGGGGCTTGGCCGCGCGCCGCACCGCGCGCCGCAGCTCGGCCACCTCGGCGCGGTCCACGCCGCCGTCCCCGTCCGCGTCCAGCGACGCGAACTTCCACTCCAGCACCGTGCGCTCCGCCGCCGCCCCGCCCCGCCCCCGCCTCCGCCTCCGCCCCCGCCGGCGCCGCGCCCGACGACTCGCCCGACTCGGCGCTGCTCAGGGCGGCCGGCGCCGTCGCCAGCGCCGCCGCCGCCGCTTCCGGCGCATCTGCAGAGCACACACATTGCTTATATATCCCCTTTTGGTTTTTAAAATAACCAAGCGAGATGGATGATTCATGCATCTTTAATAAATAATATATTTAATGCATCTATAAAATGTAGTAAGTAAACCTAAATGTATCTTTAATCAATCTACAAAAAGAGATGTATCTTTCTATTTTTTAACAATCAAACCACAGTTCAGAACAATTTATTTATTACTAGAATAATTATTATAAAATTGTTTTCAAAAAGTGATCTTATATCTATTAATTTTTTCAAATCTTAAAAACTCTATTCGATATATGGATTGTTTCAATGACCCACTCCAAGGAAGTGCTTGCTTAATACAATTTAATACGGGCAATCATTGCTTAAAAGTAATTGTCACAAAAATATAACGATTCACATAATGATCAACAGGCAGTAATTAGTTCACAGTGTTTCAACACCGCAGGTAATTTGAAACTCTCAAAATACATTTTTTTTTTTTGAATTCTTCACGACATTAAAATATTTGCAACTTTCAAATATTCAGTGAGAGCAACGAGAATAAGATCTTATTGGGCCTGGGACATTATTTTACGCGTCCTTTGCTCTACCCGCGAAAAAATTAAAGAAAAAATTTGGAACCGTTTTGAGAAAATATTTTTTTAATAAAAATATTCTTAAACTTCTTCTGAACTTTAAGGCGTCCCATTAACAGTCAATGATTACGTTGACAGAAATTTTATGAATTCATTGTAGATATGAATAATCAAAGGAAAATTAAAAAGCACTTACATTCCAAGAAGTTGTGTGTTCTAATAGTGAAATAATAGATAAAATGAAGACCAGAATTTTTATGTTTTCTAGCTTGAAACCTTGTCAGTGAGAAAGTAGTAGATCAACGTTGCTAGGGACAGGTGAATTCTGAGTCTATAACTCTTCATTATGAAGAGCAAAACATAAAGCATGATTATTCTTGTGATTAAATATTGTTCTGTGTACGGTTCATGTGGGTCATAACGGAATGGGGATGGGGGGTGGGGATAGAGGGGTTGCGCGCGTTTTCGGGGCAGCGCAGCCACTGGAAAGGCAAAGAGTATGCAGGAAAGGGAGCATCGGGGCGAGTCGGGGCACGAAGTCGCCAGGGCACTTCGGGTTGATTTGATTTGATTTTTTCATGTTTCCGGGCACGTCAACTGCTTTGGTCATTAGTCCCGTTAGTGTAGTGCATGTTTTTTCTCGGGATATGCGCGGTGATCTTTCCCCGCTGGATGGCGGGATCCGGCGCCGACCTACCGTCAGCTAGTAGGGTTTCCCCCTAACCAGGACTCTCCCACCAGCGGGGCACCGCCCCAGCCGGGACAAGCTCTAAGCTCCCGACCGGTCTCCCGGAATATGTGGTAGTGTAGTGCATGTTAGTATAAGTTGGTGTAAGGGGGGAGGATAGGACAAGGAAGAGGGAGGAAAGATCGCGCGCGGTCCGTGGCCCGTTTGGTAGGATACTGCTCCGGCATTCGCCTGGTGTCGATCGGAGAAACTACGGAAAACTACCGATCAGAGCAGCCGGCCGTTAGAATTCTCCTCCAGACAGCGACTGAATTCGACCTAGCTGAAATGCTACTGCTGAAAATCCTGCCGCCATCAGGACTCGAACCTAGGACCACCCGGTCAGAGGCGCTGCAGTGACATCAGTTGATGCTTTGAGCTACCGCTCCCGGTGGCACTTAAGAGATTGCGAGCTCTTTAGTGGGACAGGAGACCATGCGCTAACTTCCGCGAACATGCCGAAGCGGTTACGAATAGAGCGCGGCAACGCCTGGGCAAGTTGCGATGATTATTACATAAGCACAGCAATCACATTAGCTTATTACATAAGCATAAAGTTACAATTACGAATTTACATTTAGCTTTAAAAATAGCGCTCCTCGAAGAGCACTTTACGCTTCCACATTCTATTCAAAACTAAACGCGTCAAATAATGACATTACCAAACAAGTGTTGTGTAACCTTGAATGAAGCGAATCCGACGGCCAAGTACAAGCGCCCGTGGGATACGCTGCAGTAGGTAACCCCGAAACAGCAAAACGGGCGAAACGCCAATACTCACAAGAAAATTGCAGTAAACAACACCAAAAGCGCGCCAAACAGCTAATGTCTAACCTCAGTTTTATTTCGTGTTTCAGATCGGCTACAGACGTCCGCAAGGGTAGGGATTGCTTCAATGCAGGGAAGAATGGTAGCATTTCACCACTACTTGTGAAACTAAAGCGATGATCGAATGAGATTGATTGTTTGTGCTTCCGGGCACGTCATCTACTATTAATCCCGTAATCGTAGAGCATATTTTTTTATCATGAGATGGCGGTGGGCGTTCCTCGCTGTTCGGCGAGATCCGTCGCCGACCTACCGTTGACTAGCGGTAGTTTTCCCCAACCAGGTACCAGCGGGGCACCGCACCAGCCAGGACAAGCTCTAACCTGTCTCCCAGCATATGTGGTTGAGTAGTGCATGTTAGTATAAGTGGTGAGTATAGGACAAGGAAGAGGTAGGAAAGATCCCGCGCGGTCCGGGGCCTATTTGTTAGGTTACTGCTGAGTTCGCATGGTGTTGATCGGAGAAACTACGGAAAAATTACCGATCAGATCAACCGGCTGCTAGAATTCTCCTCCAGACAGCGACTGAATTCGATCTAGCTGACAAGCTAGCGTGGTAAACCCTGCCACCGTCGGTACTCGAACCTAGGACTTCCCGGTCAGAGGGACTGCTGTGACATCAGTTGATGCTCTGAGCCATCTCTCCCGGTATCATATGAGGCAATGTAATTTGAAGAGCGCAAGCCGTTAGTGCAGAAGTAGTGCGTTGAAAGTGATTCGTATTGTGAACTGGTGAGCTGAGTAGGGCCCTGGTCATTCTTCGGAAGGAAATGGGACATGCGCAGGGTAATGTCATCTCGAGGTATATTGGTAACTGCTTTTGGATTCAGCTTTCTTTCCTGGGTATTGGAAAAGTGTTTTGTACAGATTTGGATGCGGAAAATTGTTAACTTTTGGAAAAATAAATTTTGTTATTGTTGCTGTTTGTGACTCCTTGTTCGGACCGGGAGCGGTAGCTCAGTGCATCAACTGTTGTCACTGCAGCGCCTCTGCCCGAGAGGTCCTAGGTTCGAGTCCTGATGGCGGCAGGATTTTCGACACTACCTTTTCAGCTAGGTCGAATTCAGTCGCTGCCTGGAGGAGAATTCTAGCGGCCGGCTGCTCTGATCGGTAGGTTTCCGTGGTTTCTCCGATCAACACCAGGCGAATGACCGAGCAGTACCCTACCAAACGGGCCACGGAACGCGCGCGATATTTCCTTCCTCTTACTTGTCCTATCCTCTCCCCTTACACACACTTACATTTACATGCACTACACTACTACACATGCCGGAAGACCGGTCAGGAGCTCAGAGCTTGTCCCGGCTGGGGCGGTGCCCCGCTGGTGGGAGAGTCCTGGTTAGGGGGAAACCCCACTAGCCGCCGGTAGGTCGGCGCCGGATCTCGTCATCCAGCGGGGGTAGACCACCGCCATCTCCCGAGAAAAACATGCACTACACTAACGGGACTAATAACCAAAGCAGTTTACTAGCCCGGAAACACGAAAAAACCAAACGTGACTCCTTCTTCGAAAAACATTTCACTCTGATATACGATGGACGAAATTATCAAACGAAAAACCACTAATATAATCGTTGCTGTTCCAAAATTTCTTTCTTTACTGAGCAGATGACTCCCGCAGAAAATGTATTGTCTTCTTACGTCAAATTTGTTTGAATCCGTTTGGCATAGGAGTAAATAGAACATTTATCGACCTCTCTACGTAGATGCATACAATCTTTGCACATACGTTCGTCTCTGTCCGAGATAGAACACTGTTTGACAGTTTCCCCACAACTGTGTTTAAAGCAGCTGTGTATATTCAAACAGTTCGGGTCATTCTGCAGTGAGTCGAATTGAGGGCAGTGGGCGACCGGTTCACTTTGACCGTCTGAGTGCATCCATTCGTTCATCGATTCGGCAATGACTTTACTTAATAAAACTAGCGGTGCTAAAACGGCATGTTCTTTCTAGCCCGTATTTTCACGGAAAATTATGCAAAAAGTATTCAAATTTTCGAAAAATTGTACCGGAGCTTATTTCAAAATATATCTTTAAGTAACACATTTCATTAAGGAAAAAATATCTATCTTCATAATTGTTATAGGAAGACGCCAAAAAATTTATAAGTTTTTGCAATTTTCGAAAAATCATAGTTTTCAACGAACATGAGATATGCACCTCTCTCTTAAACGTTCTTCACACTATCTAATAACAAAATTTTATTAAAATCGATGGAGCTTTTTTTTTAAATTTGAAAATGTCCCAGGGGTTTCATGTAAAGTACTTCCAAAATTAAAACATCAGTTTCAAATTCAAGGAGTCTCGACATTAGCAAGATCGATTGTGGAATGGAAAATATACTTGCAGCACCCGAAGAAGCCTTAGAAACAATCACGATACGATGACAAACTAACCAAAGAAAATGGACAACAATAAATGGATAGCGGATACTTTAAGAGTAGCAACTTGGAATGTAAGGGGAATCGCAAACAATGACAATTTGCTAACTAGAATACTGGAAGAGCAAAACATAAACATTGCCAGTGATTGAAACAAAGAAGAAATTAAAATGCTCAAAATATGCAGGGAATTATGCAATGTTTTTTTGGGTGTGTAGAGGAAAATATAAGAGCTTCAAAAGAGTAGCAATACTTGTAGATAAAAAATGGCAACCAAGGATTAAATATGAATATGTGAACGATAAAATTCTCACAAAGTAAGACGTGAACGCGGACACCTGGTCTTCATAGGAGTTTATGCCTCAGTGGAAGAACGGTTCATTGAACTGGAAAAGGAAACGGTTTATACTCAATACTCCAAAACACTATAGACAAATATCATTAAACACGCGAAGTACCCATTATGGGTGATATGAATGCCAGAGTGGGAAATAAAGCAGTCCATGGATCTATAGGAACATTCGGAGAAGAAACAATAAATAAAACTGAATTGAAACTTCGAGAATTTGCATTTAACAACTTCAAAGTAACACACACCTTTTTCCGCAAGAAACTAATTCACAAGTTTACCTGGGCCAATAGAATCTGCAGATCCTTAATAGATTATGTAATTATTAACCAGATAATATTAAATCAAGTAATGGATACAAATGTATTGAAAGGTTATAACGTCTACTTAGACCTTTATCTAGTAGTATATCGCATCAAGATGTATCCAAGATGGCGAAAAGCGAATAAAAACTCTCCATATGATGATGGAGAGAAAGTTTACAAAGTGAACGTTCAAGAAGATTAAAGCACGAGGGAATTGTATCAACGTAGACTGAAGGAACACTTACATTTAAATCCTATGCGCCGTACACATCGAAGACAGAAAAAAGTGTCTGGGAAATGAAAATTTTAATGCAATCTTATCATCGCCAAGCTTCTAAGAAAAAGTGTTACAATTTTGTAAAACTATAGATATTTTCTCAGAATTGTAATTGTATTACTGTACTAGTCGCTCATGACTTATATTGTTTATGCGACATAAAATAAAAATAATGAAAAAAATCCTTTAAGTAACAATGTGAGAGAAATGTGGGCTAATTTGAAAATGTCTCTGACGAAGGCTGCTAAGGAAGCCCTGGGGATGAAAAAGTAAATGAAGATTAAAAAATTGGTCGACAAAAATTGAAGAATTAGTTAGAATAATGAAAAAATGTTATAATAAATATCTAACCAACCCAACTCACATTAGTAAACAAGAGTACCAAATCGCAAGAAATCAAGCAAAAAATGCAATAAAGAAAGCTCACAATGCATCTTGCGAAAGATGAATTCCAAATATTGAACACGCTATAGTACAGGGAAGGCAGTCTTTAGCGTACAAAGTCATGGAATCTCTAAATAGATCTATAAAAGATTATGTAAATGTCAAAAGCATAGAAATACTCGTAGATAAGTGGGCAGAACACTATCGATCTCTGTGGTACGATGATGAAGAAAACGCTGTAGTTAACCGCAGAGAAAAGTATTCAGAAGTTGACATCACATGGAAAGAGCTAACAATCGCTTTAAAAGGATTAAAAAATAGAAAATCACCCGAACCAAACGGAATCAACAGCGAATCGCATTGCATGAACACTTTTTAAAGCTGTATAATGTGTGCTGGAGGCAGTTTGAGATTCCTCAAGAATGGTTACAGGCGAAAGTGGTGTCACTGTACAAGAATAACTAACTAACAAGAATAGAACTAACACCCAGAATTATTAAAAACCACTACCTACAAAGCATACGATAGAATTCTGAATCAACGACTGAAGACAATAGCTGAAGCACTTCTCTCAGAAGAGCAAACGGGATTCAGAAAAGTCCGTTCATGTACATATGCAATATTTCCCTGGAAGTGATTGACAGAGCAACTAAAAGAACAAAACAAAGAAACGCATCTTGCACTTGTAGATATTGAAAAGTATTTTCAAAGGAAAAAGACAATGTTCGTCGCATACTTCTATAGGATATATTAGAATGGAGAGGTTGCCTAAGACACCTTATCAAAACTATAAAGTGTAGAGAAACTTCGATCATATTAGGAAACTGCAATCCTAATTTAATTGTCCCTACATTTAAAAGAGTAAGGCAAGGCTGTTCAATATCACCAACACTTTTTAACATACATTTGGACATGAATAGGATATGGAAAAATAAAGTCGATTGAGAGGTGCAATTATTAAGTTCTTTTTACATTAATTCAATTTTATAAGCGGATGACAAAGTGGTGATACAAGAGACTGAAAACAAGCTCCAAATGTCCATTTTTATCTTAAAGAAAACTCTCGAAGAATACGGACTTAAAATGTTCGCTTAAAAATCAAAAGTCATGGCATTTCGAGGCAAATATCCAGTAAGATCTAAAATAGCAATAGGAAACTACAATCTAGAACAAGTTAGAAACTTCTAGTACTTAGGCTGTGATATATCCTCTAATATAGATCAGGACGTGGAAGATAAACTACTTAATTCCCGAAATGTTTGTGAAACGATTCACGAGTATCTGAGATACCGAACTCAAAAGGAGAAACGGCTTAAGTTTTATAAGATAATTGCAATCCCCACACTCATGTATGCCAGCAAAACATGGGTGAACACGAAAAAGATCAAAAATAAAATACAAACGGCAGATATTTCTCTGAAGAGATGACGTGAAAGTTTCTCTGAAGAGACGAGATGAAATTTCTCTGAAACACACTAGGGTGGTCACTACTCGACAAGAAACGGAATTCTGAAATAAGAGATGTTTCAAAAGTAAAACAAATTGTACGAAAACATTCTCGAAAATAAGTTGAAATGGTACAATCATGTATCAAGAATGCCAACAAACCCGACTTCCATTTATGGGCTATAGAACAGGAGGAAGAAGAGACATTGGTAAACAGAGAAGAAAAATGGGTGCCGGAACAGGTCACATGACCTAAGCTCTGTCGGGTAGAAGAAGAAGATTATGGAACATCAATTTTGGAGAAAATCGACTGAACGGTTTAGCCGCTAGCGTTGTTCACAGATGGACACACAGACATTTTGCCATCATTCAATTTTTCGGTATCAATGACCCCAGAATACATCGATTTTGGCTACACCACGTGTTAGAGGATTTTTTTTCTAAATTTAGCTACTGAATTTATCCACTTTTTTCGTACCAGGGCCCTGTAATAAAAGTTTTTCTGTCGAAAGTTCGCGTTTTTTTCGCGGAGCATTAGAGAAATTTCTCTCTACTTCGTATCGAGGAAGTAAAATGTACCACCTACGACGTTATTGTAGAGTCAAAACGAAATGTATGTTCGACATTTATTTTAGCATTTTTTTATTTGTCCACTTTTATAGAACAATCAAAATCGATTGGAAAACATCCTATAAAACACTCAGCAGAAGTCCAATTATTCAATTGTATATTTCTTTAATTTTTGAGGTGACGTCGCGGATAGGGCATATCCGCTTGAATCAGACGAAAAGTGTAACGCGTCGTTCTTGCTCTGGCCGCTTTCAGCGATGGCCGCACTTTTGCACGGGATGAGGCGCACTAGTGGCTTCTGGAGGAACTTCACCGAATGAGCTCTTTCGTGTCGAGTTATTTGACGGCACTTCCGTAATTTCCGCCAATAGTTGCGTAGCGTCGTTTCTCTCGTCGCCGAAGCACCCGACTGGCTCAGTTTCAAAACATCGAAGTGGAAATGGAGAAATACTCATAAAGATGTTCAGCTCTTCGCAACAATGGACATCGGATGTAGGACACTCGTGAGCCACGTTCCGGAAGGGGGGACCGTGACTGCTGTCACGATTTCTGGTGGAGAGCTGCAGACGACAACCCGGATCCTGAGTTTCACGGCACGCATGTCGTTAGCTTCACCGTGAAGGCACTAAGGAGGCGATGCTAAGCTCCGTGTTGCCGGACCATTCCCACTAACCCATCACTTGGGCTCCTGGAACGTCGACTTTTGGGCAGGATTGGGCGGAGGATGTTCTTCGGAATGCTCCGGATCCCACAGACAGAAGTCCGACGGGGACAAAGTTACCACCCTGTCAGAATGCCTAGGTTCTGGCGGTACTCACGTCATTAGCTTCAAGGTGGAGGCAGTGAGGAGACGGGAAGGGGGCTCCGAGCCGCCCGGACTTTAGTCCGGGTGACCCCCTGTTGGGCTCTCGGCTTCGACGTGGCAGTGGCCCGATACTACTCTGGGCAAAGAAGAGAGACTCACTTCTGGCGCATGTGAGTGGCATATTTGCCTTTGGTTCTAGCCTGGATAAAAAGGAACTCTGAAATGGCTGGCCGGACCAATCCAGGCATTGTACGGGGACGTTGCCGTGAGGGCAAACAGCGTTCCGGCGAGATATCAACGTACTTGTGCGCCGCAAGTCATACCGGCCTGTCAACGTACTTGTGCGCTGGCGGGGGGTGAGGATAAATGTGAAAAGCTATGTCCCCACCCCGGGCTTCGCGTCCCCTGGTAGAACAAGAATTTGTGTGGGGTTGTAGACCACGCAGGGTGCATACATACTCATGTGTCACAAGTATATGTTTGTTGACACGAACATATGAATTCGGCCTCTTTACCACCTCTGAACTATCGAATAGAGTCAAATGAAGGCGACCACCAATTTGTCGTGAAGTTACCCCTCTTATTTATGTTTTGATTACGATATCGATTTCTAAGATATGAGATCTCGAACCTAGGCCTTTAGCACCTGAGGCAAAGAGAAACGCAGAGAAAGGAAAGGATCTTTCAAAAGGTCAATTGTGTATGTGGGGTAAGAGCCTACAGAGTGAGGAAGAATTACAGACCAAGAATTAATTAGAGAGGGAAAAGTATCACTAATTCTTCGGAAAGTATTCCCTCTCATTTCTTTGTTTTCCCTTAAGATTATGATATCGAGTTCTAAGATAATAAGAGATTCAACAAAACGGGAGCGTAGAGCATATCCCGGCTGGGGCGTCCCCTCTCTGGAGGAGATACCTGGAGCGGAACATCGCGTAAGTCGTCGTGTAGGTCGACGCTGGATCTAACTATCCAGTGGGGGAGACATACCGCCTCCTCAAAAACGGAGTATAAAATTCACAATACTCCGTGGACTACGACCACAGCAGATGACGTGCCAGGAATCGTCAATCAGCCAAGAGCTCCGGGTCCAGGCGCACAAATAACGGCAGAAGAAGGAAAGGATGTTCCAACAGGTCAATTGCGTACGTGGCGTAAGAGCCCGCAGAGTGAGGAAGAATCACAGCGGGAGGGGCGCTCGCCTCTTGCGCTGGGGCGGGGCGGGGCGGGGCGAGGAGGGCGGGGGCGAGGGCGAGGGTCTTGCAGTGATTGCAGGGGGACGGACGGGGCCCGCGCGCGCAGCTCTAACTACGTGCTTCCTGCTCCGGCGCCCCTTGCGGTGCCGCGCTGCGCCCCGCCCGCCCGCCCCGCCCGCCCCGCCCGCCGCCCCCGCCCCGCCCGCCCCCCCCCGCCCCCGCCCGCCCGCCCGCCCCGCCCCCCCCGCCCCGCCCGCCCCGCCCCGCCCCCCCCGCCCCGCCCCCCCGCCCCCCCCGCCCCGCCCCGCCCCCCGCCCGCCCTTCCCCCGCCCGCCCCGCCCGCCCTACCCCGCCCGCCCTACCCCGCCCGCTCCTGCCCCGCCCGCCCCGCCCGCCCCCGCCCGCCCGCCCGCCCCGCCCCGCCCGCCCCGCCCGCCCGCGCCCGCCCCGCCCCGCCCCGCCCCGCCCGCCCCGCCCGCCCGCCCGCCCCCGCCCCGCCCGCCCTGCCCCCGCCCCGCCCCGCCCGCCCCGCCCGCCCTGCCCCCGCCCGCCCCGCCCCGCCCGCCCCGCCCGCCCTGCCCCCGCCCGCCCCGCCCCGCCCACGACTGCTACGTGCGTCCCGTCCAGCGCCCCGCTCTCAGCGCCCGCTCCTGCAAATATTCCCTGGGGGCCTCTTGGACAGAAAAAAGGCAGCTAGACCTTGTATCTGTTACTTCTAATGTTCGCATCCGGTAATTCGCGAATTAACCGGTTAATGCTCATGTTATCTACAATGGGGGGTTTAAGCTCGGAATAAAAAACACCTTCGTAGTATACTTCGAACCTCAACCAGACTAAGTGAGGTGGCTAGTGTAAGTGAAGTACCTAACAGTGGTGACAGGGGATATCAGATATGTAATAAGTAGGGAGCGAGTTTCAATGACTACACATTTTTTGTCGGTTGCTTCAGGGTATAGCTAAGTGAATTTTCTTTACATACGGTTATTTCATGCTATGTAGGTTAATATATTAATGCATATTTGTGTATATTTGACCGATTTTTCCTGTTGGATCATATTCGTTTAATTATAACAGCGTATTTTGCATATTTCGTTAAAATATAGACTTGTCTCTAAAAAGTTTCATATTTTCATACAATATCATTTGTGGGTATTCATTAATTGGAAAGAGCTTGTCAAAGTTCGCGTTTGTTTTTATTCTTCATTTCTATAGATGATAAAACTTGAACAAATGTAGGTTATTGATATCACATCTTTTAAACCAGGCAGAAGAAATACAAGAAGACATGCATTGCTAGGAGGTGAATACTTGCTTCAATTATTTCTCCCACGAAGTAAAGTAGACTATATTATGTTTGCACATACAAATATCTTATCACTACAAGCATGCTTCTCCTAAATTTTATCAAGAAATATTTATACAGAAAGTTAAATATTGTAAATTTAATTGCATATTAAGTATATATTTAAGATTTTTTAGGTCATAAACACATAGTTTTAAAATATATTTTAGAGCATAAGAATCCTCTCCTTAGTGATAAACATGATTTCGACAGCTTACGAGATATTACTAAGACTGGTGAAAGATAAGGCGGTAGTTTCGAGTCCCTCTGTGTCAGTCGTATATTTTTATTTTCACAATACCTAACCTCACAGTACACCTCAGCGCTTCGCTAGGCTTTTACGAGTTAAGGCAGCGAGACTCGAACTTCGGCCTTCGCAATTTATATAAAATAACCTTGAGACTCTACAATGCATAATTTTCAACAATTTTTTATGCGAAAACACTTCTGGTGAACATATAACACTCTTCATACCGTGACAAATACCTTTCTTTTGCCAGCTGTGGCTAAGGCCGACATTATGCGGATAACGTTAGAAATTATTTCTCCATCTTCATTCATACGGCTTTATACAAACCGTCTTGTTTATATGCCAATTAACTGGATAATTAACAAATTAGCAATATTTTGGTCTTAAGTCGTAGCATGTGCATGAATTGATTCGTTCGAAAACAATTCGATTGAAAAAATACATTGATTCATCGAATCTACTTTATTTTTTAGGCAGAACTTATAATTGCAGATCCCTGAGTTCGAAATTCGTAGTTGATCAGTACCCATGTACCACCATTAATTGCAGTGAAAAGGAAAAGGTAATAGTACGTCATTTTACTTTTAATTGTATTGACATTTCGGAAAATGACAACTATCTACTCTCTACAAAATGTGCCTAAATCAAGAGTTATGTATACACAAAGCTTAAATTATTTCTCCCATATTTCACGAACAATTGAGAGAAGCGAACGATATAGACTGGCTTATTCAGAATAGTAATTTCCCTTCAAGTGGTATTCGAACCTGCAGAACAATAGTGTGTATTGGAAGTAATGAGATGAGTACACTACTGGAAAATGTGTTGTAGATGTGTTGGGACCTGTGAAGCAGCCGCACGCTCTTTCGGGGCTCGCCAGCCCTGAGAAGAGAACCACGATAGCTCGCGGAGTCATTGCCGTGACGTCGCCTCTGCCGCAAAAGGGGCTGCGAGTATCAGGGTGTCCTTTGGAACTCAGCAAGTTGGAAACTGAGTGTGAGATTTTATGCTGGGATGTAAGTGTCCATTGCCTACGTGAATTGTGACGTGTATTGTGAGTCTAATGGAGAATGAATTACTAATTAGAATCACAAATGGTGTATTGTGAGTCTAATTACAGCTGTGCTGTAATTAGGGACATACGATACATCTGCGGTGAGACTTGGTATTTTCTTCTGTGTAAATGGTGAACTGCCTTGTAAAGGTATAATTTGGATTTTGGATATTGTGAACTCATGTTAAATAAACTATTAATATTTGTATTTCATGTTTATTTCTGAACATAGCAGCAAAAATATCTATTTTGTGTTTGGTGAGTTACATTTTGTAATTCACAACTGAGGAAGAATCCACCAATGTAAATTTTAAAGAATCAAAAGAGAGTCAGAAAGAAATTAAATTCCATTTGGAAGACTTGATTCCTTTGTGAATCATCAAAGTCGGTTTTAACGGTTAAAACATGTTTCATTTGTTGTTAGCGCTTTGCCCTGCGTCATCCTTTGTATTTGCAAAGAGCGTTCTCCAGAATCTGATCCTCTGCATTACTTTTGTTTCTTCCTCCTTCGAAAACTCACGATCGCCTCTCGTTTTGTAAATTGCTTTACTGAAAGACAAAACCCAGCGCGCAGGGAAGTTCCGGATCAAAGGCATCGCCTACATTTTCTTCCGCTTACCTGATCCTCAGTGGGCTCCAGATTTAGACAGCAGAGCGCGCGGCCTCGCTATTTACAGCATCTATAAAACTGAGTTACTTTTGAACTGAGATCTCATTTAGACTAACAATTTTGGTATTTTAAGTTTTACGCGTTTGATGCAAACCCCAAGAGAATGCAGTAGTGATGGAAATAGTACAACATTCGTGAAATAGGAACGATGGGACCACATTCCACTTTGAATCCCGACTTTTTCTTTTTCTCGATAATGTTCACACTTCTTTACCATTTGTTTCTCTTTTAATTCCTTATTTCTTATCATTATTTATAACTGTGTCATTAGCATTTAGTTTTAAAAATAATTTGTTCGCTTTTCTGTAGCATCTTCCTCATTTTATTCATTTATACAAAACCGGGAGCGGTAGCTCAGTGCATCAACTGATGTCACTGATGTCACATTTTTAACAATATTATCAATCAGCGATGGTGAATTCATATTACAAACACACAAGAATCTAATAAAATATGTTAGCCGTAATAAGAAAATAACATTTTTATATAAATGATTGATTGTTTCGTGTTTCCGGGCGCGTCAACTGCTTTGGTCATTAGTCCCGTTAGTGTAGTGCATGCTTTTTCTCGAGAGATGGCGGTGATCTTGCCCCCCCCTCTGGATGGCGAGATCCGGCGCCGATCTACCGTCGGCTAGTGGGGTTTCCCCCTAACCAGGACTCTCCCACCAACAGGGTACTGCCCCAGCCGGGACAAGCTCTAAGCTCCCGACCGGTCTCCCGGAATATGTGGTAGTGTAGTGCATGTTAGTGTAAGTGTGTGTGTGAGAGGAGAGGATAGGACAAGGAACAGGAAGGACAGATCGCGCGCGGTCCGTGGCCCGTTTGGTAGGGTACTGCTCCGGCATTCGCCTTGTATTGATCGAAAAAAAACAAAACACGGAAAACATCTGAATTCTAGAATTCTCCTTCAGACAGCGACTGAATTCGACGTAGCTGAAAAGCTAGTGTCGGAAATCCTGCCGCCGTCAGGACTCGAACCTAGGACCTCCCGGTCAGAGGCGCTGCAGATGCAGCGGCAATGCTGGCTGCTCGCCGTCGAGATGGACTCACCTGCGCCGTGGACGCGGCCGTACTCCGCTCGGAACTGCTGCATGAGGCTGCTCACAAACAGGGAGCGCTCGTTGCGGCCGCAGCCTGCAACAGGAAACGCGGAATCGCGCTCAGCAACGACGCTCCGTAGCGGCCAAGCTTCAACTGGAAGAGTCCACCAATGGGCCGGAAGTAAGCGAAACTGTGTATCACGTACGTTGTCTTGAGCTCACATTTCGCTAGGTTCAAAGAAAGTGGGGAGTTTGAGTCGCTGGATGGCGGTATTATTATATCTGCAGCTCCATTTACGATATAAATAGTTTCTATTATATGGGAAGGAAAATTTATTGTTATCAAAAAGGTTTTTTGCTATATTTTATTCATAATTCAACTAATATTGGCGAAGAAAAAGGGGGAGGGACTCCAAATTTCCAGAAAATGTAAGCGGATAATGGATAAGGATCTATTAACTCTGAAGTGCGCACTTTGGCAAAAATGGGTGTCATTTGCAGATATAACGGAGTTTTTGATCAGCGTATCGTAAAAGAACGATATAGTTATAGTCAACTACATGACATTTTTAAAACCTTAAAAGCATTTTGTTCAATGTTTTAATTCTGTAACGAAACTATAATAAATGGAAGTAGTTATGAATATAGTCGGCTGAATGTGCTCGTAAGCTAAATATCCTTAACTCCATCTTCTCTAATTTTGTATTTTCGACCAGAGTTGCTCTTATATATATAGTAGTATAAGAGCATGAAAATATGTAAAGTATCTGGACGCTCTAGAAGAATGACTTACCATCACACCGTAGTTGGAGGAAATTCCATTTACCAACAATTCCGGAGGAGCACCGTTTTCACTATAACACTATGGTAACGTTAGAGTTCGCGCATGCGTAAAGACTGAGAAGTAGGGTTCGCGTCTTATACGTTAAAAAAATAAATTTCGTCTTGTAGAGGAATGTTTATGAAGTTACAATTGAAATGTGTCACAAAGTAGTTTCCTTATTTTGACTATTTGTTTCTATTTTGCGTCTCATTCATATACCTTCCCTTCGTCTATCTTGTCCTTTTTGAGCTTATTTTTCTGGTAAACATTAGACTTATGAAAGAAACTACAGCAATAAGCAAAGAAAAAAAGTGTGCCAAAATTTAGAAATCATCAATTACAGTTGCACAGAACACAAAATTTAAGTTGGCACATTGCATTCGCTGCGGGCTGCACTTGAATGTTTCGAAATAAGGAGAGCGTTTAAGAATATGTGAATGTCTAATCCTTTGGATCAACAGCTGGAATTTAAATTACTGTTTTAGAGCAGGAATTGTAAATAGGCCTACATAATGTCTGTAATTGATATTGTTATATATTATACTGTATAAAATTGATAATCTACTGATAGTAATCAATACATTCATGAATATGTTTAAAATGTGTGGTGTTGTAAAGAAACAAGAATTACTCATGTGATATATTTTCCTTACAAAACCTGCCTAAGAAATTATTTTAAGAAGTAAATATGATTTAATAAATGCACGTGTCGGTCTTCAAGAATGTCGGGAATAGGATGTATGTGTTCTTCGTAAATTGGTCAATTAATATAGAATTCTAAGAGCGTTTGCGTACTTGCGGATAAAAACTTTATCCGAAAGGGAGTGAGGTTTACTTGAACACTGCATGCAAAGGACATCAATTATTCACCAGATCAGGCAAAACAGATATTCTAGCAATACGGAGGTGACTTCAATACATTGACAGGCGTACCTTTCTTGTTCTTGCGACCTCCAGGCGACGAACGTCTGCGGGTCCCCGATTTCCCTGTGGAGATACGACACATAAGCACATGCCACAGCACAAGACAACACAACATAGTTTAGCACAGAACAAACGAGCTCTTCAATAGTCTAAGATTCCTAGGCAATTCTACAGGATATGCTCCACTGCTATGGAAATACTTGTCAGGAAACAAGAGGAGAAAGGAAGATTGGGTCTTATCCCTTATCACAACGAATCGACTCCGTCGTTATGAGATCGACGAACGAAAGCGAAGAACGAATCCGAACAAGAACTTTCTGTTTCGGAGTCCAAATGAAAATAGAGCGTCTTAATTAATTTAACAAATAGTCTGATAAAAAAATAATTGGAAATTACGCGTTTGATAGGGTCAAGGATGTTTTATGCTAATCGCTTACCATGGGATCTCGTCGTGAAATTGGACACGCATATGGAAGCGACAAATCTCCATCAAAACTTTTAGGTTATGGAGGAATTACTTTATGAAGGGACCACTTTGACAAGTCGGGAAAGAAATGAACGACATGCAGGGCGGCGGCATTTCAAAAGGTGGTGATGAAGGCATCTACAAATGAGCTAACTGTAAACGAACGCACCGGCAAAATGAGTGCATAGACGTAACTTGCAGTTATATTGCCAGCAATGGCCAAGCGGTAACTGTCAAAGCTGTCCCTTCTTGTACAAATCTCTCTATTCAAGTGCATTTCGCTCGCGGTCTTGAGGGGTCGTTCACCATGTTACCGCGGAAGTCAGTGGATTCCTTCATGTTCGTTACAATTAGGGAGAAGACCCGGAAGAATCAACATTACGTTGGTTATTACATTCCCTACGTACAATATTCAGAGAACAATTTTTACCCATAAACAACTATCAAAGATTCAAGCTTAATCTAAAGTCTGCTTTCTCCATAATATCCTTCAGTGTCACTCTGAGTCAAGCACACAAGGGTATGTCGTGCTCGTGAAAGTACTTCTACATTTAACATTAAAGTTTCTAACAAAAAAGAGCACGTAGACATGCTAGGCACACAATTAGTAGTTAGTGTTAGTCTACTATCTTCCTGCCGTGTTTGAATATTGCAAAAGCAATTACCTCTGGCAATTTGTGTCTCATGTGCCACATCTAAAAGATGACATCATATTCAATTGAAGGCATATCAAAAAACACTTGATTTAGTAACTTATTAACTTGGTGTATACGACAAATAAAAGCTTCACTTTGCTTAGTGGGGGAAATATCAAGAACAATTGCGCAGTTTGCCAATATTTGCTTACTTGCAGTGGCTTCGGAACAATCGCAAGCCACGCAATCACTTTATAGTGTAACGACATAGTGTAAACGACAAAATATATCAAGAGAAACATGTTTCGCTTATTGTTATTCTCCGTAAATACCACAGGGCTTACAAGAAATCACCGTAAACTCAGTAGTGTAACTAAAGTAAAACAAAATATTTTCATAACATTATAATATAATCAATTTTATTAATATACAGCAATGTAGTTGAAATAACTCTGCATATATATCACCCTGCGTATATATCATATATACCTGCGTATGTATCACAATAATCTATTAGCAAGGAAAAGAAATGAATTATTTTTGCAGTGTAAAATGGAAGAAATTTTATTTAAATCCCTGCAAAATGCACATCGCTCCGCCGCGCCCTCCCCACCCCAATGCGCCATCTCTTCACCTGGCGCTGCCGCCGCCTCGCTCGACCACGCCCACCCCGCCATGGTGAGGCCCCTGCAGTCGTTGAGCTAGCCCTACAAGCACATGCAGCCCAGGAGCTAGGAAACAATCTGGTGGCACATACTTGGCATAATTGACTCGCATAAGAATAACTCCTACGTCTGACTCAATGGTAGGCGTAATACACTGAGAAAATAAATTATTTTGTAAATATTGTAATGGGTATAGCTGTACTACGAACTATAGCTTACAACACTCCAGATAGTTCTTTTTGTTTCAGTGCTCTTAGAGAATACCGCGTACGAATCCACTTGTTCCTATACATATTATTATAGATAACTGGCAATTTTTCACATTAATGTCATTTCATAGTCTGAGTTCTTTGAAAAATAAAAAAATATAGCAAGAATTTGTGAAAGAATTTTGGCTTGAAGAAAATGATTCCTACATGATTGAGATCTGCCCATTCATCCACAACAGCTTAGAGAATACCCATTGTGTATTTAGTACTTTCACTTCGAATACACATTTAGGATTAAAATTTAAAAAATAGAAGTCAATAGCACTTAGGTTTTATATGATTTGAAGGTATCGATTGTGTTTGATTCACAAATAACGCTGGTTGTGGGCGATGTATTATTTGCATGAATTTACTTAATACGGATGTTTTGAAACACCAATGTTTATTTGGCGTTATCTCACCTCCAGTTTTTTAGGTTTGTAGAGAATCATCTTTTCATTGTCTCGCCTATTAAGTAATTCCTTAGTAAAGTGAATGTATTGTAATGCAGCAGTGAAAGTGGAATTTTTAAAAATTTTATTTGGGCCCGATATCGAAAAAATTGATAACTTTGTTCCTGTATGTAGATTTCGGAAGTTGCAAAAAAATAATATTGCAAAACTACAGCACTAATGGCAAATTTTTCCTTCTAATATATTCCATAAAATATTTCTTTAAATAAGGTCATGATTAATATCTTTGAAAATACGAGTAGTTTTCGTGCAATTTTCGCTAGAAAGGTTATTTATTGTAAAAATTCTCAAACATGACTCCAATTTTTGTCTTAATTTTTTGCTCTCGAATAGAAAAAAGTAGGCTTACACAATTACACATTTCATTTTCGTTAAACTCTGCAAATTGAAAAAAAATTGTCAATGGATACAAATGAGATAGAGTTTGTGCTGTTGCAGCATCACTAGTTTATCTCTGCTACATGGTGAGTAAGAAGGATGAGTGAATTATTCCCCCTTTCATCAAGTGTATTGTTTTTAGGTGTCATTCTCGTGACTTTTGCTAGCTCGTCCGAACGTGCCACTGCGCGAAACTCACCCCTGCGTCCGCAGCTGGGCATCTTGTTGCGCTTGGAGGTGTTGGGCACGGGCCGGCCCTGCGGCGTGACGCACCAGCAGTAGCCCGTCTCGTTGTGGCACTGCACGGGCGCGTAGCTGCCGTCCTCCAGGCAGCGGGGCTCGAACAGCTGCAGCTGCGGTGGGCGCGGGATGAACTGCGCGTGGCGCAGGTCCGTCCAGCAGGGCTGCGCGTCTGCCACACACGGGACACGCTTCATTCACAGGGCCCCTGCACGCGCAGTGCTTCTTGCCGGTTATCAGACGACAGCGTCGTTGGTTAGTGATTCCGGGCACGTCAACAGATTAGGTCATTAGCCTCGTAAGTGTAATGCATTTTTTTATTCTTCGGAAAATGACGGTGATCATCACCCGCTGGATGGTGAGATCCGGCGCCGACCTTCCGTTGGCTAGCGGGGTTTCCCCCTAACCATGACTCGCCCACCAGCGTCGCACCGCCCCAGCCGGGATAAGCTCTAAGCTCCCGACCCGTCTCCCGGAATATGAGGTTATGTAGTGCATGTTAGTGAAGGCGTGTGTGTGTGTGTGTGTGTGTAAGGGGAGAGGATAGGACAAAGAAGAGGGGGGAAAGATCGCGCGCGGTCTGTGGCCCGTTTGTTAGGGTATAGTTCCGGGATTCTCCTGGTGTTGATCGGAGAAACTACGGAAAACTACCGATCAGAGCAGCCGGCCGCTAGAATTCTCCTCCAGGCAGCGATTGAATTCGACCTAGTTGACAAGCCAGTGTCAACAATCCTGCCGCCGTCAGGACTCCAACCGAGAACCTCCCTGTCAGTGGCGCTGCAATGACGTTGTCAGTGATGTGCAAACGCTTCTCAATTAACACTGACAGTGTTTAAACGTCACTGACACTGTCGTTCGACAAATGTAGGAAACTGACGGTATAAAGGCAACTCGAGCACTATTGGATGCATGTAAGCAGCGCGGAAGACTGGCTAGGGGTCATTATCCAGGTACCGATCTCTGAAAGCCATAGATTCACCGACATATGCGGCGAACTGTCAACAAGAAAATTTAAAAAGCATGTAGAACTCGATTGCATCACTAAGCAGCTCTTTTTCTAAATGAAGCGACTAGTCTTCGAGTGAAACTATCGCGATACCAACGATAGTAATCGTGGTAGACTGGTTAATTTTTCGAGGCGCGTTAGCGGTTTCCGCGCGTTTGCGGTTAAAGTCGTCCGCCACGTGGGTGATATGCACGTTATAAGCCGACAGGTGGCGGTGTTACTCCATATTTGCAATATAAGATCCGACGCCAACCTACACGTCTTCTTCCGGGAATTTCCCCGCCCAACAGAGGGGAGCCTCCGACTGCTCTCCCGACGTTTTGATAGTAAGTGCTTGCGTATAGACACAAAGAGAAAGAGAGGAAGGATGAGGAAGAACATGAACCTTATTTTGAGAAAAAAAGCCATTACTCGATCAATACATGTGTTGCTTGCTGATAGTGCCCTTGTTTAACCACGTATAACACAATTCATGTTATATTAAAGTAGTATGTTTGTTCGGTCGACCACAGTGACGTACTTCAAAAATACTTTAAATGAATGCAAAATGTCTGTTCTTCAAGATGATCAGAAAAATGGCACTTTCCGACCTTTTTTTAACAAAATAAATTGACATTAGTACAGCCGCTTATGGAAAAATTTTTGTCATGTTTTTCAGAATATTGAATAAGTTATAAAGTCAAATATTTGTTTATTTTATTCAATACTTGCTCATTTTTGTGAGGAGTCAGTTGATATTAATATAACATCCCTCGCCGGGCACTCTGGGTAGTAATTCAAGAAACATCTGTGAAATTCATCACAATCGTAAGTACTGGCTCCCAATTTTAGAGTTATGCTGTATAAATCATGCTATTGTTTCTCTTCGGGTACGATCCAAACTCGCGCTATCTTAAAATTGTGTATCTTCCATAACCATAAAGAACTAGAGGATAAATTAACCTTCGATGCAACTAATACGGTCTGCTATTCAAAGCAGAAAGAAAGAAAAGGACGTGAGACAAAGTCACCCTAAACTATAATAGTATTGTCATGTTATGGAAATCAAAACTCTTACGAGTTACTACTATATATTTAATAGTAAACATGTCTTTAAAACAATAACTCAATACTTCTATTTGAACTATTTACAAATAATTATTTAAATTCTCCATTCACATTGACAAGCAGCTATTGTTTATTTAAAGATATAATAAATGATTGACTATTTGACTAGCACGGATATATCACACGATTACACGAGTGAGCATGATCACACGATCACAATATACATGCATCTACAGCTGTAACGTAAGTTCAGCATGTTTGTTTGCAATATGTGAATGAATTTGAGAATGTCGTTTCTACACCATAGTGCTCGCACATTGAAGAACACAAAATAATTTATATACTCTTGATTATTCTCGTACATCGGTTACGTTCCCGATGCATCCTATCCAAATATTCTGGTTACTCTACCCGTCGGAGTCGAAAGATGGTCATGACCTTTTAAAGTTATTCTGGCTAATGGCTTGCTTGGGTCTCCTTGAAGGAGACATAGGTTATAATAAGCTTTTCTTTATTAGAATTGCACTAAAATGGTTCTTGAAAAGGACTTGTGATTTTATCCATTTTCGTAATAATGTACTGTCAGTAACGACTTAACGTAAGCAAACAGAGGAACGAAAAGTTACTCTTAACGGCCGGCGTTCGTGAAGGATTTAACGGTCTGCGTACGTTGAGAACAATTGAAACTAATGTATAGGCGCAAAAAGTGGCACGTGAGTACACTTTTCCAGAATGTTAGGTCTATATAATTTTTTCTTTAAAGAAAATGTAATTGGGAAAAGAATTGAACGACTCACTGACGGCCGATAGCACGTAACGGACTCGGTTAGTATTTGCAGTTTATCAGCGTAATAACGTAAATAAATATTATTGTATAGAGCGCATTTTAGGGAGACGGTCCAATATCGTAATTCCAAAGACTAATATCTGACATATTTGACATATCTCTGACGGCGACTACTCGAACGCGCGTCTGGAAATAAATCAGAAAATTTCCTCTTCATTACGCATGTTTCGAGCAGTAGTCTTTTTGGTAAAATATAAAATTTTCAAATATTAGATACATATAATACGGAGTTGCTCTACAGCTGTCGCCGTGTCTCCGCTCTCAGTCTCCATGCCTCTCTATTTGACCATAGATCTTCCTGCATTTCTCTCGCCGTCATAGCCTCTCGCACTCCCTCTGCCATGCAACTCTGGGTCTTCCTATCTTCCATCTTTCTCGGAACCCATTGCAGGACTCGCTTTACCACCTTTCGTCGGTCATTCGCATAACGTGGTCGTACAAAACTTTTTTTTTCTCTATTCCATCAAGGATAGATTTCTTTACATCCATTTTCTTTCTTATTTCATCGTTCCTGATTCTGTCGCGTCTGCTGTAACAGCAACTTCAACGCCAGTAGTCCGTTTCAAGGGCCAACAGCTGCCCTCATGTTCTTTTATCAAGAAACTTCTGAACCGTACATTGTAACTCTCTTGACTAGTGTAAAGAAAAGACGTCTCTTAGTAGTGTTAGCGATGGTTTTGTTTCATAGAGTTTATACTTCATGTCACGTTTCTCTCCAAGCTTTTTGTCTTTTAATTTCTTCTTGGCTATTTCCCTTTTTGTTAAAGAGTACACCCAAATATTTATATTTGTTTACTTCATCCATTTTTCTCCATTTTTCAGAAGATCTTCAATTGCAGTGTTACCAACTGCCAGGAATTAAGATTTGTTCATTTTAATAGTGAGTCCTGCTTTTAAAAAATATTCTTTGAGTTTACGGATCATGAAACTCAAATCGAACGAATCTTCTGCAATTTCTACCTGGTTATCGGCAAAATATAATGTATATAATTTATCCTCCATGATTGTCATTCCCGTTATGCTGCATTGTTTCTCCCACTGCTGAAAAATTTGATGCAGATATATTTTAAACAGTGTTGGAGAAAGACAGCACACCTAACGAAGACCTTTACCGACCGGGAATGAATCCGAGAGTCTGCTGAAGATCTTAATCTGAGAGGTGTTCTTCTCTAGATTCTGTGTGGCTCCAATTAAGTTCTCATTGATTTTAAGTCCATCCATTTCTCCACATACTCTAGAAACCGGTACACTGTCATAAGCCTTCTGAAAATCAATGAAACCCAGATGAACTTCCCTACTTCTCCTTGTTCTCTATTTTATAAGTTGTTTTAATGTAAGTATATTGTCTATGACCGATGTACCGGCAGTAAAACCACATTGCTCCTCTCGGAGTTTTCCTTTTAGTATCTCTTCTTCTATTTTATTTTCGATTATTTTTCTACACAATCTACCTATAGATCCAATAACTGCTATTCCTCTATAGTTTGTTTCATTGTCTGTAGATCCTTGCTCATGGATCAGTGGATCAGTGTCATTTAAGATGTTCGCCACTCCTAAGGAGGATCTTCTCCATTCATGCATCTTGAAAACATGTGTTTGAGCATTTGGTGCAGTTCATAGGGTCCATATTTCAGTAGTTCTGCCAGAATATCCCCCGATCCAGATGACGTATCAGATTTCATGATATTAAGCGCTTTTTCTAAATCTTCAATTGTCAGATCTACTCTTTGCTCAAATTTCACTTCCTTATTTGACTGGAAGTTACCGTTTTCTAGCAGCAGTCTTCCAAAGTACTCTTTCCATTTATTGATGCTGAAGTTTGATAATACGATTTTTTCCATTTGTATTAATAGATTTAATTTATTTCTAGGCTTCTGAGATCTGTGCTCTACATATGAGTTCTATATAATCACATTTATCTAGCCACAATTTATTTTTCCCTGATAACACTTCTTGTTTTACTTCTTTACTTATTGTTTTGTACTGTAAACTAGTTTCATTTTCCTTGCCACTAAGCCATTTTAAATACAGCTCTCTTTTCCTTTTAATCTTTTCTTCTAGACTTGTGTCCCATCAATAGTGTTTCGATTTTAATTTACATGTAGCACCTAAAGCCTCCTCTGTGGCTTGGTGAATGCATTCTTTTATAGTTCATATTCTTTTTCTATCGGCCTGTGCTTTACCAATAGTTTAACTTCAAGTCTTTTTCTGTACAGATACGATGTACTTTCATCGAAGAGCCAGCTTAATTTTTATTTAGTAGATTTCATGACAAATCCATCTTTATCTCCTTTATCCGTTCTATACTTCTTTATCCGTAAATGGTATGTGTATTTTAGCAATTACCAAACAATGATCGTTACATTGGGCTCCCCTTTTAACTCTAACATTTTGTATTTTGAGTGAAGTTTTTTGCTTTATTATACAGAAGTCTATTATAGAGTTTAGTTTTTTTTGTATGTATAGACTCCCATATTTTCTTTGAAGCTGTCAAGATATGTGTTTTGAGAGACATCTTGCACCCATTTTGCTGTACCTTTTAGCCATAGTCCCAACCAATTCAACATAGCTCTCTCCTTTGTTTTCCAAGGAACTCTTTAACTACTTTAACTTAAAATGATACATGCCTAATTCTCCTTTGCTCTGAGAAGCTAGAAAACTCTTGACACTCAATAATTTTCTTGATGTGAGGCCCAGCAAACAGATTTACCTTTTGCTTCAAAAAGCTTTGGGAACATAAATTCATGGTTGTTGCAGATTCCTTGTCCAATACTGCCAGAAATTGGTTCATCAGTCCCCTTTTATGCGCAAAGATGATATTAGTACCTTTAGGGCCTAAAAATGGCTCCCATTTAATGTTGAGATTCCCTACAGTGAACCCAATACGTTTAGGCCAGTATCGATTACGGTAGTGTGATTTAGTGCCCCTGCTATCTCACAAAGACAAAGACTGCGTGGAAACAGTAAGGTCGAGGTTCCATAAAAGTAGAGCATGTCATATCACCCGAGGTGGCGGTGTCCATGCCCCGCTAGAAAGTGAGATACAGCGCCTTTTCCTATTTTTTGAATCACCACCTATTACACAGCGCATTCAACCTGGGATCCATTTATTTCACTTGGGTTTTCTAACGTGGCGTCTGAGGGTAGTATCTCCAAGATGGAATACGGCACTAATTTGTGCACCTTTCTCGGTCCTGCCGCAAGATGTTGCATGATCGCAACCGTATCAAGCAGTGCTGAAGATCAAGCGACTCTAGCGGCAAAACCGAGAAAGACGCGAAAAGCCGTGCAGAATTCCATCTTGGAGATACTACCCTCAGATGCCTCGATAGAAAAACCCAAGTTTAACTTCCTATAGCTGATTGACGAAAGTAGTGGGATTGCACGGGATAACAAAACACATCCTCCTCTAATCGCTTTTACTCCAGAACAAATAGGAGAGGTTTGAACATAAAGGCTTCATTGAAGAAAATTGCAGCCCTTTTCCTAAAACGTTTGAAAATATCACAGGGGCTTTATGTAAAGTCCCTATTTTTTTTAACCATACCACAATACTACATAAGGCACATCTAGGTCATATTCGTAACATATTTATCAAGTTCCAGCTCAAAAATGTCTAATCCTACAGTTATGCGTGATCCACGCACATCTCCAATCGGTCATTATTTCATACGTCCAATTTTCTTCCCAACCAACAGACTTCTCTCCAATTATCGGGTACAAAATTGCCCATTTCTCCTCGCCACCAGCACTAATCTAAACGAACTATTTGACTTTAATCTGGGCGTGTGATAAAGTTCGAGATCGTATTGACGAAAATTGATTGCTCAGATGATTTCAATACTTTTCCTTCCCCTTTGGCCACTGTGCGCGGTCCCTCACACGACCCGCCAGGCGAAGCTGCGCTTTCTGCGGCTGCCCGACAGGCGCCGCATCAGCCACCTCCTCCTGAGATAGCCCAGCAAACACCGCAAAGTAGCTCAGCAAAGTTTTAAAAAGTCGCCCCGGTGGCCGAGATCGCTAAGGCAGTAGTGTCGTAGTGATCTCGGACCGAAGGGTCGCGGGTTCGAGTCCCGCCTCGGGCATGGTTGTATTTGTGTTCGTCCTTTCACCACTTATCATCACCATATCGTTTCATCCACATAGTTACCATACCGTTAACAGCAATAGTGGTCGCTAATGACCTAAGATGTTGATGCGACCTTAAAATAACCAATTTCAATTTTAAAAAATATTGAAATTAGACTCAAATTTTGTCGCTCTTTTATTGCTAATTTATTACGAAAAAATAAAATTTGTCGCTCTTCATTTGACCCTGCTATTAAACATTCTGCTAACTTGACATCAAGTTAGCACTGCATTGGCGGAAACTTGCATTTCTGGTATTATTTACAGAGTAACCAAATTTCGAGTATGAGAACTATTTAGCAACAAATAAGCGGCGATTTTGTATGTAATTATTTTTTATTTTTATTTTCTTGTAATCGTTGGTTTTCCTGATATGAATAAGGAATGTGGAAATATCCATATTTCTAGTACTGGTTGAAGAGCAGCCAATTTTTTTGGGGGGGGAGGGACAAAAAGCGACAAATTTCCATGTATTTATTTTTAATCTATCCCTGTAACTTCTTGTTTTTCTCGTGATTTCGGTATTAACATGATGTCAAGCTAGCCGAATGTTTAAAAGCATCATCAAACGAAGAGCGACAAATTTTATTTTTGCGTAACCAATTAGCATAAAAAGCGACAAATTTTGAGTATAACTTCAATATTGTTTGAAAACTTGTTATGCGAACGTTACGGACCTTCCGTAGATGTCGTTGACGTTTGCCAACGCCATCTATGGAATATTTAATGTGCCCTTATTCGTACCCCTTCTCTACATTAATAATACGCTATCTACACAAACTGTAACTGTAAGATGCCATTTACACAAACCCCGGTAAATATGATACTATTGGATATGGAACTAATTCGCCTCTATGAGTGCATCAAGCAGATTTAATTTTATAGAAAGAGAATTTTGCATCCCAAGCTGTGAAGAAATCACTAGGCGCATCTGCAACCTTTAACATTTATTTTACCATATTCCAGAACAGGGAAACGGTGTGTGTTATGCTTCTAAAACATTGTATTAGTGTTTTCAAATTTTAAATGTAATCTACAAAATGATACATTTTTGGACCTCTCGCATGTTAGCTCTTCGGAGTACCCTCATTTCGTTTCACGATGGGCCAGGAAAAGTGGTGCAGAAACTCGAAATCTATATAACATTAAATTTACTCCTTCACATTCTGTGCAGTTTAATATCGCTGTCTAAGATAATAAATGCTTAAAAAAGTTGTTAATGAACGCTTAATAATATTAAACAAAAATTCTTTGGCCATACTTCCGAGGAACAGATTCATGAATACGAACTTGCAGTTCACAAACATTTATTAACATTTCAAAAATGTGACGTTTCGAAGACAAAAATTGTTATTCCGCAATTGATCTTGCTAATATCGCGGCTCCTTGGATTTGAAACCGATATTTCAATTTTGGGGGCACTTTACACGAAGCCCCTGGGACATTTTCAAAATTTTCAAAAAAATAGCACCATTATTTTTAATTAAATTCTGTTTTTGATATAGTGAGAAGGCCGTTTATGAAATTGGTGTAGATCTCATGTTCGTTAAATACTCTGATTTTTCGAAAATTTGAAAACCGTTGTAAGCATGAAATTCCGTTCTAAAGTTCGTTTATATCGTTGGGTTTACGCACCCCCAGCGTGATTAATACGTTGTATTAATATGCTTTAATTTTAAAACAAACGAAATATCTCTGAAATGACTTTAAACCACTATATCTCACAATTTTACATTCATTTTTGAAATGATGAAAATAAACATTTACGTTATCAATAAAACATATCTATAATGATAAGTACACGAAATGTAAACGTATGTTTTTGATTGATACATATATCAGGGGGGAAACACGTTTCAAATATTCTAAAAATTCATCATATACATATTGGAACCTCTTACTCTTCTTATTGCTTGGAAATTCTAATGTCAAAACTATCATTTTCAGAGCTTTGGTCCCTCCTTCAATTGATTAGTTGAAACTAGCAACGTCATGATATTACGAGTGCATCTAACACTACATTGTTTTGGAGTGATGTTTTGTCATCTTCTTTTTCATTTATTGCTTCCTGTTCAGCTGAGCTGACATTCAGAAGAGGGAAGTTTTTTAGGTGGATGCTACAAGCTCCTCCTCCATAAAAGGCAACAATGCTGAGCAGGAAGCGATTAATGAAAAGCATTTCGCCAGGAAAGAAGAAAAGCATTTCTGTTCAACAGATTGGACTTCAGATTTAAAAACATTTTGAGAAGAATAAGTATTTTACTTACACTACACTTCAACAGTATTTAACTCTATTAAACATGCCTACGTGCACTCAGAAGTGAAAAGGAAGCCTTTATATGATATTAAGTGATTACATTATTTTTTTTATTTCTTCCCCTATTTTATGAATATTTTTACACATATTGGTAAGCAGAATATTATTTGCATAGAGAATACAAAATAGGAGTTATCTTTTCAAGGAAGTACGGCCTTGCCTATCAGGTCCGTGAAAAATTTATTTTTGGACAATAATTTTCCGTGACAGCTTCTCTCAGCTAAGAACCCATGGAAACTAATGGATGAGAAACTGTGAGTGAGCAGAGATGAATTACAAGAGATGTTTGAGTCAGGTACATATTGAGTATCTTATTGTACTGAAAATCTGATTAGCTGACGAGCACGTCAGCTACTGTGCTCGTAGGTCCTATGAGTGCAGTGCGTATCATTTGCGTGCGGGGGCGGAGCTCCTTCTCGCTAAACTTGAGATCCGGCATTGATTGAATTATTGATTAGTGATTCCGAGCGCGTCAACAGCTGAGGTCATTAGTTCCGTAAGTGTAGTGCATGTTTTGTCGCGGGAGATGGCGGTAATCTTGCGCCGCTGGATAGTGAGATCCGGCGCCGACCTACGACGGCTTGCGGGGATTTTCCGCAACCAGGTATCTCCCACCAGGCTAGCACCACCCCAGCCGGGACAAGCTCTAAGCTAACATCTGGTCTCCTGGCATGTGAAGGGGTGAGCTGCATGAGAGTGTAAGTGTGCGCAAGTAAGAGGTGAGGATAGAACAAGGAAGAGGAAGGTAAGATCGCGCACGGTTCGTGGTCCTTTTGTTGTGACACTGCCCTGGCATTCGCCTGATGTTGGTCGGAGAAACCAAGGAGAGATCAGAGCAGCCGGCCGCTAGAATTCTCCTCCAGACAGAGGCTGGATTCGACCTAGCTATGTAGCTAGTGTCGGAAATCTGCCACCGCCGGGACTCGAACCTAGGACCTCTCGGTCAGAGGCACTGCACTGACATCAATTAATGCCATGAGTCACCTCTGCTGGGACAGCATCGACCTGCACTCCGGCTTTCGAGGCATTTCCTCTCCGTCTGCGGGTCACTGCCCCAGCAGAAAGAAGCTCCATGCTCCTGACTGGTCTCCCGACATGGTGGCATTTTAATGCGTGTAAGTGTGTAAGTAAGGAGAGAGGAGGGGACAATAATGAGGAAGAGAAGATGGCGCGCGGTACGTAGTCCATCTGTTAGGGTTCTGCTCCGGTATTCGATCGTATACACCAGAGAAAAGTGTATCAGAGCAGTCGGCTGCTAGATTGTTTCCAGACAACGGCTGCATTTGACCTAGTTATCTAGATAGGATAGAAAATTCTCTACCGTCGGGACGTAAACCTTAGGAAGCAGTAAGAGACACTACCGTGGCAATAATTGTTTCCCTGAGCCATCTCATCTGGTAGGCATTTTGTCATACAAATGGCAATAACCTTGAATTTAAATTATGCTGCAAACGTACCGTGATCGTTGTAGACATACATTAGTAATCGCCATATTATAACAGTAGGCTCAGCCAGAGATGAAGTTTTTTGCCTGGACATCAGGAAACTAACAAATAATACCGATTCAGCATGTAATATGTAAGAAAATTCGTATTTTACAGTCTTCTTATTAATATAATAGCACGAGAAATGTATTACGTCAATCAGTGGCGTAACGAAATGTGTGAGGGCCCGCCAGCGAAACATTTATCCTGCCCTTCTCATAAAAGTGAATAGCAAACAGAAGTAGTGTTGGTACCTTCAATAATACACATATTCCCTAAAAATAGGGCCTCTTTCACCTGGCTCCGCCTACACTGCGGGCCCGAACGTTACGCCACTGACGTCAATAAGTAATTCAATGCATGTGCCCTTTCGGGAGGTGTAAAGCATCAGTTACTGCCAAGAAGCAAAGTACATTTTCTCGCAGGGTCGCTGGACAGCACGGCGGTAACCGCGATCGAGATGTGGATCCTGCACGATAGATGCCGCGCCGGGAAAGAGGAAACGGTCTGTCGCTTGAGAGCGTAGGCTTCCGAGCCGGAGTTAGTAGCTGCTTGGCTGCCCGGGAGATGCCGCGTTCTAGGCATGGGGGCCAATGTTTCGACCATTAGGCCGTGTCCTGCGTGAGCTACAACCGGCGACAGCGACAAGCGATAGCTTGCGTCAGCTTCAAGCGACAAGTTGCGATGCCGCGCGACTGAGCGCGTGGTGTCCTACGTAAGCGACAGGAGGCTGCGACAGCGACAGTCGAAATGTTTCAAAGGAAACAAAGATTTTTGTTATGTTCAACAAACTCTCCACAGATATTCACTCTGCCAGTTAGTAATAGGTTTAATTCACCCTCAACAGAAGCCCGTGAAATAAGACAGACTATTTGCAATTATTTCAATAGCTCTGCCGGTTTGGTTACAATAGAAACCTAACCTCATTTACGTCTTCAGGAATACTGGTATATAATACAATGCGATGTATGTACTACGCAATATAATTAGCATCTAACAAATTCAATAAGAATAATATAAAATAACATAATTTAATCAATAAAAAACAAACTTATTTGTTATTTTCAGTGCTTTCGTCACTTCCTTTCACAATTCGTCGCTCACAATTCCACTGTGGTACTTATTCAATCTCTTGTTCCACAATTCCCTTGTATTTTTCACATCTTCAGTTAAACATTCCATTATATCGCTATTCGACATCTTTGAAATGGGAAATTGAAGACCAAAGCAGCGAAACTATACACGTGACACAGCGAGAAGCGGCGACAAATAGTGACAAGATTCAAACGTTTGAATCTCGGCCGCCGCCGCTTGTAGCGCCTTCGGGCCCATAAGATACTGTGTGTTTGAAATTTGTCGCTTGAAGCTGTCGCTGTCGCAAGTTGTAGCTCAGGCAAGACACGGCCTTAAACTGCAACCTTCCTCATTGCGAAGTTCAGTCGCATTTCGCCCTGAGGAAGGTCGGCGAACGGCGGCCGAGCCGCTGGCCGAGCGCCGCCGCCCTGCGCCCGCCGGCCGTCGCCCGTGAGTGACGCCCGGCGCAGCGCTTCTCGGAAGCGCGTTTCTTGCGCGCGCGACTGGTCGACTTGCGGTCTGCCCGAGCGCCCCCAGGAAACGCAGCGGTGTCCGTTTGTCATTCGCAGTTCGCGCGTGAATCATCTGCTGCCCATCTTGTGTAAGAGAAAATGATGAATCAGTGGTGTCCAACATTCTTGAGAGACAAGAGTGTTTTCTATAGTTAGTGGCGTATGCTGCAAGGCGGAGCCTACCCAAACATGTAATGAAAAATAAAAACTGTTCTCATAACTTCATAAGGTGCCTGTTGATCACTTTTCATTTCACAATTACCACGTTTCACGTAGGTTTTGCGTCTTGAACATCCCGCTTAATTGCGAACTTCCCCGTCATACGAGGAAGGCTCTGGCGTTGGGAGCTTTTAAGTGAGTACGTGCGCTCGCGAGACGCAGATATGCTGTTTCTACAGTCGGCTGCAGCGAGCAGTCGGCTGGTCGACCTATCGAGAATCCTCGAGTTCGTTCGGCGTCTGTGGCCGGCCCACGATCCAACATCATCACACACCAACTCATGTTATTGAAATGACTAACTTCTTGTTGAAACCGAAGACTGCGAAAGAGGTGACAAGAAACAGTGGACCGCTAGAAGTCCAATAAAATGACGGTGCCGTTAATATGCAATTCGTTACCACACAATTTCGAGGAGCAGTGTCTTACAAATGGTATGAATAATTACACTGGTCAACACACTTGTCGTACCTGAGATATTAAACTTTGAAATGTATAATGAGTTGTGATATGTAACTTGATAATGACTTGTGAACTGTATAATGAGAATTCTGATGCAAACAGACATCTGAATATATTCAATGGAAGTTTCGTTGTCGGTGCGAAACTTCTGAGGGAGAGTTTTTTGTCCTCACCAATCTCACGAACAGGGGCGGGTAAGGACTTTAAAACCGAATGGTTCACAAAAGCACCCCGATGTGTTTCACAAAAAAAGTTGGGGACAATTTTCTCTGTTTTGATATTTTATGCGATTATTATTGAAATATTCAATATGATAAATTTCAGAACGTATGAAAACGACCAAGTGGATCGAAGTATAAATTATCCAGCATTTACACTTTTTAATTTATTTGGCTAACGTTTATAAATTTGGCCTCTTCAGAGCAAGCTTGGGGTGATTAATTTGGAATAGAAGCGGAAATATTTTTTGATAATCTGTTAGAACAAATATTGATTTCCTAGATTGTCTATCTAGAATTTCACTAAGGAGAATGGTCCAAGATTATGATAGTTATATTTTTCCTTTTCAGATTTGTTATATAGAATAATAGTTAGTGGCAGCCAACATATCAATACCTTATTCGGTCTCATTAGTCCTTGACAATGAGACAGAATAAGGCCCCAAACCGTGGCTTTAACAATTTTTTATTAATAAATCTGAAAAGGAAAAACAACTAACTATCATAATCTTGGACCATTCTCGAAAGTGATATAAGAACAAAACTTACACATCTAATATTATATTTGATTAACTGATACAAATGTTAATTTTTGATCAGTCGGTAAAAAGCTGCAAATAATACCACGTAATTGCTGAGATTTTTTATACTTTTCGATCCATTGGGTCACTTTCGTACGTTCTGCGATTGCCTCCGTCAGCAAACCCGGACGTTCGAAAGGCTCTGGGAATTATTGAAAGCAGCCAAGAACTCGATTGAACGAGGCAGGAGATGCTCAACCCGATAAAGGGTGGCATTAGTTATTAGTGTTTTTTTTTTTCGAGATTTACTGTTACTTAATTTTTGTAACGTAAATAACGCTTGTACGTTTTTGTATAAAAGTATATTGGCACTAAAACGTTTATATAATTGGGTAAATGACCCTTGATGAAATAACAATGCGTAGGCTGCGCCCCCTCCATATATTTCTCATGGTCGATCACTTTCACCGAATCTCGTCTCCGCCCGCTGCGGATTGCTATCGGCTCGGGGCGGGAAGACCGGGAGAGGTGACACAGAGCATCAACTGATGGTACTGCAGTGCCTCTGTCTGGGATATTCGAGTCCTGACGGTGGCAGGATTTTCGACACTGGCTTGTCAACTAGGTCGAATTCAATTGCTATCTGGAGAAGTATTCTAGCGGCCGGCTGCTCTGATAGGTAGTTTCTCCGATCAACACCAGACGAATGCCGGAGCAGTACCCTAACAAACGACCCACAGACCGCGCGCGATCTTTCCGTCCTCATCCAATCCTCGCTTACTCCTATTCCTTCCTTGTCCTATCCTCACCACTTACTCTATCATACATTACACTACCACACCTGCCGGTCGGCAGCTTAGAGCTTGTTCTGGCTGTCGCGGTCCCCGCTGGTGGGAGATACCTGTTGAGGAAAACCCCGCTAGCCGACGGTAGGTCGGCGCCGAATCTCACCATACAGCGAGGGAAGCCCACCGCCACCTCCCGATGAAAACATGCTCTACACTTATGGAACTAATGATCATAGTAGTTGATGTGCCTGGATTCACTAACAATCAATAAATCCGTGGCGGGGAGCACGCCGTCAACGCGAAAGGGTTCGAAGGCTCGCGTGAACCTTCACCTATCGCTCCTCTCCACGTCATGGAGACTATTTACTGACGTCGTGAAGTTACGTGATCACTACGCCCCGCATGTTTATGGCATGTCATTTTTTCTTTGTGTTATTTCCATGAAAAATATAAGCATGATTTTATCTACAATGACTAAAATTATGCAATTACCACCTGTCGTATACAGGCATATTTTGTTTTTTTAACCCTTTTGTCATTTTCCATTAATTGTTTATATTTTGTTCATATTTTCCCAGTAATTTTCGTACTTTTGTCATATTTTTAACCTTTTTTTTATCTCATTTTCGCATACTAGCTTGCAGTCGCTTCAAAGATATTTTTCACGTTTCCTAATTGTTATCAAATCTCTGACAATTATTGTATCTAATTGTTATGAGTCTTTTCTTAAATTATGTGTGTATGTGAATTAGGAGGGTATGCTATATAGAAGGAGAAAAAGAAAGCGTAGAAAGTACGAAATGCGAAGGAAGTGTTAGTTTAGTTTTGTCAAGTTTCGTGCCAAAGTCAACCGCCTCTATAAATAACTTCAGTAGGTAGAACTCTTTTCACAGGGCGCCAAAGGAGAAGGTGAATTGTGAATGTGATAGATTTTAAAAGTATATTTTGAATATAATGGTTACTTAAACAGCGAAAAGATTTTGAAGGTTTCGAATATGTAATCAAAAAATTATCAGTGAGACATAACACTAATTCCCATACCCCTACATAATGCAGCCTAAACCTCCCTTCATGCATTACATAATTATGGAAAACCCTTAGGAAGAAATGCAAAGAAGTGCATTAATGTTTGCGTTAGTTTTTACAACAAACGTCTCATTAAACGCGATTGATGCCAAACACCGGATGCGGTAGCTCAAAGGTAGGATTAGCGTTGCTTCTTTAAGTCTCTGATTGAGTGGTAGTTGGGTTCGAGTCCCCATGGTGGCGTTTCTCGATTCTAGCTAATTAGCTGTCGAATTCAACCACTGCCTGGAGGAGATTTCTATCGTTCGGCTGCTCTAACCGGTAGTTTTCTAAGGTTTCTCCGATATATACCAGCCGAATGTTAAAGCAGTACCGTAACAAATGGTGAACGGACCGCACGCGATCTTTCCTTCCTCTTCCTTATCATACACCCTCACCTAATACCCACCCACTCGCTTACACGCGTTACGTTGCCACACAGGTCGGGAGACCACAGGAGAGCCTAGAGATTGTCTCAGCTGAGAGTGCCGCGCTGGCAGAGGTGTCTGAAGGGGGAAAATCTCGCACTCCGACGAGAGGGTAAGCGTCACATGTCACTTTCCAGCGGGGGGGAAACCCGGCGATCTCGGGTTTGGTGAACCCAAGTTGTACTCAAGTTTGCGGTCTCATTCCCGATCGAAGCCGTGGATTTTTAAGGGCGAAAAAATTCTTTGCACGCCTTCCTTCGGAGGGGAAGTAAAGCTGTCCCATGTTGTAGATTTACTGCATGTAAAATATCATCAAGCCTAAAAGAAGCCTATGAGTTAAATTCAAAATTGCCGGTTTCGTTGCTCGAGTATTCCTTCTTTCTCCGCTAAATGGTGAAAGGAACGTAACCAAATTTACGTGGCCAGGCGGAGTAGAGGGCCTGATGGCCCGAGCTTCGCCACGTAAAATAGGGCATTGACGTATTAATGGCCGTAGTAAGAGAGGCGCCTGGCCACATTAAAAGAATGAGTTGGCGCCCAACGTGGTTTGCAGGCGCCGCGCGAGCGCACTCACCCTTGCAGGGGCCCTTGTGCTTGACGGTGACGGCGGCGCCCTTGCACTGCGCGCGCAGCAGCTGGCAGCGGCTGCTGTAGGTGACGCCGTCGGAGCCGCAGAGCGGGCGTCGCTGCGCGGGGCGCTGCGCCGCCGGCCCGCTGCACGCGGCGAGGCGCGCGCTGCACGCCGCCCCGCCGCCCCCGCCCCGCCGCCGCCCCCGCGCCCGCCCCCAGCGCCGCCGCCGCCGCCGACGCGTCCTGCTGGATGCGCTGCTGCAACAGAAGGAGCAAACACAGGGTCAGCGCGGCCGAGGGAGACGTATTCAAGGATCGGGACAGAACTTTTGCACGTTCATGCTGACCGTTTAAAATCAAGTGCATTGGCACAGAACATACATACTTGAAAGTAGCTTCGCGAGACGCCGCCGGCGGGTCTTTTCAAGCGGAAAACTTATTTGTGCTGTGCAAGTTCGTAATAAAAAAATAAACATAATACAGTTACCTGCCTCCCCATACTTAAGCATAAAATGTTACATGAAAAATAATAGATGGAAATACTTTCTAAAAATACGTTTTATTACAAAATTACGTTTAGTTGCCGATGATTTGGATCAATTAAGTTCTAACTGTTCTTATTCTCGACCTTTTTTTTAGAATTCTTCCCGAATATTTTGTAAGTAATCGACTAGTTACGGTAGCAATTGATAAGTTTTGTCGAGAAAATTGAATGAGTTATTGATCACATAAGTGTGTCTAAAAACGCATTTATGGCGCTTGCCTTCCGCGGCCAAAAAAAAAAAGGTTCTGAAGTATACTCATAAAATGTTCTGGAAGGATTTGGTAGTTAATAGTCAGCTCCACACCAGTAGACAGACGCATCCAAATAGTGAACCAGAAGAGATTTACTCGAGAAAAACGAACTGACACGGACACACGCAGGTTTCTCGATTACATTATGCAGGGTTAAAAATATTATGTTCAAAGGAAACTAGGTGAGTTAGTGCTTTCAGTTCTGAGTCTGGAGCTGAAGCTTCACGATGCTAGAGGTCGAAGGCGGCGGTCTCAGTGGAACCTTTTCGTTCCGCGAGTCGGTTTCGTTCAAACACGAACTTGGTAAACGGAAATGGTCACAGCGAACCCATTCAAGCAGTTAAAGTTATCTCTCAGAAATATATTAAAGTTGATAAGGTATCTGCTTTGTCTCTTTTGAAACGTGGTTTTCATTAACAAATATGTAATGACTTAGCCTTCACCAGGTGTCACTTGAAAGGGGTGTACCATCGGTAAAGAGATCATATATTGCAGGTCTATTGACCGAACTTCTAGGAGATAAATGGAGACAAATCTCCAGATACACCTGGCATGGAAAGGTATTCCTTTGTTCTTGATAGACCAAAAGGGAAAATCCAACTGTAATAGATAGCCAAGAACGGAAAGGTAATAGCGATCGTTCAGAAGATGATCATTATTAAAAAATAAAAAATCACCTGGAATTGATAAAATACCTAATATTATAAAAAATCTCCCTTTTTCAGCAATTAACTCTTTAACTGCCATATGTAACTCGTATTTAAGATTAAAATATTTTCCAAACCAATGTAAAATGACATTAATACTCCCCATACACAAAACTAGTAAAGATCCAGCGTCTCTAGTAAATTACAGACCAGTTAGTCTTCTTCCCACCTTCTCAAAAATCTTTTAAAAAGCTTTACTAACACGAATCAACAAGTTTATTAATAACAACAATATTCAACCTAACGCACAAATTGGTTTCCGTCACAACCATTCGACTATTCATCAATTATTAACATTAACCGATCATATTATCACTAATTTTCATAATGCGCAAATACTTCGGCTATATTTTTCGACATAGGAAAAGCTTTTGATAGAATGTGACATACTGGATTGTTATTCAAAATGAGACAATATGGTTTTCCTATTTATTTGCAAAAAATAATTTAAAGTTTTCTTACTTGCAGAAAGTTTAAGGTTCAACTTAACTCTGAAATTTCAACAATTCGATTTATGACAACTGGAATTCCACAGGGATCTCCATTATCTCCCACTCTTTTTAATATTTTCATATCTGATATTCCTTCACTAATAGAGTCAGAAATTGCATTATCTGCAGTCTATATATCATTTATGAAGATCTACATGTAGGCAGAGATAATCTACAGGATGACATAAATATCCTTTCTGATTGGTAGAATAAATGGAGCATACTTATTAATCACTCTAAATGTCAGACTAAAATTTTCACCCTAAGAAAAACAAAATTAATCTATCCTCTAATTCTAAATGGTAAAACAATTAAATGGCTCCATACCTCACAACCTGCCAAATATTTAGGACTTTATTTTGATCGACGACTCACATGAAGAGACCATATTACAAATGTAGCAAAAAGCACTTTTATCACAATTATTCAATAATATCCACTCATTAACAAAAACTCAAAATTAAATACAGAAACATCCCTATCAGTATTTAGATTATAATATGACCATAATTAATTAGTCCGTGTAGGGAGGTGCTGCTAAATTTAAAAAAAAGATGATCATGGCTGGCACAAATAGATTTTTTCTTTTTAGTTCTTTGTAATTTCTTTAGAGACCAAATAATGGTAACATTAGCTACAGAAATTGTAGTTTTCTCTGTTTGGAAAAATAAAATATTTGCATACAAACTGGAGTAAAAAATGCATTCCAATCAAATGTGATGATAATAGTACCGCTATTTCACGCAAAAGCAAACATGTCCAACAGGTGCTTCGGACAAGAGCAAACATGACCAAATTTTCCAAGCAAATGCAAACGTCCAACTTTTATCCTGAAATATCGTCATAATTATAAATAACTGTATTGATAACAGTATACGTAGACTATTCTAACAATACTGGTAAGCAGTTCAGAATACATTAAAAAGGCGATAACTTGTTAACAATCAGTTTTTCGCTGTTTCTGAAAAATCTGATTTGATGCACATGTTATTTGCACGAACGCTCACGTAATACATTGTATCATAGTAAATCCTAATGGTTATCCATAAGATTTCACAATTATTACTGGGCATCGGTGGATGAGGTTGTGGTAACAAGGTCAACTTTAGTTTTTACATAACTGAAGTGGGCAAAACGAAAAGTGCAAATTGCAAACCAAGGGGTGCAATGTCTCGTATTGGCGTGATAATTAATAGAGTAGACTGAACTATAATTCTAAGACTACCTTGCCTTTTTGGTCTTCTGCATTTGGAAGCATGAATGGATGCAGTCTTCAGCAAATCGTCTTGTCAATCTTAACTGAGTGGCCATACTTGAAATGCGTTACATGCACAGTGTGCTAGTGACAACGAGGTCGTCAAACAAGGTGATATCATTCCGAGGCGTCTGAATACAAAAGCAACCGGACTTTCTGACTACAGTCGTCGGAAACTCATGCTGGGGCAAAACAGACTTGCAAATAGCTTAACAAGGAGGCAAGAAGATTGCAAGGACGCATAGTGCAGAGCAGAAATGTCTCCACGGAACAATAATGTCACTGGAAAATTGGTTGCAAAGAAGAAACAGACAACTCCGAAAATCTATATTAAACTAAATATGTGATAGGATTTTTCAGAAAGGAAAAGTCTGCAACTAACAAAAACTGTCTTTTTAAAATATTTTAAAAAGCACTAAGAAAAATATTTAAAATATTATAAATGCATGAGTGAGATTTTAAAAAAAGTCTGTGAAAGAAGTTATTTAAATTCGGATGATTCCTTTCCCAAACTTATAAACCCGAAGAATGGACTTATATTTTGAATATTTACCTTGCTTCTGATACATGAATTAGCGGAACGCTGTGACTGGTATGTCGTATAATTTTTTACATTATTTACTCGAATCATGTTAACTGATTAGCAGCGTAAATATTTTTTGGCACTGTCATTAGAATACTCCGGTCGCAGTAGATGTCACAATGATTTTAGGAGTTAGAGAAAATGAAAAATAATATTGTGTCAACGGGATTAGTTAGGTAAATGATATTTCATTTTTTGACAATGTGTTCAAAACCAAAGACGATAGTGCACATTTGTAGGGCGACACATTTATCTACACAAATTGAGAGCAGCTTGGTTAAAATAAATTTGATCATATTCTATAATAGCGGTTTTGTAGTCGTTTTTCCTGTTAGATGTTATCGTGAGTCAAATTAGCTACTAGCACTACAGATTTTAATTTGCGAAGCTACTTGTGCTTTGTAGCCTGGCAAACATTTATCAAAAATGGCATCAAGCTTTTTTTATGAAACGTCGCCCTATAGCGTAGAGAACACTAAAAAAAGTCTCGCATTCGTTGAAATCTCCGAATTTTCGAAAATTGCAAAAGTTCAACATTTTTCGACGTCTTTCCACAACTACAATATTGAAGATGAGAGAGTTTTCCGTAATGAAATCTTTTGTTCAAAGATAGACTGGGAAATAATGTAATGTACAATTTTTAGAAAGTAAGTTTTCGCATATTTTGCGTGAAATTTAGGCAATTTTAAACAATTATTTTCTCAAAAACGGCTCCAATTTTTCTCTTTATATTTTCTACTCGTATGTAGCAAAGGAGGGAAAGAAGTAGTGCTGGGTCAATTTTCGGCGATCTCTCTGTATTTTCGAAAATTGCAAAAAATAACCCTGCAAAAGCATAATTTTCATAATAGAGTTGTTTTTTGGTAAATGACATGTATTTAAAAAAAATAGATCATTAAATAAGGTTAAGTATAATTTTTGAAAAAAGGAGTAGTTTTCGCGTAATTTCTGCTTGAAGTTTATGCAATTTATAGTTTTTCTCAAAAAACGACCCCAAAGTCTCATTTTCATTGAACTCTTTGAATTTTTGAAAATGGTTTCATAGTCTATAAATAATGGGAGAGACCATTAGTTTCGTAGGGTTAGGCAAAAAGACTTACCGTCATGGACCTGAGTTCGAGCCTAGGACGGAGAAAAAACTTTACCTGTTCGAAATACTTTCGCAATTTCGTGTAGTGGAATACTATTGCGTTACTATAAGCCGTTACAAATAACGCGAGAAAGTGTGTCCTGTCGTAGGAGTTTTCCATTCGCCCAACCTCGTCTCCGTCAGTTTCGCCTGTCCGCCGGTGAGGTAGGAGGCGGAGCGGTGGCGGGGGGCGGGGGCGGGGCCCGCAGGTGGGCGCGAAGTGCATGCGTTTAATTGCCGCCCGCGCTATTTCGGGGCGAGACTGAAGTTTCTTGACGGCCCGGATTGGGCGTGGGCGCGCTGCCAGGGGGGGGGGGGTCCGGGCGCCGGCACGGAGCGGGCGGCCCAGCCTCCGCGCGCCAACAATTGCTGCTAATATTTGAAGGAGCAGAAGACGGTAACCCCCCAAGTTAGAGTTTTCTGTGATATTAAAATTTTCGTACTCTTCCATCTGCTGTTCTTACGCTGTGATTCTCAAATAGTCCAAATTATAGCGCATTTTTGCCCTCATTCTTCAAACTTCATTCATCAAAACTGTTCACTTGCTTATATCTCGCAAGCGTTTTCACGGGGGTTACCATTTCTTTTACCCTAACCCTTCGCTTGTGAATATACTATATTACCTATTTCCAATTCGCGCAGAAATTGAAAGGAAAACACCCTGCCTCTGCCTATGTGAGTGGTGTCTACATTTTCGTTAGATACCCAGCAACTCCCGAAAATATTTATAAACAATCAAACATTTTCGATTTTGATTGGAAATGCTAATGTTTGATAGTGTCATTTCGCCTCAACATACTGTGCGAACTACTCAATTCTTGTAATCAGTACGTCATCACTTACGATACTACTGACATCATGCGACACTCGGGCTCCAAGGAAAAATCGCATGTTATTAAACATTTGCTACTCATATATGGCGTTATGGATGGTAATATTTTTTTATATTATTGGTTTATAAGGAATTGCTGTGTTGTATTCATTCACTTTACGTACATAATTTATACTGTGCTATAGTCCATAATAACTCAACTTTATGTTACTGGAATATTCGCGAAGATTTTTTCTTGTTTTGTTTTTGAAATATTTAATTTGTTGCAGTATTATTTGAGAGTATTTTAGATATGGCGTAGTGTGTAGTAGTGGGTAGTTTTCTTGCTATTACAAATAGACATGTTTTGAAAAAAAATTTTTTTTGCAGCATTTTTTTGCGAAGACCGCTAGTAATGTTCTAATATTGGCAATAGCTTTTTTTATATTTCCGTTCGAATAGTAATTACAAGAGAAGTACCAAAGTGACTTTTCTTTCAAAGACATTTCATTTTATTCAATATTTACTGATTATTCCAACTATTAAATAGATTACAAACTTTTGATAGATAGAATACAAAAAGGAAGAAGTGAAACATAGAAGCTCACTTGAATCTAACAGTGCCCGATCCTTAAAAGATTTCGTAAAAAATCGTTCACAACTTGACGTTCACTTTTCCTCTCCATATCAATACAATTTATGAGCTACATTTCAATTTTGAGCAGAAAGAAAAGATCGATATTTGAAGATTTCCGTTTGAGCAAAAAGTAAATTGCCTGCTACAGAATCGATTTCGTGGCTGTTGGTCAAGATGAGATGCGTGAGTATTTATTGGTATCGGGCATGTCAACTACTTACTTCGATCATTAGTCCTGTAAGTGTAGGGCACGTTATATTCAGGAGAGGGGGCAATGCTGGAGAACCCGCTGGAACTAGAAATCGAGCTCTAACAGGTCTCCCTCCATCTGCGGTAGAGTAGTGATTGTGTGGAAAGGGAGAGAAAGAGGAGAGGACGAGGAAGGAAAGATCGTGTTGAGGTACTGGTCTGGCATTCGCTTAGAGAGATCAAGGAAAACAACCCATCTGGGCAGTGTGCCGTTAGAATTTCTCCTCCAGATAGTGGTCGAATTCGTCCCAACTACGCAAATTGTGTCGAAAATCCGCCACCGTCGAGACTCAAACTCTAAGACCTCGCAATCAACAATGTTGCAGAGGACATGGTGTTGTCGCTGAGCTAACGATCAGATAACAGCATTGTAAGTAAGAGCTCTGACTATCAATAAGAAAAGGGGGATGGAATTAAGATACTCTTAGAATGAGGAAGCAACGTTCAATGATCGTTCGCAGAATGTCGCTGTCGATCAGCAGTACAAAACCCCAAATTCGCAATCCAACAAAACTCTTCGATCCGAGCCAGAATAGGATGCGACAGTTTTGATACTATCAGCAATGAACTAGTGGTGCAAGAGAATGCCACAGACTTTCTCGTTGTAAAGTATTCTAATTTACTTGGTATGGACTGGCTTTACGGTCTTACCCCTTCCTCTTGCCAGCTGCCATCTATCGCCGCCTTACATTTCTTTGACAATTTCTCAATTTTTCTGTTTCCTAAAATGGGACCTATGCCACAGTTATAAGTGCATTTTACTCTAATCTTACAATAACTTGAAAGAAAAAATTTGAAGCCTTTTTGAGAAAATCTTGTTTTTGTATTTTTTTAATTTCTCGCACTAATGCACGAAATCTACTACTTTAAAATAACTTTCAAAAAAATCTACACGACCTTAATGAAAGAAATATTTATGGACAACAAATGTTATTAGTAGGAAACATCTCTGTCTTCAATCTTACAATTGTAGGAAACCGCCGAAAACCATTCAATTATTGAAAATTCAGAGTTAGCCTTAAAAATCGGACCTATGCCACCTTCATAAGCGTATATTACTATAATTTAAAGAAAAAATTTGGAGCCGTTTTTGAGAAAATTTTGAAAATATCCGGGGGCTTCATGTAAAGTACTCGAAGAATGTTCAAAATTTCAAAGCTTGAACTAGAGCGAGATGGACTGGGGTTTCTTCAATTTCGAAAACAAACTACACGTGGTTTAGGCGCTAGTAGTGTTTACAGACAGACGGTCGGACATACAGATGGACAGACGGACGGACGTTTCGAAAAAAACATTTTTTCGGTATCAGGGGGCCTCAAAACGTGTATTTCCGTTGAAATCTCGAAATCGACATTCCGCAGCATTACATAACTTTCTATATACTACGTATATTACTTTATACTACGAATATTACTCCGTATATACATATGTATACGAGCTACAGAATGGTACAGACTTTCTCGCAGTAAAGTTTTCTAATTTCCTTTCCATGGTGTGGACTGAATTTACGTACTTGCTCCATCCTCTTGCCAGCTGCGATCTAACACCGTTCAAAGTTAATTTTTTTGAAATTTTCTCAACTTTTCGTTTTTTCCTACGAGTAGAATATTACACTAACAATATTAAAGAAAAGTAACACCTCATCCCAAGAGGCAATGTTCATTCAAAAATTGAGAGCCGTTTTTAAGAAATTGGAGAAAATTAAGAAATCGTTACTGTAAATGCGAAATTTGAAGCTCTTTTCACATGAATAGATTGAGTTTTCAAAAAGCCTTCATTTGAAGTCATTTGAAGCACATACACTCACAAATGCAATAATGTATACAAATCGATGGAAATGTGCATAATAACAGCTTGACATACATAAAAAATTATATTTGTGTAAATTTAAAAAAAACAAAAACAAAAGAATACATCAAAATTAACTTTATTTCATATTTCACAGTGCAATTAGCACTACCCATTGGAAAAGCTTGAAGAAAAAATTTGAAGCCATTTTTGAGAAAATGGCATTTGAGCGTTTCACAAAATGTGGAAATTTGAAATCATTTTCAGAAAAATGCTGAGATTTCAGAAAAATGCAGAAATTTTATGACACTATTTAAAGCACATATAAGCTCATAAGTACCATAATGTGAACAAATCGTCGGTAATGTAAATATTAACTACGTGAGAGAGAATTAAAAAATTTTAAATTTTGAATTTTTAAATAAAAAAAGGTTTCCTTATAGAGGCATTTAACAATATTCCTACCAAAAATTTAAAAGTTTTTGAGAAAATTTTGTTTTTGTATTTTTTAAATTGCAAATATTGCACGCTATATTGCGCGAAAACTTCTATAATTTTCAAAAAAAATGTATATGACCTTATTAAAAGAGCTAATTTTGATCAACAAATTTCATTTGAAGGAAAATTTTTATCTTTAATTTTGTAATTTCAGGAAGAAGTAAGAGAAAGTAAAAATAATTCACATAAGTATAGTAGAATACGGGGGGGTTCTAAGATAATCCACATTGCAAATTGGCGGTAATTTTTTATCTTGTTCCCAGTGATAAGAAAGCGTCAAGTTTTTGTACTTTCAATATTTCAGGAAAATCTTTGGTTGCAAAGAGATACTTTTGGATTTTTTGTTTAACAATTGCATTATTATTGTATTTATTGGAATTTTCACTCTAAAGATAAAAGAAAAGAAATAATTCAAAACACGTAATAATTTTAAGGTTACAAAAAAGTTTCAATTTCATTTTTGATTGGAAGTATGTAATTAAAATATTATGTATAATGTAAATAAAATATTATTTAGATCTTGTACACTCATGATTAATTGGCTTTTCTGAATTTGATATGTTTGTTAACTTTTGTCTTGCAAGCAGATGCAATATGAATATAATGAATGTTTTGTTTTATTTTTACATATTTCAAATTTGTTTATTTTTTAGTGAATTGAACGGTTTTGGTTAAGCTTGTGTATTTGAACGGCATTATTTTAATACGTAATGTAGCTGAGAAATAAATCTAAAAGTATTAGCTGACAAATGGCAATGTTGGGGAACATACTACTTTTCTGTTCGAAAAATGTAATGCAGACATGATAACGTTTACATCTAAAGAATTTTATTCTCTGCTCCTTAGTTTGTCTCCCTGAAAGGAAAGTGGTACTATAAAAATAAATTTAATGGAAGGTATTTAGAAGTGTATAATGGCAAATAGTTGTGAAGAATTGAGGCTAAAAAAGTGAAGGATAATTTGAAATTATAATTTAAAAAAAGGCACTTTCTATGTTGAAACTTTGGTGAGGTTCATTAATGCCGGATTCCATTGCAATATGGAAATATTCTAGTTATAATTTACACAATTCCTATAAAATCCACATAAGCTCAACACATTACACATAAATGTCTCATTTTATTTCCCTCACTGGACTAGTCGATAGAAAACAATGTCTCCATGTACATGTACTACATGAAAAGAGCGAAACCAGTTGATGTTGAAAAATTAAGTGAATGTAAAAATTTGAAATTGTTCCAATGGACGTGTTCAATCGTTTACGCAATCTTTTTAGTGCAAAACGTTTTCAAAGATTTTCATACTTTTTCAACTCGTGATATTCAGTTTTTTGAGGGTCCCTTGTGATTCTGTAACTTACATTCAACTCAAGATATTGTAAGTAATATGATAGAACTTTTTGTTCAAGTTTCCAGTCAGATCAAAGGTTAAGGTAAAAAAAACAAAGGCAAGTTCGATTCAGGGAAGCTAAGGCAGATTGAGTGGTCTTTTGACTGAATGCCAAAAGACGAATAATGTTGATCATGGAGTAAAAAAATTTACATTTCTTTTTCTACGAAGGAAGTGTTTAAATACCCACTCATCATTGCATTTGGAATGTCCTAGGTTGATCAGTGAGCGGATATACAGAGGTGTTAACAGATGACAGTGTGTCCACAGAATGAGAATAAATTTGAAGGTGACGCCAAATATTTTATTGACCTACTCTTCAGACATCTAAGAAATAAATAGTATATTATGGAAATCCTTGAGAAATGAAGCTGAAATATACATCAGCACGGATATCCTTATTTCATACCCACATTTCCTCTACAATTACATGTGTACTGTATCGCTTCTAAGACAATATTTTTGCTTTCAACTTTGCAATACAACCTTGAGGCAACGGCATTTCTAATACAATCTTCCGCTCTCGACTTGTTTCTTATACTTTCCTTTTATATCTATTTATTCATATGGTGTTTTTGTTCTCGATTATGAGAAAAACGAAACTTCCGTGGTAGTTAATACAGATTAAGTAAGGTATTTGAAATGCAAATAACGAAATGAGAAACCTTTTTTGTCTTGAGCAACAAACCATAAATGAAAGCGGAAAGGATCAGGTTTTTCTCCATCTCTCTTCACACTTCTTTGGGCGCTCTGTGGGACTTTCCCGGACCTGCCCTTCGGAGGTCGCGCGAGTCTTTCGCCCGCCGCCCGCTGCGGCTTCGCTTTCATCTCCGCCCGGCCCGCGCCCCCCCCCCCCCCCCCGCCCCCGCCCCGCCCCCGCCCCGCTCCGACGGCGTGCGGCGACTGCCCACGCAACGCGTCGTGTTGCGTCTATTGTGGGCCCCGCCCCGCTCCTCGCCGACCTGCTACGCCCCGCCCCGCCCCGCCCCGCCCCGCCCCGCCCCGCCCCCTCCCGCCCCGCCCCGCCCGCCCCCCCCTCCCGCCCGCCCGCCCCGCCCCGCCCCGCCCCGTTCAGGCACCGCACCTGCGCGGCCGCGCATCGGGGTCGTAAAGGCGGGCGGGCGGGCGGAACACGTGCACCGCTGCAATAAAGAGCTGGGCGCGCCGCGAGGTCGGTGGGCGCAGCCGCCACGCAGGGCGCAACTGCCTGGTCAAAAGGCCTCCGTCGCCACCGCCTCTTTCAACCCTGTCTGTGTGTGTAAGTGGCATGGGGAATGAAACTGAGGACGCTAATGACCCCATGTTCTGCCTGTCTATAACATTCAAACCGATATGTTGGACCCATTCTATTTAACCTGGAAATGAGCAAGTACATAAATTATTTATAAGTAATAATTAAAACTTGTACATGAGGTTCTTATTGGGCTGTCCGGGGAATGCGTTAATTTTCCATTTAAATATATATAACTGAGCAAAGGGAATGTAAAAAAATAAACATTCAATTTGATTCTAAGAGAAGAAATAACTATAAATAAAATTATTTAAAGAGAAACAGTTATATACAATTCTTCCCATCTTCAAAATTGTTATTGAAAATGTTTCTTTAAAAAATTCTGAAGATTGTTACAGTTCATTCAATTCACTTGCGTACTTGACTCTCGTAATAAATCGTTTTCTTAAGTTTCATTTCATGGAATGTTGGACATTCGTGGATCGTATTATTTATAACAGAACAAGTCACAGCAATGAGAAATGAATAGAATAAACATTGAATGCCAAACTGGTAAACTATTATTCGAGAGTGAATTACTCTATTCCTTCATTACAGGAAGATATTGGTTATTAAATTTATTATTGAAAGCGTAAAATGTCTTAAGACATGACATAATATAATTGTTTATAAACGGAATTGTGAATATATAAATCAACAACAATGATTTAACAGTAACATACAAAGACAATACACTTATTACATCTAAAACCATGCGGATTTTACTCCATGCTTTGATATTTCTGTCGTGAAAACATCTAATAGGGCGTTATACAGGTGGTGCGACGAACTATTTTGTGTCACAAAAATTCGTAAAATTTGTATCGCTTGTTTCTTCGAGACGATTAATGAATGAACAACAGACGAAGGTGGCTCAACACATTCGGTATTGGCCGAGTTGCGAGCAACTACTCGCCGAATCCCGAGTAGTGTGGACGGGATGCTTGCTATTCGCCGAGCGACGAACATTGAGTATTCGCCCTACTCCAGCGTGTCCATTGCAATGCTCCATGTGCCCGAAAACACGAAATAACACATTAATTAGTGCTCGGTGAAGTAAAAATATGCTCAGAATTGAGGAAACCGACAGTCAAAGGAAAGATTGTATTAAAAGAAATTCAATAACTTCAGTAGCGTCTGAAAGGAAACGCGAAAAGTAAGCAAGTCGTGTTCCACGCAGCTGGTCTATCCGCTGTAGTGTCCCTGCGACCACCCAATATATTACAGGAAATTTTAAAAATTACACAATCACTCCCGAAACACTTCGGACACCCGGGATATTCTTTTCACCTTCCTTAGAATCTTTCTTCTCTTTAGAAAACTTTTTCGGGCGCCCCTCGAGGGAGTAGCTCGATTCTGTTTTCCTTATTGGGCCCTCTTGGAATGTCGCTCATCGTACTCTTCTTCATTATTAACATATGAGTAATTTTTCGGCAGCTCTTACCTTTGTTATGGTGAAATACAACCAGCTGACGTTCGAAAGTACTGTTTCTCCCTCTGTGACTCATGTTACTCCTTCGCAGTGGTTCCCACGATCCACACTCTTTACTCTTCCAACATTATTTCTCTATTAAAACACTGCACTAATGAATTAACCATTCAGGTTATTGGATCACGTACTTTGTCACATTAAAAAACGTCTCGCCGGGAATTGAATTTTTTTGCACCTGCGACAGAGCCTTCAGTGGCTGTATGGAAAACATCACTCCCTCACTTGCAATCATGCTTTCAAGATGGGGAATGTATAAGAATTAAGTAAATTGTAAACTAAATTTAATGCAGATATGAGTGTGCAAATAGTAATGAATTCATCTCAGTCGCGAAGAGACTTTTGGAAATCGGAATATCATCAAATATTATAATTTTAAATTTTATCTCCAAAAAGATGATGTCTATGAGGTTCGACTTTCATCGATGATAACTATTCTAATTCAGGGTCATATTGATATTCATTATAAAAAATACTTTTACTGCTTAAAGAATCTCGCGTTTCCCATGAACCACCAAAATACTGAGAGCTCTTTTTTCCTCACTACGGTATTATAAGATTATATAAAACCACGTCAAGAGGAAGGTATACAAGTAAGAGTATTGCCGGGACCGATGACTCGGAGATTAGGTTACAATAACAGCTATACTTTTAGATTAAATTCAGCCAGTCTGGAGGAGCACTACCCTACAAACGGATCATAATCCGCGCACGACCATTTCTTCCTCTTCCTTGTTTTAAACTCGTACAATTACACTCACATGCGCTAAGCTAGCACAGATACCGGGTGATCATTTGGAAGCTTAGAAGTTGTCCCCACTGGAGCTTTAGGAAAGTGCATAGAAAGGAAATTCCCCTCAAGCCGACATGTAGGTCGGGGACGGATCTCATTACCTGTTGGGGAGGAAGACAGCCACCTCTCGGGATAAAACATTCACTACACTAACAGAAGTAATGATCGTAGAAGTTGAGGTGCCCGGAAACATTAACCAGCCAATCAACCCTTAGTTAAATGATTAATCCAATTTCATCCAGTCACGTATGTAATAAAATTACGGAAAACGGAATATACCTGGTGTAATTGTTTCCGTTCTCTGCCTGCACCAAACGAACTTTAATACTCAAGGATATGAATTCTCTGAATCAACTTTAATTAAATACTCATGGATATGAATTATTTTTATTTGATTTTTCCATTAACTTTGGTGACAGATCTCGCTCACTTTTGAGGTTAATGAATGATGTTGCGATGGTTTGAACGAATTTCTTAGACATGCCATTTACATTCTCCAACACTTTTATACGAATTCTCTCCTGCTTTCCACTTATACTGTGCCTACAGCTGAAACATAACCAAAATATGGGACCGTTATAGTAAAAAATGAAAGCGAATTAATAAATAAGAAAGGAATCAACCGAAAAATTTTGCAATCAAAAACTAATATTCAATATACTATTTCTAATAATAATAGTGAAATATTAAATAATATGTACAAGAAAATTCTCGGGAGGAGAGAAGCTATCGGGCGAGGGCCCTAAGCACCTGCTTAGCCTGCACACACCCCTGGCCGTGTTTCCCTCTGCCCTCGACAGCGCCGCCTTTTGCCCTGCTTCCTGGGTCAAATGAGGCTTTGTGTGGCGCGCAAGCGGGACCCGCGCCCGAGGCGGCGGCGGCAGGTCTGCCGAGGAATCTGGCCGGGACGCGGCCTACCAGGTGTTCAAGTGCCGAGCGCCCGCCACTCCCCTCCCCCCCCGCCTTGGCCCGCGATCTTCCCACGCCGCCCCCGCCTTTGTTCGCGTGATTTAGTCCTGGCCCGCGCGGAGTCTATCTCTGGGGCAGGTGGGCCCGCCCCGCCCCCGCCCCCGCCCACGTGTCTGTCTCGGCCGACTTCGCCTCCTCAGGCGGTGCCACCACGGCGCAGAAAAGGCCTCCGCCCGAAGGCAGGGGGGGCGGGGCGGCGGCGCGGTGGGCTCAAGGAGGCAGCGGAAAGCGAAGTCAAAGTCGGCTCAATTGAAAGGCCATCTCGACGTGGGAGGGTGTCCCAGGCCAGGTGGAGGGACTTCGCGAAGGAATGGTGAACGCACGGAAGACTCGCTCTGTGTTGCTAAGAATGTGGTTCCAGTTGTTGGTTAGTTTTGTGGGTTGATTGATTAGTAATTCCGGGCGCGTCCATTGCTAACTTTATGAGTTGCGCAAGTGTAGTGCATTGTTATCGCTGGAGGTGGCGGTGATCGTCCCCAGCTGGACTGCGAGATCCGGCGTTTGACCTACCCTCGCCTGACGGGGTTTTCTTCAACCAGGTTTCTCCCATCAGCGGGGTACCGACTTACGCGGGGCAAGATCCAAGCTTCCGATTGGTCTGCCGGCATGAGTGGTAGTGTAGTGCACGTAAATGTAAGTGTAGGTATGTAAGGACTAATGATAGGATAAGGAAGAGGAAGGAAAGATCGCGCTCGGTGCGTGGCCCGTTTGCTAGGTTACTTCTCCGACATTCGCCTGGTGTTGATCGTAGCAACAACGGAAAACTACCGATCAGAGCAGCCGGCCTCTAGAATTCTCCTCCTAACAGCGATCTAATTCGACCTAGCTGATAAGGTAAAATCGAAACTCCTGCCACTGTCAGTACTCCAGCCTATTACCAGGTCTCTCTACCTATTCGGTCAGAGGCCTTGAAGTGACTTCAGTTTATGCACTGAGGCACCTCTCCCGGCATCCGAGGTGTATGTCGGCGTTGGATCTCACTCTTTATCAAGGGAGGAACCCTGCTTCATTCACGACACCATCTGAACTAATGATGAGGCGTTGACGCGCCAGAACACACAAAATAATCAATAATAATCATAATATAATAAAGATAATAAAATAATCATAATTTATTAGTGGTAGTACCAATGTGACACAATGTGTTATTGCGCTAAACTCATCGGAGAGCATACGTGCCCCGAGGGGGAGCGGAATTCGCAAAACGCGCGCGTCCATTTGTAGTATTTTGTGAAATACTTCTACGATGCAAGAAACTTGCATCATCAATGACCGAGATACGTTTACACAGCGAGATAGTTGGCGTATACTCACAGCTACTTAGTTTCGTCAAGAGCTTGCACTATGACATTTTTTGACAAATGCACAGTTTGTTTAATTTTAGACAAACTATATGTTTTGCAGTTTGTTACGACCTTTCTTATTTACCAATGGTATCTCTGATAAGTCGTGTTCGGTTGGCTAAAATGCCACCCACGCTGAAAACATTTGCTTAAGAAACAGGACAAAAACAAAGGAATATGCGAAATGGGAATGCTCACTCATCTGGTGGTTGCTCTCATCGCTGCCAGGCCATATGTTGGACCAATCTGTGCCATTACATGAACAGACGTCGAGGCCATTGATATTTCAGAGCTACGTAATGGATCGTCATGAATTTTCGTGACAACTAAAGCAAACATTCTGCTAATGACATCGTTTAAGACAAAATGTTCTTAAGATAAAGCAATGGCTATTTTCAAGTGATGTCTGAGCAATTAATATATCAAGAAATTTGCCCTGCTTAGCTCTGTTTAATGGTGCGTCGTGTATATTAAGTATAGCGTTGATCAGACTTTAGTACTCCTTCTTTATCATCAGTTGTAGGCGCGAGCAGTCCATACGAATCTCAGCAAAGACTTTCCAAACAGTTTTTAACTATCTTATTACATTCTATAATGCAACAACATGTTTAAACTATATAATAAAACGTATAGATTCGAAACAGAGAAAAAATGAACTATAATTAAAATTAAGAACAAAGTTTTTGAAAAGTAGATGGCATTCTTTACCAATGAACACATGCTACAAAACTATTTGATAATTCACGATAATTATTTTTTATTTTATGTCGTAATGTATATTGAACCTAAATCATATTAAACTACATGTTATATCTCCTAGTTGTCATTTATTTCCATGTTGCAGGAAATATGCCCGTTGTAAAGGTCACGTCGCGCGCGCAATGCTAGTAAAAAAAACCAAGCTTTCATTACAAACATTTCGGAGACACTGCCTGTAAATATGATTTCGCCTAGGAACAATTAGGTTTACTACACAGGAAAACAATTAGGTAGTTTGTGGTTCACGACTCTCGGAATATACACATTTCGGATTGACATTTACACCTACCAACAGATTTTCAATAAAAGAAAATAAATTGTACAAAATTACTCTGCAAATAGCATAATGCCACATCAAATCACGTACAAATAATAATAATAATAATAATAATAATAATTATAATAATAATAATAATAACAACAATCACTATCATTATCATCTGGGATTATTATCATTATTAGCCGAGATCGCTAAGGCAGTAGAGCCGTGGCGATCTAGAACTGAAGGAACGCGGGTTCGAGTCCCGCCTCGAGTATGATTGTGTTTGTATGTTTGTGATTATCCATTCACCTCTCATCATTATTGTTTCACACTTTATTCCCTCAGGACTATCATCCTTAGGGTGTAAAAATGGATTATGTATAAAAGAGCTGATCCCCCAAGAAGGTCATGTGTACTTGCCCCCGGGATAATATGTCTGGGTCTCGGTGGGTACAAGTGGCGAGTTCGCGAGGTCCTCTAGGATGGCCAATTCACGATTAATTCAGTAATAATCCCACATTTTGCGCAAAGTATTGTAGAGGCACCGATAGTCCCTAGATCTGCTCCTTAGGAAGCTAGTTGCAACCCAGAGGTGACTTCATAATCATTACGGCTCATAACATCTTTAGTCGTCAATTAGAGGAATAATAATAATAATTGTAATAATAATAATAATAATAATAATAGTAATAGTAATAATAATAATTGTGATAATAAATATTTGATAAGCAGTTTTTATTTTAAACCCTATTTCTGGTTAATATTGAATATTCCTGTGCAACATCCTCTTCTCGTATCGTTCTGAAAATTGTTAATTTTTAATGTTTCATTTCTTGTTATTTTTTATTAATATTTCATTAATTGTTCTTTTTAAATTAACAAATAACGTGATTTTCGACTATTAGAAAGAAAGTCTAAAGAAAAACTTCTATCGTGCGGTTTTCTTTCTGTTTCTTTTTTAAGTTTTCATTTGAAACTGATAAGAACCATGTAAATGTACATTTTTACATTCTCATAAATTGCAAAAATCAATTACACATCACTCAGATACAATTTTTAAAGTTTATTTGGACATAATTGTTACTGAAAAGTGTAAGATAAAATAATGGAAATTCCACGCACACTTCTTAGCTGGGAAACGGAAGGGGAAGAAGGGGCTTATCTGAGTTCTTAGAAAGAAACCGATAGCCAAATCTGCCTAGTCAATGAATGTCCTGTCGCTCGCACATGGCAAAAAAGGAAGTACAATGCAGAGATAAAAATGAATGTTGGAAGTTTCATCTCTAAAGCAGTAACACATCGAATTTTATTTACTTTCAAATGAGAAAGTAGTTAAAACAATAGATTCAGTTAGTGTTATCACTCTTAAGTCAAATCAATTAAGTAATTAATTATTCGTAACACATTGAATTGCGAAATATTCAGTTCTTCAAATAGTATTCAAAGTTAAACACCTGGAACATAATGAATTGTGTGTCCATGTTCATGGGAATACATCTCTAAAAAAAGGGTTCGAAATTGCTTATCAGCAGTTTTTGTATTATAATTTTACGTGCATAAAAAACGCAAACAATTGATGAGTATGACTAAAAAGAACAATTTTCAAAAATAACCACTACCTGAATTGACTACTGTGATTCTTGCTTGCAATGATCCGTACTAATTCAAATCTTACAATACCCTCTCTTGAGTACATGACGGAGAGAGCGAATAAAGATATCGCATTCCCTCACGGACAGGAACGCAAAAACCTTGTTATTGACGGCAAGAGCAAGGTCGGACAAGCCGTCTCTTAAAAACGCAAGATGGGCAATCGACAAGTACACAAGCGGCTGCAACAAGTGGGCCCTGGCGCCGGCCGGGGCAGGCAAATTGGCCCTGTGCCCGGCGGAGACGCGCGGCGCCGTCCAGATTTCGCCGCGGACGAGATGCGCGCCTCCCCATCCGTCGTGCAACACGAAATTTGCTTGTCGCGTCAAATGTGCTTTCAGAAAATAGGGAACAAGCGGGAAGTAAGAGGAGAGGAAGTGTAAGACTGGGTGGGAATTAGATTTCTCCAGATAAGAAGGGAATCTTCAGTGGCACTTCAGGAGGGGACGAATCGAATGAATGAAACGAAGAATATCTCATGCTAAACAGTCTGTATGGATTCTAAAGACGCTTTTGGTAAATTTTTCTTGATTTGTTCGATAGTTTTTGATTTGGATTCCTTGATTTGAGTAATTTAAAGTGTGCAAATTATAAACGAGGTTAATTATTTTATACCTGGCAAAGAGAAATCAATACATTTCATCAGGAGACATCCAATTCTGTAGTGGGGAGGCGATTCTCGGCACCCTCCCTTCAATTCGCACTCTGGAAGATATTTCAACACTTATAATTCATCTTAAAATCACAAATCACAAAAAAGTTTATACTACAATAACAAGTTTTGGATGCGTTGATTTTTTAAATTATTTTTGGAGCTTAGGCTAGTTAGGTTACAGTTGGATTAATAGCCAGGGTAGCTAACCATGCAAAATAAGTATTTTTGTGATATAAACAAACCACAGAATTAATCCTAACAAAATTTATTACATGTTAGCTTTTCACATTTTAAAAATAGTGAACTAACAAACTAAATAGTGATCAGTTCACTAAATATTGAACATTTTGCAACTGTCGTAATAGTTTCGGTCTCGATCATTTAATAATCTAATGAGAACCTTAAATGAAAGCAAGGCGAAAAGTATCAAGTGATATTCAAAGAAAATACGAGCTACGTCAAAAGTGCTAATTTTTTCCCACCGCAGGCATGTTAAATTCCAGCTAGTTTTCAGTACTATGTTAAAAGTTTTCAACGATGAGCAAGTGTTTCTTAAGTAAACATGGTTGAAACGCTTCTTTGATCTTTCAGCCAATTTTCTTCTTTAGTTGCGTCATGGCTATTTAATCTCATCAATAGAATTGACGAAATATTTAATAAGCATTGCAGCAACTTTGTCACTGCACTAAGGTTTGCCCATACTACTTAAAATCAAATATATATAAGAGTACATTTTATGTCAGCTATTTGAAGCATATAATTATTAATCAAGGGATGTAATACTGATAATTCAACGCTAGCTTTGCTATTGCTGAATGTAGACTTTAGTTCATACTTGCTTTATATTCAATGTTTTCACTATGTTAAAGGGGAGGGAGTCATGATTTTATGGCTAACATACACCGCTAGCATGTTTCATCTTCACACGGAATGTATGGTGGGCAAATCTCGCTCTTGGCAGATTTTCCCGGGGTTCTCCCGTTTGTTTGACCATTTCTCCGTTATCATTCATCTCATCATTCTTTTCGCTATCATCTCATTATATCGTAACGCATGGATCCTACTAATCTTAGTAGTGAAAGGGCAACCACTTACAAGAGATAACGTAGACAACCTTCCATAGCAGGATTTTTCTCCCAGAAAACCATTGAAACCATTGACTACATGCCCACCCACTTCTCTCAGAAAGAAGTGGAGGAATATCGAAGGAAGAGGACGCAGAGAAGAAGAAGACGAAAAAAAGCAACAAAAAATAAGCACAAAGATGTTTCGTTAGGTCTTCAAGAGAACCGGTATGCTTCTTGTTCGTCTTATTCCCTCTCATTGGGCGCTGGCATGGCGGGGCGGGGCGGGGGCTGGCTAACAAAGAGGCCTGGACGCGCACCTGCACGCGGAGCAGTGGGTCACCTGCCCGTCGCGTCCCCGCCCCTCCCCGCCCCTCCCCGCCCCTGCCGCCCCTCCTTGCGATTCATCTTCGTCGCTTGCAGCCCGGTACATGTTCAGAGCATCCATGTGCAAGTTGACAAAGTCGCTTCTGACGGTGGGAGATGAAAGCCTCTGGGAGGCACAGATTAAGGGCCTGCAGCCACGTCACAGATTTCAATGGGGATACAGTCTATTGGTGTGCAGGGTATTCCCGTCCTGAAGGAGGATAGTCATTGTATCGTCTGCGATAATGTTTTAGAAGCGCTAGTGTCCATACAGCACAGAATATGATTCGGGTGGAATTTTCCCTTCGCGGGAATACTACTGTGAGCAATATTGTTTTCCTTTGGATTGAAAATGTATGCAAAAAGGCCATTTTGGTGGCCTGCGCTTTCATCGTTCCCATTTATATTTCATTCGTTTTATTCTTTTTCTTTCAATCACTTCTCTATACTTCTTTGGCTTCATAGGCTTAATTTTCTCTTTCCTCTATCTTCTCTTTTTGATTGGTCTCGCACATCAGCAGAAATCACATTCGCGTTCATTTCGCCGCGCAAAAATTCCACTGTTGTCTTTTCTCTGTTGAATCTTGCCTGTTTCAGTATGTTGTGTGGTGAGGTATAATTTCGCCCCAACAATTATCCTACAAGAAATCTCCTCACACCAATTCAAATAACCCAGAAGACCGCTTCATGATTTGAAATACTGTTGAAACTCTTGGGATATGTTGACCCAAAGCATAAATACACGAAATATAGTAATATAAGTAACATATAAAATTATTTATGCTAATGCATTATAAAATGCTAATTGTTCATGCTCTCAACTCTCCGGCTTTCAGAGAGAGAGAGAGAGGGGAGAGAGAGAGAGAGAGAGAGAGAGAGAGAGAGAGAGAGAGTAAACATTATACTAACCCTGCTATTTTACATTCTTTGTCTAATCAAATTGTTGATAGCATGTTACCCGGACACAACACGGAACTTCTAATGTACTACGTTCAGTTGTTCTGAACTCGAAGCTACTGAGACTTTTTTGTGTATGTATCAATTACCTGTATTATGGTACTACTTTCTAGCATTATATCCTTACCTGGATCGGAGGAAGTATTTTGAAAAATTAGTAACTATGCTTTTATGGAGTGAATGATGATGCATAAATGATGGAGAGAAAGGCAGAAGAAACAGGAGAGCTCCGAGAAATCCTCCGCAAACTTATCTCGACCACGTGGGTCGGGAATTTGAACCCGGTTCCTAGAGGTCGAAGACAGTCAGTGGCAGACACAGGAAGTCTGGGGGTGGGGGGGTCAGTTCATATCCCATAAGTATTTTTCTCTCTATAAGTTTCAGATCCCGTAAGAAAATGCAGGTTAGACTAGAAAAACCAAATTAGTTGGGCCGAAGCGATCACACTCACAAAATTCGAACAAGGAAACAAAATTCAGATCTTGAGAAATTCTACTTTCGTTACAGTGCAATTGGAGATTGGAACAGTATACCCGAAGGATCTTTCAGAGCCTTTCTTCTAAGTGTCCGAAGTTTTAGAAGTAAGTAAGAACAAGCTGAGAGTAATAGATGTTACAAGAGTAACGAAGTGCTGTGAAGTGCGGTGAAGTGTTGTGAAGTGCTGTGAAGTGCTGGCCAGTATAATTCAAAGCAAAACAGTATAGTGTAGTGCAGTCCAGTGAAGTGTAGTGAACGCGACCAGTGCCCTTTTAAAAAAATATAATTTAGCCAATATCTATGTAGTTTGTATTGATTTTATTATACTATATATATTTTTTTATATATGATTTTGCATTGTCATCTGTATTATTTTATTATTATTATTTTATTATTATTAATTAATTAACTGCCAACGAGTCATACCCAATTGCAGTTTAAATAAATGTATGTATATTGACAATGGAAATACTAATACGATATATATATATATATATATATATATATATATATATATATATATATATATATATATATATATATATACACATATACATATCGTGGAATAGTGTTATTAATTACCACTCGTGTAATGGAAACTTCCTTATACATTTATCGGGAATTTCCAAAGCGCTCGTGATATTACCTGCGACAATAATTTTGAATAAATTGACAAAAAATTACACTAATGTCTCTGTGAAGAGACATGACCCTCTCCCCTTCCCCGGATCCGCCATTGAAGACAGATAGTCCGCTTCATCAGAGGCCGTCCTCGTTGTCCATTTGTCTATTTAAAGCCGTATATCCTTTTAGTTCGCAGCCGCCCTCCGTGGCCGCCCCTCGATGTGCGTCAGGTGACGTGGGGGGCGGCGGCCGCAGGCGGCGCCCGGCGCGTTGTTTGCCAATCCCGCGCTCAACCCCTTCTTTCAATTACCGAAGCGCCAATTAATCTTGTAGTGCTGGCAGGCAGCGAGTGGGAGGTCTCCTATCTCTGTTGGAGGTCTGAGCTTCAAATCGCGTCATCAAATCGGCCACAATTGTCCGTGTTTATTCTCAGATTCCACTCTAATCAACACGATGAACGTCTTATCGGACAATTACTGCGTGTCCACGATTATTTTTGTTCCATTCATCCAGTATCAAGTTTGTAGTGAGATGTGCTTAATGCAGGCACTCATTATGGTGGCCCTCAACTAAGACAACTTTCAGAACAAAATAAAAAATTAGCTTTTCTGATAGGTAATGATCCAGCCATCGCGAATATCCCGATCACGATAAAACAAGACGGCTTTATTTTACAGGCAAACGGGTTGTAAGAAACGTCAAAGTAATCACTCAACTGACTGGCAAGCGAGAGGTAGGGAGAGGTCGATATTGCTTCTCGAAATAAACACGCAACTTGACACAGCTAAGGGCAATGCGATTTTTGAATTGAGGGTATTGGAGCACAAAGGATATAAGTGGCCTACATGTGGTACTGAGAAAATCGAGTTCAAAGTTGAGTTACTACAGAAAGCGCGATTGAAGTGATTATCGTTCCACCCCTACAACTCGGCAACTGTTTGAGCAAACGAAATACCACTTGATGACGAAATAAAATGTGGTTTTTACTTTAGACTCCTACCCCTAACTCAAAATTTCACGAAAATGCATCTCAATAACGTGGAATAGCGTTTCATAATAATAATTAATAATTTAAAAAATACATAATAATAATATAATATATACATAATATATAATAATTTAAAAAATACAGATAATAAAGTGCTTTTTTACCTACAATTGAAAGATTCTATCTATTTTTTCCCATTTATTATTCACTATTGAAAGTATTTGTTACTATTCATAAATAATATTTTATTCTTTTAATTGAAAAGAAGAACAGTTCTTCTTTCCGCAATTGCAATACTACATAGAAGTATTAAGAGGCTGAAGGGGCATGAAAGAACACGATTACGCATTGCTCTGTATATAGCAATAAATTCATTATTTTTAATTTACTTATTCATTATTTTCATTATAAATTATCGATGCTCGAAGAAAAAGTAATCCAAAGAGTGGTATTTCCTTAGAGGTAGGAGAGAGAGAGAGAGAGAGAGAGAGAGAGAGAGAGAGAGAGAGAGAGAGAGAGAGAGTACTCTTCGTGGCTGATAGTTACCGTACTTCCTTTGTGGAACTATGGGTACTCAAAGTGACTGTTTACTCAATGTGATTACTCAAAGTGAATGACTGTTTGAAGGGAATATGAGATTTAGTCGTAGAACTTTTGAGTTGAAAAAAATCAACAACTGCTATGAAATTCAAGAACATCAGTCGTGATTTTCATCTACTTTTTAACGCGGAAGAGAATGCATTCTGGTGCAGAATGAAGTTCAAAGTATGTTAGACAAGAAGAGACAATGAAATACATGTATATAAATAAGTAGATCGTGGAGTGACAGGAGAGAGATACGTAAGTAGTCAGAAAAATGATAATACACTATTGATTTTTATATTGTATATTCTTCTTGGTAAAAGGTGTTTTCAAAAAAATGTATTCCCTCGAATAATGACTAAACAAAAAAAAGAGTGGCATTTACACTGTCAAGAAAGAGGTAAGACACATACGTGACAATCGTGGACTCTACGAATACCTTAGCATTAGGGAGGGACGACGAGGGGCAGATTTTGTTGCGTTAATGGAGCAAGGGCATATATCCCAGTTTCTGGAAAACTCGTCGCTCTTTTTCATACTTTGAAGGAACCATAAACGGAGCACAATAATACCCGGAAAGAACAGAGTTCAGTGGAACAACAGCGCATCGAGGACAAAGGAAGATCAAGAGGTCTTTACTTGCGCGCGGAATTCGAGAACGCGAAAAGCCGTTAACATGGCCGCCGCCGCCGCCGAAGAAGAAGTAGCAATTATTTATTAAACCGTTGACATCCGTCGTGACGTGGTCGCATCAGCTCTCGAGGGGACTCGCAAAACAAAAGCAAAACGGGTGGCGCTGCGGCGTCGCCGGCGCTAATGGTCGCAATTTTTCACTTCGCCTGGCGCCAAGTGCGTCCCGCGAGGCGCGCGGGGGCGGGGATGGGCGGTGGAGGGGGATTGGAGGGGGCGAGGTCGCGGGAGGGGAGGGACGGGTGCGTGGTGAGACTGGGGCAGGAGCTGGAAGGGGCAGGAGGGTGACGTGGGAGGGAAGGGGAGGAGGGGAGGACGAGGAGGGGAGAAGGGGAAGGCGCGCTTATGGACATGAGGCGCCAACGCACTCTGGCCTGGACCGCTTGTGTACAGTGGGGTGCTTCCCCCAAACACTTCACAGGAAAGTAAGAAAAGGATGGAGTTTACTTGTCGTATTTCATCAACTAACACATAATTTCTTTTCAATTTGATCAATATATCTTACAGAAAATAATTTTGAAGTCAAGATAAGTATGGTACTGCAATAAATATCCGGTCTGATTGCTATGAGCAATGGTTTCCATGTGAATGTTAGAGGTAGAATATGGACATTGCACGGCGCGCGATATTTCCTTCCCTACCCTGACTCCATTTCACATCCATAGGGCGACGGTTGGGCGTCAGGCTGATCGCCATCCCTCAAATGACCCGTTCCCCACTGATACAAAGAAATCTCCGATAAGCTTAGCAGACCTGGAATTCAGCGAACACGCTGTGAATTCCTACAGAAACTTTGCGGTTTATAGTCGGTGCCCGGAATTTAAAAATTCAAATATTCAGATTCCTAAATGGCATATACTAAAGAAATAACCCTGTCTAAAATTGAATAAAATATCTCTTTCGGTTATTCATAGGGGTTGGATTTTGATGACCTAAAACATCACCAAAAAATGACCAATAAAATGCTCTTAAAGTGTTTTAAAAATGTTCTAAAAGCAAAGAAAGATTACATAAATTTGTTATCAAAACCATATCAGATGAGTAATTCAATCTGTTGGATATGTTACTGATGTTTTTGAGGCTTCTTTCTTTCGTTCAAGTCAACTCAGCTGGCAAAATTCTGATTTGAACTGGGCAAGGAAATCTTTGTCTTTAATTATCGTGCAATCTGATGAACCGACAATTGTGCCGAAAGCGTTACAGAAATCTTAGATTACATACTCACAACTGCTGACATTATAATTTATGAGCGAAGAAATTGACTAGGCTTTTCAGGAATTCTGTGAATAAAATTTGTTGCATCTCGTAAATATTATTTGAAGGAAGTACCATTAAAATGATAGTAAGATCGACGAAATCAGCGAAAAATGCTATAAAAATGACAATAAAATGTTTGACTTACTAGTGTATTAATAATGACTCATTAGTCGAAATTGAAGGAAAATACAAAAAAAGTTTTACAAAAATGAGTCATTTCCTTTTGCCGTAACATAAAATGAATTTATATACTAAAAGGAATCGTTATAAAGCGAAAAGGAAAAAATGACATTTCATTAAAATATGCCCCCTAGTTATTAAAATGAAGTCGAAATATTGATTGGTTTGTTATTGCCTCTTTGCGTATGTGCCTTATAATAAAAATGTTTAATTAGTTAATCGTGGATTAACCGTGGCAAACAATGAGGTACACGTAACGAAAGTAAAGAAGGTGTCACCTACTCCTAAAGTAAAGAAGGGCTCCTTCTACAATGCACTTCGCGTTTACGGAGCAAGAAGTTAGAGAGTTCGTTCCAGTGACTTCAAAGGTACATCTTGTTTGGTACCGGCTGAAATAGCTCAGGGCGACAACCGTCTCTGATTGGAGGTCCTAGGGTTTGCGTTCCGGATTTTCAAGACTTAAAGCTAAATTGAATCCATCTTCTGTTTGTTGTCTAGATTGAATTCATCTTCTACTGTTCGGGTGCTCAGATCGGTAGTTTTCCGCGGTTTCTCCAATCAATACCAAGCGCATAGCAGATCAGTTCCAAAACAACGAACTATTGGAAGCGCGCAATGTTTCCTTTTCGACCATTGACCCTTCCTTTTCCCTTTCATACACACATGTGCTACACTAACTCACATAACGGGAGACCAGCCGGAAGTAAGGAGCTTGTCTGGACTGATGCGATTACTGGAGAGGAAGAAATCCTACACATCGACGTTTAGCTATTTTCATGATCCAGCGGGCGAAGAAACCTCCTCTAAACCCTGATCTGCCGCCTCCTCCTAAACATGCACAACGCTTACGGGACCTATGAAAATAGTTGTGGCGTCACGAAACACTCACTCACAAAATACTTCGTTACAAAATGAAATAAAATACCTATGTCAGTTATTAAAATTTACTAAATTATTGAATGATTTGCTAATGGCTTTTTGTGAGAACAAGAATTGAATAATAGTAGAACAACTCTGACACACAATAAGATATAATTAAAGTAAGGGCCTGCGCGAACTTCTACTCTGCATGGGTGAAGTGAAAAGTAAGAGCTGTTTCCCAAGATTTAAAAAATTCTATTATTACAGTTTTAATTATTATAAATTTACATATTCTAAGCAAATGACATCATGATACCACGTTTCGATAACATTGGTTCTATTACTATCTTCACGTACTGTAACGATCATCCATTAATGACATAAATAACATACCTTGGAAAATAACTTATTAACATAGTGTGTACTCAAAATGAAAAGATGAGATCTACAGAAATTTCAACAAATCACCTGGCTTAACATTTTGCTCGTCTGGAATCGCAATTCTGATCACTGTTTATCCCCTCGGGCGAAATCAGCTTCCTCCTCTGCCTTGCCTTCCCTTCCCTTCCCCCTCCCCCAGCGCTCTCGCATTCCCCACAAGCGCCGTTCGCCTCTTCGAGCAGCAAAGAGAATTTTGTTTTGCCCAAATAAAACTTCGCACGGCATAGACGGTACATTAACAGAGAAACACGATACGCAAAAACGAAGAAACTTCCATTAACAACGCCAAATAACTGCACTCAACATTGTATCGGACTTAAGATTTTGTAACATATCTATTCTAGAGTGAATGGGTGTGTATTTATATAGTTATTTTACTCCTTCAAGGGAAGAAGTAAAGATTTCATTCCTAGACGTGAAGGATAGTAAGGAACATAAAATTTGCACGGTAATTTCTTTCTTAAACCCTATCATGCCCACGTCAGACGGAAAAACACGCTTCATTATACAGCGATTCCATCTAGTTGGCAAGTCGTGTTCGCTCCTTCGGTGTAAAGCTAACTTCAGTTAATGCGACTTGAATGCGTGATGGAATTTTAAACAAATGCAAACACGGTACGCACGATAAGAAAAAGAGAAGAGCAAACTACAGGCACTCCGGCGCACACCGTGGTGCAGTAATGGGCAGGTGCAGTAATAGGCAGGTGCACTAAACGTGCATGGAGGAATGTTACTCAACTCTGCGCTGATTCAGAAGTTGGAATTATGTCGTAGCCGATTGCATATAGAAAGTGATTCACACGTGATTCCAAAGAGATTGAACAAACGAGATAGCAGGAAGCTGAAACATGCTTATAAACGTTTTCTTAGTTCCCGTTCGAAAAGTAGAACCTTGATATTTAGAAATCTTAATGAATTTTATTTGATATCTTCCAACCTACAATGAATCGCTGCTACTTGAAAACTACCAAATGATCACTTCTGAAATTCTCTCTTCATCATATTAAGCTTCTTCCGTCATTTACGACTCCACTATCGATATATATTGAATTCTACCGCCTCACAATGCGGTCTGCTGAAATATTTCCTATTGTATCTAGTCCTCTCGAGGAAAAAAATTAGATACTTTTCATGGTCGACTTTTTATAACTTTTTATCGTCAGTTTTTACTTTCTCGCTCTTACTTTGTAAGATGAGATGGCATTTTAATTGTTCCGTTACAATAAATCGTTTAACAGATTTTCTCCAAAATTGATATAGGAAAATTATATGAAACCTCAACAACATTTTCAACAATTTCTTAAAAATTTATACCAAAATTTTGATTAAACTTTGTTCTCGGGTAATGTAAAGGATACTTAAGAGATTGGTGCAGGTTTAATTTTCGTTGAAGTCCTTGATTTTTTAAAAATTGCAAACGTTCAATTCTTTTTCCGGCGACTTTCTTCAACTACAATATTGAATATTCTTTAATTATTTTTACTTAATGAATATAATTATTTAATGAAATCTGTTCTTCAAAAACAGATCTTGAAATAGGTGGTGTACAATTTTTCGAAATTTCAGTATGTCTCACGTAATTTTGTGTGGAATATAGGTAATTTTAAATTTTTTAATCAATTTGTTGTTAAAGAAATGGCTCCAAATTTTATATTTAAATTTTTTCTCTCTTATGTGTCAAAGGACGGTAAAAAAGGTGGTGCAAGTTTCATTTCAGGCGAACTCTCTGTATTTTCGAAACTTTCTTGAATTCTCCTTATTTTCGAGAGATAACATTTCAAAACTACAAAATTGAAGCTACACATTTTTGTCTTAATCAAAATATGTTGTAAAAAACAGCTCTTTAAGAAAGGTCTTGTACAATGTTTTGAAAAAACAAGTAGGCTTTGCGAAATTTCTGCTTAAATTAATGCAATTCAAAAAATCTTTTTCTCCAAAATTGATCCTTTTTTTTCCTTTATATTTTTACCCAGATAAAAAAGTGCCGCTTAAAAGATTGACATAGTTCCGTTGATCTCTCTGAATTTTTAGAAACTGCGTGTTGGAAATTCCCCGTAAGTCGAAATGGCCGCCGGAACTTGGCGACCACCAGGGGAAGATCACAGTCACGTCCCGTGATAAAAAACATGCACTACACACGCGGGGTGCGCCCAGAATCACTAATTAAACAATCAATCAATTTAATATTAAACCATTCTCACAAATAATTTTGAAAAGTGTGAAAATGATTTGGTTTCCTTTTTTAATTCTGTGGTTCGAAATTCTTTTGTCAGCTCTTCTAAATTCTTTGAGGTTTTCAAATTTAGTAGATTCAAATTTAAAAACGTATTTTTCTGAATTCTTCGAATAACAAACACGAGGATGGAAATCGTAGTTTTTGCTACTCATGGCTACTTGAAGTCTTAGCTGTTCGTGAGTAATCTATTTATTTCTGGATAATGTACAGCGTAGTATGCTCAGTGATTAACAAACAATATTAAGAATTGAAAACGTACTGTTTATCAGTACCAACTAGTTCACATTGATTCCTAAAGCTGAGCACTAGTCTTTCGGCTGACTCGTTACTACAATACCATACTGTGGAATACTTGTCAACATTCTACCAATAAGGAATAAAAGGTTATTACCCACCTGGAATTTTGAAAAAAAAAAAAAAAAGAAAAACTCCAATTTAACATATTTATTACCACCATCAAAATTGTGGAAAAATTATTTTCGAAATCGACTAAAAACATTATTCAATATTCAAACTTCGCGCGCGATGCGCTGTTGTGACTTCGTACAATATGTTTATGGCGAGCTGACTGTGTCTCATGATATCCAAAAGAAACGGTAATGGACCGATTTATTGTTCGAGGGTTGCGAGGTATACGAAAGAATGACAAACCTGATGAATCTTTCAGTTAAGGACGGAAGAGGAGCATTCTGCAGCCTGCGAGTTCATCGGACTTAACCTCGTTAATGCAAACCCGAAAACTTTGAAAACGGATGTAGAAGGGATCCCATCTCTTTCTGGCAAGTAAAAAATATATAGAAATAAATTAATAATGTGTTTATATAAATTATTAATTAACGTGTTGAATAAACTACATATTTTATACCGTTATCATGATTTTTCTTTATGAAAACTTAAATACAAGAAAAATTACATGCCCCCACCCATGGTACTATCCACCTGAAATTTATGCTTTTCGCCGGCCTTGATTGTGGTCTACTCTATTGTGTTAAACCGACGCGAAATATAAATAATTTATTTACACTTAATACGTCGGCAGTTACAAATGCGGCTTTGAAGTAAGATTTATGAAGAGTCGAAACGTCGGCAGCTAACAGAATACAACTATGTATTCGTACTATGAAGTAAATATATATTATTTATGAAGATCATTTAATTCATAAATTAAATAACCCTTATCTGTTTGAAGATTAACATCTAATTATACTAAGCCAACCTTGTCCTGCAAGGTTTTTTACCGTTTCATCAAGGACTAACCACGTACGTTTGGGTGTACACATACGAGTACATTGATCATCGGGCTGGGAATCGCCGGCGCGGCACCCCCGTGCTGTGTATGTATGTGCTCTGTATAATGCATTCGAGAGGCTTCCGAGACTTCGGAGTTGGAAGCCCTCTCTGGGCACGTTCTCGGTCCCCCATCGCCCTTCGAACTGGATGTGGACAAGTCACAAATCGAGCGCCATTGGTCTTCCGAAACAGGTGGGTTCGGGCGCTCCTTAGGCTCTGGGAACCTGAGTTTGGTCGATAGAAAAGAAACTAAACGCGCCGGTGTGGAGGCAAGTCCCTTGGGCTATTTGCCCAAGGTTCAGTGTAGCACGTCCCCTCCCCCCCACGCAACACCTCCTTCGAACCGAAAGGAACCGACTGGGGTCTTCAGGACGCAGAGAATTTCAGTCTATCTGCCCACTCCCCATTCCAGGCAATAACGACGCGAGTAACGCCGAGAAAGCGAACAGCTGGATAGGAGTTTTCTGTTGTCTATCAGCGATTGTCAACGGACATAAGCTCGAACTCCACCCGCGATCAGCAGGCTCGCTCTCGCCCCCGAGCACTAAGTAGATGAGCACCGCCAGGAAACTCAGAAAACGCGTGATCGTTCACCCGAGCTAGAACACGGGACTCAGCCTCTCGTGCTGAGCGCGGAATTGGCTTTATTATTGATGGGCAAATTTTATAAATACGTATCTCAAAATTTGGCCGCTTGGAGATACTAACGTCACCCGAAATATAAGATCAGTTTCCACCCACACATATCACAGGAATTAACTGAAAATTTATTCAAATGGCGATAATTAGTCACATTTATCACCTAATGAAAATATTTCAACTTTTTACTCTCTTCTAAAAAGTTACAAATTTTGAGATAAGTGTAGATAAAATTTAGCCATTGATATATTTATTATGATGCCAGTTCATAGCCTTGTGAACACCTGCAATGAACTAAGAATTTTGATGGATTGATTATTGTTATATTATGATATGAACAATGATGAAGCAATGTTACAATCAGAGGTAGGGCAAACGGAATAATCTGGAGATAGACAGACGCTAAGGGCTACAACTGATGTAGCTAGACTGCTGGGTCGATTTCAGCCGCTGTCTGGAGGATAATTTTAACATCCGGTTGCTCTGATTGATAGTTTTTCGTGGTTTCTCCCATCAACACAAATGCGAATGCTGGAATAGTATCCTAAGAATCAAACCACGGATCGTAGGCGATCGTTTCTTCCTTTTCCTTGTCCTATCCTCACCCCTTTCTTACACACACATACGTTCACGTACAGTACACTATCACATTTGACGAGAGACCAGTCCGGAGCTTGGAGTTTGTCCCGTCTGGGGCGGTGCCCCGCTGGTGGCAGACACCTGGTTGGAAAAAATCCCCACAAGCCGCCGTATGTCCGCCACAAGCCCTACACTGATGGGACTAACGACCTTAGCGGTAGATGCGCCCGGAATAACTAATCAATCAATCGAGCAGCCTCTCCCCCACGGCAACCGCATCGCGCCGCGCCGCGCCGCGCCGCGTCGGGGTGCCGCATCCCCGGCCGCGGATCCCGCGACGCCGGTGGAGAGAGCGCGCAACTGGGGCGCTCGCCACGCCCCCTTCGCAAGGCTCGCGAGCTGCAAGGGCGTTCAACCGATCTACCGATATAAGACGATAGTGAAGCTCTTTAACGAACGAGCTATTAGACGCTTCTAAATGCAGTAGAACAGAGATTTCCGAGCCATGTCTCGCATCGACCTCTTTTAAAAGAACAATTTGCGTCATCGATCCCCTTCAATTGCACTTTCTCGAATTATTACGTACGTAGTAAAGAGAAAGTATTCTACTCCTGCGGTGGAAATCGGCAATTTTTCAACACAAAAACTCGAATGGTCGGGGTCTCGTAACGAAAAAGTGGATAAATCTCGTTGTTGTAAGTAGTAAAGTACTTTTTCTAACAAGTTCTGGAGTCAGAATCCACGGTCTGTGATCCTTGATACCGAGAAATCGATTGATGGCAAAAGTCTACTTGTCCGTCTGTGGTCAACGCTAGAATTGCATAAGTCTATTTTTTGTTTAAATCCATGAATTTTCGTAAATCGCAAAGGTCCAAACTTTTTCGGCGCCTTCCTACAACTACTGTGTTGAAAAAAAGATATTGTTTTGTACATAATTCAAATAGAGATCTTGCAATAAGGTCATACACAATTTTTTAAAATGTGAGTAGATTTCGCCTAATTTTGTGTGAAATATAGGCAATTTTTAAACCATCATTTCTCAAAAAACTGTTCCAAATTGTTAATTTATATTTTTTCTCGTTTTTAGCAAAGTACGGTGAAATATGTGCTGGTCCTGTTTTCAGCAAATTCTTTGTGTTTTCGAAAATTGCAAAAAAAGTGCAAAATAGAATATTGATAGAGAATTTTTCTTAAATACAAAATGTTCGAAAAAGTTAAACCTTTAAAAAAGTTCAATATTTTTTAAAAAAGAGGAGGTTTTGTGAGGAAATCTACTCAAAGTTAATGCAATTATTTAAAAAATTCTCAACAATGGCTCCAAAATAGTCAAAGGACACTTAAATAATTGCCCAGGTCTAATTTATGTTAAACTCTTTGAATTTTCTAAAATTGCAACAGAAGTTTTTAAAATGTTTTATTAGTTTTGTGCTATTCCTACAAGTATCATTTTGAATTTTTACAGACATACAAATATTTTCCAAAACGAAATCAGAGATTTTAACTGAATATTTCAATTTTTAGTTATAGTAATTAAGAAAAATTCCAAAAGAGGAGAACAATTTCTAATATATTATTAGATGTTTCGAAGCTTTATACCAAAAAAAATTCATTTTCAACTTCTGTAATATTTTTTAATCAATAGAGTGTTAAATATTCCAGTGCAATTTTGTCTTTCCACTGATAACTGAAGTATTTTTCAGACTACTCGAAGGGCCTTGTTTACTTATAATACGGTTTTACTCCGAGTTTACTTTCAAAGTAAAACTGTCAAATTACATCTTTTCTTACCCATCCATATAATCATATTTTTAGTGAAATTTTTCCGCGTTCTTCGGTAGGCTAAATGCACGTCGTCCATCTCAAATAACACTGTAAAGATCAGAAAAGTTTGGAGAACGCTGTCACATGCTTCTAATTGAGAAATATGTTCATATAAATTGCTCACAGTACTGCTTGGTTGAACTTTTAAGATGATTTATCTGCTTTAAAAGATCAATCTAAAATCGAATTAATACGCAAAATTTCGATGTGATGTTTAGTCTTCTTCAGATGGAGAAAAAATCAAAACTTCATGTCATAATCGGGGGCTGGAGGTCCACTTAACAACATTAAACGGGGTCCATTCCCTTCTTAATATTTAGTGAAATGAAAATGGTGGAGAGTTCCTAAAATTAAAAAAAAATTGTAAACTAATAGAGACAAACAATCTGAAAAGTATCAATTTTATCAACTCAACTCTGTCACCTTGTTAGGTAACTTCTTGGATAACTACAATGGAGATAGTGTGTTCCGCACAATATTTGTTTTCATGATGCGATCTTGTTACTGCGTAACATAAGTTAATAATAATTAAAATTGTTCAAAGAATTAATCAACCCGACCGAAAATTGAATCAAGCCTTGACTCGAGACAACTGGGCGTCAAGAGATTCCAGTTTCGATTCACGGTCAGCGTGACTAACGCTTTGAAGAATTTCAATAGAAAAGTTCAGTATTTTGTAAGAACGCATATTTTCATCGATTATATTCCGCAATATTTTACTATATGTTTAACTAGAAACAAATGCCAAAACATAATAAATGAACACAAAACATTTTAAATTAAATGCAAACGAACGACAAATATGGCTGCGGCAACTGAGCTATCAGTGTTTTTTACACGGTCTGTTCCTTTGAGAAATTTAATCATTAAAATACTACAAATATGACACGAGTTTATCGCCTATTCTGTCCCGAGACGCGCTGAAAACGGACCAGTGAGCATCGACGAGTGCGTCGCTAGCGGGTGGCGGCGGCGGCGGCGGCGCCGGGCGCTCGTTACATCACCCCTTGGGATAATTAAAATTAGCGGGAGCGATAACCCCGGCATTCCGCAGCAGCGGCTCGGCGCAGCGGGGAGTGGAAGCGGGGCGGGGAAGGGCGGGGCGGGGCGGCGCGGGGCGGGGGCGCGCGCCCTAGGGAATTGCCGCCGCCGAGGAGACCCTAGAGACGCCGGGGAATCCCCGGGGCGAGGCGCAACGCTGAGGACTTTAGTTTTTACTTCCTCGTCTTAAGAACATACTTCTTAAGAAGAGAAAGCTATATGATGCTGAGGGAAAAGTGGCAAAGTTTTGGCAGAAATATTGGCGGATCCTGGTCAAGAAAATGTGGATAAATTCAGTTGCTAAATTTATAAAACAAAATCCTCTAACACGTGGTGTAACTAGAATTCGTGTTTTGTGAGTCCTTGACACCGAGAAATCGATTGATGGCAAAAGATCCGTCGACCATCTGTCAGTCAACAATGCTAGCGAATAAACCAATTTCCTCCAAAATTGATTTTCAGCAATCAATCTGCCTGATGTCGCGGTCCCTTGAATTCGAAACCGATTTTTAATTTTGGAGGGTACTTTACATGAAGTCCCTGGGACATTTTCCAAATTTTCAAAAAAAAATTGTTTCAAAGTTTTTATTAAAGTTTGTTATTGAGTAGTGCGAACGATATGTAATAGAATGGTGTAGGTCTGATGATCGTTGAAAACTGATTTTTCGAAAGTAGCAACATTTCAATTTTTGTTCGGCGCCTTCCTACAACTAAAGTATTAAAAATAACGATTTTTCCCTTAATCAAATCTGTTCCATAAAGATATATTTTCAAAAAAGGTTATAGACAATTCTTCAAAAAATTCAGTTTTACAGAAAAATAATGACTGAGATATGTGAATTCAAAGAGAAATTGCAGTATAATTAGTATTACGTAAACACTACGAACATGTGGCGTCACCGACGCTGTGAACTGCTTTAAAAATAGTTTCGTGTTGAAACTTTCTTTCACACTTCATTTCTTTAATGCCTAGCTTCGTTCAAATATGTTCTTTCATTATCTGGCATTCGACTTATCAATGAATCGTTGTAGCTTATAATGTTATTCTCCTGTTCAAAAGGTCCCAACTCCCTACCACCTTGCGTGTTACCTACACACAGGATATGAGCTAGTAATATTGCAATTTCCAAATTATAACCGCCGTAAGAAATACTTACAGGAATTGGTGATGTGAAAAGTTCAATTTTAATACAGCTACACTTTTTATGCTTTTTGCTAACATGCACAAAAATACACAGCACATTTACATTAGTACAAATGTTAAATGCAGAAATGAAGATCATTCCCAATTAGTTCCGACAATTCGGTCACATCTTTTACAACTACATTTGATTCTTCCCCGGATTTGCTTAACATTTCCTTATTTTTCTCTCCTAAGTTTTCAAGAAATTAAAACTCCACAAACTCAGTCTAATATGTGTTCACCTCTTATTCTTTTGTAATTGCTCTATTAATCGTTGCAAATCAATATAAACATTAAAAGGCGACTATTTTTTGTGTTTATATGAACAAGGTGTTAGTTAAGTTATGGACCACATTCATTTGAAAATCAGTTTTTTCACACTTATGTAAGAAATGAGAAGTAAGAAGTGAGAAGTCGAACATTCATTTTCTGGTTTTACTCACAGTTTTGTTTTCTCTGTATTTATTGGAAATTCTTCAAAATTAATAACTTCTGAAGCAATACTGTTCGAAGGTTTTTGCAAATTTATTTTTCTAAATACGACAATTCGAATCCGAATTGAAATGAAACCTGCAGAGCGATGCATTTGGTAACTCAATTGTTCACTTAATATCATTGTTGCCAATGTCGTGAAATAATATGATTGTTATAGAGTGAACATTGCTTTGGGAACTGGCAATTAATCAACACCACCTACATAGTACGTCGTACCTTCGTCAACCACATTACTGTGGTTGTACTACTGACAGCATAACATTACTAATGTGAGTTGTTGAGAATGTTATAAGTAATATGCCTGAAGATAGAAAAACTCAGAAACGTTGCTGATGCATAAATAGAAATCAGTTGTTTAAAAAACTGTGTGAAGCTTTATTTGGAATAATGTATATATAAAAAGACAACTTTTGTAATTCGCAAAACTGTATTACGTACCTGCTTTAAATAAATAATTTTAAAAATTAAAGTAATCAACTTTACTGCATCACGTCTCATTACTCTTCTCTTGAGTAAAATTGCATTATTCCTGAACATAGAAATTGTCTACTATTAAAACTTCAACTTGAAATTTTCAAGTGCACCGATCCTATATTTACTAGCATTCATGTTGTGCACGTCGCAATTCGTCGCGTCAAATGCTAAGGTCACAATTCCCGTAAGTATATTCGTGCGTTGTTGCGATAAATAGCGGTGATCATCCCCCGCTGGATGACGAAATCCGGCGTCCACCTGAATGTCGACTTGCGGGGTTTTCCTCAGCCAGGTATTTCCTACCTTTGGGGCACCACCCCAGTCGAGACAAGCTCTAAGCTCCAGATTGGTATTCGTATATGTGATAGTAAAGTGCGTGTAAATGTAAGTGTGTGAATGTAAGGGCGAGGAAAGGAAAGGAAGAGGAAGGAAGGATTTCTTAAGGTACTGCTCCGGCGTTTGCCTGGAGTTGATCGGAGAAACCACGGAAAACTACCTATCAGAGCAGCCGGCCTCTAAGATTCTCCTGCAGAAAGCGCCTGAACTGGACCTAGCTGTTTAGCTAGAGAGAAAATTCTTCCATCGGGATTCGAACCCGAGGATCTCCCGTGCACTGCAGTGACATCTGTTGATGCAGTGAGCCAACTTTGCTGGTCCGCCCATTAGAAACTATTTTTTTCTACAACTTAATCGTATAAATGCGAGGTCGGTCTGACTTACTTGTCTCCTAAAATAAAACGCGGCACCATGAGGAGTCAATGAGGAGTCGCGTATAGTGAGGATTTTCACTTGCGGAGTCATTTGGGTGGGCTCCCCATGTGATCCTTTCTATAAATTATATAGAAATATAAAGAAAGATGATGGTCTTGTAAAGAACTGAGAGATACAAAATATTGAAATGTTGCTAGTGCCACTGCAAAGGGAGAATACAATGTCCCTTTCAAACACAAGATGAAAAATCTTGAAGCTATGTTATTAGGAAAATAATATGCAAGCACGCAACCCGCCACACAGGTGAAGAACTCGGATACGATGTGTCCTTGATCCTTCCAGCTAGTCCTTGTGTATCCCCAAGCGTACACGAGTTATGTTTCTTATGACATAACCACAAACGTTTTTGGCCGTTTTATCATATTTTTTGAGGGTACGTCACTCCCTAGCATGGATTGTCAGAGTCTTTCAAAGTAAGCTCTATCTCTCCATGTTAATTTGGCTGTCCATTTCATCCATTATTTCGTAAAATATTTAACCTAGCGCTGTAAACTTTTAGCAACAACTTAATAGAAATGTGTTAAGTAAATACAAACAGAATTATATCTTTTGAGTTGTTTTTAGTAATTTATAGCATATTTAAAGGAAAAGGCAAAGAAGCATGAAACTTACTGTACTAAGTTTGCTTCCAAATATTAATTATCACTTACGTGACCTCTCACAAAAAACTGAAAACTATCACTTGAGTAGTTTCAGAGATAACGGGACTGCACACCAGGCGCCAAAATTAGGAAGTTAAAATCCGAAATTATCAGTTCATCGTCATTCATACAGCAACCGTCTAAGTTGCGACTTAACCGGTCATTCCTAACATTAACCACGTTTTGGACTTGAGCCGTAGCACACAGCCGCGGGGCGTATCGCGGTTTGGTGTGGCGTGGGGGTGTGGTGGAGTGGGGCGGGGTGGATCATGGCGGAGCGCGGTGGGGCGGTGACACCGAGGGGGTGTGCTGGGGGTTCCGGGCCAGCCCAATTAGTGTTTCCGAGCGGCGATGGCGCCGACGCTGGCGGCGCCGCCGACGCCGCCTCCGATAGGCCATGCGTGCGCGCCGCGATAGCGCTTTGCCGTCCTCGCTGCCCGCCCCGCCCCCCTCCGCGCCACCCGCCGCGCGCCGCGCCGCGCCGCTCCGCGCTGCCAGAACCCGCAGCAAACGGACAAGCTCTGCGGAAGATCCTCGCCCCAAGATTGGTGGCTGTTCAAGTTCGTAACTTGAAGAAAAAATGGGCAAGGCAATACAAACATTTGGAAAGAATTAGCAAATGAAGAATAGAAAATTGATGAGGAAGTTGTGACAGTCACAAATTAGGCCACATCATCCACAGGTAGTCTTCTGCTAAACGAAAACTTTGGTTGAAGTCTAATTACCTTGTTTCTTCCCCAATAACATGCCAAAATCAAAATATTAACATTTACGGATAGCAGGAAACTTCCTGTGACGAATGTGGCTTAACCTGTTACTCCCCAAGACATTACTATGAAATATAATAAGAAAATTACAAAAAAACAAAACAACAACATGAGCTGGTAACCTGTTCAAATACGCTAAGAGACAAGGAGGGAGAAACATGAGTCTCAGCGAATGCGTTGGGGGTTCTAGTATCCTGCGCGTGTGCACAATACTAGTATAAATAAATGAAAATTGTAAATTCCATTACATCTTTAAATAGTATCGGACATGTGAATGAAAAGTGGTGTCAAGAGCATCTATAGTACGAAGACCAGAGAAGGTAAAATTTTATGCCCCAATATACAGAATTCCAGTAAATGCCTATAACACATAGAACATGTTAGCTGAGTTAAACGACACAGAAACTGGTGTTGACTTATAATATTCGCAGAACATCCAATCTCTAAAAGAAAATAATAGATCTTCCTTGAAAAAGTAAGGTGACAAAAATCTTGAACGAAACTAATTCCCGTTCTCCATTATTTTTAGTTTCCTTCTATGAATTTGGTACTTTTAACCGCGAATTGTTTCTTATAACCTGATTTGATATGTTGATATCCTGAAACAAAGTAATTTGTCCTTAACGTTTTATGTATTATTAAAATCCAGTAAATTGACAATGTTTCTTTATAATGTAATCCGAGACAGTTTGGTCCTACATAAGTAGTACGTAATATACTACATAAGTCGGATACTAAAGAAATCGATGTAATCTTTTTTTATCAGTTTCAAGGAGAAAGTTATAATAAATATAAGTCCTGGTGCACATGGATATTTCATTCATTCATTATAATCTTACAACTCAATTTATTAGTCATACATTATCGGTAGTATATACAACATCCTGCAGTACATATCATATCAACTGTGCCCTTCGTAAATTCCATTGCACTTTACAGACTATCACTACACTATTAAAATTGTCTTATTTCCTATTTTTCTTCCTCTCTATAGAACTTATAAATGTTTTATTAAGTTATGGGTAATAGAGTTAAGCTGAACATTTACAGACAACATTATAGAAGTCCTTAACACATATTACTCTGATGCAAATTTCTCCATGCACTTCGCCTTTTATCACAACATTCTAATATTATGAAATCAATCTGGAAAGATGTCATATAAATAGGGCAAGGAATGAGATGTGTTTTAGATTCTGCTACTAAATTGAAGTTTCAGGAATGTTTCGAAACAGTATTTTCCTGTAAAGTATCGCTGTAATTATACCACTGTCATGTCGAACCTTGCGTGTTGCAAGTAACACTCCCCCCTTGTACTTCAATTAATACTATGACCCTTTGAGGCATCGAGCTTCATTTGTTCAATTGATATCGCCGCGTTCATTCCACAGCAGCCAATCGCCTTCGTGTAGGCAACTTGCGGGAGTAACCACGATATACGCTACAAACACGCACATTTTGTCCTTCCTTCTTTTTTGTTGTTGGTGTGTGTAAATTTCTACTCGTCCTCCTCCTTTTTCATCGCCGCCTGTATTTTTTCCGAATCTGTTACTTCACTTCTTGAGAAGAATATCAGAGATATTTCTACAGAACTCGCGGATTTTTTGTGAGCACGAAGACCAGCCAAGTGGGAGTGGTGGTAACGGAAGTGTTGCTAGTGATTGTGGCGACACCATTGGCGATGCAAGCTATTGCAAGTCAGCAGCTGCAGATTTGCTAAGAATGAAGGAGGGAAGGTAAGTGAATCGGTAGACGTTTACGCAGAAATGTCTATTGCGTAAAGGTCTACAGACATTGGTGTCTACATGCAGTACTAAGTATGAAAGTCTGTTAGGCTTGTTAGTAAGTGTAATTATAAATTCTTGTTCAATTCCAAACATATATTTACAAAATATATGCAGTACATGAATAGGACAGAGTTTCATTAAAATCATTAATATGATTCTTCTAGTTCATCTCCTTGCAATTTTAGGCGATAACTTGATCGTCTCAAGTAGGCGAGTAATCATTTCGGTGTCTGTAGTCTTCATAGCGCGATAGCGATATTTCAACTTGCTTTCCATTGACACTATGCGATTGTTATAATTCAATTTCGTTGGTAGACATTTTAGCTGAGGGTGTTTAATCATTACACTTTAATATAGCTGCAGAGCACATTTTAATGAGACTTTTTTATTACACCTTAAAACAGACATTTTTCCTTTAGACCTAGTAAGTTTGAAGGACTTTATCATATATGTCGGAGGAGCAGCCGGGCGCTTTGGGCCTGTCCCGGCTGGGGCGGTGCCCCGCAGGCGTCGATACATGGAACGGGCGAATCCTGCAACCTAAGCGGGATCTCATCATCCGCGGTGGGACTCACCGCCATCTCAGGGGTGAACTCATTCACTACATTGGATGATTGATTGATAGATTAATGATTCCGGGCACGACAATGGCTAAGGCCATTATTCCCGTAAGCGTAGTTCATATTGTTTACCGCTTGAGCTGACGGTGATCTTCACCCACTAGATGGCGAGGCGCCGACCTTCCCGTTGGCATGTGGAATTTTCCTCAACCGGATATCTTCTACTAGCGGGACACCGCGCGCCAGATGGGAGAAGCTCGAAGCTTCCGGCCGATCTCTCGGCATGTGTGGTAGTGTAGTGCGTGTAAGTGTGAGTAAGTAAGGGGTAAGAAAGGACACGGAAGAGGAAAGAAAGATCGGGCACGTACGCATTAGACCCGTATGTGTAGTGCGAGTGTTGCTGCGGGAGATAGCTGTGATCGTCCCCCGCTGGATGGCGAAACCGGCGTCCACCTGCACGTCAACGTGCGGGGCTTTTCCCACCCAGGTTTCTCCCACCCTCGGAGCACCGCTCCAACTGGATGAAGCTCTGTACTCGCGACTGTTCTACCGATGTATGTGATAGTGTGGTACATTTAATGTAAGTGTGTGAAAGTAAGGATGAGAACAGGAAAGAAAAAGGAAGGAAAGATTTAGTAGAGCGAAAGGAAGAGTAGGAAAGGAAGACGAAGTAAATATTTCCTGCTCTGGTATTTGCCTCGTGTTGATTGGAGAAATCACGAAAAACTACCGATCAGAGAAGCCGGCCGCTAGAATTCTCCTTTAGACAGCGGCTGAACTCTACATAGCCATGTAGCAAGTGTCGAAAATCCGGCCGCCGTCGGGACTCGAATTCAAGGACCTTCCGGTCAGGTCGGAGGCACTGCAGTGACATCAGTTGATGGCCTTAGCCACCTAAGCCGATCATTCACTACACGAATGGAAGTAACGACCATCACAGGCGACGAGCCCGGACGCATCAATCGCTCGTCGGTGTGTGCTGCCGGGAGGCCTGCCAGCGGAGCAGGGGCAGGTGGCAGGGGCAGGGGCCACGGCGCCCCCCCTCGTGGCGCGCCGCAGGGCGCTGGTCATCCACGGAGGCGACGCGACGCGACGCGATGCGATGCGATGCGACGCGACGCGACGCGACGCGACGCGACGCGACGCGACGCGACGCGATGCGATGCGATGCGATGCGATGCGATGCGATGCGATGCGAGGCGAGGCGAGGCGACGCGACGCGATGCGATGCGATGCGATGCGATGCGGCGCGACCCGACGCGACGCGACGCGACGCGACGCGACGCGACGCGAGCGACGCGAGCGACGCGAGCGACGCGAGCGACGCGAGCGACGCGAGCGAGCGAGCGACGCGAGCGACGCGAGCGCGCAGCTGCGACGCGATGCGACGCGATGCGCTCGTTGCGTGCGGTGGGAGAGGGAAGGGGAGGGAAGGGAACGGCGGATGCAGGGATGCGAAGGCGTGACGGGCGGCGCGGCGGGCAAATGAACGGGGGAGGGAATGACACACATGAGGTCATTGGCGCCGCTCAGAATAGCGCCATGAATAGCAACGAAGAGTTAACAACGGCAGCTGATAGGGACAGGAACAGAAATAGGCGCAGTGATCTAGCCAGATAGCGCGGAGATTGAAAGGCACAGGCTGACGGAGTCTCCATACACCCTGAATAATTAGGAATACGCAAGAGAATTTCATGAATGTTAGAATGTCCCAAAAATCAACGGTAAAACTTCAGGACGGGATTCTTTAAACAGGAAGATGAAAGATAATTCATTGCAAAATGTGTACGGAGATGCTTTATTACGTATTTATTTTAAGTTTTCTATATACTTAACATAAGGAATACCGAAAGCGACTTCCACCCTCTACCTGACTGAATACAGGCCTCTGCTGGTTTACTTCTTGAGTGCCAAACTCATAAGGCAAATACGTAAATTTTAGTAAGCACTGTCTTACAGACTGCCTTCATGCAATCCAGACTGCATTACAATTACGTAATTTATGAAGAAGTCGTTTGTGAGTTAAATGGGGTATTTATATAAACATTATTAGCAACATTATTATTCATGTAACAATTGTGACTAACGTCTAGCATTTTAGTTCGGCAATCGTCATACCGCAACAATAATATTATATTTGAAAAGTCGCATTAATAATTGTTCAGATAAGTTTATAATTAAGTATTATTTACAAACTCATGTTGTTATGAACTTTCTCTATTTTTGTTATACCCTGTATATCGAGCGAAGATTTTTAATAGAGCTGTGGGAATACATAGAACCGGAAATTAATGGAATAATCTGCTACATACATCTTGTGTAGAGTAACATCTAACAGCTTATCTGAACTAACGGATGTGGCGCAGCCAGGGATCAGAATAACAGGATATGAGACAAGGCGTAAGAGGTTGCAAGGCTCAAGAGCCACCGAAGAGATGAGAGAAGCATATTATTCTAAGAAGATGGTGAAATTGAGGAACTACGATGGGAGCTCATGAATAAGTTGATAGAAACATGCAAACAGATGCGGGAAAAGCAGAAAATATAAGGGAATCGAAATTTTGTGACTACAACATTATTTACCAATAGCTACTTAGATCATTCCAATTAAATGTAATTGTTTCGTAGGTATGTTTAAATGAGCGCCACACCTCAAACACATGTACCTACGTCATTGGGCTAAGAGTTTTTGAATATTTGATATTGTGAGTCTATTTCTTCAGAAGGAAAACGTAGTAATAAAACGGGGAAATAAGTAGATCACTGCAATGATCTGTGTGGTATTTGAATTTATTTCAAGAATTGTTTGTAGTAAAGTAGTTGGCGTGGAGCATTTGTTTCTAAATGAAGGATTCTATGTTAATCGGTTTTTGGTAGACGGGTATTTGCAAAATCACACTCTCACTCAAAGAAAACCAGCGAAGCTTCAAAATTTGTTAATTCCTAGAAAAATTTGTAAAGAAGAAGCGTAAATAGTTTGAGAGAAGAAGGATTGTTAGCGCACTTACGCAGATACTTTCATAGTTCAGTTGCAGCACATGCGTCGCAGCAATTGTTTTTTTGATAAATGAAAATATTAGTTTACAAAATTCAAAAACGTTTACGATCTTAACCATGACGCAACATGTTGGATGGTTTTAACTATTTTAAATAGAAAAGAACGTCAAATTATTTCAAAATAATGTAGACTACATTACTTCACTTAACTGAAGGATTGTTTCAATTGTTTCAGTGGCAATTGTATATACTATTTCTCTCAAGTGATAATCGAGAGCAATTATTTACTTAATCTCCAACCAATGCCAGAGTTTCATCGGTAAACCTTTATTGCTTTTTGATGTTCTAACCACACTGTTTTGTATTTTAGCATCAAAGTATGCTTACTACCATTGACAACTTTGTTTTTATTGTCCAAAATGAGCTTACAAACGTGTATGCCAATAATCAGAACGTTGTCATACTAAATATCACTGAAGGATTTCGGCTTCTAAAATTAATTTACTGGTCGGTTTTCGGGGCGAAAAGTTATCGATAAATTGAAAAGTCTCGAGGGATTTCTTGTTAGCATGAAAAACGAGGACAAATAAAAACACGAATTTGCTTTGACAGGGTTCCACACTCTGCATGGTAAGTAAACTGCAGAGCGTTTCTGCGGTTGTGTGTGATGGGGATGTGTGTAGGAGGAAAGGCTGCCAGCCAGGCGGAGGCGACGGGAGCGGTGGAGGCAATGGAGATGGAGGGAATGGCGAAGGCGGCAGTGTCGAAGACGGCGAATTTGGCGGTGGCAGCAGTGAGGGCAGCGAATGTGGCGAAGACTGTGACGATTGCACAGGCGGCAGTGTGGGAGTGGGCGGGAAAGGTAATGGAGGTGGTAGGAGACTGAGGCGATGGTAGCGGGGATGGTTTAGTTTAGTTTAGTTTAGTTTAGTTAATGCCTTATTTTACGTGGCGAGACTCGGGCCATCAGGCCCGCTCTTCCGTCTAACCACGCAAATTTCGTTACGCTCCTTTCACCACCTAGCGGAGAAAGGAGGTATTATCTTGGGCGACGAAACTGGCGAATCTCAATTTTGCTCAGAGGCTTCTTTTAAGCTTGAGGATCTTTTACATGCAGTAAATCTACTACATGGGACAGCCGGCTTTACTTCCCCTCCGAAAGGTAGGCGTACGAGGGATTTTTTCGCCCTTAAAAATCCACGGCTTCGATCGGGTTTGAACCCGCAAACTTGGGTACAACAGTTCGGTACGCTGACCGTTATACCACAGAAACCGTAATGGTGGCGGCACGGAAGGCAGAAGCGGGGATGGCGGCCACGGGGTCGGGGGGGAAAGGACTGGGGGGGGGGGCGTCAGCTGGCGGCGGCGGCGGCGGCGGCTGCTCAATGAGTCCGTTGAGACGCACGGGAGGAATCTGGAGGCGCCGGCGGCGTCGCAGGGCACGACCTCTCTTTGCTTTGGCCGTCGCCGCCGCCGCCTCGGAGGAGGAAATTAATCGCAGACGATCTCCATGCGGAAGCGACCCGCTCGTACTCTGGTCCGCGCATCCCAGACCTCACTGCCTCGCGCGCGCCGCGGTTGCAGTGTCAGCACTGGCCTCTAACAGGAGTCACCGGACGAGAACTCTGGCAGCCTGCTGCTCTCGTCGGCGATTTTCAGTGGTTTCTCCGATCAATACCAGGCGACTGCCGGAGTACTATACTAACAAGGAGGCCACCGTCTTTCCTTTCTTTTTCTTGACCTTTCTTCACACTTACACTACTGCTTTACTACGTGTTGGGAGACCAGTCTGGAGCTTATTGTAGACATTTACTCAGCTGGGACGGTGCCCGCTGGGAAGAATACCTGGAGAGGGAAATTCCCAAAAGTGTTGTGCATGTCGACCGGATTCGCCATCTGGTGAGGTAGGAATCACTGCCACTTTGCGGGATCAAACATCCACTACATTAACAGGATTAATGATCATAGAAATTGATGTGCCCGGAAACATCAATAAAGCAATTAATTCATCAACAAAATATGATTATTATTCATTCAATGGATAATTATTGCGGTAGGTTTTACGAAATCGTTTGTCCACTGTTGATACCGTGTTACTTGCAACACCTTTACAATTTAAATAAGTTTAAAATTTCACATTTTCGTTCAAATGTATATTTTGTATTACAATTTATTATGAATTACTTACCTATTTAAATTACTGAAAAGGTTCAACTAATATGCTTAGTTACTATATACTGAAAAAGCTGATTAAGATTACTATAATTGTGCTCTTACGTTGTATTTGCAAATTATATAATAAGGGCTTGCTAATGAACAAGAAAAATACTATTTATGATATTGCACAGATTTGTATGTACTACATAAATTTAATACAGTAAACCCTCATTAACACGAATTCCAAGGGGCCGAAATAATCGGAGTTCGTATTATAAAAATTCGTGTTATCCAAGAATTATAAATGTCCGTAATACCGTAATCCCTTGCCGGGGCCGAAGTTTTGTTCGTGTTACGGCGAAATTTGTGTTATGTGTGTTCGTGCTAACGAGGGCGTACTGTATAATTCATTAAAGTAACTGTGTGATTTATTAACATTTATTCAATAATGCAAATCAAATATTTACGATATGTAACATTCTTTTCAGAACAATCAAAACATACATTGTGCAGGTTTATTTTGTTTACTCACAGAAATGTTCGTGTAGGTTAGTTTCATAAATGTCTTGTTCTCTGCTATTTTATACGTCTGGTCTTTTGATTTACGACCACAATGTGTTCTTCAGAATGGTTTCTGGAGTACCGCGGAGAGATCAGAGATATAACATAATTTACGGTTGTTTGGGTTGTACATTTGGGAGCAAAGGATCGACCTTCCAAAACTCCATAAAGTTCTTTAGCTATTTCAAACTATCGCTATGAGTGAAATCGTTTTTGCGCTCTTTAGATGGGGAAACCAAATACAGAAATGACCTGAATGTGCAATACCTCTAACGTTTGACATTGCAGTACTAATGGGATTGGATATTTCCATTAAGCGTTAAAGAAAATATCATTTCATACACACTTCAAAAAGGCTAAAGACCGTCTTCATTCAGTGCTAAAACGTTTAAGTTACAAGAACATCTGCATAATTTATCATTTAATATCCCTTGGTTTCCAACGGTTTAGTTTGATAAGATATCGGATCAAACTAAACCACTGAAACGAAAACTATCCTGAGCTGCAATGAATTCACGGAACTGTCCCCTCCAAGCTTATCAGCATTCAGCTCATCTGAATATCGGAAGAATATATTTCGCCAGCGGCGATTTCTTTGGGGTGGAAAGGTAGAGACGTCTTCACTTATTTTCGACTTCTTGATATACTTGCCTCATAAAATGCTCTATCTGATGTTTGAAGAAAAATGTACAAAGTGTAGGTTGATAGCTATGCGAACATTTATTATGATTTAAAACTATTAAAACTACAAGTGCTTTTAATCTACGCGAAAGAACTATCGAAATCAATCGCAGTCCAAGGAAGATTACTCAGCTTTTCGTCCTCTCTACTCTCAATTGTAAATCACACATATCTCTCAACTCTCCTGCAGGCAGAACGGAAACGATTTTTTCATGCAGCTACAGGGTAAGAGGGGAGAATCTCCCCTCTTGAAGTTCCATTTGTTACCATTAAGCAGGTAAACGTGTCATGAGCGGTGATCTAATGTACTAGATGAACGCGAGTATACACACTCCGGCAGGCAAGGGACAAACACGGGCAGAGAAGCAGACCAATGTAATCATACAATGGACGCAGACAGAAGCCATTGGAAAAACGAACTAATAGATCTTCACCTCCCATCCCATCAGCAGGTGACACATGTTATCTAATTTTTCGTGTGTTTTATTTAAAGTAGTTTCTGCAATTCCCTTATAGCATCCTCTTAATACATCGGGAGCGGGAGCTCAGTGCATCAACTGATGTCACTGCAGCGCCTCTGACCGGGAGGTCGTAGGTTCGAGTCCAGACGGCGGCAGGATTTTCGACACTAGCTTTCCAGTTAGGTCGAATTCAGTCGCTGTCTGGAGGAGAATTCTAGCGGCGGGCTGCTCTGATCGGTAGTTTTCCGTGGTTTCTCCGATCAACACCAGACGAAAGCAGGAGCAGTACCCTACCAAACGGGCTACGGACCGCACGCGATCTGTCCTTCCTCTTCCTTGACCTATACTCTCCCCTTACACACACACTTACGCTAACATGCATTAGGCTGCGTTTATCAGATAAGCGACGGAGAGTAGGTGTTGCGAAATCGCAGCGCTGCTTTTTATGTTGGAGCAGCGATAAAGAGAGAGCGAAGAGAGTATTAAACTGCTGTGTTCATGTCGGAGCAGTGCGAAGCAGCGCCACTCCGAATCCACCAGAGACATCTACAGGACATTCGGCGAAACTAACTTGTCAATTCAATACCAACCTTATGTAAATCACCCGCCATATTTACTTCAATTGGCTTAGGAACTTTTGGTTACCGTTTAAGTTGAAGCGCAGTAGGAGTCAACCTCAACATCATTTCCCCTATGCAATGGAAGCATTACACTTTAAGTATTTTTCTTGGCTGGATATTGGCATGCTTGGTGAGAGAGATGTGTGACTTCGCAGTCTGCAACATGCAGCAAGCAGCTGTGTGCAGCCCGCGAGAGAGTTAGTCCTAGAGCGTACGTATTTCGAAGTTTTTATACTGCGAGCGAATTTAACAGTGATTTGTTTTGGAAATGTATTGTTATTTCATATTTTTCTTGGCGTTTTCATCGATGCGTCGTCATTTGACGAAAAACTCTTCAATGAATGTGATGAGAATTTTAGAAAGTCAGACACGTAAAAAAATTGTCTAAAGTGATATCCTGCCTGAAGTTGCGATGATTATAGAGGTAAGCTGCCATGGCTACAATAATGAGTGTTAATGCACATTAGTGTTTATGGAAAATTAAGTGTCATACATATAAACATATTTACATTGACTGTTGAAGAGAAACAGCATATTTCCAGCAGGGTTATAATTATAGTATACCATTTAGTATTGAGGTTAGTGATTGATTTCATTTGAGGAACTCAATGGCCTTTCCTTTTCTTTACAGAGAGAAGATGCCTAGTCTCTTGAAAGAAATCTGGTTGTATGTGAATGAATGTAGAAAAAATTATGGAATTGTGTCTTCTAAGGAGGAAAGGAAATGTATTGTGTACTATATGCCTATGTGAATCTCACAAACATAACAGTATTTTATGCCAGGTTGTATGAAAAATAAAAACAGTGAAGACAAGTGTGAAATTGTGTGAAGAAAAGTGACTATGTACAGAAAATTTCAAATGTGTGCAGTGCTCTCCCATTCTGCCAATTTCTATTATTCATAGTCTTTCTAATATTTTATTAGTCTGTCAAGTTTCATTTTTAAAACAGTTTTCAGATTGGTACATTTTCAGTATTTAAACGAGATAATAATTAATTTGAAGTAGTATTTTTTTATGGTTGTTTATTCTGTAATGTTGTGCAATATATATCATGGAGTAAATAAGAAAAATTAAAACATATTCAAATTCGTTGTTATTGTCTTAAAATAAGAAAGGATTCTTCTCATTTTAATATTGTCTAAGACAATAATTTTGCTGTTAGTTCTACCAATCTTAATTGAATTCTCAGTATTTGTTTCCTATTGTCTGTAAAGAGCATATATGTGGTGGTTTGTCTGTGTTTAATTTAACTGAATGTAAAGTGAAGATTACATGTACAATAAACCATCTAGTGTTAAAAACATTTCCATATGATTAATATTTTAGGTGTCCTCTGTTCATGTTGACTGAACAACATATCACTCTCTCCCAAAATTTTGTAAGTTTTTCATGAAATATTATCCAAGTGTACAAAGGATATCTTCTAAAATGATTGAGTTTTGCAAAGACCAATGTAAATAAATGATTTTGTATTCTGAATACTCTGAATTCCAAGGAAAATATATTATAAGGGAAGTGATAAAGGTAAATGGCATATTTGTTTTATTTAAAATTGTTTCTTAAATCTTAAACTATGACAAAACGTGTAACATCTCAATATTTTGCCAAATTGTGGCTTGGGACTAGCTGATTTCAATCACTTCAATTTTGAATTAATTTCAAACATTCAATTTTCATCCCTTCGAAATGTTGTTCTAGGAAATGAGATACATGTACTATCAAAAACAATAATTTAGATAATTCTTTTTCAATAAATTTTCTAGTTTAAAAATAAAAAAATTGTATTATTCACTGATAAAACATCCCAATCATTTAATTAAACTAACAAAATTAAAAATAAGTTCATTTGTTTCATTTCAAAATTTCTGTTATAAATTATACTTCCTTGAATTGCACCCACATTGTGTGCCATGGGCAGCAAGCACATAAGAATTAATCATCTCAATCATTCTGGGTCAATATCTCACAACTACAATAAATTATTTTCTATAGTTTTAAAGGTGTGGATGCAATTTACAAATTCATTAACAGATGAAATGGGTGATTATGGCAAACAAAGTGAACAAAACTTCTGAGGGTTTGCAATACAAAAAAATGATTCAGAATAATACATCACTGGCAGATGATTATGTCCTTTATCTAAGTTAACAATTAGTTTTGCACAACACAATATAACAATAAAAATGGCAGTTATCCCGTAATTATTTGTATACTTGTCGTTCAGTGAAAAACGAATGTAACCTAACCTCTAAAACTTACGTGTTGTACTCATTTCTGCGGTACACAATTTGTCTAAAACGAAGCTATTGCGGCGATTTGTGTCCCTTTTGTCCCAAAATTGACTCCTAACAATAAAACAAGTGATCAATTTCTCAGCATTCATGTTATTCGACATGCAAAACACTGAAGTGTGCCAGCTGTGAAGACTGCGGAACAGCGCGATACTAGCAGCGAAAACCTACCGAAGGGTTTTCTTCGCTCTTATCGCGGGTCGCAGCGCTGATCTGTTTACATGTGGACGTTCTCTTTTCGCTCGTTGCGCTGCTCTCATCGTCTTCGCTCGTTGCGCTCTCTCATCGTTTGTCGCTGCTCCAACATAAACGCACCCTTAGACTACCCCATTCCGGGAGATCGGTCGGGAACTTGTCCCGGCTGGGGCGGTGCCCCGCTGGTGGGAGAGTCCTGGTTAGGGGGAAACCCCACTAGCTGACGGCTAGTCGGCGCCGGATCCCACCATCTCCGGAGAGAGAGAGAGAGAGAGAGAGAGAGAGAGAGAGAGAGAGAGAGAAAATATGCGCTACACTAACGGGACTAATAACCAAAGCCGCTGACGCGCCCGGAAACACGAAAAAATCAATCAATCAAATCCTCTTAACACCCACGCGTCCCTATTGCATTTGGCGGAGCGGTGGCCAACCGTTTCAGAACCTGCCAAAATAATGGCCTGAGCCGGCCGGCCAGGCGCTCAGTGTCGGGGGCGGGGGAGCCCAGAGGAGCCCAGCGGAGCCCGCGCGCTGAGCGGCGGTTGCCGGGCGGGCAGGCGACGCGCCGGCTGGCGACAGGTGCCGGCCAGCCTTGACTCGGCCTTGCGGAGCGACCGGCCACTCCGGCGACGCCGCCGCCGCCGGCCAGCCACGAGCGGGCGCGGGGAGGGGAATTCACATGTGACCACGGTGAAGAAGATGGTAATTCGTGAAAACTAAACGGCAGAGCGACTTAGCTCTTCTGAGGTTATGTAACTAGTACTTTCTAATGCGCGCGGAAATTGAAAGCGAACTGTACGGCCACGTGAGAGGTGTCTACGGTTTTGTTAAATACCGAGGAACTCCGAATAGCCAAAAACATGCAAATATTCTGTTCGATTTTCCCGGATAATGCAAATATTTGATTGTGTTACACACTTCTGCTCGAATCAAATTAATTCTCATATTCAGCGTGTCACTTCTTACGACACATCTGATGTCTGGTAACAGCAAGTCACCAAGGAATACACCGATTGTCATTAAATGTCATAAATTGCTATTCACATTTTGCGTTATGAAACAGCAACTTTTTTGACATTCTCGATACTATGTAAAGATCTACACATACATAATATTATAATACATACATAGGGTAAAGTACTACACATACATAATATTATTGCAATATTCATGAAGCCTGTGTTTTCACAATATTTATAGGATTGCAATGTTATACGAGAGTATTTTATTTCTTGCTTTCGAGTAGTGTTCGTGCTACGATTTAGAATTCTAGTTTGTGATTTTGTTCATCAGCATTGTTTCTGATGCAGACCATTACTTTGAACTAATCTTGTAGTGTGAATAAATAATAACTCAACTTATTTTATGCCAATGATCTCAAATCACCGTTAAAGCTTGAATGACCAGATTCTACTAATATTTAAAGTTTTATGACTTTAAGAAAAAAAATTAGTTGGTAAATTCACATTCTATTACTCAGCAACCTGTAGAAATTGAACCAGTCTTATTGTACACAAATATACAGATGATTAGAACAAGTCCTTAAAGTACGCATCTCATTTTAAGAAAACATGTTAACTTACGCACACCTGGATGGCCGAGGAGGACAAGAGTTTCTACCGACCCAGCGCCTTGGTCCGAAGGGTCACAGGTTCGAGTGCCGCTTTGGGCATGGTTGTTTGTCCCTTGTCTATCATGTATGAGTTGTCATGGAAGGTCTCGCATTTTGCTGACCACGGATCAGTGTAGCCCGCAAGTGTATTGGTCGAGCATGCGTCTCGTCGGGACGTAAAGGGTAACCTGCTGTTGGCTGGATAAAATCCCCAGAAAAAGTTAAATTATCCTCTGATTCGTCATGATCAGAGGTGTGGAACCGGGCGAATTTGAAGATGAAGTGAGAGAACAATAGCAAACTGAGAAAGTGGCATGGAATGCGTATATTAGGAACTAATAGTAAAGGGGTTTTGAAGGGAACTGAAGAGCGGACTTTTTGGTCTGAAAACGTTGACAAAGGTAGCGAACGCAGAAGGTAGTGTCGTTATACGAGTAAATGATTAGTCTATTTCTGTATTTTTCAATCCTTATGAAATTACGACGTAACACTTTCGGGTATTCCTGGTCATCTCTATTACCGATTTGCCTCTTCAGTACAAACACATGGATTAAAAGTATTTGAGCTTTATTACAGACCAGCGAAAGAGAACAAACACATCTTTCAAATTATATATTTAACGCTTTCTAACCATCAAAAAATGAGCTTTTGTTAAGTAGAACCACTGAAAAAGTCAGCAATACTTATGCTGAACAATTCTTTTGTTTTACCTAACTTCTTCTAACAAGATTCTGCGAAGAATCCTTCAAAAGTTTCGATGGTTTGGATTGTTTCAATCACGTACATACGAGTATGTCACTATTTTAAATGAACAACAGATACTACAAACTATTTCTGGCTATGAATGAAGATTTCTCAGATACCTACCTCATAATTTAAAAATATAACGCTGGTGAACTCTCGCAGCAACCGAACATAATTTTATAATCCATACGCTTTATTCACTGACACCTTCATAAAACTTCCTAGAATTTGTGATTTTCTAAACCGATATGGTCAAATTGGATACGAAAATTGTTATATCCATAACGATATTTAAAAATCAAAATTCAGGGGGGGGGATTCCCACCAAATGTGTAGGTACTAAGAAATTATTTACTGCATAATTTATTGTTAAATATTCTTAACTACAAAACCGCTTCTGAATCATAGGCGTGATGTATAATGTTTCTTTCGCTACATATAATTCATATTCCTGACTGAGGGTAGTTTTGATAGCTAGAGATAAGAAAGTTTAAGAGAGTAAGTTTTTGAAAACATAATATGCTTAAATGCAACTGTTTTACTTCATGTTTAATAAATTTAAAATTCAAAATATATTAAGTTTTATCTGAATAGCTGTTTTCTTTTTATAGTTTTTCTTCTAATTTGTGGACAACCATGATTATAACAAAAAGTCCCTTATTTTATTATTTTCGATTTTCATGTAATGCAATGTAATGTATTCATTTATTCTATTACGGTAACTAGTTCTCGCACGAGTTATTAGTTTCAATCCAGCCCGTAGCCTTTCGTAATCAGATAGAAATAAATTCCGGGATGGTAGCAAATATCTTGTGATAATCCATAATGTGAGATTGGAAATAATCATCCACAACAATCACAGTTATAATATTTATTATAACATACTTGGGTATAACTTTGGAGTTAACTTTCGGGAAATACTTTTTCTATCTTCACTGGGTCTCTAACACGTAGAAGGAAAAACTGAGAAATTAACACAAAGTAATGTAGCAAGTAGAAATGTAGCAAAATTATGAAATAAAATTAAGAAATAAAATGAAATAAAAATAATAAATAAAATTAAAAAATTACTTGCTGCCCAAGCAATGTAGATCATACTTAAACATTCAAACATAACAGTGACAGTGGCAGCAGGTGAAATGGGGTTGCCTTGACATCGGCTTTGCAGTTGACATCAAACATTCTATTGTCGGTTTACTTCTCGTGAAAGTAGGATCTGAGATCGTTAATTTGTTTGCTATGGGGTCGCGGTACATTGGTGATTCCCATGCCACCCATCCGCATCGGAAAAGTCACTCGTTCTATTGCTGATTTTGGATGTTTCATTCGGTGTTTTGTCAGTTGTGTTGTGACTAGCCATGATAGATCTTCCAAGTCTGTCGCTCATCATTTAACTAATCCAAGTAAGAAAAAGTATTGCATATGTATTCATCGATTATTATTATTATTATTATTATTATTATTATTATTATTATTATTATTATTATTATTTGTCGTGGACTGGCCATCTGCGGCCCATGCGAACGTGCAGTTGTACCCACCGAGGCCCGGTCATATTTTTCCTGCATGTATGCACGTGACTTTATTAGGAGGGATCAGCATATCTCTGCTGAGTCCATTTTTACTCCCCAGGATTACTAGGCCTGGGGGATGAGGTATGAAAATGTTGATGATGAAGGATGAAATTGACAATCACAAACATACAAAGACACACACAAGCACAACTAGGCGGGACTCGGGACCCCCGATTCTTCCGTCTACTGCCTTAGCGATCTTGGCTATCCGGATAGGCATTTATTATTATTATTATTATTATTATTATTATTATTATTATTATTATTATTATCATCATCGTCGTCATCATCATCCTACGTTTTCTCAGCTATTTTTGCTGGTAGAAATGCTCACCTTCCCCGGAGTTGTTTTGGGGACAGGTTCGGTCACAGAAGAAGAACTTCATCTTATATCTGGACTTAAAATAAAAATTTTCTTACGATATGGGCAGTTTGCAATAGAACTGCGCGCTGTCCCATGTTCAGAACGTTTTTAGTTAGTTTAAGTTCTGTTAAGTTTTTAAGGACGTTTTTACTGTCCAGGCCTTCCGCCGATATCACGAGTGGGTATTATTATTATTATTATTATTATTATTATTATTATTATTATTATTATTATTGTTGTTGTTGTTGTTGTTGTTGTTTGTGCAATTGTGCAAAGGTATTTCTATCTGAGAGTTTTCTTTCGTAAATCCGCGTGTGTACGGCGTGCGTGCGAGTGGAGGGAAAAACTGGCCGGCGTGGCCGGCGTGCAGTCGCTTCCTGGTGGCGTCCGCGCGGCGCAGGGCGCGCTGCGGCGTCGAGGGCCGCGGCGGCGCCAGAGAGCGTTGGCCGCGGGTGGCGCTACAACTCGCAGTTCGGCGCCCTGTTTATACGGTTTAGCCGGCGCGAGCGGCGCGGCGCGGCGGGGCGGAGGAAGCGGTATGCGGCGGCGAGGACCCGACTCATGATGAAGATACGGGTGATGGGGTTGCAGAGGAGATGATGAGAGCGGTATTCACGGCGGTGGGAGTGGTGGTAATGATGGTGTTGATGGCAGTTGCAGCGGTGGTAGCGGAGGTGGTGGTGTCGGAAGCAGCGGTTGTGGTAGTGATGGTGACGTTGGGGGTAGTTTTGGCGATAGTAATGAAAGGTTGGTGGCGTGATACCAATGATGGTGGTGGTGATGAAGTTGGGAGTGAGGGTGGTGATGCTGCTGGATCGGACGATGGTGAGCAGCTGAGACCGGTCTCCTCCAGACATTCGGCTCCTCCCGAGCAACTTTCACCCGCTTCCAGTTGTAAAATATATCATCGGCACACGTTTATGGCCCGCTACTACTGTAGCTGTCTCAACGGAATTCCTGTAGACCGAAGAACCGGCTTTTAAGTGTCTCGTGCAACCAATAGAACTGTTCAAACATGTCTAAATTCAAGCCGGTAGATATTAAGGAAATGCTAATATTTATTTGTTATTGGTTAGGCGAAGTTATATTTGATGTTAATTCTCTAGTATAAAATTCAAAACTATTGATTTTCCCTAGTACTTAGTCAATGTCATTGAATTAATGTATTAAGACACGTCATAAATGGCAGTGACATTTATGAGCTCATAACTACTTAGGCTCGGAATGTTGATAATTTTTCCTCCACTTCATACGTCAGATGTATGGAGGTCAAACTGTACGACAGCGAAGCTTAGGGACAAAGAACACTTTACTCAAGTCATTTTCCTGTTAGAGGTGAGAGACTCAAAGACGCCTCCAATGCATGCTTTGTTTGTAACCAAACCATTGATTTTATCTTTCCTCATCTCTTTGCATCATAAACGCTTACGCAGCGTTTCAGAAGATCTCTGTAATTTCCAGTTCCGCAGAAAACAGTTTATGCTGTGTCATTTGCGAATGATTATAAGGGCTGGACCAAATCTACAGCAACACCAGTATTAAGCTATTAAGCAATAACCTGCAAGAAAGAGCAAACCATTGATCAATAACGATGAATATGCCGTTTCCATTCGCTGAGATTGAAATAGACCACAAGGTTAAGCCGAGATTAACGATTACAGTGTATACGAAATTCTGCCGTGCCAGAAGCAGAAACGTAAAAGATTCTGGTAAACAGAACATATTTGCAGACTCTTCGTAAAAATAACACACATTCTCCCTTCAGTGCAAAAGCCTAATTTGTCATCTTAAAAAATCCCAAGGAGATACCTGATTTCGCACCTCCATTAATTAGAAATGATCGTTGATGTATTTTAAAGAATGTCACAATTCCTTAGAAGAATTCGAATGACGGAGGAATGGAATCCTGAACACTAAAATTGTAGTTGATTGCCCAGACTTTAACGTGATGTTAGAAATATATACACGTACACAGGTAAGAATCATAAAAAAGAAAATGTATTGTTTAAAGGAATCTCAGAAAATATTTCAATTTAGCGGCAAATCAGTACACAGGTACGTAGTATGTTGTACTATGTAGTACAAGTCGCAACCTAAAACACACGAAGCTTCATGAGAAAAAAATAGAGCAATGCAACAATTTGTCACCTGATTTCATGAGCCGCTTAATTTTTATTTAGCACTATTGCCAGGAAACAATATACTATAATAATATAATATAATATTATAATATTGAACAGTCAAGTGAAATTATTTGCTAATATGCAAGAACATCTTCAAATTACTTTTTTCTGGCCAAATATAATTTTTAGTCATATTAGTGTCAAACTAGTGTTACGTTCTTTATGAAATAAAATAATAATAATAATAATAACAATAACAACAACAACAACAACTACCGGTGTCCCCCTTGCCTGGGCCTAGTTAAATTCCCATGCTTGGGGGTAACATGAGATGAGGCGAACATGACGTATTCCCTTCACCGTATCTAGCAAGATCCGCTTGTTTGAGCTTTCCCCCATCACACAGCTACAGAAACAGGGACGATTTTGAAGGAAAGCTACAACTATATTTTTGCTTCGACCGGGAATAGAATCCGGGGACCACAGCACGTGAAGCTAGTACGCTGTCCATGAGGCATTCCAGAGGCATAATAATAATAATAATAATAATAATAATAATAATAATAATAATAATAATAATAATATTATTATTATTATAAAAATTATCTTTATTTGTGATGGGGCTTAGCCCGTATGGCTTGCTCTTCCGCGTGACCACTGCAATGAAACTACCATTTACAAAAATTTCTTTTGAGGCGTCAGGGCGCATATTGCTAAACCTTGCGCGTTACAGAGAAAAAGTGAACCTGATATTACAATATACACTAAATTAACTGTGCAAACTATAGCTTACAAGTGAAATTTCTTGCAATTTGTTGTTTATTGTTGAAATGTCTTACAGTAAAGAGAACTATGATGCAAGAAACATCCTTAAAGATAAGATGAAAGAGAGCTACGACTTATCATTCTTAAAACCAATAGCCCTAATTTCTCCCGAAACGTCAGTAGCCATCATGTATACCCGAAGATCCCCAACTGTGAACAATTTTATAATTTTACACATCCTTTTGGAAACGAATTGATGCCTTATTTTACGTGGTGAGACTCAGGCGATGAGGCCTGCCCTTGCGTCTGACCACGCAAATTTTGCTACGCTCCTTTCACCAACTACGGAAGAAAGAAGGCATTTCTTGGGCGACGAAACAGGCAGTTTGAATTTAGGCTTGATGATCTTTTACATTCAGTAAATTTACTAGCATGGGAATTTTGGCTTTACTTCCCCACCGCAGGAAAGCGTACGAAGGAGTTTTTCGCCTTTAAAAACCCACGGCTTAATTCGGGTTTGAACTCGGGAACTTGAGTATAATAAGGGAACTCCGATACGCTAACCGTTACACCATCGCCGCCGACAAAGGAATGGAAGGCTTGGGGTCACCCCGGCGTAACCCATAGAGTAAACCACAAGGCGTTCAACTGGCACGGCGGTGGGCCGGCGCAACGGCCCTTCGGGGGTCGCTGCGTCGGAGGCGAGCGAGCCGCCGCCGCCGCAGCCGCCGCCGGCGCCGGCGCCACCCCGGCGCTCACCTGGTGACCCAGTGACCGGCGGCTGCGGTGAGCCGGCGCCGGCGCCGAGACGGCGGCGGCGGTCGCCGCGCCGCGGGGCGCAGACAGCCGCGCTGCGCTTCCGCCTCCCCCCCCCCCCGTGCCTAGTGCACGATATGACTCTGTTGACTGATTACTGGTGATTCCGGGCACGCCAACAGCTAAAGTATCAGTTATCCCAAGGTCGGTACCTTGGGATAACTGATTATTCCGTGTTGCCGGCTGCGCTCAACTGCTATGGTTTTATTCCCATAAGTATAGTGCACGATATGACTCTGTTGACTGATTACTGGTGATTCCGGGCACGCCAACAGCTAAAGTCATTAGTGCCGTAAGTGAGTAATGATTTTTTTCTCGGGAGGTGGCTCTGATCTTCGGTCGATGGATGGCGAGATCCGGTACCGACCTACCGCCGCGAGGTTTTTCCCAACCAGGTGTCTCCCACAAGCGGGACAACGCCTCATCCGGGACAAACTCTAAGATTCCGACCGGTCTCCGAGCACGTGTGGTAGTGTAATACATGTTAGTGTAAGTGTGTGTAAGTGGTGAGAATAGGACAAGGAAGAGGTAGGAAAAATGGCGCGCGGTCCGTGACGGTATGTTAGGATACTGTTCCAGAAACCGTCTGGTGTAGATGACAGAAGGTAAGGAAAATTACTGATCAGAGTAGCCGGCGGCTTGAATTCTCCTTCAGAAAGCGACAGAACCCAACCTAGCTATCTGAATAATATAAAAAATCGTGCCACCGTCGGGACTCGAACGCCAGGACTTCCCGGTCAGAGGCAGTGCAGTAACATCAGTTGATGCCCTGAGTCACCTCTCTCGGTATATTTGTCGGGAGTGGCGGTGTGAGATCGTGTGGGTGAGATCGGGAGGCGACGTACACAAGCTATTTCGTCGACCTAGCTATTCAATTAGTGTCGAAAATCCGTCACCATGATTCGAACCTAAGACATCATGCGATTATTCTAATAAATATTTTTAACTCAACAGATTCCTGTAGGCCGCGTACAGAGTAATAGTGGAGAACCGCCGAAACCGGTCGTTCCCTTGCAGCCCTCAAGCCTCCACATATTGCTGAAGCCCATTCGCCCATGGCAACGTTACAGTAGAGAGGTACGGTACTATGTACGGTGCTTCCTCCATCTGGCCGCGGTGGTTTTAATCCCGACGGTGGTAGGATTTTCGACACTAGCTATACAGATTTCTAATGCCGTCCCCCCTGATCTGAAGTTTTCAGTGGTTTCTCCGATCAACAACAGGGGAATACCTGTGCAGTTCCCTAACAAATGGACCACGGACGGCACGCAATCTTTCCTTCTTCTTCCTTGTTTCATCTTCACTCCTTACACACACACACTCACATGCACTACACTACCACACATTCAGGGAGATCAATCGAGAGCTTAAAGCTTGCTCCGGGTCGGGCGGGGTCGCGCAGATGGAAGATACCTGGATTAGGAAAAGCCGACGAGCCGACTTGTAGATCGCCGTTGTATCTCGCCATGCATGGGAGGAAGAAGAACATTTCTCCAACATCTTCCGTACAAAACACGCACTACATTTACTAATGGCAATAATGACTAATGACAATAGCAGTTGTCGTGCCCGGAAACATGAAATAAAGAATCAATCCATCCACCAGACCGCGGGAGGTCATCTTAGCCCTCAGGCGCATACGATTCAGCAGAGGGAGGAAAGGAATGCTTTTTATGTTAGGAGATACGTTGTGGTGTGGATGAACTCCAACCACGCCTCTGCACACAAAGCTGCACTCATACCCGTAGAGGGATTGAAACCCGTAAACTCATGGCAAAAACCAATACCCTACGGATCCCATCGATTTTAAAATTGGTTGAGTATAGTCTAGAATACTCTTCTCTCAGGATGAAATTTCATTCGTATTAATTTCGCATTTAAATAAATTAAACTAACTTAATTAAATTTGACTAAACACAGTCAAACGAACTATTACTATCATATTTAATTAGTTATTAAATTAGTTCAAATAATTGGTCGCCCCGACCAGGATTCGAACCCGGGCTTTCTGGTTTACGCCCAGCTGCTCTAAAGCTACCGAGACAACCAAAACTTTGAACAGTTTTCACGAGCGCGATTATTGCTCCTTGTATCCGGCACGGGCAAGGTGACAATTATATTTAATTAGTAATAATGGACTGCATGCAACATCATTTGTGTACTAAAGGGAACATTTTCCCTTTATACGAACGCAAGATTCTTTTAGATTGTAGAAGCTACTCCTTTGCAAAGCCTTCACCTTTGGTAGATTCTGGAAAAACGTGAAAAAATGTTCAATAAGAAAGATATATGAGCACCATGGCAGGAATTTTAGTTGTTATTGAGCTTTTTCATTCAAAAAAATCAACCAGTAATCATCGAAGTAAGAAACACCGACTGCAATAAGTCAATATTAAAAACATTGTTTTAAAAAAGTCATTGAAGTTTTGAAATCATTGATATCGATGTCGTCCACCGCCACATTCTGTAACAGAGATGCTTGTCATCGCCGTCGAAGCCCGCCGCCGCCAGCAGCGCGCCTCAGGAATGTCCGGGTGGACGGAGCGAGCGGCGCGGCGCGCGGGGGGGGGGGGGTGCGCGGTGAGAGCCGCGCGGCGGATGGACGGCACAGCGGCGAGCAGCGGTCGCCTGGGAGGGCTCGGGTCTCTCTATGTATTTATCTTATTTGATGGGTTTAAGGGACCCTCCAATTGCTTATGCCATTGAGGCACACATGCAGCGATTTAATGAATAAATAATACCGATAATGATATTGAGGCAAGTGTTGATGGAGCCATTAAAATGAGCGACGTCGGTGGATCAAACGGCAGGAAGCACCACGAAACCTGTGTGAGATCTCTGTCTAAACCACAAATTCGTGAAGAATTGTCCGTGGATCGACCCCTGGTCCCAGATGGGGAAGGCACTTGCGCTAGCAATTGCCCCACGAGACAGCGGAGGAACGGAGAAATTGGGAACTGTGGGCGGTCTGAGCGGCGAGAACTGTAGGACAAAAGCAGGCCCATTGGAGACCATTGAAGACACTTCGCGGAATCAGCGATATCGTGCAGAAGAACCGGACGATTAAAAGAGGGAGGGGGAGATTAGAGTAGTCGCTGGAACGCTCACTATCCACTTCTGGGTACACGAGTTCAAATTCCGATCGATTCAAATGGAATTGGACCGGCTTGGAAGGCTCAGGGCATCAATTGATGTCACTTACATGCAATACACTACCAAGAGACATCATCGGAAACCAGTCGGGTGTGAGGTGATGTCCCGCTTGTGGGAGATATCTGGCTGAGGAAAACCTCATCAAACCAACTGGTTAATCGGCTCTGGATCTCGCCATGCAGTGGGGGAAGATCACCGCCACCTCCTGCGATAAAGAATGCATGACAAAACCGGGTTCGTATCAAATTGAAGCGAGCGTTTCCGTTTCTCCTGACTCTCATTGCACCATCACTCCATTTGCATTGAAATGCTAACATCATAATCCATTCACCCATCAGGCGATATCTAGGTGCGAGGCAAGTGTGGTCTGCGAGAGAGTGGAGTGGTGGGCAGCGATTGGACGCGGCCTCCAACAGGCGCTCTGGGTAATGGACAACCGCGGGAGTGGATGAAGGTCGCGGTCCAACCGTGCCCTTGACAACGGAAGTACTGGGCAGCGGACTAGTGCCGAGCATAACGGAAACAATGGGAAACGAGGATAGACAAGTGATTTTGTTTCATGTCATTTAGGGCATGTCAACTGCTATGGCCATTAGTCAGGTTAGTGTACTATATTTTTACCTGGAGATAGCAGTACTCTTCCTCGGCTGAATGGTGACGTCCGTCACCGACCAACACGTCGACTGGTGATATGTTTACTCAGCCAGGTATCTGCCCCTGCGGGGCACCGACACATACGCGTCAATCTCTAAGCTGCCGCCTTATCTCTCGACTTGTGTGGTATTATAATACCACACAAGTACAGTATAATTACGTTTGGGGAGGGAGAGACAAAGAGGAGGAAGGAATGATTGCGCATTGTTCGTGGCCCGTTTGGTATGGCACTTCTCGGTCAAGCACCAGGTATTGGTCAGAGAAACCATGGAAAACTATAGATCTTAGCGGATGTCCTCACGAATTCTCTCATCCAGATAGCGACTGAATTCGACTTATCTAACGTCTAAAATCCGCCCCTGAATCTAGGTCCTCCAGTTCAGAGCTGCTGCAGAGACGCGGCAATGCTAACTCTGAGCTAGACTCAGCCGGTCGACCAGCGATCATGAGACCAGTCGTTAGTTAAAGCTTATTCTGGTAGGGGCGTTGCCCTATGAGAAAGGACATATGTAGATTGGCTCGGTATCACGTGTTCCAGAGAATAGGAATATTGTACTTCCCGGCTCTCACATGCACTGCACGTAAAAAATGACCAAAGTAGCTGGTGCAGCTGAAAGCACGAAGTACTCATGCACTCGACAGGCGATGAATACATGGCAGTCGACTGTTCGTGCGGAAGTGCTTGGACAGGAATTGTCTCGGACAGGACATGGGGCAGCCGGCGGTACGGCCGGACGGCGAGTGGACTGCGTTCAGATGATGGACGGTCGCTTGGTGGACGGCAAAATGGGACATTGACTTAAGGAACAGCTTCGTCGGTTCGAACCTTGTAACAGCAGAGATCGTTCTGAAGATTCGTACGCGGTAGCTCTAGGAATAGCAATTGATTCAACCATGCTTTTCAGCCACAATTTTGTAGCCATACGAATAGTACCCAACTGGCGTCGTAATTGTTCTCCTGTTGGAGCCAGATTCCCGCCCCGCCAGTACGCCCTCCGCCGGCGGGGGCCGGTGGGGTGGGGGGAAGCGGAGGGCCACGGAGCGCGGCCGCGCGTGCCCTGCCGTCGGCGCCGCCCCCCCCCTTGCCAAAATCCGCGGCCGGGGCGGCTTCGCCCGCTCTTTGCCCCCGACAATCGTCGCCCGCCACCACCCCGTCACTCCGCGCTGCCTTCATACTCACCCCGTCGTACTGCCCCGCCCCTCCGTTATTCACTCCGCCCCGCATCAACCTGGCCCTCCCCGCCACGCTGTCACCCGCTCTGCCTCCGCACCACCCTACTCGGCAACCCAGGCAATCGCCACGCCTTCGTGCGCTCCGCACCGCCTCCGCTGCCCACGCCCCGCCCCGACCCCTCCCCACTCCAATCAGCCCTGCACCCTCTGTGTTACCCGCCCCGCACGCCAGAATTTCGTTTCAAGCATCTCATGCAAGTGTTAAATTGGAATGTGTGGAACATATGTATAATAACTGTAGTCATTCAGATACGTGTTACGGTACGTTACAGTACGTGTTAAAGTAAAATTAGATTAGGTTAGGCTAAGGTTGGTAAAGTTAGGTTATGTTTGCTGGATCGTCAATTTGATATCAACAATTCCAATTGCTATGCTAGAGCATTTCCAAGATGACGGCGATATTTCGGTCTTCCGCCTCTTTAGTTAACACAAAACATCCTTGACATGCAAAATACCCAAACATCAATACGAACAGATACGGCTTACCTTGACTCATCTTCTTCGAGTAAATCGTACTAAAGTATTTCTACTTAGCAATACATTCATTGCATCGTTCCATTTATCCATAAGCCTTAGCTGTTGAAACGAAAAAAATTCACGTCCTACATAGTCAGCCAGCCCAGCCGCTATCTGTCGCGCTGCGCCCTTTGCTTCTCACTGCCTCATGTTGTCTTCACTTTCCGTGCCCTGTGCGCCAGCAGACGGCGTGGAGGTCGCGTTTATTGCTGGACGTCTGTTCGTCGCGGTCCCTTCCTTCAGCGGCCTTCGTCTCTCTCCAGCAAAACCACGGGATATTCTTCCCCTTTCAGACTGAGCTAGCAAATCAATAGCCGCGAATGTTTAGGTGTCTCTTTTGGCGGAAGAATTTAGAATGACCTTCGCGGAAGAATTTAGAATTTAGAATGACCTTCGGATAGTTTGAAAAGTCATATAGTTGGGAACTGACTTGATTGCGAGGCTGAGGAACGCGCTCAGTGTTCTTGGAAGCTGCCCTCACCGCAACTATTAGTTGTCCCAAGTATATTGCTCCAAGTATCCATAGGCAAAAATGAAAACGGCAAACGAGAATAAGTAAAACAAATAAGTCAAAGACATCCCGCTCCCCTCACGCAAACAAGTCAGATCCCGACTTTACTTAATTGGGATTCTTGAACGGATTACTACACTGATCTAGGATTCCGGGTTCTAATCTTCTTTACAACATAAATGTTTTCACTTTGTGAGTGTCAATCACCTTGTGGTAGACAAAGGCAAACCAAATTTCCATGTATTAATTGAAATCACCATTGAACATTTCGTAGTTGTTGAGTATCTGTTCAAAATAAGCTATTTCCACTTACACTTTTTCCATTCACCCATACAATATCTGGATACAGTCAAAAGTCACGTTCAGGTGTGATTATTTTCAGGTCAAATGCACTCCATGCTTTGTCATTCTGTTCACAGGGGGTTGATTATGTAATCTGAATATTACGATATTTTCCGTTTTCTGAAAAATTTGTTATCATGGAAATACCTCGATTTTAACTAATATTCCACAATTTCTAAGGAAACACAGTTATCGGTTCTGTCAAATTTCTTGAAAACAACCCGTTAGAGTTGTTGCAATAGAAAAATATCTAATGAAGGCTCAAGGAACTTCGCATCTCACGATAAATTGCCGTAAGCACTAATCATTCAGTAGAAAACAAAAATTCAGAAAAATACTCGTTTACCAAGAGACAGTGCGGCACGTTCTTTATTATCTGCTATGTTTTTACATGTAACATTGACACTGCACAGCCCTACGTCGCTTCTTATACCTACTTTACATTACAAATATCTTCTTAATGGAGAACATAAATTAGTGCCACTTTTTATCACCTCAGAATACCACGGCAAATATAAGAAAGGAAACTAAACGTTTCTTTCATTTGGCCTTGAAGGATTGAGAAATCTGTTTACATAACAATAGTTTTGTGAGTCAATGATGAACATGACTTTCTTCCAATATCTACGCACGCAATAATTTAGCTGGCGGAGATGAGACAAACATATATTCTAGATTCTCACTTGTGGCGGAGTGCTGCGCAGGGCGCAAAGACTGAGAAAACTTGTAAAACCAGCATTCATTAAGAATGCAGCAACAACGAACGTCAAGCAGAGCTCTGAATGAGAAAACATATAAGCAAAAAATCTCTCTCTCCCCCTCTCTCTCTCCTCTCTCTCACTCTCTCTCTCACTCTCTCTCTCTCTCTCTCTCTCTCTCTCTCTCTCTCTCTCTCTCTCTTCTCTCTCTCTCTCTCTCTCTCTCTCTCTCTCTCTCTCTCTCTCTCTCTCTCTCTCTCTCTCTCTCTCTCTCTCTCTCTCTCTCTCTCTCTCTCCGGAACCCCAGGTTCGATCTCTCGCCGACTCATGCGGAATTTGATGTGGGCGAATACGTATTTCGGTATATTTTCTTGGGGTGCTACCTTTTTCGCTGCCTCTCATTTCACCTTTTGTCCATCATAATTTACCTCATCCTCTTATTGCTAATTATGTGTACCCATGGTATTTTCACATTTAAAAAAGTGAACATTTTTGTTTTGGGGGGTTTAATAAAACATGGCAGCCAGAGGTCAACTATGATCCATATCTTGACCGATTGCAATATCATGATGGCATGAATAGGCAGCAGGTACTAAACAATTATTTACGTAATAATTCTTGCATACTACTTACGTATTATAGAGACAAGGTTGTAAATGTGCGCCCTAAAATGGCGATTTTTAAACAGAAAACCCCCCATTTTGTGTACCTGACAAAGAAAAAGTGGATAACTTTTGTTCCGAATGGCAGTCGATTACTTCCTCTAACACGTTGTGTAGTAAGAATTCACATTTTGTGGGTCCTTGACGCCGGAAAATTGGTTGAAGGCAAAACGTCTGTCAGTTACTCAGTCTGTTCGTCCGTCTGTCGGTTCGTGTGTCTGCCTGTCCATCTCTCCGTATGTCTGTCTGTGTGTCCGTATGTCTGTCTGTCCGTCTGTCTATCCGTCTCTGGTCAACGCTAGACTTGGACAACTTCAAAATTGATATTCCCCAATCAATCTAGTTGATTTCGATGCCCTGCTTATTTGAAACATATATTTTGTTTCTTGGGGGTACTTAACATGGAGCCTCAACATTTTCAAATTTTTCTAAAAAGTGGCTCTAAATTTTTCGTTTAAATCTTTTCTCTGATAGAGCAAATTAAATCTTATTGTGCAGGTCTCATTTCCGTTCAACTCTCTAAATTTTTAGAAATTGCTACCGTTAAATTTTTTGTCTTTTTCCTACATCTATAAGATTGAAGACAGATGTTTTTCTTAATTAGATTTGTTCTTCAAAGTCAGATTTTTAAATAAGATCATGGACAACTTTTGAAAGTATGAGGTTTTTGCGAAATTAAGTGGGCAAGTTGTGAACATTATTTTTTTTAACGACTACAAACTTTTTCTTTATTTTTTCTCGGATATAATAAAGGACGCTTAAAATTGGCGAAGACCTCAATTTCGTTGAATCTCTGAATTTTCCAAAATTGCAAATGTTACAAATAATTTGAGAAAGTATGTGCTGTTGAAACTATTGGTGCGGGCGGGCGCAGTGAGTGGGGTGGGCGGATCGGGCGGGGCTGGCGAGACGGACGAAGTGGTCCGGGCGGGCAGTCTGTTCTCTTAACGTGGCTTATTCTTGTCCCAATAATGGGCGTTTTAAACAAGTAAGAAAAAATGCAGAAACAATTTGTGGGCTTTGCCACTCCTACCGCATTGGTGTCTGTCTCTTCTCATACCCGGCGCTTTTCTATTATTACGGATCTAGGAAGTGCATAGCGAATGAGTCATCAACCTCGTGCTGTGCTCTGGGGAAAATTAATGGGACGAACACTCTCGCAAGACACACGGCCTAGTTACCGTACATTCACATTTCAAGCCGAAAATAAGGAAACTACGAAAAACTTCTAGAAAGTGTATCTGGCTACCAAACGAACCCAAAAAATCAATCAGGTCGAATACTTTATTCAAATTGAAGATCAGTTTCTTCCGCGTCACACAAACCTAGCACATTTCGATTACGCTGAATTTCATTAACAGACAGTTCCATTGAGCATGAAAGGTTAATTCCGGCCACATGCTTTATGTAGTACTTGTAGAGACATCGATCATATTTCAACAAATACATTACAGTATAAAAAGTATTTGATGTATTTGCTGTTTTAGTTATTGCGCGCGTATTATAAAATCTCATTAAAAACTAATTTGATTGTCTACGTTCACAAATATTGTTGGCTGTTGATTTGCAAAAATCTTCCTCATATAATCGCCATTTTGCGTTTATTCGCCCTATTACTTGAAGCAAATACTAATATATCTTTAAATGAGATCTTTTCTAAAAGACATAGTACTGGAGTACTGAACCTGTTGAAATAGTGATGTTCTTTGAATACTATGCGAGGAAAGTATCTCCGTATCGAGCCGGGTCAGGGCCTCCTATTACAAATTGTATTTATGTTGGTAGCAACCATATTGCTGAGAAACAAGGACACTTCCAGCAACTGTTATGAATGCTGATAATTATGAAACTTGCGTTTTCTTTAGTTACACGTTGTAGCTCGTGCTATCAATATAATTTATGTTGCTAGGACTCTCTCACCAGAGCGGTGCGTAGCGGAGAGATTTACCTGACACTGTATTTCTAATTATAATTCGAGTTTGAATAAATGAACTAAACCGAACTATATGAAAAATTCTACAATATACAATGTGAGAAAAGTACACGAGAATCTCAAGGAATATCATTTTTCTTACATTGATGCTGTTCATAAGTCTTCGTCTTTTTACATGTTCTAATCTTACGAGTAAAAGTCAACATGTTTTCCTTATGTATATGTTTTAGCAGTATATAAAACGGCATGTATGTATAACGTGGTGTACGATGAATGTGTTCCATTGAGTACACATGATTGTATCACGATTCATTGATTGATTGATGTTTACAGACACGTCTACTGCTATGTTCATTTTCCCTCTAGTGAATGTTTAACTCGGGAGGTGGCGGTTTGCCTTCCCGGTTGGAACGTGATAACCGACGCTGACCTACCTTCGGCTAACGGGGTTTCCTGGTAGATCCCCTACGGGGCACCGCTCCAGCCTGGACCAAATATAAGCTCTCCACATGTGTGGTGGGGTAGAGCATGTGTGTGTAATTAAAAGGTGAGGATAGGACAAGGAAGAGGAAGGAAAGATCGCGCGCGATCCGAAACCCTTTCATGAGGCTACTGCTCCGGCATTTGCCTAGTGTTGACCGGAGAAACCACGGAAAACTACCGTTCAGAGCAGCCGGCAGCTAGACTTCTGCTTCCACCTGTGGCTATCTTGCCATACAGTGCATAAATAGCGTCGCAAGTCCACCACCGTCGGGACTCGAATCCTAGAACCCCTCAGTCAAAGCCCCTACGATAATGGTTGCTCCGAAGTACTTCAGGTGAGCACGGTCCCACGAGATTCGGAACTCCGGCCGCCTGGATTTTCTCTTTCCCCCACTGCGACGAGGGCCCTCGAAAGATAACTCGCGGTTTGTGAATGTATGTGTCTACGTATGCGAGTGTATGTAAACGCGGCGTCGGCAGACAACTGACCGGGCGCATACAGCAAACACTGGAGCGGGCCGAGGACTTGCTCCAACGCCGCGGGGGGGAGGGGCGGTGCGCGGGTTGCAGCAGATTCAGGGGCAGCGGCGGCGGCGGCGGCGGCGCAAGGCGGACGGGCGTATTGCCTGTTCCTCCTGTGCGCGGTGCAGGCCCCCGAATCCCCGGCGCGACTGGCCGATCGCCAGTGGCATGACAGACGCGGCACGCGCACCCAGCAGATTCGCGAGACGCGACTTGCGGCAAGTGCCAGTTCAAATCGTGCGGTGGATCGGTGGCAATATTTAAATGAAAAAATGGTCCACTAATGGTATACATGTGTCATTCCTAGGAGTAAAATTTATAATTATATTTCACGAGAGACTGAGAGAAAAGGCTGAGGGAGACACAAGCTGTTCATGAAGTATAGAATGTAGTTCTACATTATCTACAGTGAAACATCTGTATTTTAACTAATTGTTGCATTCTTATTCTTTTTAATTTTTTTTTTTATTTTACCGACTTTTTAATCCTCATTTATTCTACATTATAACCTATTTCTACCTCAAAATCCATGGTTTATTTCAACATTGCGAAACAGAACATAATGCATTATCGAAACCATTATAAAAGGTAACTTCTTGCTATCATGTTAACTATTATTTATCAAATATTGATCTATCGATGTACAAGCATCCCAAAATATGTATTGATGTCTTATAACACAGGTATTGTATTTCAGAATTCCTAGTTTTGAGAAAACCAAGCTTGAAAGTTAGTAAACCTTCAGTTACTTATGGAGTTTCAATGTTTGCTTTCTGGGTAAAATCATGATCCTGTACAATCTTTGTAAACTAGGTAGATACGAGAAGTATCCAAAACCATTAACTCAAAGATGACCAAGGGGGCATTCAATGTACTAAACCATTGACGTAATGCATTACTATACTATATGGAGTGTGCAAGTGTGAAGGGGGCTCTGGGGCGCCGTGGGGTCTGCGCTGAGACGCGAGGGATCGTCAATACGCGGCGGGCAGGGGCAGCCGGGCCCGCCGCCCGCCCGCCCGCCCGGCCGACCGGCTGGCTGGCTGGCTGGCGGCGGGGGAGGGGGAGGGGGCGGCGGCGGCGGCGGCCACGCAGGAATGCGAGCGAGCACCTGTAGCCCCACGGGCGCGCTAAGAATGTACACACGCACCTCCTGAATATAGTGCTCGACCCGCGCTCCCCGCCCGGTGACACGTGACGCCGGCCAATGCATTCTTCGTTCCGACCAAATGGCCACTATTTTGACTGGCCCGCAACCGTTGAGTACGGCCGAAGACCGCATCGCTCCGTGAGATGCATTCCTTCATCGACCACGTGAGTCGAGCGTCATGTGATCATGTTCTCGAAGTTTCATTTCAGTGACTGACGTCGGCGCGATAGTTTTCACGAGTGATTGGGTTTGCTCTGATAACATCGCTAAAAACAATTTTGTACGAAAGGATAAAAAGTACGCGAGAACATTAAAGGAAATTCTTTGATAGATGAATCCAAAGCTGTGGCGTGTGAAGTGAGACCATGTACGCGACAGTAAACGAACAGCCCACGTAAGAAAGTCTACAAAGAACCCGAGATGTGCACCTTCGCCACATTTTAACTAAACTCGCTTTGTACCGGCTTTTAATCAAAACATAATTCACGTAAATAATGTTTCTTTAGTTATAAGCTTTTAAATGTACTTTTCTTGACTTCTAGTAGTATATGCATTGTTTTCATACAAAGACTCTCCAGCAGAATGACAAGAATAATAGGGCGCGCCAAGCCCCAACGCAATGTAAGTAACGTTCATGAAATGAGACATTTTTACACACACTCGGCGACAGTACAATTGTATGGAATGAACGGGTCAAATTAATTGCTCTTATGATTGAACCCAACATACTTTTATCATTTACACCTGGATCATTCAACTTTACACCACACACACTAGTACTCGAAATGGTCCTTATTCGTAAAGACGCGGCTAACGTCCCGTCGTGGTCTTTTCCAAAGCAGTCGCATAAAGGTCTTACCTGACCCCTTCACTCGCGGAATAATAAATTCTCTTGCACATTTCCTATTAGTTTAGATCTTTGAAAGATCAGTTGTGCGTTTTTGAAGTCCTTGGGCCACATTTCGTTTTCCAATTTCACACGCAATGGGCGTGCTCATGGGTTAATGCCTTTCTGACCTACTTATTTTCTCTGTTTCATTGTACGTAGATGCCTGTAATTTGTAAGAATATTATTGCGGTGTCTTGAAGCCGTACTGCACTTTCTGTGAGTTAACAGAACTACACGAATGTACCTCTAACTTATTTCATTTTTGTCCACGTACGGAGCCACAATTGACCACTGTATGTCGCCCGATTGGCTGCCCTTTCCCGTCTTGTTTGGATTGCTTGATGGTTAATGTCAATAGAGGGTGTTGGGTTTGCCAGTAGACTGACGGTCGCGAAAAGCAGTCTTTTGAATCGCTTCTTTGCACCCCGGGGATCGTTTGTATTTGTCGGGAGGTTATCAACCTGTGCTTTCTTTTCCAAGAATGCCAGCGCCTGCTGTCATGTTCACTGCCCTCTAAGTCTGTGAACAAAAGATTAGGGACATTTTAATGCTCTCTTCCTATTATATTTTTGCAAACAAAGTTTGCTATTTAAAATATTTGTGAATTATAATGCTTCTTAAAAGTAACACGCTTAAATATTTTGCATTTTGAACAAGAAAAAAAATCGCTCAGTGACTCTCTTTGTACAAATCTAAACTCAGCAATATCGTCACAACTCTACATAAATGCACAACAATGAGTCAAAGGTAGCACGTTTTTTAAATTTTCAAATAAATGACATTGCATAGATTGCATTTATATTTATTGCATTTATATTTAAAGAAATAAGGTACCCGATTTTTTAACGATATTGAGATTATTTGCCTTCATGAAAAAAGGAAATACCTATGCATATATTCCAAATCGTTTCAAGAAGGGCAGCAAGTGGCAATATTATTCGTTTGAACATAGTTATTTACGTGAGAAGTACAGAAAGTGAGTCTTTGGCGAACGAATGTAATATTGACGGGTGAGGTGACGATAGGAACCTATTCTGGCATTCTGACATGGGTGCGCCAAAGACTCTTTCGTACGAGTTGTGTACATTGTTTTTTTAGTTTGCATTCATGGAAATCTACAAGTATATTCCCTTGAGGACATTCTCAATATGCGAGTCGGTAGCCACGCTGATTCATGTCGCTACAGTGTTTTGTTTGCTTTCCAGTTCCAAATGTTTTATTTGGTGATGACTACTCAAAGTAATCAATAAACAGTGATTAGTCCTACTTCTCAAGAATGAGTACCAAAAAGTGTAATATCTTCTTCTAGCATCGGTGTCGTAACGTGTACCACTGAGATTTGACATTGATTTTCCCTGCGAGTCGTAAAATGGCAGTTACTATTATTCACACCTGATCATCTCAAACAGTAGATAGCAATTAGCTGATTACCCGGCCCTGGTCGGGTATTCATTTATCATAATCCTAGTCACAATACCCGCCCGCCCTGAGTGACCGGCCGCTCCGCTCTCTGCCCCCGTCTCGCTCGCCCGCTCAGCCTCTCAGCTCTCGTCTCCCGCCCCGCTCTCTCAGCACGGCAGAATGGCAGTGCGAGGCATTGCGGATTGCTTACAGAAACAATTTGTCAAAGAAGCGCTTATTTTGAAACAATATTTGCAATTGTTCCCTTCCGTATTATTCTTCTCGCCAGCTCAAAAATATATGTCGCCATCTTAGTTTAGTTGAGAGCCAACAACAACAACAACTCTTCAGTGACTCTGACTAGGAGGTCCTAGGGTTCGTGTCCCAACGATGGTGGATTCTCGACATTAGCTACATAGCTAAGTGGAATTCAATCGCTGCTTGGAGGAGAATCCTACAGGTCGGCTGTTCTGGTCGGTAATATTATGTGGTTTCACCGTTCAATACCAGACGAATGCGGAACCATTACCCTTACAATCGAGCCAAGGACGGCGCGCTATCTTTCCTTCCTCTCCCTCGTCCTCTCCTCTTACACACATTCATATTTACAGAAATGCACTACCACCCATGTCGGGATTCCAGACAGGAGCTTAGAGCTTCTCCTAGCAGAGGCGGATCTGCGCTGAAGGAGATACCTGGAAGAGGAAAATCTCCCGCAAACTGATGTGAAGGGCGGCGGTGGATCTCACTAGCCACAAACACTTTGCTAACGGAACTAATGACCACTGATGCTGACGTACCCGAAAACACAAATCAATCCAAAATATGGGTGCAAATTTTGGAAGCAATAACTCCAGTGGACCGGGAGCGGTAGCTCAGTGCAAAAACTGATGATTTTTGACACTAGCTTTTCAGCTAGGTCGAATTCAGTTGCTCTCTGGAGGAGAATTCTAGCGGCCGGCTGCTCTAATCGGTAGTTTTCCGTGGTTTCTCCGATCAACATCAGGCGAATGCCGGAGCAGTACCCTAACAAACGGGCCACGGTCCGCGCGCGATCTTTCCTTCCTATTCCTTATTCTATCCTCTCTCTCCTTACACACACATACTTACACTAACATTCACTACACTACCACATATTCCGGGCGACCGGTCGGGAACTTAGAGCTTGTTCCGGCTGCGGCGGTGCCGCGCTGGGGGGAGAGTCGTGGTTAGGAAACCCCGCTAGCTGCCGGTAGGTCGGCACCGGATCTCGCTATTCAGCGGGGAAGATCACCGCCATCTCCCGAGCAAAAAAATGCACTACACATTCAGAACTAATGACCAAAGCTGTTGACGCGCCCGGAATCACTAACCAAGCAACCAACAAACCAATCAACCAACTCCAGTGATTCGAATGTTTTTGTAAAACAGAGAAAATATGTATAAACACATTCATCCACAAATGCAGATGCACGTACCATTCACTTTTATGCGATAGTTTTGCAAGAAAATTCTTTGAGGGGGCGCACAGCAACCCACGTCGACGGGGCACTGTGTCAATGTAACGACCACAATAGCTCATCGCGCGCCGTGCGGCACGAGGCGCTCGTCGTCGCGTCATGCCGTCGCGCGTCGCGTCGCGAGGCGTCGCAGATCAGCGGCACGCGGCGGCCGGGGAGGAGGGGCGGGGCGGGGAGGGGGGGGGAGGGAGGGGCGGGGAGGCGCGGGGCGGGGCGGCGCGGGGCGGGCGCCCCCGTGCTGGCACGGCCAGGGGCGGGCGGCGCCAAACCGCGCCGCCCGCGATCGTGCGGCATGACCGCCCGCCGCGGAAAATGCCCTCGCGCGGGCGGCACCTCGCCAGGGCTGCCAAATTTTTGGGGTAATTGTATCGAGATTGTTTTCCAAGCGAAAAAGCGAATCACGGCTATTTAACCTCCTTTCTTACATCGTTATCAAAAATGAGAAGGGATGAATGCAGAATTCAGATGTTTAGGATCACAGGGTGGGACCTCAGCAAAGCTGCCAAATTTTGGGGGTTATTGTACCCAATATGTTTCCAAAGCGTTAAACAAACCAAGAAAATAAATTTTATTACATCGATATTAAAAACAAGAATGACTGAATGAAGAATTTGACCTTTTCTAAGTATTGTTTGCTCTTCCATTTATATACCGATTGGTTCATAACATTTTAAAATATTTTGGAACATCAACATCTCATACGACTGACGAACGATAATTTAAATAATGCTTGCAGAAGGAAGAGAATCTGTTTTGCAATGAATTTTGTATTCAAAGGCTACTTAGTACTATGAAATGAGTTTACAATATTACTTACGTATAATTATTTCCCACTGACAGCTATTTATAATTCGTTTTATTAAAAAATATAATTTACTGCAAATTAATAATTTTAACTATTAATTAAATTAAATATTTTTATAAATATTATGATAATATTATACAAATGTAGTCAAAAATACAGTGATAAGTTGTGACTCGTAACCATTGTAAACTTTTGAAAACAATATTTATCTTTTTCGAAATCAAGGCCAGTAAATACGAGCTTCTTGTCACAAAATCGCTGATTTTTACCGCAGCGTTACTATACTCTCTCTTTATAACGTAAATATTAGTAAATCGTAAAATTAAAAATATTGGCAAAATTGATACATTAACAAAAATAACAATTTGCTAATAGGCGCTTTTCGGGAATACTGTTGAAACTCAAAGAGCATCCTTTCCATAGGAGGGCGGGATTTAATTACCCGCAAACACATTTGCTCCCATTAAAGGACAATGTGCAAATTAAATCAAAATTGTTTATACCTTTCGGTTTTATAATCTATGAATATGGATTTTATAAAACTGAATTTTAGGCCAATTTTATTCCATAAAAATAAATGGCGATCTCCGTCCATGGAACGGCGATGTATCTGCTAGCAAGTGGCAATTGGTACAATGTTAGAGATAAAGACTTATTCCACATTATAAAAGTTAAGCAATTTAACAGATTTTTATCTTGAATTCTGAATTTTCGTATTTTAAAGTGACAACTATTGCGGATAAGCGATAAAATGTTAGAATCGTCATATTTTCGGCAGGTTTGATTCGCGGCAGGGCGACACGCGGGAGGGGGGGAACGAGCGGGGGCGGGAGCGGGTGGTAGACCTAAGGCCTTGGGCATCGCCCGCCCTCCTACGCGTGCACGAGAGAGAGAGAGAGAGAGAGAGAGAAAGAGAGTGAGAGAGAGAAAGAGAGTGAGAGAGAGAAAGAGAGTGAGAGAGAGAAAGAGAGTGAGAGAGAGAAAGAGAGTGAGAAGAGAGAGAGAGTGAGAGAGAGAAAGAGAGAGAATGAGAGAGAGAGAGAGAGAGAGAGAGAGAGGAGGCAGAGAGCGATGCGTGGACGCATCATTTGTCCGAAGGAGGGAAGGGGACAATTGGGATCGAGGCGGCTAAATATAAACAGCGGCGGAGGCCAAGGCGCAAGCACCGCCGGTGTCCGCGCTTTGCACTTAGCGCGCGCGCGAGCCAGCCCGGCTGACTGCACAGCTGAGCGGCGGGGGAGGGGCGGACAATACGGCGGGAGAGGTGACGATATAGAAGGAAGAGGTCGACGCCGAGCTGGCAACAAAGGCAGTAAATGAGTCTGATGAGGAAAATGCGGTGGTCGCCGGTGCAGCACTCTAGGACGGTACCGCAATGATTCGAAGCGGTCGCGATGAATAAAATTTCAAAAGGAATGGTGTAGGGAGTTATATTGTAAAAGCCATGACGAATGTGCAATGTACGCTGGAGCTTCCTTATATTATTATAACCTCCACTTTCACTTTAACTGGCAAACATATTTCTTTTGGTGATTGACAGGGAAATATAAGTATGTAAATTGCAATTAGCTGCCAATCAGAGCATTGTATCGTAGTCATCTGTTCCCTGCCAGCAACGTGGAGCACTGCGTAGAAGACTAAATAAACAACAAGAACGTTTTAAGAGGTCGAGTAGACTGGATCAAAAAGTTTCTCAGATCCACAAACAGTGGATTGGTTATTGTATATCAACATGTCTTTGTACCGTGGAATAGCTCAGTAATTTTGAGGCAGTGTATGAAATATAATAAGAGGAAATTTATGTAATAAATCAGGTATTTGTTGAGAAAACGTAATTATTTCCTAAGAGCGGTTGGAACAGTTGGAGAATAGTGAACTGGACATATAATAGGCATTTTCAGAAGATTGAGACACTATATTAATGAGAAGAAGAAATGTTTCAAATATAAAGTTTGTGTCATGTAATGACACTAAATCAATATTGACAATATTAAATGATGTTTTTTTTTAATTTAATACATATGAGGCTTTTGCTATCACAATCAGCTAATTTCTCTATTTTCCAGAATTCACTCTTTGGTAGTTTTTAAACCTTAAGTGAAACATCAATTTCTAAAGAAAGTATACCTTCAACTCTCGCTCATTATCACCAAAAATATGGCGATAATATATTTCGTTTATAACATCCCGCGTGAAGAAGCGAGGAAATTTTTGTTTCTCTTGTAATTTTTTGTGAATGGATTGAGATGGTTTTCATAGAATACGCAGCATACAAGTTTTACATCAAATAATATTTTGCCGAAGGAACTCCGTACATCATATTTGTAATTAAACTATTTTGACAGTTCATTTTAATCGCTATTTAAGTTATTCTCGGGAATCTGAAATATTGAATTTATAATTGCTAGTAGGTCAGTGACCCCATACAGAGTCTTGTTTTCGTCCTGTTTCCTAACGATCCATATAAAAAATGATTAGATAGTTCCGCACAGTTTGCTGTTTCTGAAGAGTAAATGTTATTTTAGGCATTTTCAATTATTACTATCTGATTAGTAGGCCGTTACCTTGGTATTTATTTGTCTCAATCATGTATTAAGCAGCCACTCGCGTTCTACTTACTCGCCCCACACGCACTGACCCCCCCCCCCTGCCCGTCGACAACCCAGACCACTCCGCTTGGCCCTCTCATCCTGCATGTTCCAACTTGCGTAGAAGCATTGCGAGTTGCATAACTTCTAGTAAGATTTTGTGTGTGTGTGTGTGTGTGTAAAAATATTTGAAATTACATTTTGAGATAGTAAAACCCCCTTTTTGTCTTTTCAAAAGAGTTCAGCGTGAGAGGAACACTTCCACTTCCAGGGATATAACATAAACTACATTTACGGGTTTAATTAACTATGTAGTTGGCCTATGGAAAAAAATTAATACGTCCACTCTCTTAGAATGCCTTAAGCGAGCACCAAATACAGAAGATACAAGTACCCAGTGACCGTTAAAAAACGTGCGCGTGGGTACTAAGTAATCTCAGGAGTAAGAAGGCGGGCCGTGCAAGATGTCAAAACACTGCTCGATTAGCGTTTTATTTATTCTTTAATTCGGGAGCGATAACCTTCGGCGGGACATCATTGTGGACGCAAGTGCTAATTTGAAAGCTATTTGCAGCTCTGACACGAGCGCAGCCATGGTTCAGCCTGCAAAACCTAATTAATTGATAATAAATCATTACTGTGCGCGCTTATCGGGAGCGGGCAGGCGGGCGCGAGCTGAACAAAGTAACAAATTGCCCCACTGCCTCCGCGGCCGGCGGGGCGCACGCGCTATCTGGCAATCGGAATAACGCGGATGCTCTCGCGCTGTTCCCAATTAATTCCTTTGCGAGCGGCGCCTGCTGTCAGAGGCGCTGCCAGCGGGGAGAATAAACGCCCACCTCGGCCGGCGGCCGGCCGTCTTCTCGCGCCACCAGGTCAAAACTTTGACCCCGGAGGAGGAGATAAGTCAACGTTTTGCTAAAATGAAAGAGATCGATATTTTAAAGGCGTCATTTATCTCCTGCATCAAACATCTTTCTCTATGTTTTCAGTCCAAAATATTTTTCCCTGCACATCCCTTTTAGCATTAATTCGTTGCGTATGCCTTCCATATCTCATTTCATCTTTAGTCTAGTCCACTTGCTTACAGAATCTGTGACCACGGTGATTAAGCTACACTTTTTTCTAATACGGAAAGAGACCAATATTTTAAAGGCGCCATCTGTTTCCTGCGTTCACCATCTTCCTCCATTTTTCAACCCCAAATGTCCTCCCATGCATATCCCTTTTACCATAGTTCTTCTGCGTATCTTCCCCTCTTATTTTAGTCCCTATCTCCGACTTCAGCAAATAATCTGAAAATTCTTTTCTTTTTTTTTTTCAAAAAATGATTTGAGAATACTATTATATTCTTCTAATTATTGTCTACTTTTTTTAATTAGTTAATATTATTAGCTTTGCTCAGCGAACTACTGTCGTTTGTCAGGTCTCTTCTTAGGCACCCCGCTTAAGGTTTATATTTTACACGCTTTCGTGTTGCACGGCACTTTCAATTGCCATACTCCATTAATATTAAGCTGGGGCACAAAGGGAAAGGTGGAAATGAAGACATGTAAGATAATGACAAAAAAGGGAAGAAAAAATAAAAAAGAACGAAGTAGAAAAAGAACACAGAGGGAAGGAGGTGAAAAAGAAAGAGTTTTTGATGTAGACTAATGCTACGTAGTCTGCATTCAAACAACAGATAATGGATTTTGCAGTCTTATTTCTGGAAACCTAGTGCTAATCAGATAAGTGAGTTCCTTTTGGTTGCTGAATAATGGATGCACATAAATTTACAAATGTAACGTAAATATCTTAATACATAAATTTTAACAAGAAAATTGGAGTATTCATATTATAACAATAATAAAAAATAATTATTATTTATTATTAAGCAAATTGAGTTGTCTGTTTATTTACACCAGGAAATAGGTGCAAATGATCACAGGATGGCAATCTATGTTGCTCCCCTATAAAATTTAGTTTCTACTGGGTATCAGCTTAATCACGCGGAAAATATAAATCGCTTGAAGGCAAAATAGTGCTTGTCTTGATGACGCAGAAAGTTGAAGGCACTTCCAGGTACATGGAGCGGTGGTAATTTAAGCCTTGCATACAGCATGGTTATTTACATCATGTGATTGTGGCACTCCACTCATATGTGCGTGATGCCATCGATAAACATTAACGCTTCATCATACCGTGCCATCTTCAATGTAGTGGAAGGTATTGGCAAACCTTGATAATGTCTTCTGCCCAGGACAAACACAGAGAGATGAACCGCGCACACCGTGAATTGGCGAATGTAGCTGCGTGTCAGCAAAATAGTGTGTCGGCTATTCAAGACTCGTACTCAGGATTTGATTGATTATTGATGACTGACCGACCGCGTCAATCGCTAATGTCTCTAATTCCGTAACTGCAGTGCACCTTCCTATCGCGGAAGGTGGCTGTGATCTTCTTTCGCTGGATGGTGAGATCCGGCGCCGACTTACCCATCGGCTTGGAGGTTTTCCCCAACCAGTTATCTCTCACTGGGGTGGCACAGCCCCAGTCAGAACAAGTTCTCCCGACATGTGTGCAAGTGTGTGTAAGTAAGGGTGAGGATAGGACAAGCGAGACGAGGGAAAGATCGCGCGCGGTCCCTAGCTTGTTTGCTTGGGTACTGCTCCGGCATTCATTTGTTATTGATCGTAGAAACCACGGAAAACTACCAATGAGAGCAGCTGGCCGGTAGAATTCTTCTCCACATAGCGGCTGAACTTTACCTAGCTTTGTAACTAGTATCGAAAATCCTACCACCATCGGCACTCAAATCCTAGGATTTCCCAGTCAGAGGAACTGCAGTTTATATCAATTGAGGGTCTGAGATATCTAAGATGGTCGTACCCTGGAACATGAGGGTCTGAGATATCTAAGATGGTCGTACCCTGGAACATCTTAGTACGAGTCCCAACAGTCGTGAAGATTCGTCGTCAGCTAAGTAACTGAGTGAGACGACAAAACTGCATGGCTGAGAAATTTCCAACTTTTCCGCAGTTTCCTCTATCCAATTCTAGGCGGATGCCGAGGAAAACCATAAACAACACGCCAGAGGCAGCACGAATGATATATTATATTCACTTTTATACACTAAGATGATATATTTTATTCACTTTTATACACTATTCACTTTATTCACTGGTCTCAGAAGCCCATCTACTGATAAGGTCTTTGGTGCTCGTGAATGAATGGTTAGATGATAACAATAAAGAGTATGAAGTGAAAAACGATGAAGAAATGTCAGAACGATAGAAAGGGGAAATGGAGAACCCCAAGAAAACCTCCTGGGCAGCCCTATGGGGCCCTGGGTCTTGGGCACCATAAATTCCACATGGCCGGATATCGAAGCCGGTTCCCCGCGGTGGAGGGCCTATGCGTTATCATTACACCATGACCCCCACCGACGAGCCGTCCCTATATGGTCCATCCTCTGTGATTCTAAAAGACGTCCGCAGTTTTGAAATAATGCGCACACAGATCAAGAAGATTATGAGGATGGAATGTGTTCCCAGGCGCTTGCGTTTCCAAGCACTGCGACTGCGATCTGGGAAAGTGCAACCTCCGGAGACGCATGATAACAAGCTGATGATAAGTTGTTCCGTAGGTCAACGAATGAATGCTGCGCTCCCAGCATTCCGAAGAGTTTTTGTTGTTGCCAAGGTTGCTCGAATTGATGCATCCTACTAATCCATGTAACGTCCTACGAGTCCATGTAGTGAAGTACATGGAAACACTTCACATAATGGTGAATATTATAGTATGGTGAGTATTTGTATTAAGGGATATACTATTTAATAAGAGAATAAATACGTTCTCGTTTGAATGCACATTTTCCCACGAACAAATTATGTTAAGAAAATAAATGCCAAAATTTCACGTAAAATTGGGCGAAAACTCCTCATATTTTTACTTTCTCGTCTATATATACGTACGCACAGGAGAAATATACGTAGTATAGATAAAGTTATGTAATGCTGCGGAAAATCGATTTGGAGATTTCAACGAAAATACACGTTTTGGGGTTCCCTGATACCGAAAAAGTGTTTGTTTTTTTCAAAATGTCCGTCCGTCTGGCCGTCCGACTGTCCGTTCGTCTGTCCGTCCGTCTGTCCATCCGTCTGTCCGTCCGTCTGGCCGTCCGTCTGTCCGTCCGTCAGTCCGTCTGTCCGTCCGCCTGTCCGTCCGGCCTGTCCGTCCGTCTGTCCGTCCGTCTTCCGTTTGTGAACAAACCTATCGCCTAAATAATACGTACGATCTTTTCCAAATTGAAGGGACATTTTCAAAATTTTCTCAAAAACAGCTCCAAATTTTTCTTCAAATTTCTTATAATAATAGAGTAAAATACACTTATCAAGGTAGCATAGGTCCCATTTGTACGGTTAACTCTGAATTTTCGAAAATTGAAAAAGTTTGAACTTTTCAGCGTCTTCTTACAACTAGAAAATTGAAGACAGAGACTTTTCCTACAAATAAAATTTGTTGTGCATAGTTCTTTGAATAATGTCATGTAGATCAGTTTTTTGGAAATGTTATTAGTTTTTGTGGAAAAGTGCGTGAAATATTTGCAATTTTAAAAATTACAAAACATTTTCGCAAAAACGGTTCCAAATTTTTTCTTTACATTTTTGGTACGGTTAGTGCCTAACAAACGCTATACCATGACATACATGCCATATTGCTCTATTCTTTTGTTTATCCAAAAACTTTCTAAAATGAAATGTTTTTGACATGTTTCTCACGTCAGTAATATTAATATTATAGGCAATTTCTACACATTATTATATTTATGATTACTTCTACTTTAAATAATATCAAATAAAGTTTCTCGAAAACTCAATAGTTTTCTGTAAAAACGATATAATTTTTTTCCGCATAGATAGTGCAAATTGCACTGTTTAATATGACGTAAGGTTTATGTTGGTTTCGTTTTTTTCTTCAAAAATTACTCAAATGTTTTTAAATATCTCCCACGCTGTTAATATGCACATTTCCAGCGATTTGTATACATTATTTAATTTCTGAGTGGATGCAATTCAAATGTCTTCAAATGAAATTTTTCGAAAGCTCAATAGTTTCCTGTGAAAAGAGCTTCAAATTTTGCATTTACAGTAACGCTCAAACGAAATTTTCCTAAAAACGTCTCTATGTTTTTCAATGAAAAAAATTGCCCATTTAGAACGATGTTTTGCTTTTCTTTAATTTTCTCACAGTAAAATTTGGGTTCCCCAATTAGGAAACCGAAAAATTGAGAAAATGTTAAAAAATATAGTTGAGGGCTATAGATGGCAGCTGGCAAGAGGATGGGGTAAGACTGTAAAGCCAATCCACACCAAGGAAATTAGAAAACTTTACTACTAGAAAGTCTGTGCCATTCAATAGCACTACTAGGTGAAAAATTGTACTACACTTCATTTTTTAGATCTACCTTTGGAGCAAAACATCATTAAAAATCGTCATCTTCAATTTTGTACTTGTAAGAAAAACACCGAAAACCTGTTCAACGTTTGCAATTTTCGAAAAATCAGGGATTTTAACGAAAATGAGGCCCGTGCTATTCTCTTAAGCGTTCTTAACGCTACTCGAAAAAAAATGACTAAAAAATTGGAGAATTATTTTTAGAAAATTTTGAATATTAAAATGAGTTTTCATGTAAAATACTCTCAAAAGAACTCTTAACAAACGGGTCAAGGAGCACACGCCACTTTCCCTTCCTCTTCGCTGGCCTATCCTCTTCCCTTTCTTACAAATACTTTCATGCACATCACTATCACACATGTGGGGAGTCTAGTTGTGAATTTAGAGCTTGTTTATCTGAGAAGGTGCTCCACTCGGGGAAATACCTATTTAGGGCAATCCCCCGTACGTCGACGTGTAGATCAGCGTCGGAGCTCACAAATCTCTGGGTGGCACCGCCACTCCCGGGATAAAAACATTCACAACACTAGGGGAACTAATGACCATAGAAGTTGACGCCGGGAAACAATCAATGACTTGTTAACGCCGGACGTTAAGAGTGAGATTTTCTTTTCTCTGTTTGGTTGGGTTATTTCGATATAACTGTACAGATTATCGAAAAGTACGTACGTAAATGCTAAGAGGCTGCTGTAAGGCAAACGGAGAGCCATCCGCGGTAGCGGCTGCAGCGGCCGATGACGTGCGTCGGAAGCAGCCTGGTGGGGGGGGCGTGCGTGACGCGGTTTCACGCGCGCGTTAATCCGGAGGGCGCGCGAAGCGCAAACGCCGAGCCCGCCCACGCGCCCCACCTGCGGCAGAGGCAGCGGTGGGCGCGCGTGACATTAAGCCGTGTTTGCGGTTGAAATAGCTCTGCAAACACTCGCCGGTCGGTCGCCGTCGCCGTCGCCGCCGCAGCACCGCCGGCCGCAACTCGGACGCATGTTGGGGTACCGCACTACACTCGCTATGATGTTATTTACCTTTAAGTTACTGACGTAATATGTTGATACAAAACATTTCTTTGTATAAACTAGAAATCATTGATGTTAATTGTTATTAACTGACAATCTCAGATACAAACGGACACTTTAACGGTCTGTTAAATTTCTAAAGGACGTCGGTCGTTAAGGATGACATATCGTTCTTTTTAGTTAAGTTGATATAACAGTATAGTTTGTCTTATTTATTGATGACTTTGTTTTAAGTATTTTATTCTTGTTTTTTTGACGTATCCGACATCTATAGTTTATACATGTTCGACGTGAAGTTTAGACCAAGAAGATAATTTGAACTATTCTTCCAATTTCATAAAGCCAGTGATCTGTTTCTTCAAATTCTTATGCGGGGTTTTTGTTTTCTTGTTGATGTGTCGTGAACTGAAGATCATCGTTACTCTGCATATAGACTAAATTTGCTTACAAGTGAGGAAGACTGAGCACTCGTTTACAAAGCCATCACACTTACTATCCCATTAAAGTGGAACCAACAGAGAAGTAGCTGCAACTTATAAACTTTTAGAAAGAAACTACTGAGATTTTAGAAACACACAATTGTAAATGACGAAAATTCAAAAATCTACACGTACGTTTTATTTCAATTTAAAAAATTAACATCAAGAAAACTGTTTCAAATAAGAATTAGTTAATTATTAGTCAATTTTTATGCCTTTTACTTACCAATACACAAAATGAAACGTTAAAGTTGCATTATTGTATTTCATTAGTATTGTCATTACTTCTGCGTTCGTCAATAATTCGCTTAAGGCACAAGGTCAAGCAGAAAACAATATACAAAAGCACGTACTGTTTGATAGAAGCTAACTGGAGTCATATACAGCATTTTTGCGCGCTGATCACCTAGCAAGATGCTGTCTTCAGTAACCGCATTTGTGGCAAAACTATTCTGCTTTTCTTAATTACACCTAGGTATTGTAGGTTTCTGGACAGGAGTTCTCGATAAGTTCTCCACCACTCCCATATAAAGCTTTGTAATCTTTCTTTCAATTTTGCTTCCCAAGTCGTCTGAGCTGCAGTATTAACACGCATAACTCTGTAATGCAATTTCATAGATGAAACGTTTGCGCACACTATAAATTTTGGGCTCTTCTCTGTAATAATATTATATATTAATATATTATATTCAACAAATCAAGAATGTTCATAATATTTTTTTTTTGGTACCGAGAACCTACAAATCTTGGATTCTGATTGCACAACGTGTTAGAGCAAGTACTTTCCTACTTGATGGAATAGGATTTAACACTTTTTTCTTTAACAAAGTCCCCGAATACGAATTTTTCTATCGAAAAAGTACATAACTTTCTCCATTCTACGTATATTACTCCGTATATACGTATGAGAAAGAACTAGAGGTGCTACCGAATGGCCCAAACTTTCTCGTAAAAATGTTTTCTAATTTCTTTGGTGTGTACTCGCTTTACGGTGTTTTCCCATCCTCCTGCTAGCTGCCATCTATCGCCGCCAAAAGTACATTTTTTTACATTTTCTTAATCTTTCGGGTTCCGAATAGTAGATCGAAATATTACTTAAAAAATTGATTAAAAGAGTAAAACTTCGTTCCAAATAGCAATTTTATTCAAAAATTTAGAGCAGTTTTTAGCAAAATGGCATTTTAACGTTACCGTAAATGCAAAATTTGAAGCTCTTTTTAAGAGGAATCTATTGAGTTCATTTAAAGTCTTTTGAAGCATTTCTACCTAGAAATGCAATAAAATTATGCAAATCGTTGGAAATGTTCATACTAACGGTGTGAGAGTTATTTCAAAATAATTACATTTGTATATTTTTAAAAATAAAATCAATGCAACAAAATGAAAGAGTGAAATTAGCAGTATCCACTCGAAAAGTTTGAAGAAAAAATTTAGAGCCATTTATGCGAAAATGGCGTTTGAGCGTTTCTGGAAATACGGAATTTTGATCTCATTTTAAATGAAAACGAGTTTTCGAACAACTTCATGTAATATTATTTAAAGTACATGTACTCATAAGTACAATAATGTAAAGAAATCGCCTCTAAAGTAAATGTTACCGACGTGGCAGACAAGTTGAAAAAATAGATTTTTGTAATCGGGGGTTCGTTTTGCACCATTCCAACCAAAAATTTAAAGAAAAAGTTTTGGGCCGATTTCGAGAAAATCTTGTTTTTGTTATTTTTTAAAATTACAGATATTGCATGCACCATTGCACAAACTATTAAAATTTACAAAAACTCTGCATGACAAGGAAATATTTATACACAACAAATTTTATTTGAAGAAAATATCTCTGTCTGATCATATCTGTCTTCAATTTTATAGTTGTAAGAAGATGCCAAAATATTCCGTTTACAATTTTCGAAAATTCAGTTAACCGTGAAAATCCGACAAATACCATCTTTAGAAGTATGTTTTACTCTATTCTTACAAGAAATTTAAAGAAAAACCTTTTGGGCCGATTTTGAGAAAATTTTGAAAGTGACGAGGGGGCTTAATGTATAGTACCCTCAAATTTTAAAGAATGTTTTTCAATATTTGAAAGCTTCAACAAGAACCAGATGGACACAAGTTTCTTCATGCACGCATTCTGGTGCGCATGGATTAGGCGCTAGTAGTGTTCACAGACTACTAGACAGACAGATGGATAGATAGACGGACGGACAGACGGACGGACGTTTTGCTTTCAATTGTTTTTCGGCATCAAGAACCCATAAAGTAGGGATTCTAGCAACACCACGTGTTAGAGGATTTTTTCTCGCAATGTAGCAACAGGATTTATCCACTTTTTCATTGTCAGGCCCCGGCAATGAATATTTGTGTGCCGAAAATCCGCCGTTACATAACTTTTCTCTCTTTAATCGCCCACCATTACATAACTTTTTCTATGCTTCGAACATTACTCCGTATATACGTACGTATACGAGAAAGTAAAAATGTGATGTTTTATATTGTTGATAAAACCGTACATCATATGATTGTATAGTTCCGAGTCACACGGGACAGAAAGAAATCAATAAAAATATATTTAGCTTCCGAAGCGGTTATTACCAGTGTTCACTGTTAAACTATTTCCCGCAGGAAGTCCCGCGATTCCATTGCTTCGTGTTATCACCGCACTGGGCCCTGAAAACCAGCCAACACTCCGAAAACCCGGCACATACGGGAGTGGGCTAGGTTGTTTGGAGAGCGCTCCCTCTCTCACTTTCTCCCCTTCTCTCTCTCTCTCTCTCTCTCTCTCTCTCTCTCTCTCTCTCTCTCTCTCTCTTCCTCCCTATTCTCTCTCACTTTCTCCCCATTCTCTCTCTCTCTGTGTCTACCCCTACTCTCTCTTTTTCTCTTTCTCCACCTTCTCTCTCTCTCTTTCTCCCCCTTCTCCTCTCTCTCTCTCTCTCTAGAATGATACAGAAAAAGCAAATAACTAATCTCATAAAAGAGAATTGTTTATGCTTGTAAATACTGGTTTGAAATTACTCGAGCAGTGTACTAACGGGATTCACATTAATACGCTCTCAGTGTAATTACAAATCAGCAATTCCACGTAGTGATATAAGTATACATTTATTTGCTTCATTTAAAATTTGTGTTTAATGACTTATAGGCTTTTTACTTACAACCCTACAATTCTAATCTTAGTTTATTTTATGTCTGCTAGCAATGAATCTGCAGAAATTATTCTCTGACGCACCAAAAGATTATGTCCTACTTACAGTAAGAAAATGAAAATTGAAAAATAATCGCTTTATGAAACACATGAGACATAAGAGGGTTCCTACAAAGAGGAAATATGAGAACGAGAATTGGTTTTGGAGAAAGAGTGGACGAAAACTATTTTTAAAATTGTTTTGGGTTGGTATTAATGCAATTTATTATAAACACGCTCTTTAAAGATTAAAGGTGTTACAACGAAACGAATTCTCTTTCAACAACCTCTTTTACATTTGAAACATTCAAGATAACAAAATCACGAACATCCCCGGGAGCTAAAGTGACTGGCGAGCCGCTTTTTTAGTTGGTGTTTTTTTAAAATGTTTTTGTGAATTGACCCTCACTAAATACTGCAATAATCAAATATAAAGGAAGTTCTGGACACGTGAAAATATGTTTGACAACACCGGGAATATAAATAAACTAAAAGTAGAGACTCTGAAAATAAATATTAAAAGGATTCGGTTATGTTTTCTGGCAAAGAATAGCAAATAATAAAATGGCAAAATTTCGTTCAGTAGATTATTATTTGGTTATGGGCTCTTTTCCATCGTCATTTCTTAAAATTTACATGTTATACCGATTACTTTTACTAAAAGGAAATATTCCACACCTTTTTGGTTATTTTTTTTATTGAACTGCCCTTCCACCACATTTTTAGAAAAACAAAACTTTCTACTTTTTTTTCATTATTGCAAAAACATTAATAGTAAATGGAGTATAAAAATAGTTAATAGGAATGTGAAATGTGTCTGTATTCTAAATTTAACGAACATAATGAGAAAATCTAAAGATTTATGTGTATGTTTAAATCTCCTATTGCTTGTACGAAAGGAAGAACGTAGTTGAGTTTTGCAATATGTAATGACGCACGGTTGTAGGTATGCCAAAGGATTCATGTGGATGTGTGTCTTGTAAATGACGTAAATTATACTGTACATAGGTCAGTGTTAAGCTGGCTTGATTCATTCATGGGATTTTTGTAATTAAGTCCTATGTTATCAAGATATTTGCAATTAAATGGTAAATTTGTTTTATGTACTTGACGCTTCTATGCCAAATAAATGTGGCACGCATAAGACATACTTTTATTCACAAAACAAAATGTTGATTGAAGAATTAATAAATATTTATGTTTCATAGATCTTTAACTAATAGAAATGAAAGATAATTGCTTTTAGAGTTTAATGCTCTCTGCTCTATATTTCAAAAGGATGTCATTACAAAATAAAATTCCCGTAACCCTTCATTATTTGAAGTTAAAATATAATTAATTCAAGTACAAATAATTTTTAGTCATGTTTAGTTAGAACGCTGCGGATAAATAATCAAAAACAGATTCTTAAGTAATTAACAAAGTTATCAGACTGGATGAATGTATGTGAAGATTATAAATGGCATTTTGTCGTATTTTCTATCAAGTGATTTAGATACATTGTTTCTTGAGAATTCCATATAAAGCAAACCCAAAACAACATCCACAGTGATTTTAAATAAAATTACATCGATATGAAAAACTTGGATTTCTTACAACAATTTACTGACAATTAAACGAATGAATTTCAAGAATAAAACTTTGTTATGGAATGATTTTACGAAGGAAATTAATCATATTTGCTTTCTGAGTGTGGATAGTTGCGAACATGCAACATAGAGATACCCGTTTAACGTTTGTAAAAATGTTAACATATGTACAAATGTTTGTGTTGCACACACTATACATGTAAACATTTAAATAAATAAACATAGTTGCAAAACATTTGCCTAATACAGATATTTTACATTTCAGGACTGCTTGTTTCAAGTGAACAAATTCATTTTAATACCGTTTATAATTAAACATTACGTGAAGGAAAGTTTCCATAACATAAATTCGTCAGAAACTCCTGCAGCTGCAGGCAAGCCAAAACTAACATAAAAGTACTTCTGGGAAGCTATAATTTTCGTACATAGAAAACCACTTTGGCGTTTCATGTTGTGACATAGGAAGCTGCTCACGTGTCCTTAAAAGAGAAAGAAAGAATCACAATTTTAATGCACTAGTTGCACAAGTGTGGTCTTGTAATCACACGTGTACTAATGTAACAATAAAATACACTTAAATTTCTTAGTATTAAGCAAGACAGGGCGCCGTGGGTTGACTTCTTTAATTAGATTAAATCAAAATTTAAAAATAAAAAAAAAATATCCTCACGCCCAAGCAACTAACATCTGAGCTAATTGTGCAAGGGAGAAACTTTTTGTAGAAATGATACTGTGAATTCCTTGTAAAATTTTCAACACTGTAGTTGAACAACAAATATGACGTTTCTGCTTAATGCAGAAAAAGAGCCTGCTCTGTATCAACACGAGAGACATTTATCTGAGATGCAGTCGGTGAGGACGCTAGCCAAGAGGGCAAAAAAGTTGGCAAGAAGTTTTGGATTGGAGGATGTTCATTGTTTCGGAGAGAGATCAAAGAACTTTAAATCTACCCGCTGGTTGGACACGCAATGTATTTAGTATAATGCATGAATGTACATAAAGGTGTTTTAAAACACATGGAATCGATAAGAATTAAATAAGAATGTACATTCTTTATAGAAAATGCACGTATTCTCCTTACTATCTACAACGTTGCGTCAGGTTAATAGCTTCGTGAGCAAATAACTGCCGTCTTATTGGTATATTTTTGCATTTTACCCCTAAAATTTCTTATAAGATACGAAGATTCTCATAAACATTTCAGATATTTTATTTTACTTCTATACAAACAGAATTGTAGTTTCAATTATAGTTAACACGTTACCGAGTTCATTCACATTTTACGATAACCTTATCGGAGAGTATAGAAGAGAAAATTTTCCCACAAGTCAATCACGATAAAGTGAAACTCATCATTCTCACTACATTCATTTCATTCAAAATTTCAGAATGCATTCCATTGGTTTATAAACTCAAAAATTCGGGTGGAGAATATAACAGTTTCTTGCCAATTCTATTGCTTATATCATGATAGTACAACTATTATACTTGTTTTATGCGGTATCGTTTTTAATGCAATGATAACTGCACTAAAAATAAGAAAATAAGTGGCATTATAACTCTTCTAGGTTTTTCACTTCTAAATTTTGTGGTGCAACAGGATGAGTTACGAAATTTGAGCAATAGAAAGGGTGAGGTTGTTATAAACCAACTAAGCATCGTCTTCAACTCTATGTTTAAGTGTTTAATACAAACGATGTACTTTTTTCTTTTGAATCATTTAAGTATATGACTTTTGAAGAGAGTAGCTTGAGAACAGCAAAGAGGAGATTCAGATGCAGAAGTAATATTCATTGTGCCCACGAACGCCAGTCTACTAGCAGATGTTTATTTTCTCTCACTGTCATTCCGGTGTAATACGAAATATCGTGGAGAAGCAAAAATATTACAATTTAATTTGTAAGAATACAAAGTCATATTAAGTGTTATGTAATAATCTGATGTTTAAGAGGCAAGCTTCAATACAGTATATCAACAGCAATTACATAGAAACTCGGAGTTTTTTATCATCTTTTTGAAAGAGAGAATTTCTAATGACACACGATGAACACACATTACAAATGTTTAGCCAGCATTGGATTTGACTTAAACAATTTTCAGGAAATATATTGGAGCTTCGAAAACAATGAACGATTCTTATCAAAAGTAAACGAATGCTCCGGAATGTTTCTTGAAAGGAAGTATTTTTTTTCGACTTTTACTTCTTTAATGAAAAATGACATTCAAATAAAATAAACTAATACTGTTACAGATTGTGGAAATGTTAAACGTTGGAAGTCGTATATTTCTACCATTCACAATGATGTAGAGTATTTTTTTAAATAATGTAAAATTTGCACTATACAATTTTTCACTTTTTTTAAAAATCTTTTCGGAAGCCGATTTTCAATGTCGTCAACATTCCTCTCTCCAGTCATTTTAAAAGCCTGCTTTTAGAGAAAATACAAATTTTATTTTCGCCAAGGGGCCATAGCGGAGACGTCACCACGTGGGTCTCCGCCGGCGTCTGGGCGACGCAGACACTCACGTCTTCGTCGGAGGTGTCTTCTGCAGAGGTGTCATCGGCGTCGTCATCAGCAGGGCCGCGGGGCCGCCCGCGGCGGCGGGGGGGGAGGGACCTGGCAGCTGCGGAGCACTCAGCGACGGCCGGGCGGGCAGCGATGCGCGCGCGGCATGCCGCCGCTCAGCTCCGTCGCCACGGGAACGGCTCCGACTCCGGCTTCGGCTGCGGCTGGCGCTGTGCGGACGCGCGCCTGCCAACTTGCCCGCGGCCGACGCGGTACTGACCGGACCCCGCACTCTCGCGCCGCCGCAGCCTCCGCCGCCCCCTCCACACACACTGCCTCGCGGCGGCGGCGGCGGTGGCGGCGGCCGGGCCCGCGCCCGCCACTCGCCACTCGTCCTCACCGCCGCCCTCGCCAGGACACCCTTCCGTTCAAAAACGACTCCATCCCCTTTGGTTGTCTGGTGTCAAACGTTACGAAACAGAGATTAGTTCCGTATAAATATTAGAATGACCTTCTATTCACTGCTATCAACATCTTTCGCAAGGCGAATAGACAAATTTAAACAAACATTTTGTGCGTTGAAAGTTTGCAAAGTGGATAAAGCATAGTACGACATTCGCTCCGTAATACCTTACGATACTCTTTTTGAAAATAACTATTCTTAGATCTCGTGCGGGAATGTATACTATGTAATATGTGTCAAAAAAATTCAAACTATTTAAGTAAAACACGTTAAAAATCCATTTCTAGTATTCTCATTTTAGTTGTTTAGACGTGTTATTTCCCCTCAGGATAGCTCACTGGTCAACGTGCTCGCTTTCCAAAACGGGTTTGATTCCCGGTCGGAGCAAATTATAGTGTACGCTTTCCTTTCAATGTTCCAGTATCTATTGCTGTGTGACGGTGACAAAGTTCACTTCTTATTGTTACATTAAGAAGACTACGCTATAAGGAATCTATATGTGCTAACCATACGTACCCAAACCCACACCCGCACGATTGGGATACAACGGGTATGCCTTGATCCCGTCAGAGGCCATTGCGCCAGCACAGACAGACATGATATTTGTGTATCTTTATTAACATTAGCTGGGTCCATATTAAAATGTATTTTATAATTGAAATTTTAATTCAGGTGTTAAAAGTTGCATCATCGTCTAGGGGACAATTCCTCAAATTTCCCTTCGAAGAAGCATCTTTGTAAGGAACTTAAAGAACGTTTCTTGTCAGCAAACAACACAAACAAACACCAATAACTGTAAATGCTATCATTAGCAAAAGCTCTTTAAACTAAGTAACAACTATTAGAATCCCACATGTTTGTATTAGACAACGGTCACATTCTTGCTCGCAGCTCATATTTCAAAGTAAACAAGTGATTTCGAATTCAGTTCGTTAAGTAATTTACAATATTGAGGGTTCTTCGCCATTACTATGCAATTAAATTGAAACAATTCTTGCGTTTTGGAATGTTTTAATTCACTAGCTTACCATCGTTTCAGTCTGGATGTTGACCTTTATCGAAGCTTGTTAAATTTAGGTGGAATTGTGGTGTGTCTCACAACCATTCTTCCCTCATCCATCTGGTCTTCTACAATACGCTACACCAAGTGATCCAATGCAAATGATTTGCAAAACGATGCAATGCAAATCGTTTGTCTTCCAATTTAAGAGTGTAAAATACTTCAGTGTTGTTGAGTGGCGAAGGCTTGTTAAAAGAAAACCGTCAACCCCACTCAATAATTTCAAGGAGGAAAAGCCAAGAGCAGCTTGCTTGAATGCCGAAAGAAGAAGAGCAGGACGCACCACATTGTAGGTTTAGGTCGAGATGACCAATCTGTGTTTGGCGAGTTCTCAGTTGTTGAAGCTCCTTGGTCTAGTTCAAGTAATCACCCAAAACCCTCCGGCATCAAGTTATAATCGTAAGGAAATTTATAAGGAAAATTGTAATGAAATCTGGTAATTCTGAATTCAAAATTCATCGATCCGCTTGTGCTAATAACATCATTCTGAAATCACCAGCGAAAACATTACGTTCCGCCCCATTGCAACGTTACATTTATCTATACATCTAAATTTCACAATGTCTCTCAGAAAAAGGTCTATATGGTTAGCCAATGCAGCTTAGATAATTGATATTTCATCAAGTACAAAACATATTCTTCACGTAAATTGTTAGCTCCTTGGGTTGGATTTGTTACAAGAAACTAACAATGATTTACATGAAGTCTGCTGAAAATGAAGGAGTAAAGGAAGACGCCTTTTACATCCTCTTGAGGTTCTAATAATTATTATGAATCTTGTGTTTCAAAATCCATTGCATTATAATTTAATTTTGAAATAAATTCATTCAGTTTTCCTTTCATATGTACACCATCCACAGCTTCTCTGTCTTGTTGAACTTAGTTAAAGATGAGTCCTACGTAGGACTCTAATAAAACGCTCCTTTTGATATTTATTTGAAAGTAAGTTACCAACAGCTTGACCAGATATCTTCAGTACGCAAGGCAGTCAGATTTTAATAAAGAAATAAGTCCGTAGGGAAAGCAAGTATAAGTGCCGTTCGCTTCGTTCGAGAAGTTGAAAGCTTAGAAAAATAAACGCGAGCTACCCACAGTTTCCATGTTATTCAGATATAATTTTAGCAACTAAAATATACTGAATATAATAAGTCCATTTCATTACAGTTTTGCCATTTATTCCTCTGTAATCACCTTTACGTAGAATCTCAAAAAAGTGTTGTTCTCTTTCGTTTCGAAACATCTGCATTTTGGTATTCTCCCACCGATGCACGCTCTGATTCGAGAGGCCAATTGAATCATCGAAAATTTAGTTTTACGTATTTTCTTATTAAATCAGTTAATAATCATAATTACGGTACTCTATATTACACCGTAACTAGAGGTGCTACAGAATGGCACACATTTTCTTGTAGTAAAGTTTTCCAGTTTCCATGGTGTGGACTGGTACTGCACACTCGTGTCTCTCCTTGCCTGCTTCCATCTATTACAGCCAAAAGAATTTTTTTGGAAATTTTCGAACTTTTTGGTTTCCAAATAGTAAAACCTAAATTATATTTTTAGAATATTAATGAAGGCTATAGTGTCGTCCCAAGAAAATGGCGATTAAGCGTTCCTGTAAATGCAAAATTTGAAGCTCTTTTTCACAGGAATCTATTGAGTTTTCGAGAAAGTCCATTTGAAGTCATTTGAAGTACTTCCATCAACAAATACAATAATGAATACAAATTGATGGAAATATGCCTATTAATGCCGTGAACGATATTTCAAAAAAATTACACTTATGTAAGTTAAAAAAAGGAATACAGAAAAATGAACTTTACATCATATTAAACAGCAATTAGTACTATCCATTAAAAAATTTTGAAGAAAAATTTGGAGCCATTTTTGAGAAAATGGCGTTTGAGTGTTTCTGAAAATGCAGAATTTTGAGCTCATTTTAACAGAAAACTGTTGAGTTTTCGAGAACCCAATTCTGACATTGTTTAAAGCACATGTACTGATAATTATAATAACGTGAAGAAATCACCTCTAATGCAAATATTACCGACGTGAGACACAAGTGAAACATTTATGTAATATTTTAAAAAACAAAATAAAAGAGCAATATGGCGTTTATGTCATCCTATAGCTCCGAGAACGAATACACCAAACCCGCAAGGACATTGCCCTAACAGATAAAGCCTTATATGAACTGCATCTACAGATCAGTAATATGCTCAGTGCAGAAGATTGGGATAACTTAGACCGCATCACCTACAGTACCATGACTACAAAGAAGACTCTCGTTTCTGAGAAACAAATTCAGAAATACGACCGGCTTATAAAGAAGAAGGAAATCCAACCCAGGCCTGTCCTACAGCGCACAGTGGTCAACTTATCAGACCAACAACTGTCGCCGGAAGAAACAGCTATTCTCGCAAAGGGAGGCAATTTCGCGATTACACCGTCCAGAGTGCCCGTAGAAGATATAATCTCAAAAATAGAGTCTGGAATTCGAACACTGCCCACAGATATAGCAGAAGAAATTCGGAGAGAATCTTCCAGAATTCTGCAAAAGGCACAACCGCCTAAGAGCAACCTTCCCGGCGCGGAGAGAGCAGCTTTAAGGAATTTAAATAGCAATAATAATATCGTCATTCTGGCAGCGGATAAAGGCAATGCGACTGTGGTCTTGAACAAAATGGACTACGAAAACAAGATGAAGGACGTCCTGGACCCTGAGATTTACCGTAAGCTCCCGTGACCCTACTTCACGTATACTCCGCCGCACTCACCAGCTGCTCAAAGATTCTAGTATTCCTGCTGAAACGCAACGTTCCATCAAGAAATCGGAAGCAGCTGCACCAGACTATACGGGCTACCAAAATTCACAAACCCGAAGTTCCACTGCGGCCCATTGTCAGCGCTATTGGTTCTCCCACGTACTCTGTTGCCAAGTATTTATGCAACTTGCTTCAACCTCACATAGGCAAGACCGACTCCTACATTAAAGACTCAGCACATTTCGTCGAAAAACTGAAGACTCTGGTACTACAACCGGATGATCTGCTTGTCAGTTTCGACGTCGTGTCATTATTCACCATGGTTCCCGTTACCGAGACATTAGCTTTGCTGCGAGGTTTATTCCCGGAGGACATCACTGAACTCTTCCATCACGTCCTTACCACTACATATTTTGTCTGGAATGGTGAATTTTATGAACAGAAGGATGGAGTAGCTATGGGTAACCCGCTGAGTCCGGTTGTAGCGAACTTATACATGGAGAGCTTCGAGGCCACAGCACTAAATACTGCACCTCTTAAACCGAATTGTTGGTTACGTTACGTCGATGACACGTTCGTCATCTGGAGCCACGGGAGGATACGCTGAAGGATTTTCTTCAACATCTGAACAGCATTCATCCACGCATACAGTTTACAATTGAGAAGGAACACGAAGGAAAAATATCTTTTCTTGATGTACTGGTAAACAAAAAGCAAGATGGTTCCCTTAGCCACACTGTATTTCGAAAACCCACCCATACGGACCGATATCTTAACAAACTGTCGAACCACCATCCCAGCCACAAGAGAGCTATGATGAAAACACTCGTTCACCGCGCTACACGCTTATGCGAAGACAACAATATTCACCAAGAACTTGGTCATTTGGAGAATGCCCTAAAGGCCAATGGATATTCAATTCAAGAGGTGAAGCGAGCACTACGCCCAAGTAACACCACACGCAGTCCCCCCGAAGAAACCACCTACACGGTGTCGCTGCCATATATCAAAAACATCACGGACCGTATTGGCAAGATTCTCAAACAACACAATATTAAAACCATGTTCACCCCCACCACTCAGCTCCGCAATCTCTTCAGATCAGTCAAGGACCACAGGGACCCGCTAACGACAGCAGGCGTCTACAGGATACATTGCTCCTGCGGCTCAGTGTACATTGGCACTACACAACGTTCTGTCAACACGCGCCTCACCGAACACAAACGGAATTGCCGCTTAGGATACACAGACAAATCTGCTGTGGCTGAGCATGCCCTCTCGGGAAGGGAACACGACATCCTGTTTGAAGACACCGATATACTATCTACCACCAACCACTACCACGCCAGGCTACAACGGGAAGCTATTGAGATTTTCAAGCATCCCAATAACTTCAACAGGAAAGAAGAAGGTCTCAAACTCAATTCTATCTGGTATCCCGTACTCCGCAACACCAAAACAAAACCATATAAGGACAGAGTTTCCCAAACTAGCCACAACGCAATCGACAGCCTATCAGGAGCCAGCCCGCGAACCATCGACCAATCGCAAGCTAGCGCGCGAAATTTCCACCGCAGCGCCCCCCTCACGCCGACTATAAAAGCCGCCGCTACGCAGAACGCGGCGTCAGTCGCTGGACAGCCGCCGACCCGGAGACTACCCCACGACGCTGCCGCCACTGAAGATGTCCACCGCAGCTGTGGACGAAACGTTTGGTACCTCAATGCCAACTGGACCACGGCCTACCAGCCCGGAAACTTCTACTAATATCATCCTATAGGGTTTGTTTGACACTGTACCTACCCTGTACTTTTTTTAAATTGCAAATATTGCACACACTATTGCACGAAAACTACTTAATTTTAAAAAAAAAATGAAGGCAGTTTTTTGTTTGACACTGTACCTACCCTGTACTTTTTTTAAATTGCAAATCTAAGTCTTTGGGTGATTCAGCGCGGTATGTCGCAATAGATTTTTAAAAAATATTTTCAAACACATCAAAGAAATAAATTTTAAGATTTCCTAACAAAAAATTGCTTTTTGGAATGATTTCTACCTCATCTGTGTTTTGCGAAATAATAGTAGCTATGATTGCCATTGCTAAAATACTTTTGAGCCGTTTTTGAATTGTCAATTCACAATTATAATCCTTGGACAATTTTTATTCTAGCTCCAAGAGACGGTATTAAGAATAGCTCTTAGTTTGCAATCTGCTTTTCTGAGCCTCTCGAGATGAGTCTCCCCTACTGACGTCTTTGTGACATGCCACCTCACATGCAACAGCAGTGAATATCACCTCTGAGACTCAGCCGAAAAAAGAAAAATAAAGCATTTCAAAGACTGTCTTCTGGATTCGTTATCCCAACTGTTGCTGTGCAAAGCGTACAATAAGATTATAGATTGCATGTGAGTGACTGGCAAAATTAGTTCAATGAACACAAGAAAATAAAGCAACGTGGAACACGCGATATTAAAAAAGGGATCCTTGGGAAGGGAGGTGTCTTTCCCCCGAAGTGTTTTGTAGTGCAGTCTGAAATTACTTTTACTTACAGAGCTTTGAGAAAGGTGATGGATTAGATTTCTTACCGAGTATGACAATGTAAAACACTATATACATTGTATATGAACATCTTATCACTGGCAACGTTCTAACATTAATTAAAAATCTTCACACGTCTTTGGAAGTTTTAAGTAGTAGGAGAGACGATTGAATCGTTATTTATTTTTAATATGCTTTTGCCTCCACTGCGTTTGGCTCTTTAAATCTCAAGCCTGAGACCACAGTTCTCCTTTGTTTAGTGTGCAAACAGTCGGCTGCATCGCGTCTCTGGCCGCATTCTCGGCTGGCCTCGCAAGGCCGCCCGCCGTTGCCAATCTCAAGCGCTGGCCAGACGCGGCCGCGCATTCTTTCCGACCTGGCGAACTATGCTAAAAGAAACGCCTCACTTTTAATGAGGAAAGCCACATATCAATCATTGAGGCTGGCAAAACACAAACGTAGTACATTTGATATCTCACAAAAATTACGTATTGCGGAATATTCTGACGGTGTACAAGAAACATGTTGTACATGAAAAGTGTCATTTTAAATAGAATCTAATGCTTATTGTTTTCTGTAACGTTCTGAAAATTTGCAAAACTTCTCCTATATTGTCTTGACTATACATAAAGAATTTTAGTCCTCCAGTTGCATTATCGTAATTTGTTGTTGGTCAGTTACGTACTTAATATAGACATTATGTTAAATTTAAGTAGTCGTGTTCAATAGTAATGATGTTTCTCGCATCCAAACTTCGTAGTATTCATTGGCGGATTTCAAAAGATATATCAAAATTCATTTTCTACACATATACTCAAATTTCTCTTTCTGAAATTAACGACGAGGAAAGATGTACGATGAATGAGACTGCACTTTCTTCGATGAAATGGAAGAAGGAAAATAAAGCAAGGAAAATGCACATGAAGATTGTAAAAAATTTTGTGTATTCAACTCAGCATAGTTTCTACGAATGATCTCATTCAATATTTGTACTTATTGTTTCAATTAACATTAATGCAAAATAAAATGTATGATTATAGAATATATTACTTATTGTAGGTTTTAATTGTTTTAATAGAGTGTTATATCAGGCTATGTTTCAAAATCACTTATATTCTGTAGATGAGAATGGAGAACATTTTTAAATTTTAAAACAGAACCTCAAACCTCTATCACCGAGCAATTTATGCCTTCGAGAAACTTATTTAATTACTGGATCAATGTTCTTTAGTATTTGTTAATTAGTGCTTAGTGTTTCAAGTAGCATAAATGAACAATTTCACTCAAACACAATAAAGTATTTTGTATACGATAACGAGGTTTAAGAGAGATCTATTCTGTCTTTAGGATGAAATATTGCCTCTACTTACCCCGTGTCTCCCAACATTTATTTTACCTATCGACCCACTCCAAAATTTGTTTGGGTTGTCTACCGCCCAGTCGAGTAATATGAGAGTACTAATTGTATTTTAATTGTCCAAACATTTCTGATATATTAAAGATATCTAAGTCTTCCCATATGCATTCACTTCTTTGATCCAGGGAAACCAGATTTGGCAGCCATCAAAGTGTTGTTCAACGGCTTAGACTGATTGCTTGATATTTTTTTTATTAATTTGTTGCGTCTCGTTTGACGCAACGCGTCTCCAAGCCCCTTGGGGGGGGGCGTTGAGCGCTTTGCGCTTCTGAGAGTAATCCTCCCATTACTAACAGCGCTGGAGTAATCCTCCGTTAATATTGTCTGTCGCGTCTCGTCGCAGTCGGTTGTCAAGAGGACCGCCAGGTAGCATCTCCGCGTACGCGCCTCCTACCGCGCGCTCCTGCGTCACTACCCAGCGGCCAGAATTAGGAAGGAATAAGGATAGGGGTAGGGTTTAGGACACTTCACAGGGGTTGGACTAGCCCTTGTGAAGCAGCAGAACTCGTTTTGTTGGAACAAATTTCACATGAGATTCGATGGGACATGAGAATCGAACCCGAATCTCAGTGGTGAAAAGCTTGCGACTTTGCAATGAGCCACGAGTACAGCTTTTTATTTGAGAGCAGTATATTTATATTTCCAGCTACTGTGGCCATTAGCGTCAGCGAATGTTTGATGCCTGAAGGTGGCGGTGCTCCCCCTCCTCCTATGGATGATGAGATCCGGCGCCAACCTGCACGGTTTCCGGATGATTTCTCCTCAAGGTATCTCCCCCGAGGTAACCACCTCACCGAGACAAGACTGAATCTGTCGACTGGTATAGCGATATGTGTGGTAGTGGGAAACTACCTAACTGAGCAGCCGGCAACTAGAATTCTCCCTCCGGACAGCGGTTGAACTTGACCTAGCAAAGAAGCTAATTTCTAAAATCCTACCTCCATCGAAACTCGAACCCTATAGGACCTCCCGATCAGAAACACTATGCAACTTGCTGTACAGCAAGTATCGAACGACTGCCACTGTCGGGGCTCGAACTCGATACTCTCAGAAACTGGCTACATTCTTAGAATATATTCACAGAGACTCAAGATGAATACAGAAATGCCACACTTTTTAAGGCACAGCCATCTTCTCATCTCTAAGTGACATTCTTGTTGATAGATTAGAAACAAATTTCCATTAGTCTGTTTCTACGTTTATCAACCGCATTTGACGTTATTGTCACGTACTCGTATCAAAAGTTTAAACTCCTAGAATGAGATACATTGCTTTTCATTGGGTTATATCATACTTTTCAAATTGTTGCAAAGTAATTGCAATACAGCATGTTAAAGTTAAAAAGCTGTAATCTAGTGAAATATATAATATATTGTGGAGCACTGCAAAGATGAATCGCAGTAGCTATATATTTTTATGAACAGCAAACAATACGCCTCTGACTACAAAACAACAAAGAAATTATACTTGCAGACAACAAGAACGTTATTATCAAATCAAATTCTCAACACTTTAAAAAAGAAGCCGCTCCAGAGGGTGATGTGCGCCCCCAGACGAGGATGGCAGTGTTTTGTTTTGAGGGAGACCCGCGCCGCGCCCCTCGGCAGGGGCTGCTCGGAAGGGGCACCTGTTGCGGCCTGGAGCCGACGCAGGTAAGGTAGCCACCCTCGCCCCGACCCGGCCGAACCCCGCCCGACCTCAAAAAGGGGCCGCTCTTGATTTACGATACAGCCAGGTGGCGGCTTTGACAAGACAATGGCCGGCTCTTTGAGTGGCTTCATAGTCAACCGCCTCCACTCCAGCAGATGAACCTTGCTGGAAGAGTTCTTTATTCTTTGTAGGGCATGGATTTTATATCTCTTGGATTTACTAAATAATCCACGCGTTCAAAAGTTCACATGAAACAAGTGAGAAAATTCCAAGCTACTCTTTTCCCCTAACTTAATACATTTTGAAAGAAAAATGTTCATTCGAAAGAAATTGAGTAGTTTTCAAGAGTAGGAAAGCATCTTATATTTTGCAAAGAAAACGTAAGAATCTCATAGACTTTGAAAAGTTACTTCTAGAATCGTACATAAATTGAAAGAATAACATACCTTATGAATGAACTGCAAAAAGAAATAATAATAGTAGGAATAATATATTTAAAAGAGGTGGCCATTAAAATACTAACAGCAAAAGTATGTTCTTTCGTCACCTTATGTACAAACATCTAATGTCGTTCACTGTCTGTAATACTGGCACAACTTGCAAAATACAAATTTTGAGTCATGATTGTTATTGTATAACTTGTTACAATACTTAATATTTGCAGAATTTCTATGAAGCCTTTTATAAAGCTCCTTTCTCAATATATCCATGGTAAGCGGTATACGCCTGCATTTCTTGGGAACTTTGATCATGTTATAGCTTCAGTTTTCGAGAAGTATCAGTATTTCAGCAAATGAACGATGTTCTTCATCATGCAGTGCTTCTCTTCAGCAACCCTCTGGGCATTACTCTCCCAGCATGCAGAATATCTGCGAAAAGAAAAGATCACCTACTCTTCATTCTCTTTAATGATAACCAAAAGACTCGGAATTTGTTCGGGGAAATATGTCTTGAAAGGATGTTTCCACACCACATGTTACTACCCGTAGCATACGCTTCCGTATATCTTAGTAACTTACAATATCGTGCTATGATTTTGTTTTAAAGTTTTTAGTGGTCTTAGCTCAACTTCCGCACCTACACATGTCGTTTTCGACTCTATATTTCTATATTCGAGTATGCGCATTTTTGGAAAACTTAGCGATCTCTACCGATGTAAGAGATGTCAACTGTTTTTGTTAGATCACCGAAGGCTGAAAAATACAAGAAAAATTAAACATTTGATTGTGACTAAAAATTTAGTATACATTTTATAATTAATCCGCAATTTCTCCTACATGATTTTATAAATATGCTCTCATTCTTAATGTGCCACTTCTATCTATCAATACAGTTAATGCCATGCGACGAGGAAGAACGAAGCTACAATATTCTAGTGTGCCGTTTCAGAATAGACAATCGTTGCTCATTTGCCACATCCTTGAAGGTACATTTTTGCTCCTGCATATCAATAGTAATGTATCTTTTTGAAGGGGGTCCCTTTTTCTTTCCACATTCAGTATCGTGAGTGCATTTTAAACGAATCAACTTACAGCAAAATTCGGTAATGAAAATAAAAAAGAACAAAGAGAGTTACCATCATAAATCACCTTCATTTTCTGAAAAAAAATGAATCTTCTACATTTTTCATACATTTTTCACGCTAAAAAAAGTTAATTCTTTCATGTGATGTGTGCATGCTTACATTGTAGTGAAATCTGTGTATATTTTATTCATTCTTATGGAAGAATTGAAAAATATTTCGCATTGAGTGGTTCGATGCAAGAGAGAGAGAGAGAAAGAGAGAGAGGGGAGAGAGAGAGGGAGGGGGAGAGAGGGAGAGAGAGGGGGAGAGAGGGGGAGAGAGGGAGAGAGGGAGAGGGAGAGAGAGAGCTCCTATTGCAGTAAATAGTTACAGTCAAATCGACAGCTGAGGTCATTAGCGACTCAATATTTGTACATTGAGTTAACAATCGTTAATACCTTGTTGCTAATTGATAGAGGGTACAGATACGGGTATAATAGATTTAACATATTTTTGGCTTCCATCAATTTATTTAAAAAAAATAAAGTTCAGTTTGGCAGCCTTGAGAGGAAATAAGTTTTGATAAGGAAGATTCCTTCTTTTTAAGTTTTTTTCCTTCCCGTTCGACTTTTGTCTTTCGGGGATTTTGACGGGTACACTGTTACATACAATGAATTTACTTGTCCATCCTCAGGGAAATGCGGGTCTCGGTATAACCCATCACTATTTTTAAAATTTAATGTTTGTATAACTTGACTAAGGGAAGTTTGCATTTATTGTTTAGAAGTGGAAGGGTATGTTTTGTGGGAAATTGTGGCGAATGATTTTTATGAATTAGGGAGAGCTAAAGAGGTCTTTAGAGAATCTGGATCTAATGCGTGAAGCATTAACTAAGTAAGAATGAAAATGAGCGTTTTGGCCGAGATTGAACATTAGAGTGTTGGGACGTGCTGAGAGGAGAGAGTAATATTTTTGAGAGGTTTGTGAGATGAATTCTGAGAGGAGGGGTATTTGAAGCTCTCTGTGTATTTGTGAGTTAGAAATTAACAAGGGGGTTTTTAAAGTTTGTCTTAGGTATTTGTTTTGAACTTTCTGCAAAATGGATTGGTTGGTTGGTGCTGTGTTTCGCCATATTGGGCAAGCATATGTCATTGGAAGTCTTATAATCATTTTATAGATGAGCAGCCCAGCTTCAATACTAAGGGTGAAGTTTCTATTGATAAACGGTTAGAGTTTTAAAACGTTTGCTTGTGTCTTATAAGCTGTTGATTGAATGTGCGGTTTCCAAGTTAACCGTTTGTCCAGTAAAACCCTAAGCATTTGGCTGGCGAAGAATGAGAAAGCCAGTGTACATCGATGTTAATTATTTGAAGGGAGGACCTTTTAGAGTGAATATTTTGGATTGTGATTTTAATTCTCCATTTTTTGGTCCAATTCGTATGACTGTAAATGTAGGATTGTATGTGATCATAAGCTAAGTTGATTACGGTACGTGATCAGCAGCGTCGTCAGCATAAAGAGCTATACTTGCTTCGTGTGGAGTTGGAAAGTCTGCTGTAAAATTTGAGAACAGTGTTGGAGAAAGACCGAGCCTTGTGGGACGCCTGCGAGAATAGGGTAAGCGGTGACATAGCATAATTTATTTTTACTTGAAAATATATTTCTGTAAGAAAGGTTCGAATTAGTTTCTGCAGATAATGTGTTCCAATTTCTTGCAGTTTTTACATTATTCCATTGTGCCAAATTCGGTCAAATGCCTGTGAAATGTCTAAAAATAGAGCTATTGTGTGTTTTTATAGTAAAAACCATTTACTATGTGCTCGACAAATCGCAGCAGTTGATGAGTAATTGTATGATTCGGTCTAAAACCAAATTGAGTGTTGGGAATTGCATTAATTTTCGTTAAGTATGCGGTAGTCTATTTAAAACAAGTTTTTCAAACATTTTAGCTAAAGAAGGGCGTAGGCAAATAGGCCTGTAATTGCTTGGATTTTTGGGACTTTTGCGTGGCTTGCATAATGATAGTATTACTGCCCGTTTCCATGACGACGGATAGTATCCTATTCTCAGCGATGCGTTAAATATTGCTGTGATTATTGCAACTGCTTGTCGAGGAACTTCTTTTAATGATTTGTTTGTAACATTGTCATACCCTGGTATTTTTCTAGTCTTGGAAAGTTTAATTATATTTGCCACTTCTGAAGGAGAATTAATTTTATCGTTGGGACAGTGCACATAGGTAGTTTTATGTACTCTTCTATTTCCGAATTGAAAATAGGATATTTTATGGGGTTTGGGGTAAATACACTTTCTAAATATTCTGCTATATCGCAGATATATTTTCAGCATCTGAGTATGCTATAATACCATTATTCTGTGAAGGTGGTAGCTCTGTTCGTTCTTTTGAAACGCTTTTGATTGTTTTCCATTGTGGTCTGGTGTAAAGGTGAAGCTGGCTTAGAAATTTATCAAAGTTTGAAAATCTATATTCAGCTATTTTTTCTTTGACAAATTTTGAGATGTTCAAGAAGTTCTTTAGACAGTGTTAAATTTGACTTTCTGTGTGACGGATTGAAGGGTATAGTCGTGTAATTTAATGATTGATGTACGGAGTTTGTGAGTTTGTTTAATTCAATATCTATGTCTTCGATGGATATCATGTATAAGGATATGTCAAACTGCTGGTCACGAAAATGATTCCCGTTAATTTTACCATTTATTTGTTTTGGATTTTTTTTCTAAAGAGTGTGTCAGTGATCCCAACGATATGATGGGAGAATGGTACGAATCTAAATCTGGTACTACTTTCTGGTAGATCGGTGAGGTTATGCCCTTTGTAATGATTATATCTAGAATGTATGCTTTCTTGTTTGGATCTGTTAATGAGATTAAGCAGTTTCGCACCCTGATGCACCTACATTGCAACCCCAAGCTTTGTTTTTGCTATTTAAATCTCTCATCAAAATAAATCGGGGGTATTGAGAAAAGGTATAACCTATTCTGTTGGAAATTTTTTGTTAGGGATTTGTATGCAGTAATGATAACTATTTCCAATCTATTGTAGCTAATGTTAATTGCTATCGCTTCTAAATCTGTTGAGTGGGAAACAGGTACTTGACTATGCTTAACATCCTTTCGTACTATGATTGCTACTCCACCTGAAGCATTTATTGAGATCCGATCATTACGATAAATTTTGAAATCGGGTAAAGAGAAACGTTTGCCTGGTATGAAATGAGTTTCTGTTAAACATGCTATTAGTATTTTATGCTAGTTTAAGAAGTGCCGAAAGGAATTTTCTTGTCTCTTTATTCCATTTGCTTTAATGTTAAGTAGGATAAGAGCATTTGGTTTATTTGGACCCATTATAGTAATTTGGAAGAACATGTAGAATCATATTTCGGATTCGAGGTACTAAAAGAGGGATTATTTGGGATACTATATTTGAAATTAAATTATTTACATTAGGAATGTTATTGGGTTGGTTATTATTCCATTCTCTATTGCAAGAGGGATGTAGTGATGGAAAGTTTCTTGAGTGAAGGGAAGGAGGTGTCTGATAAATGTAGATGATACTGGAGGAGGAGCAGAAAACGGTGGTCTAGGTGCGGAGTCATTCAAGTATTAATTGGATTGGAAGCTTTCGAATGGTCTTTGGGATTGATATTGGTTGGGTTTTGCCAGTCTTTAAAATTCTGGGCAGCCTCTGTAATTGGGAGTGTGATCGCCTTTCCAATTACCACATTTAGGCCGCTATCATGTTTTTTACTATAAGAATAGTGATGGTTTTCGAGACACTCACGCACCCAGAAATATTGTGGCAATTTGCCTTAGTATGACCAAATCGCTGACAGCGCTTACATTGAATAGGTTAGTTAGGTTTGTTTCTTAGTTGCACTCGTATTATACTATACATCAGTTTGACATCATTAAATATATTTTTGGATTTGGGATTGTCAACAAGATCTACTGCTACTATATGCAAAACGTTTTCTGGCTTTATCGTAAAGTCTACACGCTTTAATTACGGTATATTCCAATCTTTTCGGTTCTTGAATAATATTTTGTTCAGTGTAATATGTCGGGATGTCGTTTATTACAACAGATAACACTTTAATACTTGGATCTCGATACGTGAGAAATTCGATATTGTTTCCTTCACAGTCATTGACTTCACTGAAATTAACTTTAGTGTACTCGCCATTTTGTTTAGTTAGAAAGTCAATTATTGTAGCTGAATTTACATGTTGTATTAAGGTTAAATATTCATTGCCGGCCATATGAACGAAAATTGGAGGAATTTTAATATTGTTCTCTTTCGTAACGGTTGGCGTTTCTGTTACTTCGTCTTCTTCACTGAGAGAAGCAAACCTTGTGTGAATAGGTACATTATATTACACTGGGTTGCTATCGATCTTTCTTAAATTTGTATTTTGGTTGTCAGAAAGCTTTTGTTTTTTTTTATTTTCATTATCCGGGATCGGAGTTTCTTTACTGTTTTGCACAGGGGTGTGAGCATCTGGCTGGCTTGGTCTTTTACCTTGGTCATGCTGATAAGCGTTTTGCTGAAAGGCCGCTTGTTGCAATTCGTGGGCTTGCCGCTGCTGAGGAGGTAGCTGCAGGGCCTGCTGAGGTACTAGCAACCAAACATATCCAGGTTGAGTCACTTCTGTCAGTTGTGGTTGCTGACCTAATTGTTGCACTATAAATAGTTGTTGAGGTGTATGAAACACATGCTCTTGGTGGGTTTGAATTTCACTATCCTGAACGTTGTTTTCTCCGGTAGAATCATTCGAAAACATATTTGCTTGCACTGGATTTACTTCATTGTATTCACTGCACGAATCGTTAAGAGCACGCATGAATCGTTAATTGCATCGCTAATTCACCGCACGAATTGTCTCCGATTGCATTAGCAATGTTCTGCCCCGTGTCGGAGCAGCCACTCGTAGACATTACGCACTGTTGCGTTGTATGCGAACGTGAACTTGGCACTTACCACCGTCCGATCGCGCTGCCGAAAAAACACTGCAGATATGAGCTAGGACGCCCGATGTGCACATAACGGCTTCTCGGACTCGACTGTTGATAAGGAAGCTGAAGATCATTTTTTCTCATGTCATGGTTTACCATTGTGTTTACAATTCATTTCCTACATATTCGCTAGCTGAACGACAGTTTCACTGATCCTAATCCTTCATCCCTGTATACGGCTGTTATCATACACAAAGTCTGTACTTTGTAATTTTATTTATCTTTTGACAAATGCATGAGGCTTAAAATTATAGAGAAAATTAAGTATACGTTTCAATACAATTTTCAATAAGAAAACACATAATCTAGAAATAAAAACTGTAAAACATTCTTTAAAGACATTAAACGGAGATACTCAGTTTTCGAATCCATTCGATTGCAGTTGGGGTTTAACGCAGGAAGTCCCCCCCCCCCAGCCAAAGCTGTGCATTTTACCGTGAGCGGTAGCTCAGTGTATCAACTGACGTCACTGCAGTACCTCTGACCGGGAGGTCTTAGGTTCGAGTTCCGACGGTGGCAGGATTTTCGACCCTAGCTTGTCAGGTAGGTCGTATTCAGTCGCTGTCAGAAGGATAATTCTAGCAGCCGGCAGCTTTGATCTGTAATTTTCCGCGGTTTCTCCGATCAACACCAGGCAAATGCCGGAGCAGTACCCTAACAAAAGGGGCACGGACCGCGCGCGATCTTTCCTTCCCCTTCCTTGTCCTATCCTAACACTAACATTTAGTACACTACCGCTCATGCAGGGAGACCGGTCGGGAACTTAGAACTTGTCCCGGGTGGGGTGGGGTGTTCCAGATATTCATTGTTGACTTTCAGGCTTTTCATTTCTATAAAATTTTCTCTTCGCAAGGCCACAATCCATTGCTGTTTCACCTTCATATTAGCAGGAAAGCTATAAAAAAATTTCAAAAAATATATCGCGTATCAGCAAAAAAGTTCTCAAAGCAAAATAATTGCTAATCATGGAAAAAATGCATCGAAATGTACGGTTAGCAAGCACATTTGAATAATACACATTAATCTACGAGAGCTTTTTTCATTCAATAGATCATTAGCACGACTAATAATTGCTTTAATTCATACGGTCTGTCTTACATCTACTTTTGTACTACAGCCTTTATTTCAATCTAGGTGAACTTACCTATGAAAAGAAACAGACGTCCCTTTTCCAGCTCTCCTTACACCCATATGCAACACACTATTGCACCATTCTTCTTTTAAACAACTGAAAAACTTCACAAACTCTATACGGTAACGCTATACAACAACCCACGGCGTCCCACAATCAGCTGATCGTGATGTTTGCTTCAACTCTGTGACGTCATGCGCCGTCTACTGTATACATGGTCGAAGATTGCAGCCCTGGAAGGGCTGGCCAGCGAGCCGAATGACGCCCGCCACTTGTAGAGTGGGGGCGAGCCGACGGATACTTAAGGCTGCGCCGACATGCGCCTCACGGGATACGCAGAGTGTCGAAAGACGAGAGGTATTTCCAGTGCAATCTTTGCACGTGATCTTCAGGTCGAAGATCGGTTTGGCGACAGGCCATGTAACTTCGGTAGTTACGGGACTCTATGTCCGACATCTTCGCACCTCGCGTTGCTTTTTGCTGCTTCCGAGCAGTGGTCCTTTCGGTCGCGGGGTTTCGCGGCTGAGAGAATTGAAAGGTTGCCAAGGGGTAAATTTTGTATTATATAATTTATACACTAATTGTAAATATATTGTAAATATCAAACAGAAACAGTCGTCTGTGTTATTCTTTTCTAGTACGTCACACTATGAAAAGAGGAAATGTTTTAGAGATACAAGTCCAAGTATCTATTCTAAGTCTATTTTAACGCAATATGCATAATGTGCGCCTATAATTACCTAATATGCACCAACAGGAAAAATCAGCTAAACATGCACAAATACGCACTAGTATATGCATAGCATCGAACCAATTGTCAAGAAATTTCACTTAGCTACACCCTGAAGCAATTGACAAAAATAAGCAAAATCATAGGTATCCGCTCCCTATTCACTACACAAACGGGACTAAGTTCTTGATGCGCTCGAAACTGAAAATTCTTTCGCCAACTTTACGGCACGTGCAATCTTTGTTAGTGCCCATGTTTTGGCTGCCACTCCCTCACCGCGGAGCCCCGCGCCGGCACTGGTCGGCGCCATGTCGCGCCTCGCTGTGGGCGGCGCGGCGGCGCATGTCCCGCGGCCACTTGCACCAGCCCCTTTGAGCAATTCCGTGAAGGGCCGATGAGGATGTCGTCGCGGCGGCCGCACAATTCCGCGCGTATCCGCTGCAGCCGCGCCGCCCCCGCGACAGCGCGCTTGACCCTGGACGCCCCTCAGCGGGCCGTGGAGAGGAGCTTCTGGGGAGGCAGAGAGCGACTGCAGTGGACATACGCACTTCGTCAACTACTTCGCTCACATGCGCCGTTGATTGGTTGGTAGTTTAGTGATTCCGGGTGCGTCAACAGTTTAGGTCGTTACTCCCGTAAGTGTAATGCATGATTTTTCCTCGGGAGATGGTGCTGATCTTCCCCCGCTGTATGGCGAGATCCGGCGCCGACCTACCGTCGGCTAGTGGGGTTTCCTCCTAACCACGACTCTCCCACCAGTGGTGCACCGCCCCAGCCGGGACAAGCTCAAAAATCCCGACCGGTCTCCCGGAATATGTGGTAGTGTAGTCAATATAGTGTGTGTGTGTGTGTGTGTGTGTGTGTGTGTGTTAGGGGTGAGGATAGGAAAAGGAAGAGGAAGGCCATCGCACGCTCCCGGGGCCCGTTTGGTAGTGTACTGCTCCGGCATTCGCCTGATGTTGATCGGAGAAACCACGGAAAACTACCGATCAGAGCAACCGGCCGCTAGAATTCTCCTCCAGACAGCGACTAAATGCGACCTAGCTGAAAAGCTAGTGTCGAAAATCCTGCCGCCGTCAGGACTCGAACCTAGTATTGATTGATTGATTCATTTTTTCGTATTTCCGTGCGCGTCAACTGCTTTGCTCATTAGTTCCGTTAGTGTAGTGCATGTTTTTTCTCGGGAGATGGCGGTTATCTTCCCCCGCTGGATGGCGAGATCCGGCGCCGACCTACCATCGGCTAGTGGGATTTCCACTTAACCAGGACCATTTCGCATCCTTGATCCCACCCTCTTACCTTATACACACACATACACACACATCTACTACTCTACCAAACAAATCAGAGGCCTAGTCGGTAGCTTAGAGTGTGTTCCTACTGGGACAGTAACGCGCTGGCGGAGGTACGTGGAGGAGAAAACACCGCAAGCAGACGTGTATGTCGGAGTCGCAACGAGAAATAAATGTGCGATGTTCTGCTGTTCAGTATTCATGCGCGCCATTTCAGAACATGACATAATTTTTATATTAATGGTGTGTAAAGCGCTTTTGCCAAAGTAGATCAACGCTTATCCGGAATACTGTTGTAATGGCTTGAATAAGAATCCGATTTAATTTTCCCGCAACTCCATTTGGTTCCCATTAATGGACGATAAGTAATATCGTCTTTAAGGCATCAACAATTGTTGATGAATGAAATAGAGACGCTTCTGCTACCAAGCAACAATTGATGAAATGTCAATGTCAGAGACGAAGACTTGTTCCACATAAAAAATCTATTTTGGACCAATGTACCTTAAAATCTCAATTTTTACTTTCTCACTATCGCTAACCAGAGAGATATGTAATGCTGCGCGAAAAGAAAGAATTTTCCGCAGAAAAATTTCTTATTAAAGGGCCCTGTTAACGAAAAAGGGGATAAATCCAGTTGCTAAATTTACAAAAGGAATCTTCTAACAGGTGGTGTGGCGGGAATCTGTTTTGTGGGTTCTTGATACTGAAAAAATTCAGTGACGGCAAAACGTCTGTCTAGTAGAACTTGTAAAAGAGAAGAAATCTTCCTGATTGGTTAAAACATATATCCGTTCGTCCATCTGTCAGTCCGTCTGTTCAACTGTCCATCTGTCTGTCTACCTGTCCGTCTGTGAACAACGCTACCGGCTAAACCGTTCATCCGATTTTCTCCACAATTGATATTCCCCAAACGAATTGCCTTATGTCTCGTCCCTTTGAATTTGAAACCGACATTTTAATTTTTTGGGGGGTACATTACATGCAGCCCCTGAAACATTTTCCAAATTTTCAAAAAGAAAACCGGCTAAATTGTTTCTAATTAAATTGTGTTGTTGGATAGTGTGACGGACGTTTAAGAGAATGGCACAGGTTTCATGCTTATCGAAAACCCTGGTTTTTTGAATATTGCAAAAGTTCAAAATTTTCTCGGCGTCTTCCTAAAACTACAATAATGAAGAAGGGGATTTTCCGTTTCTTAAATTTTTTTCTTAAAGATAGATTTCTAAATGAAGTCATGTACAATTTTTCGAAAATTTCAGTAGTTTTCCCGTAAATGTGCATAAAAATAGGTGATGTTTTAGTACCACTAATTTCATACTTGGTTTTTTGATTTTACACCATGACACACATTTACTCCCTCAAGGAACTCACAGTCTTTTTCTGCTTTTGGAGATTTTTGGACGCTTATCGGGTATTTTTTGAATCAATTGGTACGAGGACGGGGATCGATCTTTCGCTCAACGACGAATAGGGAGGCAAAGTTCGCACGTGTTCCAAGGCTTGGATTCTAGCTGCTGCAGGGTTCGCCTGGAAGTGATGATGGAAACTGTTTATCAGAGCCGTCGATCAACGAATTTGAGTCCAGCAGGCGCCACATATTCACCGCTTTTAAACACATCAATTTCACTTCCAGCAGCTTGCCGAGATCGAATCCGCGATGTCCAAATCACTGCTACGCACGATCCATAAAGCGTTTGCATTTCACGTTCGCTGTTATAGGTGATGTTGTAACGATACTTGACTGGATAAAATATCTGTTATCGACAGCGGTACGCAACTATGATATACTCTTCGATTTACAAGTGCGGAGTACGGACTGTAATACGGCGGCCGGGTAGTGGACAAGGCCAAGGCGGCTGTCGTTGGATCAGCCGCCTGTGACGGGGTACTACGTATGTCGGGCGTTCTTAGTCGGGTATTTGGGGTCGTGCGAACTGTATCGAGCGTGCAGTGTCGGGCGTGCAATGTCAGGGTCAGTGTCGGCCGTGCTTGTCGGGCGTGCAGTGTCGGGCGAGCAGTGTCGGGCGTGCAGTGTCGGGCGTGCAGTGTCGGGCGGCAGTGTCGGGCGAGCAGTGTCGGACGTGCTGTGTCGGGCGTGCAGTGTCGGGCGTGCAGGGTCGGGCGAGCAGTGTCGGACGTGCTGTGTCGGGCGTGCAGTGTCGGGCGTGCAGTGTCGGACGTGCAGTGTTGGTCGTGCAGTGTCGGGCGTGCTATGTCGGGCGTGAAGTGTCGGGCGAGCAGTGTCGGGCGAGCAGTGTCGGGCGTGCAGTGTCGGGCGTGCAGTGTCGGGCGAGCAGTGTCGGGCGTGCAGTGTCGGCGTGCAGTGTCGGGCGTGCAGTGTCGGGCGAGCAGTGTCGGGCGTGCAGTGTCAGGCCTGCAGTGTCGGACGTGCAGTGTCGGGCATGCTGTGTGGGCTTGCGCGGACGTGCTGGGGGCGGCGGGTCCAGTCGCCGCCAAAGGTCACTGTCGGCGCCGCGGAATGCAAGTGCACTGGCAGAAGCACATCTCTTGCTTTTTGGTCGAGTGAAGAGCGCTGGCCAGCCAGTCGAGCGCCGTCGCTGCAACGCCGCCTTCGCCCCATCCGGCGGCTGACGCCACCGCCGTCGAGGGGTGGAAGGAATTCGACGGAAGAGCACTCGGAGCTGCTTTTCGCTGAACAATGCTTCTTCTGGTGAGCCGGCCAATAAAAACATCTTAAAAGAGAACAAAAAAGAAGCTCAAAAGAAGAAATTCCGAACTATGCTATGATTGGTAATGTTTATTTATTTAGTTTACCATTATTAAATATCTCACTCATATTACCTGATAGTACGTAGTTAGGTCGATGGCATTTAAACCATTAAAAATTCTACATCTTACGATACTCTGACCTTTGAAATTCTTGTACTTACCCCAGATGGTCTCTCCATCGCATCAAACCTTCTGAAAAGACACCTTAAATTATGGTTAGCAAAGAAATTCATGAAGAGGGAAAACGTGCCATCAGAAGACGACTACCAATATTCCAGTCTCTTTCTAAAGTATTTGTTTTCTTCTTCATGACTTTGGCATGCTCGATCCCTGTTGGTGTGCCACAAGCATCTCATTGTTGAGATTCATTCGTGCGCCAACTTAATGCGTACATTCTCATATTATGTGTAACTGCACTTTGCCCAACAGACCGCGTAGGGACCATTGCCTACTAGCGGCGTCCCTGCCTCGCGGCCATGTGTTAAGAGGGTTAGCACGAAGACATCCCCACGCCGCATTCTGGTCTTCTCATCGTCACACAACAATATATACTGGGACATTGCAAGGAAAACGCACATTATAATCTCGATCGACCGGAAATCGAACCCGGGATCGCGTCATAGAAAGCGAGCACGCTGACCAATGAGATAAACCGCGAGGGCTTTATATGTACGTCATGTAAAAATGCTTAATATTGTGTTTATATCATTTTATTTTCTTAAAATGATATAAATACAATATTAAATAGTTGTTTTCTTCTTCTTCTTCTTCTTCGGCATTTTCCCCTTAGGAGCTTGCCGTTTTCACCCTCCACAACTCTCGATCCTCCTAATCTCGTGGTTTGAGGCCTCTATCCTTCATAGCTTCTTGGATGTATTTTTCTCATTCTAAAACTGGTCTTCCTCTTTTTCGCCTCTCAGGTGATTGCCATTTTAAGATCTTGTGTGGCCATCTGTTTTCTGACATTCTCTGAGCATGTCCATACCACTGTTGTGCTCTATTTTCCAAGGTCTTCGTAATAGAACAAATTATATTCATCCTTCTCCATATTTCTTCATTTCGCACTGTGTCCTTGAGAGTAAGTTGTAGGCATCGTCTCATGTAGTCCATTTCCACTGTCCTTATCTTATCTCTTATTTTTTGTGTTTGTGGCCACATTTCCGCTCCATATAGTACTATATTTTCTACTACACAATGGAATATCCTTCTTTTGACATCTTGGCGGATATTGTTATTCCATAATATGCTGTGTAAAGCTTTGGTTGCTTTCTTCCCCATAATTATTCTTGAGTTTATATCTGCAGCACATGTACCCGAGTTGTTTATTAAAGATCCAAGATATTTGAAGGTGTTACAGCTTTTAATTTTGTTACCATTCACGTCTATGTCTGTTATTCCTTGTCCAATGCACATATATTCGGTTTTATTAAAATTTATTTCTAATCCCCATTTATTATATTCTGCTATTAGTTTTATTAGCATGTACATATCCTCTTCATCTTGGGCAAAGATTACCTGGTCGTCAGCAAATAATCTTCCTTGTCCTATCCTCTCCCCTTACACACACACTTACTCTAACATGCACTACACTACCACATGCCGGAAGACCGATCAGGAGCTTAGAGATTGTCCCGGTTGGGGCGGTGCCCCGCTTGTGAGAGATACCTGGTTGGGGAAAACCCCACTACCCGACGGTAGCTCGACGCCGGATTTCATCAAGATCAAAGGTAGTACATCCCGAGGAAAACATGCACTATTCTCACGGGACTAATGACGATGGCCGTTGACGCGCTCGGAATCACTAATAACACTGATCTGTGATGAAATTGCTGCCTCCGAAGTTTTAATGTTTTTGTGGTATTTTTGGCATGCTGAAATCAAATTCAAAGCCAGAAAGTTCCTTTCACTTACCATTTTTTAAACTTGGTTTTATCAATTATTAGCGTAATTTTCGTATATCCAAAGAGTAATCATACGAACTGTTATACTTTACCATGTCTAGTTTTATATTGTAAGGATTTGAAAACCAAATATATTTAGAATGGATTTATTGTGTTTATAGTAAATATCGAGGAACCAAATGATTCTTATATGATACGGAGTGCGAGCGCCTCAGGAAGTTGGCGCGAAATAACGTACACTCGTGTGATTATCCTACGTAGACAACAAATACTTGGTGGCAGACACACTCTTATCTTTACGAAAACGTCCATTAGTAGTTTTAGTTTCTCTCACATCGCATTAGTATATGTGATCTGGAAAATAAATCAGTTTGAAGCTGTTTTGTGGAGTAGAATATTGTGAATTTGAAGTTCCGTACGAAAGTTCATTTACCATGTCGCATCGTCATGTATAAATGATCCAGAGCAATTTTGTTATACATCTAGGAAATACATATAGTGTAAACTGACGCGTAATATTACATATTTTGTTTAAAAACATCATATCATGCTTATTTTGGAATCAAACTTTGAGACTAAAGTAAGCGTTGAACAACACACAAAGTATGCAGAGTATGCATTGAAGATTCATTCGAAGCTTAAATGATGTCTCCTTCATAATGGAAACGTTTGGTTCAGTGCATGTTGAGTATTCAGTGATCATCACAGAGCAAATTTGCAACTACAGTTATTGCGAGTAAACTTCAGTGAACACAACTGGCATGTTTGTGGCGATTTTAAAGTTCTTACAATGCTGCTAGGTCAACAATCTGTTTTTACCAAATATCCGTGCTTTCTTTCCTTATGCGATAGCAAGGCACAAGTTGATCACTGTAATAAGAAAGACTGGCCACGTCGAGAACGTTTGGACCGGGTGCGGTAGCTCAATGCATCAACTGATGTCACTGCAGGCCTCAGACCGAGAGGTCCTAAGTTCGAGTCCAGACGGCGGCAGGATTTTCGACACTAGCTTTCCCGCTAGGTCGAATTCAGTCGCTGTCTGGAGGAGAATTCTAGTGGCAGGTTGCTCTGATCGGTTGTTTTCCGTGCTTTCTCCGATCAACACCAGGTGAATGCCGTAGCAGTACCCTACCAAACGGGCCACGGACCGCGCGCGATCTTTCCTTACTCTTCCTTGTCCTATCTTTCCCCCTTACACACACACACACTTACACTAACATGCACTACTCTACCACATGTTCCGGGAGACCGGTCGGGAGCTTAGAGCTTGTCCCGGCTTGGGCGGTGCCCCACTAGTGGGAGAGTCCTGGTTATGAGAAAACCCCGCTAGCCGACAGTAGGTCGGCGCCGGATCTCGTCGTCCAGCGGGGAAAATCACCGCCATGTCCCGAGAAAAAACATACACTACACTCACGGGACTAATGACCAAAACTGTTGACGCGCCCGGAAACATGAAAAATCAATCAATCAATCGAGATCGTTCGGAAGTTTGTTGTAAGAATGTTATGCGCCAAAGTCTTGTGAGTTCTTCTAAAATTTTGCTGCCACCTCTCTAAATTAAGCTTGACTTAAAGAAACAATTCATAAAAGCATTAAATAAGGAAGGAGACTGTGTCAAGTACATACGTGAGAAATTCTCAATACTCTCTGAAGCAAAATTAAAAGAAGGTATACATAATGGTCCTGATATAAAAAAAAATTGATGTCGCATTTAAAATCACTGTGAATGAAAAGGAGAAAGCAGACAATTCAAGAATGCTTTATTTTCCGTGGCGAAGCTCAGGCCATCAGACCTGTTCTTCTGCCTCATGGTCATATCTTTATTAATTTTCAGGGAAGCTTACAGATAACCAAATTCTGGAAAATAATGCTACTCCTTATTGAGCAAACCCAATGTTACAGATTTGGGGATCAATAAAAAATTACGGCTTATTACACAACTATAAATATATATTCAGTTCACTAATCACCAGTAATACAATGCGCCGAAGGAAACAAGTAGTCCTCTCGAAAATAACTTTGCACACTCTAATTAATTTTTTACAAAAGCAAATTCCAACTAAATTTAGAATACATTCTTAAAGTTTCTCAAAGATTGAATCTTCTAAGGCAGTTATTTGGATTTAATCATGAAGAATACTTCATTCTATTGAAGATCAAAATAGCATAATTAACTTTTGTAACCACAAATATTTTTTGAACATTTGACACTATTATCACTTGTAAATATAACTCCCACCTTATTTTGTATTGATTTTTATGCTGTATCCAATTGCATTATTGTGTTGATTTAGTATTGAACCCAACTACATATGTTGCGATTTAGTTATCTTTAATTTTGTAATGTATCTGTAATCGTAATAGTCGCTAATAACCACGATGTTGATGCGACTGTAAATAAATTAATTGTTTTAAAAGGTTTACCCAGGAGATAATGTTTTTACACTCTGAGGTCAATCCGGTTCTTTATGTAACAGGCTAGCAACTAACATTTTCTCGTTCCTTCTTTTAAATCGCATCCAAAGCTATTATTCCTGCAACACATTTTTCTTCCCTTTTTCAAGCAAGGACAAGTGGAAATCCTTGTTCAAAGTACTTAATTCTTCATGGAATGCGTGATATGAGTCAAAATGTTAAAAACAGCTTGAAAGAAAAAAATCTGAAAAAGGCAGTGGCGCTTTAAAAAAACACCTTTACCCAAACCCCTTATTCACACCTTTATTCATAAGACGTCCATTCGCCACCAGATTGCAGAATTTGATTATCATGCCAATGAAATCGCGAGCAGTTCTCAAGAGATCAACAGCAATTGATACATTGGACTTCCTTCTTGTCCGAGAATTCTCAAGACTGGCCAATAAAAAGTCGTCGATGACTAATGCTTAAAAAAGGCTCCATAAGCCTGCTCTGTTGAAGTGAACGAGGAGCCTTGAAGGCATGGCATGCATTCGCGGAAGGTCAGGGTATCGAAACCAAATGCTTCAACATTCTCCGTGACCTTAACATGGAAGAGTTGCCGTCATTACCGCTCGCTTCTGCTCCCGAGGGAAGCCTTTTTTCATTTCATGTGTACTTCTCGCGTGGAAACATAATGCACTCAACAGATCAATAAAAAAACATTGAATTCATCGATTTCATACCAGTAAATCCAAATAAATCACAGTGCATAATTATCAGTTCGAAAAGCACCGAAGAGTCCGACTTCGCCGTCCAGCTACAGCTGTCCCCCTTGCCTGGACCTAGTTAAATTCCCATGCTTGGGGGTAAGAGCGACATGAGGCGAACATGACGTATTCTCTTTACCGTAACTAGCAAGATCCGCCTGCTTGAGCTTTTCTTTGTCACACAGCTACAGAAACTGAGACGATTTTGAAGGAAAGCTAATATATTTTTGCCTCGATCGGGAATCGAACCCAGGGTCCACTGCACGGGAAGGGAATCTAGTACGCTGCCCATGACCTATGCCAGAGGGCCAATATTGAGCCAATATTGTTATTATATTGTAATAATATTGTTATTATTATTATTATTATTATTATTATTATTATTATTATCTTTATTAACGGAGAGGCTCAGGCCATAGGGTCTGCTCTTCCGCCTAACCGCTGAATATTGTGTCTATTGTGACACCAGAATATAATTTGTGGGATTGAAATTCATCACTGAAATTTTTGTCGGTGCAGTTATTAGTAAAAGGTCTAAGCCAACATGTTTGCAATTTCTTTGGAGGCTGTGACTACTCTATTATTCACTGTTAACAGTTTAGTATGAATGGAAGGTTTGTATATTCCATTTATTGCTTTAACTTTCATCCAGTTGTCGGATATGCTTGTAGAATTGTTTATAGATGAGATAAAGGTTTCCCATCATTTTCTTTTGTTTACTTCGTAAGTTCTCCTTGCTAGGGCTCTCGTTCTTTTATATTCTATTTGATTTTCGGTTGTTGGGTGTCTCTTGTATCTGATAAAGGCTTGTTTGTGAATTCTTCTGACATTTTGGCATTCCTGATTCCACCATGGAAGTCGCCGCTTCGGAGTTTTGTTTGAAGATTTAGGAATTTTTGAAGTTAGTTTTTTGTTATTGCATTGATTTTAGTTGAGATAATTAATTTGTATTTGTTAAAGTCAGCTTCAGAAAGTTTCCATTTGGGAGAACACTTTGTTTCATTTGATGAATTGCATCCTTGTTTGGTGATTATAATAGGGAAATGATCACTACCAAATAGTTCATCAGAGATTTTCCAGCCCCAAAGATGAGCAATTGATGTAGAACAGATGGTTAGATCAATGATACTGAATGTTTTATAAGTATTATTCAGGTGGGTTTGTGAACTATCATTGAGTATATTAATATTAGTATGATCCAATATTTGTTCTAGTATCTTTCCTCTTGCATGTTCTTTGTGAGATTCCTACATAAAACTGTGACTGTTAAAGTCACCTAATAGAATGAATGGCACCGGCAGTTGATTTATTAAGTGGGTTAGTTCACTAGCAGTAAAGGGATGGCTGCGGGGGAGATAAAATGATTCTCTTTGCGGATGATACGAACATCCTTTGCAATAAAAGAAACCGTAAATAGTACAATATCAGATGTTTCAAATTGGTTCCGAAATAACAAATTAATAGTAATCGAAAAGAAAACGGGTTTAATGCAGTTTTCCATTTCAAATAAACAATTCTGTGTTCCATTGAAAATGAACAGTGTACCATTGACTGATGTTAAGGCAACAAAATTTTTAGGTCTCTCAATTCAGTCAAACCTTAAATGGAACGTCCATTTAAATGAATTGAACACAAAATTAAGTTTCATTATGCTACGCGTTCAGAATTCTCGCAAATTCAGTCAGCCTTCATACTGCTCGTTGTGTATACTTCGCGAATGTTCATTCCCGCCTGAGATATGGCATAATATTCTGGGGAAATACATCTTATAGCTCCCAGACTTTTAGATTACAAAAATGAATTGTACGAATAATAACCAAATCCCATCCACGCGATTCATGTAAGCCTGTCTTCATTAATCTAGGAATTCTACCATTACCGTGTCTTTTTATTTACGAATCAGTGGTTTTTGTAAAAAATGACTTGCTCAAGGGCGGGAATATATTTTCAGAACATGCCGAAGTCTATTACTATAACACTCGACGTAGAAATCATATTCATCAGGTGACAGTATCAACAGCTCATTACAAAAAATTCACATACAATTCATGTACATTATTTTACAACAACTTTAATTTTAACAATGATACATAATGCATTATTTACGTAACATTAATTTTAACAATGATACATAATGCATTATTTACCATTTGGACTGTATAAATGAGTATAAACAACCTGTAACAACTATTGTACTACAGCTTCCGGGTCAATGACCCCCATCTCGATCAGGTTTTTCGTCCAGTTTCCCTGATCCATTGAGAAAATGCTCAGATGGCCCCTTGTTTTGCTTCTGGACATAAACGTAACTTCATTTTCTGTGCACGTCTTCTAGAATTCAGTGGGAAATACAATTATTCAAATTATCGTTTCCATGTTGTCGCGGCAGGAAGTAATAAGAGCCAAAATTGATTGCTTATTTATCTTTGAAAACAGATTTTATTACATGGGAGTTTTTGTTTTTTTTTTCTCCCTTTCAAAATTCAAAATTTATTGCTTGTTTATCCTTGAAAATAGATTTTATTACATGGGAGTTTTTTTTCTCCCTTTCAAAAATTCAAAATTTAAGTAGTATATGACTTAGTGTAGGGATCACAGAATTTTGAAAATGTGCACACAATTCACTTTTCCCCATAGCACGTCATACGCAGTTTTTAACTGTTTTTTGACGTAAAATAAATAAAAATAAGTAAATAAATAAATAAATAAACATTACATATAGTTATGGGCTTATTTATGAGGTTGATTGTGACAGCACAGCATTCAAGGGTAGAATTTAGGTGAATTTCATCTGCTTTATGTGATGATGATGATGTGTAAATGGCTACCCCACCACTAGCTATGTTTGCATCTGTTCTGTTTTTTAAACACAACTTGTAATTTTTTAATGGTGGTTTTTGGTTGATTTTATTATTTGTTTCTTGTAAGCATATCATATCGGGGTTGTACTTGTTAATAAGCAGTAGAAATTCTTTTTATTAAAGCCATTTATATTCCATTGGAGAATTGTATATGCCATTTCAAGAGCAAAATTTGGAGAGAGTGTTAGTTTGAATCTTCATCACTGATTTCACTAAAGTTTTCCAGTTCTCTGCTTATGTCAATTCTTTTTAATTTCTTTTTTAAATTTGTGAAACGTCTTTTTATGCTTTTATCCGTAAGGAGAGGGTAAGTATCTTCTAACATTTGTAGAAACAGTTTGATATCTGGAGTGAATTCCAGAACAGATTCCTCAACATTTATGCAGTTTTTTTGTTTTTTTAAAAATACTTTCTAGTTGTAACCAATTTAAAACATATTTGTTACTTGGTTCAGATAATGTTCCTTTGAGTGGGGCAAGTTGATTTTCTAGTCTATCAGATTCCTCTGCAAGAGAAATTTCAAGTTTAGTCGGCCCGGTGGCCGAGATCGCTAAGGTAGTAGAGTCGTAGTGATCTCGGACCGAAGGGTCGCGGTTTCGAGTCCCTCCTCGGGCATGGTTGTATTTGTGTTCGTCCTTTCACCCCTTCTCATCACCATATCGTTTCATCCTCATAGTTATCATACCGTTAACAGCAATTGTGGTCGCTAATGACCTAAGATGTTGATGCGACCTTAAATAACCAATTTAAAAAAATCAAGTTTTGACTTTTTATTGTTTTTTGGGTTTGATTTAATCACTGTAGGATTTTTAGATTGGTGGACTTTATAATCCATTATCTCTGGTGTAATCGGTTGTATGTTGCTAGTATCTGAAACACTTTCTCTAAGAGAGGTTAGGTTTTCATCACCTACAACTGAATTTAACGTTTCTGATGCCTCAGATTTACAAAATTGACTAGATAAGGGACGGTTGGCATTTTTTGTAAGTCGGTTGTCAATATGAGGAGGAGCAGAGAAAGAGGGTTTAAGAGTTGGGAAGGAGGACGGGGACAGCTCATTTTTTCATTAGGATTAACTTCACAGTACTCAGAGGGATTATCTTTTTGTTCATTCATTGGGCAGTTGTTAGCAAGATGATCGTGATCCTTGCATAGAAAACATTATATAGAATCTGATGATGGATATATGCAGAAAACTATGTCATCATAGTTAATTTTCATGGTTTCTGGTACTTTGTCCATATCATCTGGATGAATATAAATTTGTCTCCGAAAACTCAAAATGTGACTAAACCCTGGTTCGTACATGCCAGCTCTCAGGAAGGTCATTGTAGAGCCGATTCGTATTTTGAGTTTCGTTAGCTCGTCAATAATTACTGAGTGTGGGATAATGGGACACACATTAGAGAGAATGAGTCTTATATTCTGCGTAATTAGCGGTCTAATGGATAACGTTGAGTTATTAATTGAAATGGTTGATTTATTGTCAACTAGTTTTTTCACAGATTCTTTAGAATCCAGGTATACACATTTACGGTTTTTTGAAATCCTTGAGACAAACGTATGGTCTGAGGATTGATAATTTTTGCAAGTTCCTGGATGTACGTTTTAACTGATATACCGTCTACTGAGTCAATCACAATCTCATGTTCTTTTGTGGGAAACATACCTTTCTGAGCAGCAGTTAAATATCGGTTGGCATAATCTTGATTTTCATTACTAACTTGACTTGATTGATGGGTTTCACTGTTTGGGATGAATCCTTGATCAGAAGCCATCTTAGGATGGACGTTGGGTGTACTGTGAACACCTACTAAGATTTAAATGCGTTTTACTCACTCACTGGATTAGATTCAATTGATCGTTAACACGGAAGTCGACACAACACAACACTCGGCACTGTGCGGCCTTCAACGGCGCTCTCCGAACTCGCCGCTGCTTATCGCAGGAGGTCTTTACTCGCCAAGGGTCGGTAGGCGATTTTCCCGCCTTTAAATCACCATGAATTTAAATATACTTTGAAAATGACCGCAATAGTTCTGTGCATTTATCTTAGTGTTTATTATACATTTGTAAACATTGTTGAGGCGCCCAGTAATATTTTTATTTTGGAATTGAGTTACAAATTATTATTTTTTTTTAATTTTTCCAATCCTTTGCATAAGTATATCGCTAACGAAACGCGATGTTTTTTGGCAGTTTATGAGAAAATTCGGTCTCAAATGAAGGATAAGTAGGGGCCATGTTAGGAAGAGGAACAGGTTGAATCTGGATTTGCCAGACATGTTTTCTTGTGTCTAAGAACTTCGACCCAGGCACGAGAAAATCTTAAAACTTCAACTCAGAACACTTGTGAATTATTTCACATTTTTTAATTGCTGCGTCATAGTTTACAAAAATAAGATTTTTGTAGTCAAGTATTTGGCTGTCCGATAGAAAAAGTCCGATTCGTCCAAGAGGAAGGTCATAGAAGGGCGTCTAAAACGTTGCTAACTGTGCCTACGACGCGGATGGTTGCAGATTCCTAGGACGTCTATCGGACAGCCTTGACTACAAAATCCTTATTTTTTTAACTAAAATTTTTTTCCGCGCAGAATTACATAAATTACTCTTTCCGGCGGTAGCGGTAGCGAGAAAGTAAAAAGCACTTCTACTAGAGCCCTTCCTCGCCCAAAGCTCCACCGCCTCGCCCCGCACATGTGTAGTGGATTCGTCCTGCCCAGCCCTCGCCTGCCAACATCGCCGCCTATATATATTTCTATCGTGTTATTTCTAACATTCTTTCTAACTAATTTACGGTAATGTTTTGGGATTGCGAACATGTTTTCTCTTGATTACTCGGGAAAAGGTAAGCGCAATTACTTCGGTAGTTTTTCAAAGTTTTTTGTGAAATAACCCACGCAAAATAGCTATTTTTATATCTAAAGAAGACATTTATTGAACATTTTTCTAGCATAAAAAAACAATGTAGTACGATTGGGATATCAACCCTCATTTGGCACATTCTATCCCAAGCAACAGCGAGCTTTTTGGCACTGGTGTCGATATGGGGACAGTCGCGCTTTGATCCACTACACATGAATTTCAAGGAACAAGAATGCACATTCATATCTCTATTGGGGAGCGTAATCGTCCCGACTGTGCTAATCAATCGATTGACGGTCTACGCCAGAGGTGACCAACTTTTAAATGCCATGCGACTCCTTTTTTCATTAGAGAACAAATGATCCATACAACTCAACCAATTTTTTTTAACTATTATTCTTGGTTGAATTTGTAGAAACGGGACAGGGTTTGAATGTGCTTTGCTTATAGGAAATGCATAACTCAATTAGACAACAAAACTGATTAATAAATATACACTAGTTCAAAAGACGCCCACTTATTGGAGCACCAATCTGCAACAGTGTTCGACGAGAGGGCGATCGCTGTCTTGGACAGTAAAATAACAGATGGAGAGTCCCTCGATAGGATAACTCTTGACCGAATTGTTTCATATGATGTGTGTGTGTGTGTGTGTGTGTGAGAGAGAGAGAGAGAGAGAGAGGGAGGGAGAGAGAGAAAGTTCTGTGCAAGAGAGAGAGAGGGAGATATAAGAACACGGGTGTTAGAGCATTAGGAAATTAAAGTACAATAAATTGTATAAGGAAATAAAAGGTGATATACCTATATACCTTAAGGGAGTAAATAAACAGTACAGCAAAAATATTTAGAGATGTTTAGGTTTAAAGAACGAGGGAAAAGTAGAATCTATTGGGGAAAGAGGAGGAAAAGAGACGTAGGATTCGGAATGTAAAGCGGAGATACGGGAAGATGCGTTCGATGAGTGCGGGAGAATTTGCAGAACGGATAGTCAATGGGTAGGGCATAGAGAAATAGAGGAACATTGTATGACGATGGAAGTGACAAAGAGAAGAGATGAGAATAGAGAAACTAAGAGAGGAAGCATGAGGGTAGTGTAGCAAGAGATGTTTGAGAGGAGAAAGTCAGTAAGCAGATTAATAAATACATTTAATAAAGAAACGTGGGGATGTATAAAATATGGGGATATGAACGAGGCAGTGTGTAAATGAGGATGGAAAGCTGTGAAAATAAAGGGGGAGGATTCTATGAGGCCAAGGGGGAGTTTTCAAAGAGAATGTTTGTAATAATATTTGTGAATCTGATCCGCTGTACATGTAAAGAAAGCTGAATAAATTAATGATGATGAAATAGCTCCTTCTCTTTCTCATACAGTTTAATTAAAAATCATTATTATATTTCTTTGGTCCCGGTGAATATGCTGATAAGTCAAAAAACTTAATATTACAAGAGAGCAAAAAACAACTTTAAACTAATGCTTTAAATCAGGGATTAATTATATTCAAACAAAATCTACACATAAATAGTTTCGTTTGAATATTACCTTTGTTTAAATATCATTAAGCTCTGATTTACTTCAGTTGAGAGTTGCTTTTTGCTCTCTGTAATATTAAGGTGTTTTTTTTTTTTTTTGTTGCTTCTCAGCTTATTCATCGGGATCAAATCTTTAGCTCGCGCATTTCTCATTTCAATCAATACCCAATAACGGACAATAATATCAGAAGTTCTAATTCCTTTTGACGTTTTCAAGGTGTAGCCATACTTCGACAATAGTGTGGTAAACTTCGGACAGACTCATTAACGAGATGTAAAACCTCACAAAAGAATTCAGAAGGGTTCATACTGATGATGCGGTGATATGTGGGTGTGGAAGCGTAAATGCCATCTCCGCATCTAGCATTTCTCTCTTATTGTTCCTTCCAAAAGCCTGTGATGCACATTCAATGCTTGATAGGTTGTAATCGCTATTCTGATACCCACGCGCAAATCATGTGTCCGAGAATAGGGAGTACTTCACGGGATGAGTTGGGCCTAGGCCAGAATTCCTTTCTGCTGACGTCTGAGCTATAAATTTAACGAGGTGCCACAGTTGACGAGTGTCAGAAAGGTAATTAAAGTACAATATTAACGGCACAAATAAATAATTTGTAATATGTTTGGAACATGTTTATGAAAACTTTTCGCCGTAATAATGACTATTATTACTAGGTTAACTATATGAATCTTAAATATCAACATCAAATGTTTTCTGTACCATAAATTATACTTTTAAACTAAAATTAACTAAGGATAATAAACTTTAATTCCATGTTTTAAACAATTTTCCACAACGCATAATATAAAATTTTACTACAATCTCTTAATTGTTTTCCTCTGATTTGCAATTCATGATTGGGTACTTGTTTTATTCGTACTGTGGTAGTAATGTGGCTCAAATAGCTAACAGACCTGTTTTCATCTTTTACGCCAATTGTACAGCTCTTTATCCTGAATAATAGAAGTTAAACAATAGAAGCTAGTTCAAGAACGTTCCCCTCTGCCAACATCGCTGAAATATTTACTTTTCTATTTCCTCCTACACTGGTCTTTCCTGAACCTACACTGGTTCAGATGTTCGGTTGCATGATATTAATCATACTTTGCAATAAGGTCACTGGCCTGCCGTCCCCTAGAGTGCTTCCTGGTGACTGTCTAATAATGTATTCTGTCATATCTAACCTCTTTCCTTTGAAATCACATTTACGAGTAATTAATAAATAATTAATCAAGGAATTGTCTTCAGTTTTTTTAGCACTTATATTATTTAATTTCCTATGTTGGTCGACTTCCTTACTTTCCTATGTGGGACTTACTAGTCTTGTAACAAATCACAATTACATAAAGTGACTACAAAGACTCATTTAATATCTTATTTATTTATACCAGCTGAATTAGCTGAGAGCAATAACGGTAGCTACTGTAGCAACTCTAACCGACAGGTCCTAGGGTTCGAACCCTGATGGTTGCGAATTTTCTACACTAGCTATATTGGCAAGTCGAATTCAGCCACTGTCTGGAAAATAATTCTAGCGGCCAGCTGCTCTGGTTGACCCAAAGATATTGGACAGTATTACCTAGATGCACATGCAGCGCTAGTGTAGCGTTACAAATTGAAGGCTGCCATAGTGTATGCAACTAGTTCCCTGGAAGGTGCTGACAGGCGTGTTGTGTCCGTACGCGACGAGAGTAAATTAGTAATTTGAAATACTTTTATCTTACTTTACAAAGATTATTATTCACGCCTCAATAAAAATATATAATGAGGGCTTCGTGGTTCTGTGACCTCATGGCTAATATAAAGAAGCATTAGGGTTACAAGAAGCAACTTTCAATAACCCAAATGATACTACCAAAACATGTTTCATTTAGTAACATGAGCATTTTCCATCTAATTGAAACGTATACTTTAATTTGGTCCTAGCATACCAGCACACGGAGTAAGAAAATATATTCGTTATATATACCTAAAATATTTTTTTAATTTGAAAACTTGTTCGTATTATTAAAAATATGAGTGCATAACGCGTTAAAGGTAGTAATTTACTACAGTTTAGAACAGAATTTATTCACCTTTTGTGCGGGCCCCTCAGTACGAGTTTTTCTGTCCAAAAATTTCATAACTTTCTCTATACTACGTATATTACTCCGTACATACGTACATATACGAGAAAGTAAAAATTAGAAGACAGATTACATGAGTTTTGGTAATTTCATAGCATTCTTGAGGATGAAGATTTTTGTGTGCTAATCTTTACTTAAATCATTTTCACTTTAAAGAATAATTTGAATCTCTCCTTCAGAAAAATATACTATGCTTTAGCTACGGAGGGCTACAAAATATGCAAAAATAATGAAATTATCTTCGCAGAATTGAAATTCAAACCATTCGAGCTATTTCCAATTACGCTATTTTTACAACATTTAATTTTTCGTAATTTATTTATCATAGTGTATAGGAACAATAAAAATGTAATTTTCAAAATTTTGAATCCCGTGCAAATTGTTAAAACACACAGTTTTAAATGACCGCTCCCACATATGCCTACAATATGGCGGAGTGCGCAATGTTCAATTTGTCGCCTCTCGCCATAGGAGTAACGGGCCTTGGTTTGACCCATCAGTGCCAGGCGAATGCTGGAGCAGTATTCTAACAAAGGGGAAACGGAATGCGCGCAATCTTTCCTTCCTCATCACCATCCCCACCTCACCCGTTTGTCACGCACACACATGTTCTACACCATCGTTCGCCAACTTGAGAATAAATGACGTCAGAGCCGCCTTCCCCTTCATGAGAAGGCGCTCGGAGAAGTAATGCAAAAGGGGAAGGGAGGTGCAGGTCTAGGTGATCGCCGTGGATGGAAGTGGAATTACAATACTGGTTACGATAAAAAATCGGATATTGCTTTCAGTTATATAATAATGTATGTTCTATTATAAAACTCTTCACTAACATCCTAAATAATAATTACCATTTAAAAAACGTAATTACCGATTTTCCAAGCGAACCTTCCCTCCTCCCTTCCGTACCATCATTGGAACGCTGTACGCCCGCTTCCGCCTCGGGCACTTCCTTTGCTCCGCGGCTCAGTTAGAAGCAGGAGAGCAGATTTCGGTGACGTCACAGAACATCGAGTTGGCAAGCACTGCTCTAGACTGTCACATATGTCGGGGGAGCTGTCGGGCGCTTAGACCACGTCCTGGCGGGAGCGGTGCCCCGCAGGGGAGATCCCTGGAGCAGGGAACCCCCCGCAAACCGACATGAAGTTCAACGCCGGGTCTGACGTGGCGAGGAAAGAAGACACCACCTCCAGCGATTTAACATTCACCGCATTAACAGGACGAATTACAACAGCAGTTGACGCGCCCTGAACACCAATTTATCCCTATTTATTTAGATCGGTTATCCTACCTGTACCAGGTATGGAAGGTGCGGATAGATCACTTCCGGTCGGGGACAGGAAGTGGGTGGGGACGGAAGAATCGCCCACAGTCCATGTCTCACTGTGTAGGTTACCTCTCCGGCAGCTGCCCAAAATTCACCACAGAAAACTACGGGAAGAACTGATCAGAGCAGTCGACCTCTAGAATTGTCATCGAGGCAGAGATCGGCCTCGTCACTGCTTCTTCATTGGTGTCGCAAATCCTGCCCCCCTCACCACTGGAACCAACGACCTCCTGTTGTTGCTTCTTTCAAGGTCTCGCAACTACATTGAAATTAAGTGAAGTGCAGTGAAACTTCTCTGAACGGACACCTCTCATAAACATATCTCTTCGCAGCGGACAATTTTCTAGGTCCAAGGTGGACCATAGAAATTGAGCGGTCATTTTCGAGCCTGGCCTTCATAGAGAGGATTCTCTATATTCCTCCATTTTATATTTTAAATTGATTGATTGATGATAGACATTTCCGAGTGTATCAACTGCTATGAACAATTCTGTTAATTTTCTGCATATTACATCCCAGGAAGCGGCAATGTTCTCTCCCGCTGGAAGGAGAGATCCTGTGCTGACTGGCATATCGGTACCACCCTACCAGAGCCAAGCTCTAAGCACCCGACTGCTCTTCCAACATGTGTGAAAGTGGTTGCATGGAAGTGTCATAATGTGCCAGCAAAGGTTAAGGACATGTCAATAAAAGAGGAGGAACGGTCGCGCGCGGTCTCTCGCCCGTTTGTTAGGGTACTACCCCGGCATTCATTGGGAAAACTATTGATCAATGCAGATGGCCTCTAAACTTTAACTCCAGAGAACGGCTGAATACGATCTAGCCGTGAAGCTGGTGTCGAAAATCCCCGACTCCAATTCGAGAACCTCCCAGCTAAAGTCGTTGCAGAGGCAACATTTTACATCTTACAGCTCTCCTCTTCCTACAGACCGCCTACGAAAAAACGGGCGGACTTGGCCATTGCTCCGAAGCGGCGACCTTGCGGCGGGCGGCGCGGGCGCCGGCGCCGGGCGGGCGGGTGGCGTCACCGGCACATCGGCTCCCCCGCCTTGCTCTCTTTGCGGCGCGGCGCGGCCAGGCTGACTAACTGTACCTGCCAACGCGATCCGCGGCCTGCGGCTGCCCCAGGCGCCACCGCGCGCGGGCGGGGCGCGGGCGGGGCGCGGGGCGGGGGCGGGGCGGGGCGGGCGCGGGGCGCGGGGCGCGGGCGCGGGGCGCGGGGCACGGGCGCGGGCGCGGGCGTGGTGGGCGGGCGCGGGGCGCGGGCGCGGGGCGCGGGCGCGCGGGGGGGCGCGGGCGCGCGGCGGGCCGGGGCGCGGGCGTGGGGCGCGGGCGCGCGGGCGGGGCGCGGGGCGCGGGCGCGGGCACGGGCGCGGGCGCGGGGCGTGGTGGGGCGGGGCGCGGGGCGTGGGGCGCGGGGCGCGCGGGCGGGCGCGGGGCGCGGGGCGTGGGGCGCGGGCGCGGGCACGGGCAGGGCGCGGGCGTGGTGGGGCGGGCGCGGGGCGCGGGGCGTGGGGCGCGGGCGCGCGGGCGGGGCGCGGGGCGCGGGCGCGGGGCGGGGCGGGCGCGGGCGCGGGCGTGGTGGGGCGGGCGCGGGGCGCGGGGCGCGGGCACGGGCGCGGGCGCGGGGCGTGGTGGGCGGGGCGCGGGGCGCGGGCGCGGGCGCGGGCGGCGCGGGGCGCGGGCGTGCGGCGCGGGCGGCGGGCGGGGCGCGGGCGCGGCGCGGGGCGCGGGCGCGGGCGCGGGGCGCGGCGGGGGGCGGGGCGCGGGGCGCGGGGCGGGGGCGCGGGCGCGGGGCGCGGGGCGGGCGCGGGCGCGCGGGCGGGCGCGGGGCGCGGGGCGCGGGGCGCGGGCGCGGGCGCGGGCGCGGGGCGGGGTGTGGCGGCTGCGGCTCGAAGAGCTGGGTTTGTCCGAAGGCCCCGACCGGCTGTGAATAGTTTCGAGACAGCTTTGCCGCCGAGTCTGCAGTGTCTCTGACCGGGAAGTACTACGGTTCCGGTAAGACCCCCAATGGTGGCGGAATTCAATCCAAGCCACACAGCTAGGTCGAATTTAGTCGCTGGCTGGAGGAGAATTCCAGCGAACGGATGTTTTTTTTTCTGTATTTTTCCATGGTCTATCGTAACCATACTAGGCGAATGCCGAAGTAGTAGGTGCCCTAAAAAACGGGTCGCGACCGTGCAATATACTTCTTTCCTCTTCCTTGTCCTATGCTCCCTCACACACTCAGACTTATTTTTATAAGTACTACACATAATGTCGGTGGGCCAGTCGCCAGGTGGGCAGCACCCCTCTCCTCGGCAGAACTTGGGAGATCACTATATATAAAATCTAACTTACTGATTTGTGATGTCCCTGCTTCTAGATAGAGGACTGCATCATCTGATCAGTGAGATACTTAATTTCCACTGGCAGATGTCTCCTATATTTACAGAGTATTGTATGATCTTCTGGGCTAGACCTTATACTTTGACAAAATCTAAAGGAAACGTTACATCTCAGGGCTTCACAATGAGGAGTTGGTAACATTAAAATTGTTAACAACGACTTGACATTGAGAACAATTGCTTGACTTAGAAAAAAACGTATGATATAACTAGTGGTGATACAGAATGGCACAGAGTTTCTCGAAGTAAAATTTTCTAATTACCTTGGTGTGGACTGACTTTACAGTTTTGCCTGATCCTCTTGCCAGTTCCCATCTATTGTTGCTCAAAATACATATTGATGACATTTTCTCAACTTTTCAGTTTCCTAATTGTAGAACTAAAATATAAATTCGAGAATATTAATGACGAGTAAAACCTCGTCCTAAATAGAAAAAATCATTGAAAAATTTTATGCCGTCCGTCCATCAGTCTGTCTGCCCGTCTGTGAACACTACTAGAGCCTAAACCATACGAACTATCTGTTCCAAATTGACGAAACCCCGATCTATCAGGCTCTACTTGAATCTCTGAAATTTTGAAACACATTCTTTGAAATGAGGGGGTATTTTACATGAAACCCCCGGACATTTTCAAAATTTTCTCAAACGGCTCCAAAGTTTTTCTTTAAATTTCTTGTAAGATTAGAGTAAAACACACTTATAAAGGTGGCCAGGATTTTCATGGTTAACTCTTAATTTTTGAAAATTTCGAAAGTTTTGAAATTTTGTTGTCCATAAACAGTTCTTTCATGAAGGTCACGTACATTTTTTTAAAATTTGAGTACTCTTTGTGCAATGGTGCGGGCAATTTTTACAATTGTAAAGATTATAGAAAACTTGCTTTTGTCAAAAACGGCTCCAAATGTTTTCTTTAAATTTTTGGTAGGGTTAGTGGCAAATGGATGACATAAACGCTATATAGCTCTATTTTTTGTTTTTTAAAAAAATCACAAAAATGTATTTTTTCTACTTGTCTCTCATGTCGGTGATATTGACATTGGAGGCGATTTCTTCATATTATTATATTTATGAGTTAATGTGCTATAAATAAAGTCAAATAAAGTTTCCCCAAAACTCAACAGTTTTCTGTGAAAATGAACTCAATATTCCGCATTTTCAGAACCGCACAAACGCCATTTTTCTCAAAAACGCTCTAAATTGTTTCTTCAAATATTTCCAACGGAGAATGGTAATGTCAATGTTGAATATGACGTAAAGTTTATTTTGGTGCTTTTTTTCAATATCTCTCACGCCGTTGATACGTACATGTCAATGGATTCGTATACATTCTTGCATTTTGGAGTGAATGTTCCTCGAACTATTTTAAATGAAATTTTTCGAAAACTCCATAGATCCCAGTGAATAAGAGCTTCAAATTCAGCATTTAGAATAATGCTTAATGCCATTTTGTTAACGACGACTCAAAAGTTTTCAATGAAAATTGCTATTTAGGACAAGGTTTTAGCCTTCCTTGCTATTCTTAAAATAATATTTCGGTTCTACTATTTGGAAACCGACAAGCTGAGAAATTGTGAAACAAGTGCTTTAGGCGGCGATTGATTGCAACAGGCAAGAAGGAAAGGCAAGACTCTACAGTTCCGTTCTACACCAAGGAAATTACAAAACTTTAACGAGAATGACTGTGCCATTCTGTACCACCTCTAGTTACTTTCTCGTATACTTACTTATATATGGAGTAATATACGTAGTGTAGAGAAAGTTACGTAAAGCTGCGGAAAGTCGATTTTGAGATTTCAACAGAAATACAGATTTTTGGGGCCCTGATACCGAAAAAGGTCCCCTGAAATCGTTTTTTTTTTCAACACGTCCGTCTGTCTGTCCTTCTGTCCGTCCGTCTGTGAACACGGCTAGCGCCTAAACCATGCGTATGATCATTTCCAAATTGAGGAAACTCCTGTCCATCTGACTCTAGTTCAAGTTTTGAAATTTTGAAAAACATTCTTTACAATTGAGGGTACTTCTCATGAAGACCCCCAAGACAATTTCAAAATTTTCTCAAAAGCGGCTCCAAACTTTTTCTTCAAATTTCTTGGAAGAAAGAGTAAAATATACTTATAAAGGTGTCATAGGTCTCATTTTCATGGTTAACTGAATTTTTGGAAATTGCAAAAGTTTGAATTTTTTCAGCACTTTTAAAGAAAATTTTTTTAAAAAATTTTTTTTTAATTTTATAAGTTTTTTTTTAAATTGACTCCAAATTTCTTCTTTAAATTTTTCCAGCGAGTAGTAGTAATGTCACTGTTTAATATGACGTAAAGTTTATTTTGGTGTATTTTTTGTTTTTTCAAAAATTACACAAATATATTTTTTAATTTGTCTTTAAGTTGTGTTTAAATTGTGAATATGCACATTTACGGCAATTTGTATACATTATTGAATTTGATAGTGGAAGTGCTTCAAATAAAGTTTTTCAAAATCGCAAAAGATTTCTCTGAAAAAGAGCTTCAAATTTCTCATTTACAGTAAAGTTTAATCGCCATTATCTTAGAAACGGTTTCGAATTTTGAATGAAAATGTCTAGTTAGGACGAGGTTTTACCCTACTTTAATATTACTGAAGTAATATTTCAGTTTTACTACTATTAAAAAAGCAAAAAGTTTATAAAATGTCAAAAACCGTACTTTGGGCGACGATAATTGGCAGCTGGCCAGAGAATGGAGTAAGACTTTCAAGCCAGTCCACTCGAAGGAAATTAGAAAGCTTTTCTACGAGATAGTCTGTGCCATTCTGTAGCACCTTTAGTTTGGGGTTGAGTTCAAAACAATGATGGGTGAAAGCTTTTTTTATTTTTCATTTTATAACAATTCATGACATTTCAGTTGCTGTACACAACCCTGTATTAAGGGATACTGCAGTCATAAGTGTCCATGAAGAATTACATCGTGAACTGTTACGAATTGAAGTAAAAGAAGTCGATTAAACGTTTTTTGTTTTCAACCCCTCAAGACTTAAAAATTATATAGAAATCACTTTTTTATATACTTTGTAGGTAAAGATCTATTGTACTGTGTATCTAAATACACCATACTGCGTTATTGCAGTCTTCGTGAAGTCGGTTTTACTGAAAATATTTAACAGATAATTGTGTTATAATATAGTATCTTATTTGTTGTTGTTGTTGTTGTTGTTGTTGTTGTTGTTGAGAAGCGTGCGTGCTACTTTTTGGAAAACTATTTGGTGTGGTGTTGTTCAGCAGCATCTTTCCTGCAGCAGGGCACTAATCTACAACTATATGACCAATGTCCAATGCGCGCAGTTTGATAAAAAATATGCAGCTTTCGGCCATGGGAGAGATGTCCATGGTTTAGATATATACCCGAGAACTCAGGAAAAATATAAAAACAATGAAAGAGTTTCAATATTGACTGAAAAATGCAAAGTTGATTGTATAACTTCGCAATTTCTCATACCTAATATTACGGCTATATTCTCATACTCAAGAGTATTTCTACTTATGACACGTCACAGCTGACGTCATGTGATGAGGAAGAAAGATGCTTCCGTTTTTACGTATGCCGTTTCTGAACAGCTAATTTTTGCTACTCCAGGGCCCAATGTTCCCCACACTCGACAGTAGTGTTTAGCTGCCGCAGACTAATAATATTTATTTTTATGATAGGTTATTCATTACGTAATTTAGACATTCACATTGCCCTTTGGAATATTTTCAAGGTCTTAAATCCAATACAAAGTCTTCTATTTAAATTGCATGTGTATCATCCTGCAGTGTTCACCATATCGGTTATCGCAATCCCACAAAACCGCACTGTAGAGAGTACCAATTGAAGCCAGAAATCTTCTGGAGGTGCCGAAAGGAGGTGCTGTAACTTAGGTTACAGGAACTATTTAAAAATAGGGTGCAAATGTATTCCATTCCATGTTCCTTCTACCTATACTAAAAAACAGAATGGTTCATTTGCCCACAATTTTCAAAGAACATGTTTAATACTTTATCATTACAAACTTTTCCTGGTATCATATTCATTTTTTAGCTCAGCTGGTTGTCAGGGTAATTTTGTTAAACTTTTCCCGGTCTTGCGTGACTCTGATAGCTCCGCAATTGCTCGTATTCTGCCCAGACCCTTTTATAGATTGATGAGTAGCTGCTTGACAGTTTCGCGTGCTCAACTCTTTCCTTACTCTCAAATTACACGTACATGGCGATCTGTAATAAAAATAATCTTTATTGACGGATATAATTGTGGAGAGAGAATGCTCAATCTTCTTCCTTCCAGCGTGAAAACATTTCTCCTCCCTTCTCTTCAGAATACCACATCCCTGCACAGTCATCAGTTCTCGACAACGTACGAATCACAATAGTTTCAGTACGCGAAATAGTTGCTTAACCTTTGCTAGCACATAATTTATGCAAATATTATATAAGATAACAAAAACTAAACGAACTTAGAAAATCAAAGTTATATAACTATTTTCAAATTTCACAATGCTGCTCACGCAAATTTTGCTATGATCCTTTCTAGGATGTAGCAGAGAAAAAAGGTATCACTCAGACGACGAAATAGGCGATTTATATTTTGCTAATAGGCTTCTTTTAGGCTTGAGGATCTTCTGTATGCAGTCAATGCGTCAGTTGGCTTTTGTTCTCCTCGGAAAGAAAGCCCACAAATAATTTTCTCGACCTTCAAAATGTACACAGCTCCCCTTGCTTGAACAGCTTGAATTTGAATTATAGCTTGAATTTCGGACTTTTGAACCCTCCAGCTTGGCTATAATAGCCCGATACACTGACCGGTACACCGCCTACGCCGCTTGCCTTTGTGCATTGTTTCCGTTTCACATCGGCTACAGTCACTTCCGAAGTATAACTTAGAGACAACATTGAACATGCCACTCACACAGACACTTTTCTATCAACGATCTAAGAAACTGACATCTAACACATTAATTTTGATAACGTTTCCAAATGCTGTGACCTTACTGCATCTATTCGCAAATCACCGTCATCTTCCAACGACGCTTCTATGAATGTTTATGATCTGGTGTTATAAATAAATCGTAGTCATATGTAGCTTTGAAAATTAACTTTCTTACTGGTCCTGAAACACTAATATGTGCTTGCAAGCACCCCGAACCAAACATCCCCTTCAAATATACGTTCTCAAATACTCAATACAAATTACAAAACAATTTGTACTTTCCTTTACTACAAATCCTATTATTGATTTTGGTTTTATAATGACATTTTAAATAATAATAATAAATTTAAATGATAATAATAATGACATAATTCTTACTATTATACAGTACCCCAAAGAATTAAATTTATTTCCCCATCACAAACTTAATTTATTATTTCCAAGTTAAAATATAAAAACTCCCCTGGTATTGAATGTATTCCAAATATAATCGTAAAACTTCTTCCAAATTTAAGTATTAATTCATTAACTGCAATATTTAATGCGTGTTTCAGAGTAAACCATTTTCTACAAATTTGGAAAACAACATTAATATTGTCAATACAAAAACCCAATAAAAATCATTCTATTCCTGAGAATTACCGTCCCATAAGTTTACTTTCTAACTTTTCAAAAATGTTTGAAAAATGAATTTTAATTCGATTAAATAAATTTATTACAAATAATATTATACCCCAAAGTCAATTTGGTTTCAGACAAAATCATGCAACAGTGCATCAACTTCTACGCATATCTGATTTTATCGCAACTAATTTTCAAAAAAAAACACATAAGTTTGCAATATTCTTAGATATAGAGAAATCATTCAACAAAGTTTGGCATGAAGGATTACTTGACAAACTACGACAACACGGTTTCCCTCACAAGCTTCAAAATATTATTAAAAGTTTTTCCTTAAACCGCAAATTTAAAGTCAGATTAAATGACAGTCATTCATCTGAGCAACTTAAGGCAGGGATTCTGCAAGGTTCTCCTCTCTCTCTCTCTCTCCAACTCTTTTTAATATTTGTATCTCTGACATTCCTAAATTAACTTATTCAGGCATGGCCTTATTTGCAGATGATACTGCAATATTCACTGCACCCTCGGATCTCATACAAGGTCGAGATAACTTACAAAAAAATATACTATATATCTGGTTCATCAATTGGAACATTAAAATTGTCGCGGCTGTGTAACACCTTTGAAGAGCGCGCCTAGGAAGCAGCGCTCAACGGCGGTCAAGGGAGTCAACGGAGGCGGCGGAGCAAGAAAACGCCGCCCAATCCCGGGAGACGAGCTGGCCGGAGAGCCAGCAGCGGAGCAGCGAGTCTCCAGCGCCGCCCGCTTTAAGAGCGGGCGCCGCCAGCCAAACAGACAGTGCAATAGTGTTTGGCAGTCAAGAGTAGTTGAAAGGAGATTAGTACGTTGATAGAGTGATAGTTGGCCCGGCAAAGTTATTGATTATTCTGTATTACTTATCGGTGGAAATTAGCTAGTTTTTCGGTACATCTCCTGGACTCTTGGTTTGTGATTTTGGCAATAGTTTTAGGTACATTCTTGTGATTTTGGAAGTTACCTACTGTACCGGCTGTATTGTCAATAAATCTGTGTTTATATAAAGCGTGCGTTATTCTGAACATAACAAAAATCAACACCAAAAAATTTCAACCCAAATTTTTTTCATTAAAACATATTGACCTTAATTATCCACTAATAAGTAATCATGAAGGTATTAATTGGCTTCCCAATTGTTCCTCAGTTAAATATGTAGGTTTACAGATAGACACAAAATTTACATGGCAACAACATTTCATCAATATCTAATAATGCACATATCAAAATTCTCAAATTATACCCGTTCATTAATAGAAAATCAAAATTCTCAACTGATTCAGGTATCTTAATTTATAAATCTATCATTCTTCCTACATTAACATAAGCTTGTTCTATACGGAGTGGTACTGCAAAAACACATAAACGCAAATTATAAGTTATTAAAAATAAGTTTTTACGACAAGTATTAAAAGCTCCCTGGTTTATTCGTAATGACCAAATTTTAAATGAACTAGCAATAGATTCAATAAGTACGTATATTTCAAAATTATCCCATCGTTTTTATTCTTCTCTCCCATCTTGTCCAGTAAGTAATGAATTTAAATTAGGCAAATCGCAAATTAGGTAAATTAGGTAAAAAGAAGGCTTCCAACGGCTTTAGCAAGTAAAAAGGAAGACTTCCAGCAACTACAATTAAAAAATAAATAAACACGGTTAGTAGGCAACTGCATAACGTTGGTTTAGATGCTGGAACATTCTATCAAAAATCTTCCTTGCGGCTTGTAAATAAAGGGAATTTTCTCACAGAACTAAACTTATATATGGACGTTAAGTCAGTAGTCTCATGTTCTTATGACTCAGGGTTCTAATTCTTTGGAAGGAATAGACTATTCTTTGTTTCAAGAGAGGCAGGAGAACGAGTGGTTATCAATGTGCTCGAGTCCTAAGAAATATGGAGGAGTTCACGTCATGTTTGGAAGAGAAAAAGTTCGAGGTTTGATGCAAATAAAGTGAACTAACGAAAAAACATGTATCTTATTATCTTATTTCATCGTGCACTGTCAACTGAAGCGAAAAATATTAAGAAGGAGTTTTTGTTTTAATAAGATAATTATCCTAAACACGCATCCATATTATGTTGGAATTATTTAAATAGAAGTGAGAGGCAAAATGTTTTCAAAGGCATGTGGCCTCCAAATCCCAATCCAAATGAGAAAACTGTAGGAAGGTTGAACAAATATTTATACAATGACTCCAATGAATCTTCAAACCTTGTGACAGTTTGGAGGATGCTGAAAAAATATTGCCCACGTTTGGACACTTCAACATTTTGTGCCTCGAATACCACAGTATATAATATGTGCTAGAGGAGTTAAATGGATGTAAACAAAATATATGTTTATTTAAATTATTTTTAATGGCAATTTTAAAGGTTTTTGATATATTTAGTCTATTAATGACAATTTTACTCCCTTTTAACAAGAACTTTCGCACGTGTAGTGAAGATTCGCTACATATAATATGCAATAGATACGCTTGTAGAACTTGTATTCTGAACGTACCATTTTCATCACCAGCTCTCGAATTCCTATGTACTAATAACACTGCTCAACAAAGTGCACTTCGGAATCCTTTTCTTTCTCAAAATTGCAAAACTACAGTGATTTGTGGTCGAGAAAAACGAATAAGTCAACTTGCTTTTATGAGCTCTAGTTTTCAGAATATATTAATTTTAAGTAGAATTACTAAAAATATGCTTCGAAATTCAATTTCTGAAAGTAAAAGTATCTTAATTTTAGGTCAGGAATAATGACTGTGCAATTAGATATAGTTTAGTACTCGTACGTCTAACTTGAATTTTATAGCTTCACTACCTTCAAATAAAAGAACTTATTCACGTTAACGTCCTCTTTTCTCGTCAATTGTACTCTTTTTCTGTGTCTCCTCTTGTCACTGTCCAACAGTAGCCCGCAAGAACAACAGAGTTCAATTTCCCCTTACATCTTCGTTCCCTCGCAAAATGTCCTGATCGAATCGCTCTCCATGTTCAGCATCGCAGTTGTGGGGGGAGGGGTCCATGTAAAAACGTAGGAAATGAAATTTATTCTGTGAAGATAAAGGATGAGGTGATTTCTCCCTTCCACAGTGTTCGTCTACACCTGACTGTTGAGTGTACTTTTCGGGAGAGAGTGGTAGGGGCAGGCCCTTTCCATGTAGTCGAATGGCTGATGGTGGGTATTCTACAGTCCGCCTCTTTTTCATTCCATGCATCCATGAAGCTATACAGAGTAATAAAAGTTGCCCCTAACCCATCACAGGTATTACCAGATGTGCCAAAACAATCTCCAAGCGTTAAATTTCGTAAAAATTTCTCAAAATGTACACGACCTATATTGAAAACCAAGAGCTAATTGCAAGTTTTAAAAGCTTTTTCGTGTTTTATATTATCAAATAAATCAGAAATGGCTATTTTCAAGCCGGAAAGCTTTTCACTATTGGCCAGTGTAACATAAGTGACGTCGCCTAACGTGTAGGCAACTTGCCATACACGCACGTCTAGATAGAATTGACTAAGAACAAGTCAATCATCTCAATTCTAAAACAACCATTGGATATAAGAAACACGTATACAATGTCCGACAACACAAAATCATCACATTTTTTCAACTTCATTTTCACAGGTTATTCAGAAACATCTCGTTCTATCTCTGAAGCGATTGTTCTACTAATGCATCTTTTCAAGTCACAACGGGAGTAGCTTCGTGCTGGTATTCAGTGCACCGGGAGAGACTAATGGTAGACACTTTCCGGTTCATGCCACGCACTCACAACGGCACAGGAATACAAAATGCAAAGCAATGGGTTCCAGAGTGCTCCAGAAAGATATAAGCAGAGGTCCTACAATGTTACGAAGTCATATCTTGATAAACTCTATAAACGCCTTTTTAGCCTTAATAGAATACACGAGTAGATTTCAAATTGTGTTCCGCTGAAATTCTGATTATTGGCTCAAGAATCATAGTTGTCAAATACTAAATTTAAAATGAAATTTAAAATAAATTGGCACGTCACGATGAAGCCTATTACATTGCTAACTAGCATCCAAACAGCAAACAAGAAAACAAATCACTTCATAACAAAAACTCAGCAAACAAGAAAACATATCACTTCAAAAACATATCTTTAGTTCTCATAACTTTCATGCGAAGTAGAGGGAACACCTATTAAAGATCTTTTCCGCTTCCAAAACACAGAAGTGCTATTGACTAAGAGTTTCCTTTTCCTAAGCCCTGAAGAGCTTACTGAAAAGAACATTTCAATAATTTCAAAGATTTTTAAGTTATGTATTATAACAGAACCTAATTAAGAATCTAACTCCGTTCAAATTAATTTTTAATCCATTCTTGATTAATAGGATGATGGTTTTGCTATTGTACTTCGAGAATGATCTTCTTGATATTTATATTATTTTGCTGTAAATTATTTACTAGTATTAAACCTGTTCTAATTTTATGCAAAATTTTACAGGTTTGCCATCGCCACTTTCACGAGAGTAATATATTGTGAGAATCAGTTGTTTATGACACAAGAAATGAACAATTATTTTCTAAATTGAGTGTCTCTTAATTTTAAAAAACGTGCTTTCTTCCGTATTTCTTGACTGGCCTTCCTATCTTTCTAGAAAAGAAACAAGGCGAGAAACTCCAGCAGAAAAGAAAAGAAGACTGAAGAACTCTCAACCGGTTGCTATCGATGCTGCTGGCGTGGTTTCCCAGCAAGTTTATAAACAACAGTTTTCTCGTATAACATTGGAAGTTTTGTTGAATAATTTGAGGAAATTTACAGAATCTCCTGTTTGGACAATTGTTAAACAAAATGATCAAATTTTTAATTGGAAAATATATAACTAAATCATGTTCATAAAATAATAATTATTTTAGCTCCATCTTCATTATATTTTGCTGCCTTTATTTTCAATTTCATCACATGACTATAAATTTTATTTTAATTGAGAGATTAGATTGACGGAGATTGAAATACGCAGCACTTAGTGACTGTGGATGTGTTAGTTTGTACCAATGTGGTTTTAGATATATTACTTTTTCAGCATGAAAAACATGCAAATGAATGAAATACTTTTTTATGGTATTTGCCCTAGTGGACATTATTCAAAACTCATAATTAAGATGTTGACTTGAACATATTTTTCAAATTTTTTTGTTCAATTTTCTAGTATAACTGGGAACTGCGCAGCTGTCCGACGTTCGGACTACCTACGTCACCAATCAGTGTGGAGGCTTTCTATATACAGAGGGTGTTGTATTATCTCGCCCGCAGTCACTGAATAGCAAAGAGCCTGCGCAATTCACTTTCATCTCTCTTGCAAGCAACTTTGCAAAACATCCACTTTCTATCAAGATATAATACGTGTAATTAATAATTCTATAAACAAAGTTTTGAATTGCGGTTTTCTTGAATTCTAGAATCAAATCAAATGTTTTCATAATTCATATGCTTCTGTTGGCAGAATGACAGAATAACACGAAGTATAGCATTACATTCTTGAAATTAATGGAAATAATTTCTTGTCACTGGCCGAATGCCTTTCAATACGGTTTGCCTGAAATTAGTGTTAAAATAATATCTCAAACGATTGGACTGAGAATACGAATATACAAGGAACCGTGTCAGCTCAGATAATCACTATGGAAACCGGCTTCGGAGGCTCGGGGTACGAACGGATGTCATTGTAGTGCTACTGAGCGGGAGGTCCTAGGGTTCGGGTCCCGATGGTGGCAGGATTTTCGACACTAGCACTCGGACGAATTCAGCCGGTTTCTGGGGAAGAATTCTAGCGTCTCGCTGTTCTGATCGATAGTTTTCTGTAGTTTCTCGGATCAACGCTCGGCGAATCCTCTAACAAATCGGACCTCGCGCGATCTTTCTTTCCTCTCCTTTGTCCTATCTTCGTCATTTACTTACACTCCTCTAAACTTAAATGCACTACACTACCACATATGCCGGAAGTCCGGTCGAGAGCATAGAGCTTGCCCCAATTGGGGCGGTGCCCTGATGGTGAAGACGCCTAGTTGGGGAAAACACCGCAAGTCGACGTGTAGGTCAGTGCCGGATCTCACATCCAGCTCGGAAGACCACCGTCCCTCTCGTGATAAAAAACACACACTACACTTATAGTTTATTAACACTTATAATAATGTATCAATTAACCACTACGGAACTCCATGATGTAGGGAAGGTAAAATTGTGGGGTACAGGAAGGTAAACCCTTTGAGAATTTCGAGAACTTCTGGATTTTTTTTTTAACAATGACGAAAAAATATCTGGAGACTTATCAACTGAATTTCCTCTCAGCAATATCCGGAGTCAGAGATTTCAACGCTGATAGATCCTGCCCATTCAATTGAACGGGGCTGAGACAGACAATTATGGGGCACAAGGGAATGTGGGAAATTTTTCTTTTTGTAACAGAACAATTAAAGATTGGAACAGTTTACCCGCAGCAATTTTCAAAGCTTTTGCTCTAAGTGTCCGAAGTTTTAGAAATAAGTTAGAACAATACGAGAGTAATAGACATTAAATGAGTAAGTGCTGTGAAGTGCGGTGAGTGCTGTGAAGTGCTGGTCAGTGTAATTCAAAGCAAAAACAGTGTGGTGTAGTGTAGTTCAGTACAGTGCAGTTAAGTGTAGTGAACGCGATCAATGAATTTAAAAAAATTAATATAGCCAATATTTATGTAGCTTGTATTAAACTTTAGCATCACCAACATATAATTATTGGATATCATGACAGTTGAAATAATTGTTATAATACTTAATATTAGTTATAGTATGATTATTGCATCTTCGGCTTGTACTGTACTCCTTCATTATTATCGTTATTATTAATATTGTTATTATTGTAATTATTGTAATTTAACTGCCACCGGGTCATACCCAATTGCAGTTCAAATAAATGTAAAGCTAAATAAGTAGAATGTTTAAAATGCCTGAATCGTATTCAATATGAACGCGAAAAGTAGGGAATGGCATGTTAAAGACGTAAAGGAGAAAACATTGAATATCTCAATTGCATTGATAACAATGATAACAGAACTGTATATCACTCGCTCAAGTAGCTGTCAACCTCTGGTGGACCCAGCGTTGTGAGTGAAGCAGAGCAAGGTTTGTTTGCGCATTTGCGAGCACGAGACTGAGGAGATACTACTGAGAAATTCGAATACTTCATGTCAATACGTGGCGGCGAAAAATCGAAATCCCAAGAACCATCAATTTTACATCGGCCGTGCGAGTATCTGCGCGGAGATTTAGAACTCTCAGGTTCTGAGTGTTACGCAACGCTGTGAAGTGTTGGTGACACGAGATCAGAAGTTTGGGAAAATCACCAGACGTAGACTCTGAACGCAAAACACTACAAAGAGATGTAGAAATAGCCAAAGTAGGGCATAGAAGTAGAAGTTGATGATGAAGATAAAAATGAAAATGCACAAGAAAGATTATAATGATTGTAACGAGTATGATGATTAGGATGGTCAAGAAGCTGAATATGAAGATCAGAAAGAAGACGAAGATGAATATTAAGTCGATGAAAACTAAGATGAAAATGAATACATGAACTAAACCTTTTATAATACTGTCGAAGAACAGTAATACTTAACTTATTAAAACGTAATTTTCAAAATTATGTGGAATATGAAGTTTAAGACCGTGAATAAGTTCTATATGAAGAGCAGAAAGAAGAATAAAAAGAAGATGATGAATATTAAGACCAGTATGGTGAAGGTACTAGACCTTTCTTTACACTGACGAGCAACCGCCGCGCCGTCCCCGCCACCGCGTGATGCGTTGCGCAGCGCAGGGTGTGGCGTGCGCGCGCGCGCGCGTTTGTGGGGCACGAGGGTAAAGCGTCTGCGGGCGGCGCGGCGCGGCGCGCGCTGGCAGACGGTGTTTGGGCGACGCGCGTGTTTGCTTTGCTTCGCGCTCGCCACCGCAAGCCGTCCGCGCGTGAGCATCGTCCATCGACGCCGTCGCTCGCCAGGTGGGAGTTCCGGAGCCGCCCCCCCCCCTCGGCCCCGCCCACGCCGCCGCTGGCGATTTCCAGAAGGCGCGCTTTCCCTGAAAACAAAACGTCAACGCCACCCTCGCCGAGCAACGGGATGGGCAGTTCCTGAAACGAAATGCGGGAGTCTGGGCGGAAGCAGTCGTTGAACTTGGATTTTGTACTCCGGTCAGCTTCATGCGCAAATCGGAAATTGAAGGTTGTATTTAAGTAATGTTACGTAAAAACGTTATCGTCAATTTCGCTTGACAGTTGTCCTTGAATGATAATTTCGATCTCTGAGACCTATCGTTTTACGGATAACTCCTTCTACTGTCATTACAATGTCGTTGGTTCGATCACTGCCCGGAACTGTAGAACGATCGAAAATTTCACCAGACACATAATTTTTCAAATCTGAATTTGCGTTATTGGGCAAGATTTATAAGAAGAGCTATGAAGGCAATAATGCAGGTAGAGGTATGTTCAGTAAATACACATAGCTGAGTTTTGAACTCGTATTCAAATATTTTCTTTTGTTTTGCTGCTGGTGAGGTAAACAATTGTTTAATATTACTTAAATTATTCATTTCATTATTAATTAATTTACAATTTTCACAATATATCATTCCAAGCGGCGGAACACTTAGAGAATTAAGAAAAAACAAAAAAAACAAATGAAATGTGATCTCCGAAATGAAGAGCATACCACATTCCCTTGGTATTTGACAAAACAGATTCTGAACTAAACAACATTTGCTATAAAAATGATTTACTTTTGTCGTGTTATCCATGTATCAATTAATTCTGCCACCTGCGCAACTGCCAAAGTGATGGGAGCATGTTGGAGTGGGATAAGGTCCAGGGGGATAGGGCGGAATATAGACGAGCGCGATGGGGAGGAGTAGGTTGGAAATATCGCCACAGTGCGGAAGAAATCAGGACGAGGCATGGTGGAGTGTGGCGCGGCGAGGCAGAGAAGGGGGGTGGTGCGGGCGGGAAGGCGGGAACAGGCGGGGGGGGCGGGGCGGGGCGGACGAGGCGGGGGGGGGGCGTGGCGGAGCGGGGAGTGGCGGAAAGGACGTGGAGAAGCGGGGCGGAAGTAGGGGGAGCGGGCCAATGTTGGGCGAGAGGGAGCAGGGCGGGGAGTGCCGCGGCGGAATTGGTCGGGGCGGGGCGCGCTGGGATGGGGTAGCGTCAGTTTTCTGCGTAGTACAGCGGCGCTTGATGACGTTCCGGTAAACGAGAATGAATCACCGTCAACGCGCCATACGCCACTCGCCTTGCCAAACTTTCCACACAGCTCTCCCCTTAATTTTTGCGAACTTCCCCTCCGACGCTCTTGGAACTATAAATATTTTGTACCTTTCTACGCTCAGCTGTTTCTTTCTCCAGTGTATATTTGCGAAATCTCTATTCCAAAAATTAACAAAGGTGGCATTATCCTTGTTGCAGGAAGGTAGAGGACTTGAAAGGTTAGTAAAATAATTTTGGAAGGAAACGCCAGATAAATGAGTTATTTATTATCTTTGGGACCGTTTCCGCGTACAGATGATAATGTGTTGTAAGTTTTGTCTCATACACATTCAGTTCACAAGCAGCTGATTCACGGTAAACTAGTTTCCCGTATGAGAGTGACAAATGGACAGGTCCGACATTGATACGTCAAGGTGTTCGAGGCAGCATGTTGGCCTGAAGTGTTTATGGACCATCTCATTTCGTAGTTGACGACGTGATCAATACTTCAAAATAACAACTTTTTCATTGGTGACTTCGTTGGTTAGATATCTTTACTTTCTCGTAATATTCCATTCAGTACATTCACACATCTTAATATCTTATTTTGTAACTTTATATATTATTGCGCTACTTCGTTTACTTTTCGATACCACTTATTCCTCCCTGAAAAAGGGTTTTTTATAAGACATAGAAAATTACGCACTGCACTCTCATCTACATGGAACAGCTACAAATTTCAGTGAAGTGTGTGATTAATTAGTAAAGAATTGGAGAATTGAATTGATTTGGTACCTTATTTTACGTGGCAAGACACAGGACATAATGCCTACTCTTCCGTGTGACCATGCATATTTCGCTACGCTCCTTTCACCAACTGAGGGAGAAAGGTATTACTTGGGCGACGAATCAGGCAATTTGAATTTATCTCAGAGGCTTCATTTAGGATTGAGGATTTTTTATATGCAGTAAAACAACTAGGGCCGGCCAACTTGGGAGGCCGGCTTTATTTTTATAACTTTCCCTCCGAAGGAAGTCGTACGAAGGATTTTTTTTTAGAAATCCACGGCTTCGATCAGGTTTGAACCCGCGAACTTGGGTATAACAGTCCAATACGCTAACACGAGAAACACGACTTCATAAAAACATAAATGTATTGAACTCGAATATTATTTGAAACAAAGTCTGTAAGTTTAATAAGTGAAAACTGAAAATCTGGTGATACACCAATGGTAGAATTTAGAATTTTGGGGCGTTTATCTAGCCAAGATGTAGAAATTGGCAGTAGAACTTCACGACAATCGAAGTTCTTTATCCAATGTGATTGATTGTCATAGTTGGGCGCGTCAACTGCTTTGGTAATTAGTCCCGTTAGTGTAGTGCATGTTTTTTTCGCGCGAGATGGCGGTGATCTTTCCCCGCTGGATGGCGAGATCCGGCGCCGGCCTACCGTCGGCTAGTGGAGATTCCCCCTAACCATGACTCTCCCACCAGCGGGGCACCGCCCCAGCCGGGACAAGCTCTAAGCTCCCGACCGATCTCCCGGAATATGTGGTAGTGTAGTGCATGTTAATGTAAGTGTGTGTGTGTGTGTAAGGGGAGGGGATAAGACAAGGAAGAGGAAGGACAGATCGCGCGCGGTCCGTGGCCCGTTTGGTAGGGTACTACTCCGGCATTCGCCTGGAGTTGATTAGAGAAACCACGGAAAACTACCGATCAGAGCAGCCGGCCGCTAGAATTCTCCTTCAGACAGCGACTGAATTCGACCTAGCTGAAAAGCTAATGTCGAAAATCCTGCCGCCGTCAGGACTCAAACCTAAGACCTCCCGGTCAGAGGCGCTGCAGTGTCATCCGTTGATGCACTGAGCTACCGCTCCCGGTTTGATCCAATGTGTTTTTATACATTACATGACAGTATGCATTGCGTTCTTCGTGTGCAGAATTGTTCTAGCTATGCCTCTCCGCAGGGAGCGTTTCATTTGATTCTGAAATGAAAGTTCTGATGACCTTTACGACACTATTCGAACACTTCGATTAGAGAGCTGCGCTCATTCTACGCTTCGTGGTTGCATTCAAAACGACTAGCTCAGAATTGCATTAGCTTTTGGCTACGTACCCCTTAATTAAGTTACCACTGCCAAGGATATTAGTATTGGACCATTGGAATATCGGTAGGTGAGTTTTTGAACAGGCGACCAAACGAGGTTTTATGAGATGTTAGCAGAAGAAAAGGACTCCAGAGGCAACTGTGCGTATGCGCACTAACTTCAGAATAGTTCATAAACTAGTGCTGCTCAACATCACATACTTTCTCACATTGTTTGTATCGGCTCAGCATTATTATTCTAGTACACGAACCTTCAAAGGTGTTTTCAATTATCGAAAACTTCTTTTGCCGCGCCGCGACTCAGAACTCAGGTTCTTCCAGTTAGCCATCACTGTTCTTTACCGCTTTACAGTGAATTAGCTCAGCCGTACTCACTTTTGACAACATTTAAAATTACTAATAATCTCCGCAATTTTCGATATTTCGACGAAAATGGAACATGCGCCATTCTTAACAGTCCTTTGCTCTCTCCGTGGAAGAAATGTAATGAAAAAATGTCTGACTACACAGCGTATTGAGAAAGTAATTTACTACATACATATATACATGAACAATATTTATCCACATTTTCGTTACCAACGTCCTTCAGCAAGAGTTTTTCTGTCGAAAGAATAGCCGTTTTCTAGCGAATGATTATAATACTTTCTTTTCCTAAGAAAGTAAAAGGATCCGAGGGACCACAAACCCTTCGCACTACCTACACTTCCTTCCTTCTCCATTTCTTCGGCAATGCGGACCTTATCTAGTGATAATGTTTCCTTATTTTTTCAAATCTTATAATATACACTCTTTCATTCTCCAAATGTGTACTCCGTTCGCGGATGTAGGAAGGAAGGAAAATTAAATAAAATAAATAATTTCACGACGCAATATTTAGCTGCCTTTTTTAATTAGTCATCCCAGTTCCTCATGAAATTGTACTTTTTACAGATAGCTACTTTTGCTTAGATGTGCTTTAAAAACAGTAATTTAAAAATATGTTTTAAGAATATTAAATCAGGGCACCTTGTTGATTAAGTAATGGGTTAATTTCATTCCTGCAAATATTTAAATCACAATAAAAAAAACTAAACAAACTGTATATATTGAATCCTCATTCGTTAGGGCAAATATTGACATGGTCAGTGTTGGAGATGTACGGGACGTCTGAACTTGAATCGCAGGAGCAAGCACATCGTAAATCTGTCGATTGCGGGGACGACAGGAATATTGTTGCGCTTGGCCGCGAACCCTGTGGAGAGCGGGAGGCGCGAAGAACGCTGGCCACGCGCGGCCGCCCCAAGGTGCCCCTGTCAGCCGCATACACTGCCCAGGCGGCGGCGACAGCCCGGCCCCGCACAGTGGGCTCGCATGGGCTGCGCATGTATAGGTGCTTATGGCCGGCGAGCCACCACAACCTTCACTTTCGTACCAGGGACGCATTGACTTTTCGGCTCGATCCTCCTCCCACTTGGGCTGCATTTAATGAACAACCAGGCTGGCTTCCGAATACGCATGGACGCGGAACCATGGGACAAGGAGAGACTGGCAAAGGTGGCTCAGGGCATCAACTGATGTTTCTGCAGTGACTCTGACCGGGAGCTCCTAATGTTCGAGTTCCGACGGCGGAAGGAATTTCGACACTAGCTTCAGCTAGGTTGAATTCAACCTCTGTCTGAAGGAGAATTCTAGCGTCCACCTACTCTGGTCGGTAGTTTTCCGTGCTTTATCCGATCAGCATCAGGCGAATGCCGGAGCGGTACCCTAACAAACGGGTCACGAACCGCGCGCGATCTTACATTCGTCTTTCTTGTCCTATCCTCGCCTTACTTACTCTCACTTACACTTGCATGCAGTACATCACCAAACGTGTCAAGAGCATAGAGCTTTTTCTGGTTCGGGCGATTCCCCGATGGTGGGGGTTGAGAAAATCCCCACGAGCCGACGTAGCTCGCCAGCTGGGAAAGATCACCGCCACCTGAGCAGGCTGACATCGGAGTCGCGTTTGAACGCCACCCACAATGCACTGCCGCAGCCGGAGCAAATCCCTCTCGATTTCCAATGAGCACCGAGCACTGCCACGGCGAAGCCAAGAACCCAACCGGCGAACACTCGGTGCGAGTACAGGAGAAACACCCGCGTGGGAAAAAATAAGTGATGCTACAACGCACGTACTTTCTCCTATTATCTGAAACTGTTATGCAATATTATAATTGTTAACCTCGCAAAAGTGTTTCCAACCAATAAAAGTATTTGGCAGGTACACGAACCTAGGTACTTCGCTGTTGGAAATATCCAATTTTTCGGTATCAGGCGCTCGCATTTTTTGTCGAAAAATCAGTACATTTCGCTGCAGCTTTACAAAACTATTCCTATACTACGTAATAGTTATGTAAAATATCACGAGGTGATATTTTATCTAACTTCAAGGTTCATCTTTGGATTGAAAATTTTATAAGTAAAAATCAAACCAAATAAAGCATTAAACGCAATAAAATTAATGTTCTTGTAATTACAAAGAAAAATTAAGTCTCACTTAAAAAGGCAATAGCATTTTTTGCTAGGATAACCTCACGACTTTGCGAACAGAAAAGTCAACGCTTATGTTCAACATGTTCAAACTTGCATATTTTCATCCTCTTGCGACCACTTACGACGCCAAAAATGACGACATATTGAAAAAGTTTAAAAAATCACGAAATGTATTTATTAATTAGAAATTACAAATCGTCGGTAAAAACAGCATGAATTGTTTAATATAATGAAAATAATTATAATGGTGACGCAATTAGAAATTTACAAACTTTTTCAAAAACATGTTAAATTAGATGTTTAATTAAATATCTATACGCTACATTATATGAGCGTTATGCTTTCATAATCCCATATGAAATTCGATGTTCGCTTTTCAGACTATCCGAACCCACTGTGCGGCAAACGCAAGAGCAATTGCTTCCAAGGAGACACTTGCGATGCGTCGCGCAACGATTGGCAATCGTTTTTACGCCTAGAAACGGTTTGAACCACTCGTGTGGCAGCATCTGGCTTTGACACGTTTCAACTGAAGTGCTCGATACAACATAGAGCTGTCCCACATTTCACATGCCCAATATAATCTTAAAATTTCTGAAAACTCCAAACGTTATGATCTAAATGCGTAGAATTACTGTAAAAACAGCATTACGTGTACAAGCCACGGATAAATCCCGAATTATGGATAAATTTAGGGGCAGTTGGTCAATTCACACATTAGACAAAGCTATGGGAATGACGACGAACGGACCATTCCGGATTTTATCTGGGTAATGTTGGTATTAGCCGTCAGACGCTGGTTAAAATAAAGTGATTTTCCGCATGCAGTATGTCTTGTGTGTCTCGCGAAAAGTATTTTGGCATAAAAATGCGTAAGAAATTAAGTTGTGCAAAAATGCCTTCAAAACGAAGGTTGTTTTATGTAAATCGTGAAGGCTAAAGGCCGGAGCCTCGTCGAGAGTGCTTTGCGAAGCGTCAACGAGTTTTGTGCATGTCTCGGAGTAATCTCTTAGGACGGTCGGTTGTCGATGATGATCACTTTTTGACAATGACCATGGTTGGAAATTTCAAATAACGAAGTTACACATGTAAATTTGTCCCTGATTGGCAACTCATCGTATATTTGTATTTGACATGTTTTGATGCAGGCAATGATATTTCATGTTAGTGCCGAACATGAGTGTACGATGAGTTATATACAAATTAGTTATATACAAATCAGAAGCAAATATCACGTTCATCTTCGTTATTTGAATTTCTCTCATGTTCACTGGCAATGATCATTTACTTAAATAGTCTTACATGCCCTACACATCTACGTAACATTTACTGAGACATCCTCAATTGTAATGTCAGATAAGGTGGCGGCATTCAAACAACTGTACGACTGAAACAGAAAAGTCTGATCCCCGTTTATCTCATTGTGTTGTTCTCTTCCGCATCAGCTTAACGTACCTCAAGTACTTCACCCAGCTTGGCCACCAATTCGCAAATTAGCCAGATTCGGACATGTGCCATAATATATACACAAACTTATGCATGTCTAGATTTTCTTTGGTTTTCCTATGACTGAATAAAATTTCATAAATGTGGATTGGCACAATGATTTCTCGATTCCTTCCATTGTTCTGCATTATGAGTCATCATCTATCTAATTATCTACTGTAGTCCAAGTTTCTATAGTTTAAATCCGACAATGTGATAAAGTTGTATCAACGTGACTAAAAATACGTCATTCAAAACAAAATCTGTTATGCAAAAAGGTTGAGAATTATGAGACTTGTCGAATAGGAGATCCAATTTATAATAAACTGGAGATGAGTTGAAAAATAAATAAAAAACGTTCGATAAATTAGCGCGTTAACGACTCAAAAATAATGCGTGACATATGGGATCGTTTATCAACAAAGTAATTTACACATTTTCTTAAGATCGACTGTGACAGAATCTTTCTACTATCGGTTGTGGTAGCATTCAGTTTGCGAGAGACTTGGAAAGTTTCGCTTCACAGTTCCATGTGATTCCTGAAGACCATATAGCGGCAGACCAAATCTGTGCAAATACTCATCTCATAAGAGGTAGGTTTAAAAAATATCCTGCCCTCTCTACCACTGACCGTGTTACCATTTCGTAGAAGTTTACTCCGATGTGTTTACGTTTCTATCGATTGCGCACACGCTTAATCTTCGTCTGTTTGTTTTGGTTACGATTACACATCGTCCACTGCAGAATGATGAGATGTTTGTTTCAGGTCTCTCGTGTAAAACGTTACCACTAGGACCTAGCTGCTCAGGGAAGCAGACAGCTGGTTCTGGTCAATATGTATCCTCGCTCATGTTTAACACTACAACGCACGTGAGTGCAATTTCGATACTGTCTGTGTTTCATTTTGAAATATAAGTTTAGTTTTGTTTTGAAAATCAACATCTTTTACAAGAATTCGTCATTTTTGTTGTGTTTCATATGGTATAAATATTTTTTTTAATCTATACATTTTTTATTTGACAGATCTCCGCTCATGTTGTGTCATTTTGGCACCAAAAAGTCGGTTCACATTAATGCCGTACTGTATTCGTGCCCGTTTCATCAATAACCTCTGTCTATTACAGCGAAATGTTTTGTAAGCTTCTTAAGTTCTTATTGTTTGATTTATCAACCTACTTATAATTCCAGCATTAAAATAGCAACACATTTCGCATCATATTATGTTTTTCATGCTGTTTCAGTTGTGTCCCTTTTTTCTACGAAAAAGTCGAAGCTGTGATAAATTGTATTTATTTCGGAAAGGAGAGCTTTTAAAATATGTATCGTAGTGGTCTTAGTTTCGATTAGATTCTTGAGATCTCCCAAGATATTCCGGATGATGTTTCAGAAGGAGCTGAAGAAAAAATAATGACACGTCTGATGATAAGTAGGAGACGCCAGCTTACATAGGAGACAGCTTATTCATATGTATTGTGTTATGTTTTGCGGAATTTAATCCTTAAAAACTGAAATATTTATTATAAAGCATAGTATTTATGAATATTGCAAAATTTTTAAATAGGTTATGAAAGTAAAAGACGCTAAAATATCAAATTATAGTTGCAATTTTGCAAGCTGGTCAAAATTCGAAGGTGTTGAAACGATATCCGTGGGTGGAATAGCTAGGTACAAAATTCCGGACATTCTAATATTAAACGAAGGAAAATCAAAATTATCTACATATAAGTTTTCTTCTAACCACATCACTGTCAAAAGCCACGTTAATATGAACTGCCTGCGAAACCTTGCACTGTTGAATAGTAAGTTCGTTGTGTACAATTAATGTCTTCAACCAAACATAAACTAAAGAGAATAATTGATTTAAAATGTATGATATTTTGAATGTTCCGACTCTCTGCTTCCATTTCTAGAATGGATTCGGCTGCGGGAGCACGCAAAGGAGATATGCAACCCACGTGTGAGAGCAGAAGGGCGAAAGGAGAGTGGATGGGGGGGTGGAAGAGAGAATGGATGGGCGAGAGTCCACGAGTGCGGGCGGGCGGACACTCGGGTGGATGGGTTAAGTGAGCGATCGGGCGAGTGAGTAGAAAAAAGAGTGGGCGAGTAAGTAGTAGAGAGAGCGGGCAAGTGAGCTGGCGAGTGGGTGGGTGAGTGAGAGGACGAGGGAGCGAGTGGGTGGGCGGACGGGCAGGTGCCTAGTTGTGGAGGGGGGGGTGGTGGGCTGGCGAACGGTTGGGCGTGTGAGTGGGGGGGGAGTAATAGACGTGCACCGGCGGGTGAGGGGGCGAGCGGGCAGGCAGGGGGATGAGGAGGGAGAGGAGTTGGGTGGGTGGGGGGTGGGCTGGCGAACGGTTGGGCGTGTGAGTGGCGGGGGGAATACATAGACGTGCACCGGGCGGCGCCAGGCGAAGGGGCGAGCGGGCAGGCTGTGGGACGAGGAGGGGAGGGAGGAGTGGGGTGGGTGGGCGGGTGAGTGGGTAGGCGGGCACCGGAGGGGGCGAACGGCGCCAGCGCGGTGGGCCACGAGCCAGCACGCGGCGCGGTGCGGCGCGGCGGGCCGCGAACGCTACGGGTAAGTTATGGTAATTGGAGACCACTTGTTAACAACATTCCTCTTTCAGCCCGCGATAGCTTACCGCGCAAAAACGTAAATCATATGCGGGTTCCCTGTTTGCTTCAGGCACTCAGATACAATGGTCGGCGAAGCGATCGTACAACATGGTCTCACGTTGCACATTCTGGAATAAGCGATATCTTTGGGCAGAAGATGACGCTAATATGAACCTTTTACTAGAATACGACTGTGATTTAACAATCGATATTCATATCAACAAACATCGACGCTCAAAAAAATATGGTAGACGAAAAAGGAATATTATCGGTTTTTTTGTTTTGTTTTTTTTTTTTGCTCTCAAAAGATAATATATATTAGAATGGGTAGAGTATAACATGGCTGAATAGGGTGTAATATAATCCACTACTCAACGTTGTCGAAGTCGCAAATAAAAAAGAACGATTTTGTGGTGTACAAACATGTAAAACTTGATAGTCAGTGCGTATAATCTTTTCAACGCATTGAAAAAATGTAGAGCAAACACGATTTCTTTTGATATTGCGCAGCAACACCCGCAAACGAACTACGAAAGCACAAATATATAATACTGAATTGTTGTCTACATGTTCCATGACAAAAGAAATTCATAGTGAATTAGCATCAATCTTCTCCTCAGTGATACACAAATACATTACATTATTACAACATGCATATTCAACCGTTTTAAGATGTTAATCCTGAAGAAAATTGGTAAATTCTAAGTGGCAGCATTACAAGGGCGTAGAGTAGTAAGAGATAAGTCCGTTTACAACGCGAAAGAGAACTTCATTTTCTCGCCATCTAAGCACTGAATACAATTTGTAGTTTATTAGCCTATTGTGTGATATTGTGATACTTTTCAAACGTATATAATCGTTCCCCACACCCACGTTTTGCATTAAGCGCATTGAACGGACGTCTTGAGGCGTTAATGATTCATGTCAGATGCTCCTGTTTCTAAACTTCATTGTGTTAGTACCAATAATCTCTATTACAGATCGGAGTAATTCCAATACGTGATGCAATGTTTCTATTTCTTACCACTATCTTCGAGTAAATAGATTCATTACCATACATACTATTATCTTCCTAAAATATCGCCATTATCTCTGACTGAGCTGATAGAACTTTATAATACATAAATTAGCCTTAACGTACTTTCGAATATTTCTTTATATATTTTTAGAGGGTTATGTTGATTCACATAATTTCTAACATTAAGTGAACATTAAATAAAGCAATTTAAACAACAGATTTTCAAGGAAAAGAACACCGATACCAACAGAAGGAAAGTTCACATAGCAGAATATCCACTAAATGTCCAGGATGTAACTTTTAACGAGAAAAGGAAACTATTGATGAAAAAGTGAAACTCGGAAAAAGAACAAAACATAGTGTAACGGGTGCCGGCGGCGGCGTGTCCGTACACCGGCCTAGCCCGAGCCCACCGTCGTGCGGCCACTTGTAATACTTTCCACAAGCCCGGCGCGTTAAACTGATACTTGTAATAGATTGCCCTGCTCTAGCCCTTCTTATAAACAAACAAACAAACACTAGCCTCGCGTTGGGTTGCCACATATAATAATCTTCCCGTTCTCCTACTCACAATTGCCCGTCTGCTAGCTTACCTGGCCTTTTGACTCACCTGGGCGCGGTCTGCGGTGCGTCTGTACAGACGCGAGCAAGGTACTGCGCTCACGTGCGTGGATCAGTTCTAGTGCTACGTGAATGACTACGAACACATATCGATTTTACAAATCATGACCCCAAAGGTGGCCATGAAATTTATTCAAATTCCCTCTTTTCTCGTATTTCCTTCAATTCACAATATCTAGTGCTGTAATAGCACTGGTGCCTCTGACGCACACATCAACATAACAGCAACAAAAGAAACAACAACAAATAGATAATTCTCTTCCACAATACACGAAACATGGACATATACTTTCTCATTCACACAGATTATTTACAACAAACAAAAACAAATGCCATTCCACATATGATTAAAACCCCAGAATGCATTCTGTCGAAATTTACGTATTAAAAATCTATTAATCACATAACTTGATCTTCGACAGAGCGTTCTTCACTTCGTAAAAAAAAAACAAATGTCAAAATACTTGCTCACGTATGATGCTGCTTCCGCGAAGAATCCGGGTGTTTGTGCGATTATCCAGCACAACAGCGCCTCCGTTGTCGCCACCAGTTCCGGAACACACTCGCGTACGCATCACTGTTCACGTAACATGTCGGAATTCACGCTGCCACCTTTTTTCATAAATATTCCAAGTTATTTGAAAATCTCTGAGTCCCGAATTGAATTCCGCGCCGCTAATCGTAAATGCCCACCGTTGCAAAATTTCTCATACGGCCACGCTCATTATCGTTTGCTCTCGCGAGTCCAACGGGCGTTGCCGAATTTCATAGTAATTCCGAAACCCCCCCTTTTTTTTAGGAAATTCCTTTTCACGAAATATTAAATAATTTACATGAAGTATTCCCAGTTACTATTGCAAATTCTGTCCATTACTTCCGCACTTTAAAAAAATTTCCAAACATCGCCTACGCGAATACACGTCTTGCCTTCACCAAGTCTAGGCCGTTCTCCCAATTTTTTTTTAATTTTTTTCCTTTGGTCAAATTCCTTTTATTTCCCTATTTTCCGTTTTTGGATGTGAAACGGAACGCACTGCAATTGTTCGCTAATCGCTTCTTCTTGCTAAACTTTTGCTTGAATTAATTTATTTGTTTTATTAAAATTTTGATACTTCCCGTCAAGATATTTAAATGGGATAAATTTTGCATGATGCAGCTAATTTTCTTCTTTTGCCCCCCGAAAGTCTGAATTTGATATCTTATCGCGTTCTCTTGCATTATTCGAAAAACCCTCTTCTTTATGAGCGTTTCATCGCTCCAACAATGGACTCCATTAATATTATCCTTAACACAAATATACGAAATACGAAATGTTCAATCACTTCTTATTGCCTGACGCGATTTTACTGGGATAACTTTTAAAATGTTCCTAAATTAAAGCCGGATCTAATGTCTATGGTCAAAACTTGCACAAGTATCGGGTTCACTTTATTTTCTTCCCCAATCGGTTTTTTTTATTATGGCGCCTTTGCTGTAAATGTTTTCAAATTGTTTATTATCCAAACGCATACTATCGGGGATCGTGTAAATCATTACAATAGAATTACAAAAAATATTTTTTTACTGATACGTTATTGCTTGTTATTTCGTTCGATACGGAGTTCGATACACAATACATAGCTTACCTGGATCGAGAATATCATGGTTACAAGGGAAATATGAAAACAGTTGAATGTTTCTCTTGCATGTTCTCTTATCGAGGAAACTATGGGAGGGAAATATGAAAAGACAAACCGAGTCAAGTTATAACTACTTAATTAGTATAAAAGTAAACCCAAATCAATAAAATTACATAAAAAGTAAAATCACATATGCACCACGGTCGTTAACAGGTTCTAATGATCGAGCGGGGACAAAAATCCTGAATGCCTATTCTTTTTCCTAGAAATTCTTCAACAAGCCAAGCACTTCAGTGTCAATTCAATCGTGCAAATTAATTTTAAAGAGTAAAGTATAAAAATATCAAACATGAAACTAAAAACAAGACATGATATTCTAAGAACAGTAAATTCTGCATTTCAGGAGCACCCAGGAATGAAGCTGTGGCAGTTTTCTAGATTTGAACTATGCTATGACTTGACAGCTTATCTTTAAAAATTAAATATGTACCCTCACTCAAGTGAGTGCTCTGTAATGTAAATGACACAATTATGAGCAAATACTATGTATTCTAAGTCGATTTCTAAGTTGTGTTGACAAGCACGTCCAAAGTAGACCATATAATCGTTTAAGAATTAAATACTACTATAACTAAAATATATTTATATATAGCAATGTGTTTGTCTTTATATCAACATTTTCTCGTTCTAATCTTTACAAATATTCATAATTACTTTTTATAATTTTTTTTGGATTGTGAGAACGCCCTGAGTTCTATGTTGCCCCTTGCGCCTCCATATTCATCATCCACCTTTTGGATTGATATCGTATATTTGCTGTTATCATTTAAAATTGTTAAACATCAGGCAATATTACGAAGCTATCAATTTTTTCTTCATTTTTCGCCAACAGTTTTCCTAAGGATTCATATCTCTGGTTTCAGTACTAAGAAAGCCGCGAATAAACGACTTTATTGGCAACAGAAGAATAGTGTGATGTTTGTGTCGGAGTAAAAGAAGTTATCAGCAATTGAAGAGAGTTATGTAGTCCCAACATAAGAATGTAGAGAGTACGTGATTAATCGAAAAGTAATTGTGTCCTTTGTCCTTAAGCCAACCAAGCAATTTTTGTCGCAGAGGCGTGAACAATACTCATATATAATATCACGCAATCCTATAAAAAGAAATAGCAAAATGAACCAACTTCATAAGCACCTAAGATTGATGTCTGTCAAAGTAATGTGCAAATACATCACTTATTTCATATTTCTTTCCGTTACAGAGAAATTTAAGTTGATGTAATAAGTCGTTACGATGTTCCACGTCAATACCCTCTCAATAATGATTGAGGTCATGTTGACACCCATGTTGGATTTATACATTGGAAGATACAAAGAAGATTGATACAATGCATAGGTTCAAATGTTTTAGACGCACAAGTAAAAATCTCACACAAGTAGAACTCCAAGCTGAGTAAGGGCACCATATATTTTTTAAAATAAATTTTACATTAAAATAATCAATAAGTAAAAGCTACAATTGATGTTATTTATGAACAAAAACGTAAAACATATATGTAATTGATGTTGTATAACCACTTTAATATGTTTAAAAATTAATCCCTGCACATAATTTGAGTAACTGAGTGCGTATGTGCTTGTGTATGTGTATGCGTTTCCGTCACTCATGGTTCAACCACTTCCCGTGCATCAATCGAGACATGTGAGGTGTCACTCGATGCTTATCTATTTCTGTTTCAATGACTTGTAACTATGATAATTTTGGAATTTAAAATTCACGCTAATATTATAATGCACACTTGTGCCTGAAGCTCATTGGCTGAAGTCGGATGCGCAAGAGGCCACCCATCTTTTTCCACCATTCTTTCCACCAAGGATATTACGACTTTGTTTCACACATAATCGATAATATAACACCTACATGATTTTGAGTTTATATGTCTTGTTTAAATCTGTGTTTAAATATCGAATCATATTACGGTGCGAATTTAAAATTTTTAAACTGAAAAAATTAGTTTTAATTTTTTGTCCACATTGTTTAAAAATCTGAAAAAATATATGTTATAGTATGTTCTGAGACGAGCAAAAAGTAGTTCAACGTTTTCACGTCGAAAATGATTTTTAAAAAATTACTTATTTTTTTCTACATGAATTTGGCGTCAAAATTCCTTGACAAAAATACCTTCAAATTAAACTATGTTTTCCAATCTCTGCAGTTTTTTCAGACTGATATACGCAATAGATGCTGAGAAAAAAATAAAACACACACAACACGTTTCTCGTATCTCTGCAACAGATTGCCCAAGGAGGCTGATTCTTTGTGACTCTGCGTCATTTTGTATTGTCTTTCATATGAGCATCGCGATTATCGATTAGGGGGGCACTTTTCACTGCCTTATTCGGCTATACCTTTTAATGAACGTCAAGTGAATACGTAGAAAACGGAACACTGAGTAATACTAAAGAATGAAAGGACATTTATGTTCCTACGTTAGACTTCTCACATTTACGTTCTTACGTGCAAATACCGATTTTCAAATGAATTTTGACTAACACCTAACACCTTATTCCAATAAACACACAAAAAAGATGCCTTTTAATATTTATATAGTTTCGCCTACAAAACTATTGTGACCGCTCTACCTTTTCACTATTCTCTAAAAAGCCTACAGCGGGTCACTCAAGTAACCTGGTAGTATTACTTGACCTGTGACTTGTTATGACAATATCACACCAAAAATTAGGAATGGTTTTATATGTCCTAACTGCCCTACAGGAGTGGGTTCGTCTTTCGTCTTTTAACCTGCTTGTGTAATATAAGAAACATAGACAAGTTAATCTTTTAAGTATGAACCGAGTTCTAGATATATTCTGTTAAATACTTGAATACAATTCTAATCTAGCATTTACATATTCCATTGAAAAATTCTATCACTTGCTCTACCTTCAGCAATTACGTGATTACCTAACAACTGCAGTTGCGTTTTAACACTTGCATAAACACTTTACATAAAATTATATTATCCTTCACTTCACAAAAAAAAGACAATAAAATATCTGTACACAAGACTATAATACATGGAAACACAAAATACTGAGAAAGAATCACATACCAAAATACCCTTTACATACACTTTCATCTCTGAAGAATATGAATTGTGAGAAGAATTGAATTCTATCTCTGTAAAATAATTCTCGCGTCTTTAAACAGTTCTTTTTTTAGAATTTCTAGCCAAGTTTTCTAACTCACAAAAACGTCGTCTCGAAGAAATATTTCCACAGCTTGGAGCGGCGACGGCGATCCAGATCCAGATCCATTCAAGGTCGTGGCAACCCCTTTGCTTCGGCAAACAGGTGCTCTGGTGAATCGCTACCACAGTCCTTCGAATTGACTGCAATATCTCCGCGTAATGAATATCTTACGTGGTAAGCCAAGACGAGAGACAAAAAAAGCTGTAAATAGAAAGAAAAATGTCCTATAGCACCACATGCTTTCTACATCAGTATACGTTCTTGAACGTTGAAATATATTATTTCCAGGTTGATATAAAAATAGTATATTTTTGCGTAATGCGTTCACGTGAGGTTATCAGAATATTCATTATTTAAAATTCTCAATTCTCTCATACATGGTATAGTTATTTTAACATGATGAGACGAATTACCTTTGTCAAGCTTCTAATCGTCCAAATACGGCGAAATCTCCTCTCCGTCCAGCACGAACAATGCGGTCTGTCCAGATCGGCGGTTGGCAGCGAAAGAGAAAGCTTTTCGTAGCGGTGCTTTGCGCTAGTGCTGATAGGTGATTTTTGATTGGTTGTCGTTCTCTTATACGCGAGTGCGTTCAGAAACTTTAATAAATTCTCGCAAGAGATACTATTTACTGCTGGCGCGATCTCTTGCAATTCGGTAACACTATAATTGCAACATGTCGTGTCTTGACGTTCTCGGGTGCTTCTCAAAAATCAACGGAACCAACATATGGGCCGTTACACTATTAAAATTTATTGCTTATTTATCCTTGAAAATAGATTTTATTACATGGGAGTTTTTTTGTTGTTTTTTTCTCCCTTTCAAAAACTCAAAATTTAAGTAGTATATGACTTAGTGTAGGGATCACAGAATTTTGAAAATGTGCATACAATTCGCTTTTCCCCATAGCACGTCATACGCAGTTTTTAACTGTTTTTTGACGTAAAATAATAAAAAAAATTCAAATAGAGTAATTGCGAAAGTAAAAGTGATTATAAATTAGAATGAGCCAGTGCAGTTTTAATCTCTTCAAAAATTAGGAGGCAAAAATATAGAAGTGTTAAGCAAATCAAGTTATAGAAGATTTTGCGACAAAATTTTCGGAACAAATTGAAAATGATCTTACCAGAGAATAACGCTGAAGAACAGCGTACACGGGATCATTTTCGTAAACATTAGCAAAAAACGTAAAAAATGTAGCTGTAAATTCTAACTATTCGCATCGTCCATACTTGTAAGTATTTTTTATGGCTAATTGCCATAATCCAAGCCGACCTGGATAGCCGACGTGGCTAAGAGCGAATACCGACTCAGCGCTTCGGTCCGAAGGGTCGCGGGTTCAGGAAGTACCTTTCTGAAAACATCTTTCAAGTCGATGGGGAGATGCGCAGTAGTATGTGTTAAATCTTGGACCGGCGACAACGTATTTCTCAACTCAGTGCGCTGACCTAGAGGTTATCTCCGCGACGTGGCCGTTGCCGAGTGTTCAATTTCTCGTTCGAATGCATTGTGTTACTTGAAGCATTTATTGTTTCTTCAGGTATTTTTATCATACAATATCGTCGATGAAGACTTAGAAAAATGGTTTTGGTTGTGCTAGTTGAAACTACTAATTTTGTAAATTTGTGATGAATCCGACAGAGAGGAAAAAGATTATCTGCACGACAGGGCTCGTAATTCATCTTCGGAAAAATCAGGCGACGACGCTTCGAAACTCGCTTTTCGTCTGCAACTAATTCCTGCATTCAGAAACAAAGAAAGATGCAAATATGTCTATGAATGAAAATTGTAATGTAAAATAGTGCAAGGTGACGTAGACTGTAAAAAACAAGGAATTTCAATCGAGCTTCCAGATGAAATTGTAGAACGTGAATTTGATGACACTGCAACTTATTTCGACAATTCCTTTCTTGGTTGCCCTTCATTTACGGGAAAAAGACATGTGTTGTGGCACATGTGTAAACCATCTCAAAAAATTCGTACGCCTCACCACAATATTGCCTTATATTTTCTTTTTTCATGATTCATTACCAGAAAATATAGTAACATACACAATTCAGAGGATACACGAAGGCAGATAAAACTGAACTTGTGAAAGGGACGCGGGATCCACTAATCGGGTTGAAATAAAAGCTGTACTTGTTGCTGCATTCAACCCGCATGAATAACGTTTAAAATGTATCAACTGGCAGACTGTTCATTGTATGTCCCAAAATCACAAACAGCGATAATTCTTCAAAGGCTGGAAGACGTGCTTTCTGTGATTGAGAAAAAAATCGTCAAACCACAATCTGATATTACACTCACAGGCGTTTCATTACGTTCCATTTCAAAAAGATCCATTATATAATAACAATATTATTATGTTTGTAATTTATATTTATGTACAACTGAACAATAGTTTAATGTGCATTAAAAGCATGTATAAATTAGAACATTTTTGGCTGATTAAATGATTTGTTTGCGCCCAATTTCTGAACCCGGAGGTTTCTGTGACGCGACTATTTAAGGTAAATCGATTCACGCGACTAAAGAAGGGTTAAGCTCGTGAATACTTGTTTACAAAAACATCCGTTCATCCGCAATTTTACACTTAATAGACAGCTTCAAGTCAGAATTAATAACCAAATATCTCAACCTAGGATGCTTGAAAATGGTCTTCCACAAGGGTCAGTTTTGAGTGTAACACTTTTCCTTATCGCAATCAACGACGTGGATAAGGATATTGCCTTACCTGTTACAATAAGGAAATACACGGATGACATCATTGTTCTATGTAAAGGCAATAATCTACTGAACACTCAAAAGTTCATGCAAGAAGCTCTCGACAAACTCTCCGAATTTTCCCTGAAGTCAGGATTTAAATTCTCCACTAAAAAATCTGAATGTATCCTATTTTTAAGGGATAGGCACCATACTTTGCCGCATCTCTTACTGGTTTCCCATGTCCTACCTGCGGTCCGCTGTACAAAAATCCTAGGCCTATACTTTGATAACAAATTGAGCTGGAAACAACATATTCAGAAGCTGATTGACAACTGTAAAAAACGGCTTAACATTCTCAAATATCTTAACCACAACAACTGGGGAGCGAATATAGACATCTTGCTTCTTACTTATAAAACAGTTATCAGAAGTAAGATTGACTGTGGATCTATCATTTACAACTCAGCTAGCCAAAGTGTTCTTAGCAAGCTAGACACTACACAATCAAGCGCTCCGCTTATGTACAGGATGCCTCCGTACCACGCCTATTGATAGCTTACTTACTGAAGCCAAGGAGCCATCTCTACAATTCTGACGTCAATTGCTCGGCATGAAGTATGGAATTAAAGCTGGCTCGTCTATCAATCCAAATATAACCAACAATGTTTCAACATACCTTCGGGATCTCTTCAAGAAACACAAATCAATCATTCCCTTTTATCTAAAAATCAAGGAACCTCTCGAAATACTTAATATTCAACTCTCTCAGATTGAAAAACACCGCCCATGCAAAATTCAACCTTGGCTGTTACAAGAATTCAAAATTGACCTGTCTTTACTGAAACGTGAGAAAGGTTCATCCTCAGAAGAATACAGGAAATCTGTTCTCAATGATTTTGCTGAGAAATACTAGTCACACACTGTTATCGGTATCAAGCCCATTCTCAAGACAGAAAGTCCGGAAGTTAATGTGTATACTGCTGACCGCAGCACATTGTATACATTCAAACCCCACGTAAGCCTAACAACTACGGGTTTATATGGAATCATGCAGGCTTTAAAACTGGTCAAAGAACTCACGCACCCCTCTTTCTCAATTGTAACTAACTCATCAAGCACTCTACTCCAGTTAAACCATAGTAAGCACAAATGCGAAATCTTACAATCACTGAACTCTACCATCATTAACGGGAAAAGATATCTCATTTGCCTGGATCCCCACATCCTTGGAAAACAACGTTACTCAAGAGTTTAGCACTGCGGCTTCTTTCTTGGTAAACCTCAAACAAGACAATACAGTTCACAACCTAGTTAACACCACAACTGACATCCTTAAATTTATGAACAAAAGAATGTTGACTAACTGGAATCAAGAATGGACCAAATACAAAGCCAGCCACCTCCATAAAACGCAATCAGATTTCTTCTCGATAAACAAATGACTAGGCGAGAACAAGCAGTGCTATCCAGACTTCGCTCCGGACATATTAATTTAACACATGCACTCATGTTTCACTAACTACCCTCGCCCCTCTGTGACTTTTGTAAAGTTGAACTAACGGCATCTCATATTTTGAACGTTTGCCCTGTTTCAGGAAGAAAGAGATGGCCTATCACTGGAGCAACAATTAGAAGCAGTTATATATTCCAAGTCCTATCAACAGAAAATCATAAGATTCTGCCAGAAAATTAATATATTTGATAAAATATAAGTGTAATGTAATGTAAGTAATGTAATGTAAGTGTAATATGTAAAATGCTGAAAAATCGCTAAGAACCTTTGGTTGATGCGACTATAATAAACAAAAAAAACATGAGTGTGAACATATTCTTTCACCGCAGAATAACGAAAATTACTGGCTCTTCGTTAACTATTGTCCTCATCTCTGCCTCGCCGGTTCATTACAGACACACTTTCGATCAGAAACAAAAGTACTAAATTACTCGTACATCAGCCCCGTACCACTGGCAAATAACAAATGTCCGCTGCGAGTAGCCCGAGTCGCCTGACGCCTGAAACACTTAGTGGAAGAGTAGCACGTGTTCAGGGCAGATAGAACTGTACTTTACCTCATCAAGTAGAAGGAGCTGCCTGATCTGAAGTCAAATACAAATATTGAACTATTTCAGTCTCAACATGTAGTTCCATGGCTTCTTCACTAATTTCTGAAAAAGAACGAAAATGACCGATTTTGGACTAGCACTCTTTTTTCACTCACCCATTCAGTTACTAATGACATCGGCATTTCTGAGCAGATTCTTGAAATAGATTCATGAATCTGGAATTTCCCAACTAATAAGAAGCAAGTATTTATAAATCAAATGCTTGTTGGTGCTTGAATGCACGTTTTTAAAAGGTAACGTTATCATTTAAGGAATGAATTTCTATGGACATCTCCAACGTATGGGAAACAATATCTGGGCATGGACACCTCCAAAGCGGAAGAAGCGTGGAAGTCCACCACGAAATTGGTGAAAGGACATCCAAGATCAAAAGGAGGCAAGAGGCCACGAGGATGGAGATTGGAAAGATCGGAAGAGGTGGAAACTGAGAAGTGAGAAGCGAGAAGCGCCATCAGAAAGAGAATTTCACGGAGACGCGACGAATTGCACTTTGACTTTAAAAATTTGAAGGATTTGTTTAAAAGAATGCATATAAATATTCATGACTAGTGGGTGGATTTTAATAACCTAAAACATCGCCAAAAATGATCAATAGAGATAGGTCTTCCATGCACTATCAAATGCTAAAATATGCATGAAAACATGCATTATCAATTAGCCAAATATGCACGATGCAGAGTACAAATGGGCAAAACATGCACAAACATTTTTTATTTAAATTTTTACTTATATTACCTTTTTAAAAGTAAACAATTAACACATTTTTAAACTGTTTTGTATCAAATTCATTCTCTTGTCTGAGACAATGTTTTTGAATTCACAAAATAACCGTTTGGATCACAAGACGAAATTGGAGAATACTTCAACGTCGAAATCTAAGACCATGTAAGGTAAAATTCTCTAGTTTCTGATTTTTTACCACAAATAATGTTTTCTACATTTTGGAGAAATTTCAAGTCGTGATTTGTATTTAACACTTTATGTAATATATTCTTAGCAATCTCACCCCCAATCTCCAAATATTAATTCCAGACACTTTAATATCTTCAAAAATTTTAAAGACTCAACTAGTTTCTTCAAAACAATTTCAGAAACATCTAGAAACTGTTAAAAAGGTATTAATAGTATTCCGAAAACAATTATTTTCACTTCGAGAAAAATTAAAGTTTTGATTTTGTTTCATATCTACTTAATTGACAGTTTTATCATTTTCCGAGTTTAACTATTTCAAAATAAATAATTTCTGCTGCAACATTAGACTTTAACACCAAACATTTCGGCTACGAAACCATCATTATATTCTGAAGTGAATATATTAATTGATCAATATTTACAATGCAACCTACTTACTTTCTTTATTACAGCAATTGCAATAAATTTCATTTCCATCCGCCTTCCACACAATCGTTGTTTCCAATTGTTTGAGAAGTGTTACACACGATGCCTTTTTGAAGAAGCCATTTTATACTTAACTTCACAATTCCGAAACTTACCTCTGTTACACGCCAGCAGACCGAGAGCCTGCCCTTGATTATTTTCCTCTCCCATGGTCAGTTATCGAAGGATATGGAGTTTTGGCTATGTGTATCTTCCGTATCCTTTGCGACGTATCATGTGGCGTTGATAATTCATGGCGCGATCGTTGCTCCCCGCACGTGTGCTCGCATCGCAAATACAAGTAGTGTATCGGAAGGTTAAAATGTGAAGTATGACAATAAGCACCAAAAACAACTGCGTGCTCTCAAGATCTAAGATCAATGTACTATTTCTACAAAATGTGCGTTAGTTTTAATATTCACAAATTATGCAGAGAAATAATAAAAACGTACTTAATATGATATTCATAAAAAAATACTAAATTTGTAGTATTAATTGTAAAAGCGTCCAAACATGCATTATGCATGCATTTCTCCAAAAAATACCAGAACATGCGAACATGCACGGCAAAAGTATCCATTTTTTAAACGCGTTTTTCATGAAACATATATTTATAAAGTTTAAAATCTCTACGGAGCTTAAATAAAAATACGTATTTGCATAGAAATTCTGTCGCTAATGACCAATAAAATGCTTCTAAAATGTTTTAAATATGCCCTAAAACAAAAGAAAAATGACGTAAAAAACCTTATCAATACCAGTTGGGATGAACAACTCAAGCTATTGGATACGTTACTGATGTAATCGAGGCTTCTTCCATTCGTTCGAGTGAATTCCACTTGCAAACTTTTGGTTTGGACTGTTATTTACAGGAAATCTCTGTCTTTAGTTATCCTGATATCGACCGAACTGGCAATAGCGCTGATATACGTCACAAGAATTACATATAACGGCAGTCAAAATTTCTGAGCGAACAAATCGAATAGGCTACTGAGTAATTCTGTGAAGAATATTTGTTGCATTTCGTAAATATTATTTGAAACAAGTACCATTAAAAATGGCATTGCAATCGATGAAATACAATAAAAATTACGCAAGAAGGTAAAAAAAGACTTATTAGTCAAAATTGACAAAAAAAACGCAAAATAATGACCTATAAAAATTGATAATTTCTGTTTGTCATAACATAAAAGGAATTGCTGTACTAAACTACGTTGTTCTAAAGTGAAAAGAAAAAAAAAAGACATTTCATCGAAATCCGCCCGTATTCATGACAAATGCAACCCGCAACTCTTGGTCAGCTACTATATCGTTAAATAACTCCTAAACGAAGCGTTCTAGGACCTTAAAAACAAAAATTTCTACATGATGAGATATTTTTAGACATTCTATTAAATTTTAGCCGGTTTGGTGCTTATTGATACTGCCAATACCACCTATACATAGAAGAATACATAATCTATTCCACCATGACCTACATTTCAGCCCTTAGTAATGCTGACCATCTTTGTGACGTCATGCTTAGAAAACTTAAATTCCTATATCATATACTATTTACGCTTTCTGTATACACCGTGGTTTGCGCAGGCTGACAAGGTTTATTAGCATAATTATTAATTGTGTAGTGCAACCATTCATTTAAGGTTTTGCCGTGGTCTGCAAGTGATCTGCACCTTTGCTTGGTTGGTTAGTGTTTCCGGGCGCGTCAACAGGTTAGGTCATTAGTCCCGTAAGTGTCCCACGGTGTTCTTCCCCCGCTGGATGGTGGGATCCGGTACCGACCTACCGTCGGCTAGCGGGGTTTTCTCCTAACCAGGACTCTCCCACCAGCGGGGCACCGCTCCAGCCGGGACAAGCTCTAAACTCCCGACCGGTCTTCCGGAACCTGTGGTAGTGTAGTGCATGTTAGTTTAAGTGTGTGTGTGTGTGTGTGTGTGTACGGGGAGATAGGACAAGGAAGAGGAAGGACAGATCGCGCGCGGTCTGTGGCCCGTTTGTTAGGGTACTGCTCCGGCATTCACCTGGTGTTGATCGGAGAAACCGCGAAAAACTACTGATCAGAGCAGCCGACCTCTAGAATTCTTCTCCAGACAGCGACTGAATCCAATCTAGCTGAAAAGCTAGAGAAAGCTAGTGTGCTAGTGTCGAAAATCCTGCCGCCGTCAGGTCTCGAACCTAGGACCTCCCGGTCAGAGACAGAGGCAGTGACATCAGTTGACAAACTGAGCTACCGCTCCCGGTTTCCGGTGGAATTGTGGAAGGAAGTACAACGGAAACGGACCACATGTTCCCATGTTTCAGTTTCACGATACCCTATATATATATATATATATATATATATATATATATATATATATATATATATATATATTCTAAAATGAAGGTCTTGTTGATGCCATATTAATCACAATAGCAATGGGGTCTCCATAGTTTTGTTGTGCTTAGGACCTCCGGTAATGTTAATCCATTGCTGTGTTCAACAACTCCCTTTCGGTGTTCATCATATATTCAGTACCAAATATATATCGAGAGATATGTTCTTTAGTATATTACAATGTTTAAGGATATAATATGTTTGCCCCAGTTGTCAATCTACGAAGTTGTCTGTTACGGCATAAACGACTTTCATAATGAAGTTAGTTCACCATTGTCGAGTTCGACAAATTCGAGAGTGATTAGGCGTTTTGTGCTATGAGCTTGGTCTCCAGATATTTAAGCCACAATATATCCAAAACAATTAGTTGGTTTTCGTATTGAATAAGAGTAAAAGAAGTAAATGTTAAAGAATTAATTGTAAAAGAAGAATGAAATGACAAAAGACTAGGAAATGAAATGATTAATAAATTATTTTTTTGTTTAGTAGTATATTTTTTACGGGAGGCAAGATTCAAGATTAAAGGCAAAAAACAAATTAAAATCATGTAAGGAACAATTATATCGCTCACAAAAGAATTTTGTCTACAGACGTAAAAAATTATTCTACTAGGAATTATATTTGTTTTATGTACCGCATCCTGGTTATCAAAGCACGATGTCTGTACGCCATCTTAGAGCAAAAACATTGTTTTTTTCGTTAATAAAGTCACTTGTTCAAATGTCTTAAGAAAATACTACCTTTAAGAACGCGAAGGGGTAAGTAAAATCGATTATTTTTATACGATCGTATAAATATATATTTTAATGATTTTAATAATTTCATTAAAAAATCTGCTTTATTGACGTTAGGCCGATATACAGCAAACCGAGTCTCATATTTGTGTTATCGGGAGTGTGTCGTTCAATACTTTTCGTAAACAAGAAAAATCATATAAACAAGAAATATCATTTTTTAATCAATGATGCCTTATTTTACGCGGCGATAACGTTTTTGGAACAAGTGTACGTATACGTACACTTCTTCACAAGTACACTTGTAAACAAGTGTACGTATTGATAAGCCATCGTGTAGCTCGGCGCCGAATCTCACCAACCAGCGGAGGAGGAATACCGCCACCGTCCGGGATCTAACACCCACTATTCTACCGGAACTAATGACCATAGCAGTTACTGCACCCAGAAACATCAGTCAATCATACTGAAAAGGGATTGCAGCGAGCTCGGATCCCGGAGGGAGCAAATGTTGCACTTGGCAATCCCCTTTCTGTTGGCTCCAAGCGCGCTGCATGCGCGCCCAGGGCGGGCGGGGCCGCGGGCGAGAGGGCGAGAGGGCGGCGGCGGACGGGCGGCTGTTGGCGTGATGGCCAGGCGCGATAATCCCCCAGGAATTTGCGGCGGCGGAAAAAAGCCGGCATTCTTCATGTGCTCGCGCGCGACCGCCGCCGCCACCAGCGCCGCGCCGCCACCACCCGCCGCCCCCGCCGCCATCGCCGCCGCCATCGCCGCCATCGCCGCCGCCATCGCCGCCGCCACCCCCCGCCGCCGCCACGGCCCCACGCCCGCCGCTTCCTGCGTCGCAAGTGAGCCTTTGGGGCGAGATGGCAATCCTTTCCGCCGCGAGCCGGCGAAATAAACAAGGTGGCAAAGCATTCTCGAAGAAGCTCATAAATCAACGGTTTAAGTTTATTCTTTATGTTGGCTTACAATATTAGTTGGGGGTGCTATTAATTTATAAACTATCATAACACAAAACGTTTTAAATAAATTAATTTAATTTAGAAACAAATTTTATAAGTTAATTTATTTAAAAATGTTAGTCTGTCAAAAGAAAAAATTTTACAATTAAAAAGACATACAATTAAAATAATTTGCAAAATACCTTCACTCTATATACAAGTGCTTTTTTACTTAATAAACTTAATTAACAGAAGAGTTTCTCTTATCTGTAAATGCGTTTCAAGTGCTTATCTCTCTTGATACAAGAATTACACAATACTGAGTTTCAGGAACGAAAATTGTATTTCATTTTCATTATGACACTGATGCATGCAGGAAGTTGGTAACCTAGATTTTTCATTTATATTGCAATACATAATGCCTGTAATAAATATCTAAAGTTATATTTAGTTTTTTTGCGATCCAATCGGTCCTTTTTGATGAGACGGCACTCTGCCGAGTCGAATTGCAATCGAGATGAATGTGGTAAATCATTCCCAGAGATACTCTTGAAACAACTTACGCAAACGCTTGTAATTTCATGTTTTATTCTCGAAATATAATAGAATCAATTCAAGACACTAAATTACTATTGAATCGTAATGAAGGTTCTGATTCATTTATGAAGCTGATTATATTTTATACTGTTTTCTATTTCATGTCTGTAACAAATATTTAAAGTTTTTGTGAATTTACGATTTCCATTGCGTTGTTATTCCAGTTATCACTGATCTATTAAACATTTTATAGGACGAGAATTGTGTGACAATCTTCTGGCTAGCATTTAAACGTAGGTTTAAGGAACAACCACAATAATTATTGTCATTTATCATCATTGTGATTGTGAATTATCATTAGTCTAATTGTGTCTTCGGTGTATTTTATTCGTTTGTATAATCCCCTGAGGCAACTCAAAGACAACAAGCTGTATACATATTTACTTCTATTTTCAGTTTTTTAAGCTGCAAGTCCTTAATTTTGTGTAATTTTAAACCAAATGACGTCATTAGATCATTCCTTAAATTCTAAAACTCCTTGCGCAATACTTTACATATATTAGGTGACTCAGTGCATCAATTGATGTCACTGCAGTGACTCTAACCGGGATATCGGTTCGAGTCCCGACAGTAGCAGAATCTTCGACACCAGATCGAGTTGTCGTCGAGGAGAATTTTAGCGGTCAGATGTTCTGATCGGTAGTGTTTCTGTGGTTTCACCGATGAACTCTAGACGAATGCCGCAGCAGTTTCCATATAAAAACGGGCAACGGGCCACGCGCAACCTTTCCTTCCTCTTCCGTGTTCTTTCCTCACTCTTTACTTACACATACTTACACTCACATGCACTATACTACTATACATGTCAAGAGACCGGTCGGTAACTTAGAGTGTGCCGAGCTGGTGGGATGGAGAAAATCCCCGCAAGCCCACAGATAGGTCAGCACCAGATCACCGCCGCCACCCACGATAAAAATAAGCACTACACTTACAAAACTAATGACCTTAACATTTGACGCGCCCAAATACACTAATCAATCAACCAATTCACGGTGCTTGGTACGACGCAATCTACCGGATTTAAAGTACGAGAATCAACCTGACACTTATCACCAGGAAACTCATACACATTTTTATGAATCTGTACGTCACAGAACGGACTTATACACCCAAAAAATATTTTTTTTAAATAAAATGTTCTGTTTTAAAGTAGCGTAGCATCGAGAAAAAATATGCGTGTGTTTGTGCGTGTGAGCTTGCGCGCTGTCGGGGAGGGGGGGCTTGGTGCGTATCAGGTGCTGGAAGTATCAAGTAGTATATGGCTTATTCTTTATCTTGCCTTTAAAATATATTCTTAGTATGTGTACTAATGAAGCTTCACCAATGAGTTATCCGCTTCAAACATAGTACACGTGTTTTCTTTGCGAACATTCTGATGACAGTGGAATAATACATGATCTCCTATCATCCTTTCAAACTCTTTCGCCAAATTTGTGTAAATGTACTCAAGAAATTTTTCGTTTAATCCTTAGTACAGTTAAATTGTGCGCCAATATTTTCTTTGTTACTAATATTCCTTTTCAATTTCTTTTACAAATCCTGATGGTCGCCAATTCTCGAAGGGACCAGTTATTTCTTTGGATCCCACAGAGCTTCTAGATAAATAAACAGAGTGTTCCTGAAATAACAAGCCTAAGCAAAAGATGGAGGGCGACCCACTCATTAAAATAATAAACTCCAGATTTGCGAAACGAGTAAAACAAGCGGGAAAATTATGGTGGCTGGCACATAACAGGAGAACGTCACGGACTCACGTATGGCAAGTTGCCTGTTCTTCAGGCGCCGATTCCCTTCTCTTCCTTTAAGGTTCCCACAGACGCGGAAGATCCGTTGCGTACGCGAATTGGCCGCAGTGGAAGTTTCGCGTCACGTGATGCCTTATGAGCACGTTCAGACCTGCGCGGAAGGCGAGCGTTGCGGCAACGGATTGGCAGCGTTTAATCGGCGGCGAAATTTGTAACGCAGTCAGACGCGTTTCTTCCGCTACAGCTCGAGTTTCGTGGAAGTCCGCCCGTGTTCGGGAGTCTTCGTTCCCCTCTGAGTCAAGTGACCTTGCCAACCGTCACCAAACGCTGACTCATAATTGACTCTCCGGTGTGAACGGTCCCGCGAATTCCGCCATCTAGCTTGGATCATTCCGCGTCGAACTCGCTGCAGGTCTACCGCGCCGGTCTGTGGGAGCCTTTAATCCAGGCCTGCACAACGCCTGCTTCCGCGGGCATTCTGCCCTCAACCGCCGGACGTCTGCCCGCGAGAGCGGTGCAAGAGCAAGTAGGAGGGAGGCAACTTTGACGAGAGGGAAACAGCCTGCCATTGCACAGTGCGGACACGCGGCGCCTAGATTGAATGCCTGGGCGTCAAATGCAATGATGCATGCTGTGAAATTTATTGCTGCGTTATACTTTTACGTATACATACGTTTTCTACTCGTAATATACATGTAGTTTACAATGTAATATATGTAGGCAGTTTAATATTTCGAATAAAAGGACCCAAAAAATCTGTTTAATAAGAAGGATGTTAAAATGTAATATTTAAAATTTTATTTTCAATTCAGTTATTCGAACAAAATATGCCACTCTTCATGAAGAAATGAGAGCTTCCTTTACCCCATCACAGGTACGATAGCGGTTTCGAATAGTTCAAGGACTGGTGGAATTATGTATCTTATAAAATTCAAAAATATGCCACGACCTATGAAAATATATGAAGGCCAGCGAGACAAAAAATCTCAAACGCTAGGTCAATAAGAACTTTTCCAAGGCAATACATGTAAAGGACACATACTTACTGCTAGATTAAGAATTGAACACTGCAAACTGCCTCGGGTTCATTTGATAGATTGTAAACCCCCTCTCGAATGTGATCACTTTAAAGTTCAAGTAATGAACGGCATGTCCAAATTCACAGGATTTTATACAAATATGCTAAGAAAAAACACCCACTGGAATACGGTCATGCAACAATTTCTAAGATACCAAGGATTGTCGAAGGAGAATAATACAGTTTACCACAGAAATCAATATCTATGAAGAAATATAATTTAGCAACTTAAATGAAACAAATAGAAGGATGTCAGTTTATAAGTGTGCAACGTCTTTTACTCAATCATATCATATTTAATACTGAACTTCTTCATTATTATAATATAATTTTTGTATTATTATGCATCTTAGTATTGTTATTGTATCCATCTTGTTTATGTACTGAACACAAACTGGTTAGTGGAGCTGCTCCTTAAGGGGTCTACGACGGCGCCCACCCCAAATAAAAACATCAGGAAAAGTTGCCGAAAGCATTTAACTTGCTTTCATGTATAAATCGACTCATTTAATTTGTGCTTACCACCAGCGCAATTTTTAAGAACGGATTTAGTTTTAATTTTTGTTTTTGGAATGGGTAGCATCGTGGACTATCGGGAGTCCGTCCGTCGCTGGTACATGCGAGGCAATGGAATCTTGAGGAAGAGTGGGGTATCAACGTAAAAGTTGTCTTAGACAAGAAATAATATCCCGCTACGTACAAATCGATTGTACTCTACCTGCCATAGTTTTCCCTCTTCAAGAAATATTTTGAAGAGGTAAAAAGATGCATGTGATAGTTCGTACATACATGCCGCCCCTCCTAATATGCAACCTTCCAGCCGCCACTGTAACTGATGATGTTCATGGTATCCTCGCTAAAAAAAACTCGTACTGAGCTCGTAGTTTCTCTCTGGCCTCATACTTTATGTTGAAGAAGAAAAAAACTGTTAACTTGAAATTTAAAAAATGTTAATTCACTGTGGTTGTACTCCTTTTGATATGACCCCACCAATATGTCGAATTAATTCTTTTAAATAAAGGGGATAAATACAATGAAATGTTGGTTCTGGAGCAGCATAGCCTTAATGGATTCGTCTCTGCCACACCAAAAAGATACATTATCTTTGTATCTTGTATACGTACGTATATACAAAGTAATATACTTGGTATACAGAAAGTATACACTCCCCTTTCTGAGGTACATAATGTTACTTTATTTATTTACCAATCAAATATCTAAGATTTCGCGTGCCCTGACTTGCTCAGTAATTACGTCTTTCTTTTTAATAAGGGGATTGTTGCGGGTCACAGAAAAATTTGTATAGTGCGTCGACAGATATGTTCATATGGAATTCCAAAGACGAAAGTTTTATTTAGAAATATATTGAAGGCATATATTTTTCACGTTCAATTAAATTACTAGAATAAAAAAATAAAAACATATTCGTTTTTCTAGATATCATTATAATTCCCATTTCTTACCCTCTCTTACAACCTTCAACTCTTGCTGGAATCATTAAATTCACTAACAAATAACAACATGAAAAAAACAAATACCGTCAGAAAAGATTCATCACATTCTTTCTATATTTACAATACACACATTCTCTGATTATTTCATTCGTACATGGCCATGTTTCCATTTTTCCTTCCTCGCCATACGAAGTTCTTCGTAAGAAGAGAATGTTATGTAATCGTGCGCCGGAAAACGGCGAATTTTCGCCGGAAAAACTGTTTTTCCCGGGCTCTGGTAACGAAAAAGTGGATAAATTATGTAGCTAAATTTAGAAAAAAAAACTCTCACACGTAGTGTAGCCAGAATCCATGTTTTGCTGGTTCTTAATAACGAAAAATCGATTGACGGCAAAATGTCCCTCTGTCCGTCTTTGGTCAACGCTAGCGCCTAAACCGGTCAGTTGATTTTCTTGAAAATTGATATTCCTCACACGATTTGAACGATCTCGTGGCTTTGGTAATTTCAAATGGATATGTTGATTTTTTAGGGTACTTCTCATGAAGCCTCAAAAACATTTTCAAAATTTTCTAAAAAACGGCATCAATTTTTTTCGATGAATCTTTGTCTTCGGATATCGTAAAGAAAACTTAAGAGAATGGTGGTAGTCTCATGTTCGTTTTAATCATAGATTTTTTGAAAATTGAAAAGGCGCATTTTTTGGGGGGCGTCTTCCTACAACTATTGAAGATGGAAAATATTTTCCTTAATAAATTCTGTACCTTAAAAAAATGTTCAATGAAGTTCATAAGCAAAAACGACAATTTTCAATCCATCTTCATGATTTCACTTACATAACCAGAAATACATAGAGATTGATGTCCCCTAGAGCAGAACCCTTTCGAGTCGCCTTTCCGTACAAAATTACGTATTGTGGGAACTCTGAATTGGTGTTGTTGACGTTCTTATAAGAAGAAATAAAAGAGGCCATCTTCGTCAACATATTAGACGAAGGGTCTATTGTCAACATATTAGACAATATGTTGACGAAGATGACCTCTTTTATTTCTTCTCAAAATTACGTAACTAGAAGTAATACATAGAGATGAGGGGTGGGCTGATGCATCATTTCGTGTTGGTGAGTGGTCCTCCCTCGTGAGGGGCGTGTCCTCCAAGGGCACGGTGCATCGCGCGTGGCGGCCAGTGCAGCGCGAGGGAGGCCAGTTGAATCACGGTCTCTATTCTCGTCCGCCTGACTCAAGGCGGCGCGGCAGGGGCACATCTCCGCAAGGCGTGGCGTGGCGAGGCGTGACGTAGGCACGGGCGGGCGTCCGGCAGTAGTCCCGATATTCCCGATAAGTATCAACAGGCGCCCCAAGGATGCGCTTGCACTCAACTCCTCCTGGACGCTCAGCAGACCCCCTACGTAACGCGTTACATCCAACACGTCTCTCAACAAACCTCGAGATCCTGGAATCTTGCGAACGTTTCTTGGTGGAAGACACAGACCGCAGAAAATGTAACTTCAAACCGTCAATATTTTGTGCGAATTTCAAATGCGAGTGGCATGACATGCATATATTCACATGTGACCACACAAGAATTCCCCATAAAAACATTTTTTTAATTATTATTTCACCTCTATCTGCTACGATTACTCAAAGTTGTGAGATCGTTTTGCCCGCTAATGTCACGGTGTTATATACAGACGATTGATGAATGAATTGATTGATTGATTAATGATTTTGGGCGTGTCAACCGCTAAGGTCATTGGTTCCGTAAGTGTAGTACACTTTTATCGCGGGAGTTGGCGTAGGTCTTCCCTCGCTGGCTGGTGGGATCCGGCATTGACCTACCCGTCGACTTTCAGGATTTTCCCACAACCAGATATCTCTCACCAGCGGAGCACGGACCCAGCCGGAACATACTCTAAGCTCTTGACTGCTCTCTCGGTATATGTAGAAGTGTAGTTCATGTAAGTATGTGTGTGTAAGTAAGGTATGAGGATAGGGTGAGGAAGAGGACGAGAAGACAAAAGGCCCGTTTTTGGCGTACTACTCCGGCATCCACCAGGCGTTTATCGGAGTAACCACGGAAAACTACCGATCAGAGCAGGCGGCCGCAAGAATTCTCTTCAACACAGCGGCTAAATTAGACCTAGCTATGTAGCCAGTATCAAACATTCTGCCACCGTCGGGACTCAAGCTCTATGACTTCCTGTCAGAGGATCTGCAGTAAATCCATTGATGCCCTCTGCCACCTAAGCCGGTGTCTTTACAGTGTTCACCATTTTTATTTTTAATTATTCATTCTATATCACTCCCACATCGAAAATAGGTCGTTTGAATCTTGGATTAAAGTTTCTTAAGTGAGTGATTATTTTGTTTCCAGGGGTGTTAACGTCTATGGTAATTTGCCTCGAGAAAGTAGCGCATGATTTATCAGGGAAGAGGCGATGTTCTTCACCCGCTGAAATGTGATATCCATCGAGTAATGTGACTGCGCCGACCTACATGTCGTCTTGCAAAGTTTTCTTCCTTCAGGTATTATCTCCCAAGTAATGTATGCTACTATGTGTAGTACAAGGACGAGGAAGGTAAGATTGCGCCTGTTTCGTGCCACATACGGACGGAGGGAAGTGGTGGGAGCATGAAGAGGATTGAAGGAACGCGCACGTACTTCCCTCGTTGATTGAGAAAAGAACTGCTGAGAGGCGCAATGTTCTCCAGTGGGGACGTTCAAAACTCCGAGCGGAGGGCATAGGGTGAGTGTGGAATAGACTAATTGATGAGTGAAACGAAAACAACCATTGCTTATTCAGCACCGTCTAAATAAGTGCTAATAATGATATTGAAGTATTCTTGTTAAATTACCTTCATTCCAAACTTCTAAATTGTGTATATCGCTAATGAGAAAAGTCCTACGTATGGATTGTGTTACGGTGTCACAGTGAGAAATTCATACTTTCCCAGCAAGGGGACGTCAGCCTCCCTAGGGGATGTACAAGATGGTTTCTAGCGCCCCATAACAGTTTTCACCTCGAATGCTGCTCCAGCATCCGTCTGGAAGTGATCGGAAATAGTCAGAAACGACTGTTCAGCACGGCAAGGCCCCACCATGCCCGCCGTAATCGACTTGTAGCCAGGTAATTTGCTGGAATGGAATATCCTGCTACCGTTGGGAATCCAAGCTAGAACCTTGTGGCTACAAAACTGAAAACCGGCTGGGATGGCTCAATGAAAACATCCATTTCCGCTGCAACGTCGCTAACCGGGAGGTTGTAGCATTTGAATCCTGTCAGTGGCAGGTTCTACACCAAATCAATAGTGCGGTTTTTATAACGTTGCGCGTCAAGGCATGTCTTCACGGTGTGGAGATGTGTGATGACCGTCACTCACGGCTAGGCCACCGCCCGTGCACTATATCAAGACATATGAGGTGTCATTTTACGCGTCTCGGTTTCCTGATGAGGAACTGATAATTTGGTTTCGGATCCGGCCAGGAGATTCAAAGAAACGTATAAAAACCTGTTTTGGCGCTGCGTTCTTGATATGTTGAGATCAAACCCCGTGGTTATTTTCAGTCCACGGCACCATAATTTTCTTCCATGAAGTTGACACCCTGATTTTTTACAAACCAGCCGTATGAAATGAAAATCGCGCACTGAATTTGTACGACACGAAATATTTCATGGGTATTTTTTATAATAAATTTGTAAATTGCCTTGGAACATTGAATTTGAAGAATATAAACTAAATAAGAAGAAAGCCAAACGTGCAAGTACAATACTAGAGAAAATACACTGCACTGCAGTGCAAAGATCGATTTTCAGTTCAGTGTGACTTAAAACTTATTCACCTTTTTCATTTAAATATACAAATTAGTAACCTTTCAATGCTTATATATATATATATATATATATATATATATATATATATATATATATATATATATATATATATATATATATATAGAAATATATGTATATATCCTATCATAAATATCCTACTGGATTGCACGTGACGGCAAATAATAATCAGCTTGCATCAATAGAAAATAACAAATTTATTTATAAATTTTAGTAACTTCTTTTAAAATAAACTAAGTATTACATTCTTTTTGGTCATGACCTTTACTATAGCGCTATAGAACCTGTTATCCATGAGAATCTTGGGCGCTGTCCTGGTAAAGGATGTCTCCCCGTAGACTTCAGCAATGGAGCCCTATCTTCTTTCTTACTACCGACAAAATCCATATCCTGTCGTTTCTTCTGAAAAACCACTATGTACACTGTTTATCCATTGGCTTTCCATCCCCATAGACCTGCTTGAATTGCTACAAGTTCTAATACTCCTTGTTGTTCATTCCTTAAGCAAAATCTTAAATAATAAGCAAAATCTTAAAAATCTTCGTGCTGTTAAATTATTAGCATATAAATTCACCGAGTTATAAATTACGTTCATGAAAATTATATAAACCTCGGACCCGGGTTCCTAACATCGGAGACTAACTTCGATTATCATTGTCTGCTTAATAAAATTTATAAGTCCCACTTTTGGCATTCACTCGTATAAAACAATTTCTGAGTTCTATCTTTTGAATACTAACAAAGACAAATCACTACGTCCGAACTCTCGTAAATTTTCTATGTTCAAATAAACTGCTATGTATCTAGCACCCTGATCCCATCGCTATCGTGTCGAAAGCTCGAATGAATATTTAAGAAAGCAAGTGAAGTGACTGTTCGACTCCGAAATAATTTCAAAATTGTAAAATTCGCGCAGAAAGACATTAACTGAATCCAGCATCTCATATTGCACGCTGAGACCACACAAGTACAAAGTGTGGTAAGTAGGCCGAGCATTTAAAACATAACTTCAGCAACATTAATTATTCCAGGCTGGAAGCACGAACAAGATTGTACGAGGCGCGGCAGAAGAAGGACGACCCCAGGAAGAGTGAAGCGTAGGTGAGAAAGATTTGGACTGGAACTAGAATCGTACGAGTCCGGAGAACGGGAGAAAGATGTGGAAATTGTAGGCGTAGGGGAGTCCAGAGTTCGAGAGAAGGAAACTGGGAACGTCATGGGACAGCAAGCGAAGACGAGAGGCTTGGTGGAGCTGTTGAGGTAAAGGAACTGGCAATTTTTATGCGGCGACCAGCTGGGGAAAGAGAATTGCCGAAGAATACACGACAATTCGTGTTAAAAGTGGGTGAACAGTCCAGAATAGGTAGGAGAAGTATCCCGAACGATGTGAGTGGCAGTTTCAAGTTCATTTACTGCACGTGTCATTAAAATCATTCGAAGAGGTCATATCTGGTGCAATTTTACTTAAATAATTCATGATTTTCACATGTTGTACAGTTGATGTTATCTGGAAAAGTCATAGTTTATTGTATTGTGTTAAAAGTAATTATTTTCTATGTAAAGGGGTCAGATTTAAGTAACGTATATGTTACGTTTTATTGTTTTTTTCTCTTTAAAGTTCAGTGTTATAGTGAGTGCGAAGCCCAAGGCTAGCACCTGTAAACGGGATTCCCTAAAACAAGTGTAAAATTCATCTTAAAAGCCGTGCACGGAAAAACTATAGGTTAATAGAGTAAAATAATTTGGTAGATGAAAATTCAGAAAGAGGAATGAGCAATTTGTAAATTGTACTTGGCGAAAGTGTGTTCAGACAGTCGTGGTGACGCCTTTTTTTTCCTCTTTCCTTGTTTTATTTTTTTTCAGTGACCAACTACTTAAAGTGCATTATCCTGTTATAAAATTGCGTAATTTTTTTTCATTGAATATATTCTCATTTTTATTCGTATTTTATCTTATTCATTGTGTCAAGGGTTTAGACACTTCTCATACCCGAAAGATCCTGCTTCCTGAGAATTTTAAGCTCGCTTCACGAGCATTCATTCTATTATTCTAACAAATTAATAGTTAACGAGGGAAAAACTGTCTCAATGCAATTTTGCGCTTCAAATCGGCAATCGTATGCTCCATTGAATATGAACAATATGCAATTAGCTGATGTTAAGGTAACAAAACTTCTAGGTCTCTCAATTCAATCAAACCTCAAATGGAATGTACATATAACAGAATTAAACACTAAATTAAGCTCATTATGTAATGCATTTAGAATTCTTTCTAATTCTGTCAGCCTTCATGCAGCTCGTTGCGTGTATTTTGCAAATGTACATTCCCACCAGAGATATGGCATGATATTCTGGGGAAGCTCATCCTTTAGTTCCCAGACATTTAGATTGCAAAAGAAAATTATCCGAATAATGAAAAAAATCCCATCCACGTGATCCGTGCAAGCCTCTTTTCATTGGGCTTGGGATCTTACCATTGCCTTGCCTCTTTATTTATGAGTCTGCAGTATTTGTCAAAACTGACTTACTTAACGGTAGGAACTTATTTTCATGTAATACTGATATTTATAGTTACAACACTCGACATAGAAATCATGTTCATCAAGTGTCAGTATCAACATATCACTACAAGAAATCCACATACAATACATGTACGTTACTTTACAACGCATTGTCAGATGAAATTAAACAATTAAAATTGGTACACAAATTTAAGTTAAAGGTAAAATCTTTTCTGCTGCAAAACTGTTTCTATACAATTAGAGACTATACTGATCGTCAAAAAGAAAAATAATGTTTACTTTAACAAAAACAAGATATAGTATAATGAATTAGTCTCCGTTTGCATTATATATATTTAAAAAAGACTCAATATGCCTGTAACAAATAATGTACTTCCGGGTCAATGACCCCCATCTCGATCGGGTTTTTGTCCAGTTTCCCTGATCCATTGAGCAAATGCTGAGATGGCCCCTTGATTTGCTTGTGGACGTAAATGTAGCTTAACTATGCGCACGCTTTGTTGAACTTTCCTTTTGCTTGTAGTGGTAAAAGAGCTTAAGGTGAGTTTCTATTTTGTTAACAATACAGAAAAATCAAATCTATTTGTTCCTTTAACGTTAAAAATAAGTTTTCTATAATTTTGCAACGAAAATATCTAGTTTTTGAAATGTTAAACCCTCGCTTTTTTTAAATTTGTTGTTGTTATTATTATTATTTTTCATCTTTCAACTATTAATAGTCAAATTGTTGGGAAGGGATTCTGAAACTCCAAGAAAGCGTGCGCAGATGATTTTCTCCCCCATACGTCACAGTTTTTGACTAAATAAATAAATCACGCCCACACCACGTGTGGAAGGTAGTAGGGGGGTGTTAGTATATATATATATATATATATATATATATATATATATAATGACCTAACAGTCATTTGGACGTTAATTAGGAAACGAACGGAGATTGCCAAATCAAATCTGGCGCGTACAAAAGATCGATTTTTCAGGAGAACGATTCCAGGAACGAATCACGGCCGGTGAGAAGAGAGGCAGGTTTCAGAAAAGTGCAAGGAGACATGACGAATGGTGCGTACGGGGCTGTGTAGCGTGTCTGAGGCGAGAGAAGGAAATTGGAATACATCGAGGGGCTAAGGTGCGTGGAAGTGGTAATATGCGGGTAAACGAGCACTCGGAGCATCGGACTAAAGTATAAAACTAAAAGACATTGCGTTCCGAGCATCAATGAACAAGAAACTGTTAAGTAATGTGAAAGCACGTGGTGCAGCGATGTGCGTGGGGTATAAACTATTAGGGTAAGGAGAAATCAACGGCTTCGAGCAAGTACATCGCCACAAGGAGACCGAATTCGTGCCCGGACTTTGGAAATGAATGGTGAAATAGCAGGGCACGGCACGGCGACCACGTGGACAACACGCAGTCGGCGGGCGGGTGGCTCGACTACGTCAAGGACATTAGCAGAGGCGGCTACATTCCCACGACAGGACTGCGGGACCGTCAGATAAGTAACGAAGCTCGTAATATACGTGAAAGTCGGGTTGAATTATTGCAATCATAAGCTTCGGAGTGTACAATGTGGGGAAAGGACATAATGATGAACAATCACAACCGTGCACAGAGGGAGGGATAGATTGTAACTGGTTAATGTTAGTTAATAATAATAATACTGAATGTAAAAATGTAAGATGTAGAATATTGGTATTTCATTATTGCATAAGAGTGTGGGAGCTCCCGGATAATTAGATATTTCAAACATCAGTGATTGGTAATGATGTTAATCACGTTAACAGCATTCGATTATATAATGAAGATTTGTCTAGTTGTTAAACATATTCATGTTTTTATGAATAAACGAATAATTGTAATGTGTAACTTGGTGCATCGTGAATTGAATGAGAAAAGCATCAAACCTAAAGCCAACATCCTCCTAGTAAAGGCGCCCCCCCCTAGAACGATCCCTTGACCTTATCAATTCGATCTTGCATTCAAATTTCTACTATGTAGTAAGTACTTGCTTGGTCAACCTGAATCCCTAATTCGGGAAACTGAGGTAAGTACGGTGACACACACGCGCACACACACACACGCACACACACACACACACACACACACACACACACACACACACACACACACACACACACACAATATATATATATATATATATATATATATATATATATATATCGGGGTTCCAATCCAGTGCATCAGTAAATTTATATTAAAGGGATCAGGTCTTCTTCTTTGCGAATGGGCTCTGAGGTAAGGTAAACATTGACACAACAAATTTCCAATATCATTATCATATACAACTTTATTTCTATTGTTATACAGACACCTTGAAATTCTCTTAACTTTTAAGTCATGCTACGAATCACTACCTTGCCTCATTAAATTCTGGCTAAAGTATTTGAATGTAATACGAAATGAAACGTGTTGGTCGTCAGGCGGCGTTGTTCTTCGCTTCGGCTCGTGCCCCAGTCGTTCGGCGCCCTTCGGCGTTAAGCGGCTGATGCCTGGGTGTGGCCGTGGAGCGACCGCTGCGGCGCTGCCCCATCCACAACGTGTATCCAACCGTTTTCGACTAGCATCGTCTTCGCCCAGACGCCCTCGAAGCTTAGTTTCGAAGCACAATTACCACGCCACTGACTCCAGGAGTATGTAATCACTATTGAACCCGGTTTCAGTTTTGAGTCTGGCGTGATGTCTCGCGACCATCCCCACCGCCACGTGGTGTTGCTCGCCTCCGGATACCACTTACGGCGTCGTCTGGTCCTTTCAAAGATTGACTTCCCTCACCATGCCAAAAATACAACATCACTTCTCATTTAGTTTATTGTCACACCGCACGGTTCTCCCACCGTCTCTCACACCGCCATCCAGTCTTGGGTTTCCACATCTCCGGGGTACCGATCACATTACACATCTAGTCCCTTCTACAAACTATTCTCGTCGGATTTCCCGCGAATGCATCACCCACACTTTTACTAGTACCTTCACTATCACGTCATTCACTTCCAAGCCTCTTACATCACATATTTAGCATCTTTCCACATTCTCCTATTCGGTCACTTCCCGCGCGATACGTGCGCTTTCTTCCATGTCTTTTTCCTCACTGCCTCTGCTCGCGTCTCCCCGTCCGTTGGCTCTCGCACGTCGCGGGAACTTTTCTCGTACTAGGCGGGAACTGCCAACTGCCGCGCTATTTGAATTGTCGTGAATACTTTGTATTTCGTCTAGATACGCGGCGCGTTTCTTATATATATATATATATATATATATATATATATATATATATATATATATGTGTGTGTGTGTGTGTGTGTGTGTGTGTGTGTGTATACACATATATATATACACACACACTACATATTTGAAAACAAAACATAAAAGTATAGCTGGACTAAATTCTAAGTATTCGCATTATTCATTCCTGCAAGTATTTTTTACGGGCATTATAATTATGAATTTACATTATTACCAGTTCGTATCCCGTATGGAAAAATATACAAGGCCATTGGGTGTTGGGAATTTTTGAACGGATTTATAACATTAACAGCTACTTCGATTCATTGGAAAGTTCAATGCCACATACTGTAAGAATATATTTGAACAAAGTTAGGCATGAAATAAATGAAGTATTAAAGAAATTTTCAACACATAAAAATACTTGATAATTTCAAAACAACGATATTCAAATTTAATTTTGCGAAAATGGCATCATTATGAATAACAAAAGTCCTATATCGTACATTTTTGAATCGTTAATGTTTATCCACAATGTCACTCGGTGCATTAACAGTAGTGGTGCTACAAAAGCACGCACTTTCTCGTATTAGTACCGGTTACGTAAAATTAAAATACCGCAATTTCTGTCCATATTAACACATCCCAGCCATCACTTGTAAAACACATTACCAATCATTGCGCATTACGTGCGAAAATTTAATTCATTTAAAGCTAAAACATCAACACAAATTCAACAATGCACTCTCCATTCATCTAGGAACACCGCCCAACAAAATTCAATTTTAGCTCCCTTGGATACAACACATTTTCTTTCCAATAACATGGTTCCTGATATTCTGGATATAGTATTAACAAAAATATAAAAATTTCCAATATTTCAATCAGTATTACGTGATTTCTAATTTGATCATAATCCAGTGTTAATAGCATGTTTTCAAAAGTATTCAAGAAATAACTGCACCAAAAATATTATGACCCAGATTTCACATTTTATGAAAATAAATTATGTTTCCCTCACACAATTAAATTTCAATAAGCTGTTAAGGATTCATTAAATAATTCTACGATTCTTAACAGAAATAATTGAGTAGGAAGAAAAATATATTCCATTTCAGATTCTTAAATTAATCAAATCAAATGAAACATGAGACGATATTGGCAAGGAACACGCAGACCTGATATTAAAACCAAAATTAAAAAATTATCTCGAATAATAAAAATTCGACTAGACAAGTTACAATATACAAGATACCAGTCGTTTTTTGAAACAAATAGGCATAAATTCAGCTCGGCTCTGATCGACAGTCAAGAGAATAATTGGAGAAAAATCTGAAATATCACCCATGAATATCAACAATACGAAAGCTTACTCTGATGAACAGAAAGCTTCAGCCTAAGGCAAATCACTTTAAAAATGTTTTCCGACCACATCGTACTGTCAAACAAATTCATAATAAAATGATAGAACAATTTGCCAACAAACTCAACTATTCAGTAATATCAAATATTAAATTTATCTCTCCATTGATATTTATAAAAGTTAATAATAATTTAAATAATAAAAAAGCGCCCGGGAACGCTGGCATAACTAATAAAATTATGAAAGATTTAAATAATAATTTTGCTGCTCTCACAGCAATATTTAATTAATTTATTTATTTTGTCAAAAACAGTCAAAAACTGTATGTAACGTATGGGGGAAAATGCTATCTATCTTTCAAATAAATCTTATCTAATGCTATCCTTCTTTTAAAAAACTTCCCAAGATTCGGGAGACCATTACGAAATATTATTCTACCATTTTGTAAACCAGGAAAATATCCCAGATTAGTAACAAATTATAGACCCATCAGTTAATTTTTTACAACTTCAAAACTTTTTTGAAAAACTCCTCCTAGTAATTACCTAATAAATATAGTACAGATATTAACGGTATATCTGATGAACAATTTTGAAATTCGTCCAAATCATTCTTGTACTCATCAAGTTTTAAGGTTAACTGAATTTATTGCTGAGAGCTCTCATCGAAAACTCTACACAGAAGCACCGTTCCAGCATTAACACAATGTCCAGCTAATGGTATGATATGGCATCCAGGACTAATGTATAAACTACGGATTTAAAGAGTCCCAGAGTACATTCAAACCTTAATTTGTGATCTCCGTATCAATAGGTACTTCATGATAAAAGTTAATACAAAATTCTCAACATGTGGTGTAGCCATAATTCATGTTCCTTGATACCGTAAAATAGACTGACGACAAAACATCTATCTGTCCGTCCGTCCGTGTGCGTCCGTTGTCAAAGCTAGCGCTACTTTTCTATCACTGCTTCACCGAACCTTGATACATATTAGGAGAAAATTTAAAGAAAAAAATTTGAAGTCGTTTTGAGCAAAAATATTTTTAAAAATTTGAATTGCCATTCACGAAACATTACATAAAAACTACTCATATTGTCGAGAAATTTATCGTGGCTTTATTTCCAGATCTGTCTTTAAAAAACAGATTTCATTGAAGTATCTATCTTAAATATTGTATCTATACAATATTTGTCCGTCCGTCCGTAGAAACAGATCTCAGCTATCGTGAATATTGTAGTTGTAAAAAATCCAGAAAAAATGCTGCACTGCTGAAAAAAATCCAGAACTGCAATTTTTGAAAAATCAGGGATTTCAATGAACATGAAACCTGCGCGTTCTTTACACTATCCGATGAAAATGTGTAATCAAAAAAATTGGAGCCGTTTTTGAGAAACGTTTGAAATTGTTGAGGTTTCATGTAAAGTACCCTCAAAAATCAGAATATCCACTTCAAACTCGCAAAGCCTCGAAATCATTCTGATCGAAGGGAGACTCAATTTGGGAGGAAAACGGCTGTGCGGTTAAAGTGCTAGCGTTGACCACAGTCGGATGGACAGACGGACAGGCAAACTTTTTGCCGTAAATCGATTTTTAGGTATCAAGGATCCTCAACTTGTGAATTCTGGCAACGCGTGTGAGGGAAAGTAATCTTTATTTTATATAGAAACAAAATTTATCCACTTTTTCGTTATCATTGATCGACAAGAATGGTTTTTGTGCTGAAAATCGCCGTTTTCCGGTACACGATTACAATACTCTCTTCTTATGAAATAAGGGTGAGAAGTTATAGAATAAGTAAAAAAGTAATCAAAATAGGTGTTTCAAACTCTCAGGTCCTTGAGTTTGTTCAAAGTAGAGAATATCAATTTTCAAGAAAATCGTCTGAACGGTTTAGGCGCTATCGTTGACTGCTGACAGACAGGTTTTTTGCCGCCAATCGATTTTTCTTCATCAAAGATTCACAAAACATGGATTCTGACTACACAACGAGTTAAAGAAAAACATTTACTATTAATGACAAGATTGATCCACTTCTTCGTTTCCAGGGCCTGACAATAAGAATTTTTCTGTCGGAAAATCGCCGTTTTGAGGCGTATGATTACAATACATTTTTTTCTAATGAAGTGAGGCGAGAAAGTAAAATAAACTTATTTTTTATTATAAGAATGTGGTATAACAAAAATTATTGAACGTCAGCACCGATACACAAATAACTGACTTGGTTATAAACCGGACAATCTCCGCTGTTCATGGCGTTAATCGGACTTCGGTCGTTAATAGTATATCTGTATGGATGAGGATAAAACAGAACGAACAATAATTAACAACTAAAAAAACAACAATGAAACATGATCATTGGTGAGAAGAGTTGGAGCGAGTGGGAGAGGAAGGAGGCGGTGCGCGCTTTACGCGAAGCAGCTTTACGTGAAAGCGTCACCCCTGCAAGTGGCGACCACCGGTGCACTGAGGCCCCGGCGAGGGCGGATTGAAGCAATGGGCAAGAGGCGGGGCAGGGCAACACCCTCTGGATATAGAAAGCCTCCACACTGATTTGTGACATCATCAAAGGTAGTCCGAACGTCGGGCAGCTGCGCAGTTCCCACTTATACTAGAAACCCTTACTTCATTTGCGTTTGCTTTTCTGGAAATGTATTACCAAAAACAGATGTCCCCATTTAATGTTCGCATCAGTGAAATTAAGTAGTATATTTATTTCAGGAATCCATAAGAAACTCATTTTAAATACATGTACCTTCAAGTTGTTAAGAGTAATTTCAAGAACATATCTTTGCAGATACTTCACACCCCCAAGCATTTCACATGAATACAAGGAATATAGTGAAAACTTTATAAAGATAGTAGGTTATAAATCGTAATGTAAGTGCAAAACGTCCAATCACATTTATTAATACATCTACATTATTACATATACAATAATATCAAATGACAAATTATTCAGTCAGATTTTTCTACTTTCAGCAATTTTACAAAATATTTGGTCTTTCAAGAATTCACTACTGTCCAAGTCATCAACTTAATTGTGTGTACTGAATAATGTCCACTGGGAAAAATACCATCAAAAAGTGCGCATTCATTTGCATGCTTTTCGTGCTGAAAAAGCAATGTACTCGTATCTATAACCATATTGATACAAGTCACCGCAGCCGCTATGTGCTGGTACTATGGCTGAGTATTTAAATCTCCGACAATCTAATCTCCCAATTAAAATAAAATTTATAGTCATGTGATGAAATTAAAAATAAAAGGCAACAAAACGTAATTAAGTTGGAGCTAAAAATATTACCGTTTTTATAAACATGAATTAGTTGTAATCTTTCCAACAAAAACTTAAAATAACTTTCATTTTCAGTTATCTGCTCTATTACTAAGAGTTTTAAATTTCTGATACATTTTCAGACACACAGTTATCTTCTGTAAAATATTCTTCTAATCAAAAACATATCCAACATATCTGAAATTAAATGAATATTATTAATGTTTCTTGGAAAATGTTGATTCCTTGATTTCGTCACTGGAGCATTTGCTCTGTACAAACTAATATTCAAAGCACTATCTACAACTACAGAAAGAGAAATCATTAGACGAGGATTCCACACTAGTTTTAAAAAGGAAACACAATCATCACTTTGTTTAACAATTGTCCAAACTGGAGATACAGTAAATTTCCTCAAATTATTCATTATATCTTACATCTACCAACGTTATACGAGAAAACTGTTGTTTATAAACTTGCTGGGAAACCACACTAGCAGCATCGATAGCAACCGGTTAGGAGCTCTTCAGTCTTCTTTCCATTTTCTGCTGTAGTTTTTCTTCTTGGTTCTTTTCTAGAATGATAGGTAGGTCAGTCAAGAAGTACGGAAGACAACACGTATTTTTAATTGAGAGACACTCAATTTAAATATTATTTTTCGTCGTATCATACACAACTGTTTCACACAGTATACCATGAAGTGGAGATGGCAAACCTGTAAATTTGAAAATTGAAATTCCGTCAATGTAGAGCAAGCCATTTTCGTCGCCTTACTTTGGGAAAGCAAATACACGGATTTAGACCCTCCTTCTAATGTCCATGGCAGCTCACGGTAGTTTGGTTCAGCACATCTTTATGGCTTTTTAGAAGAAACATCACTGATATGCTGACACCAATACTTAAAATTAACATTGAAAATCGTCAACGATTGGAATGATCATGCTAGAATCTTCACAGCTTTCGAATTACAACACACTGTTGCTACCCAAACAACTGATCATGTGCAAATGTTTCCTAGGACTACTCTGGGCGCCATGACACTACGTCACGAACTCAGTGTGGAGGCGTTCTATACTCAGGGGATGTCGTGCAGGGCGAGGCGAGGCGAGGCAAGGCGAGCGTGGCGGGGCGGGACGGAACGGGGGGGGGGTGCAAAGACGGGGAGAGGCGGGGCTCCGGTGCAAAAGAATAGAGCAATATGGCGTTTATGTCATCGTAGAGTTTTTTTTTTTTTTTTTGCACTACCCCTACCAAAAGTCTAAACAAAATATTTGGACCCGTTTTCGAGAAAATCTTGTTTTTGTTTTTTAATATTGCACGTATTGCAAGCAACTACCATAACGCGAAAACTACCATAAGTTTCAAAAAAACTACAAGACCTTAATGTAAGAACAAATTATGGACAACCAATTTCGTTTGAAGGAAATATCTCTATCTTCAATTTTGTCGATGTAGAGAGACGCCGAAACAATTTCAAACTTAAGAAATATTCTAAAATTTAACAGTTAAAATGAGACCTGTGCTACCTTTATAAGTAAATTTTACTTTCTTCTTACAAAAAAAAAGAAAAGAAAAAATTTGGAGCAGTTATTGAAATAAAATTTCGAAAACGTTTTATACGAGGTATTTTATGTAAAGTAACCCCAAAAAATAAAGAATGTTTTCAAAATCGCTGCACCTCGAGTCGAGTCAGATCGACGGGGAAGTATTCATTTTAGAGGAAATAGTATGTATGATTTAGGCGAAAGTGGTGTTCACTGACGGACAGGCAGACGGACGGACTGATGTTTGAGAAAGAAAACTTTTTCGGTATGACGGAACACCAAAACGTGTATTTCCCTTGAAATCTTGAAATCGATTTTCCGCAGCATTACATAATTTCCTATACATCGTACCGCTCCACCTCCCCCATACTTGGATATTCTACCAACCCTGATCCCAGTCAATTCGGTGAAGCCCTCTTACCCCCTAAAAAGACATTTAGGCAAAGAGCTCCCGCTCCCCATTCTGACATTCTACTGCATATTACCTTTACCTCATTAGCCATCGATGTCCCCTCCACTTCCACGTATTTTTATTCCCAACAAACCCAAAACCCATCCCAACTCACCCCCACGGACAAAAACTTTTTCACGCCAAGACATACTCCCAACGAAAGATCATTTGTTTCCTCCGTGCCTGCCCCCAACCAACTGAATCCTGCCCCCTCTCCCAAAACCCTAACCCTCTGTACAAATGCCATAACTGTCCAGGAAACCACCCCGCTTATGATCCCACATGCTCATTCATAGAACAAGCCAGACTATCCAGAACCCAACTAAACGACTCAGCAATCTCCCTCCTCGTGAATTCAATTCCCAAACCTTTCACCAATTCAGAAACATCCATCCCAATCCCAACAAACCTCTTTCACCTCCTCAATCAATGATTTCAAATAACTCCTTCGTCTATTCAGATCCTGTAATATACTCCGACTCTTTCAAACCCTCAAATACATACTCCAAATATTCAAAGGTCCAGAGAACACCTTCACAAAACTCATCCTCGCAGGAAGCAAACTCGTTGAAGTAATGAACTAAAGGGCTCCCTATTCTCGTTTACTCACCCTCTCCTCGTGGAATGCGCGTGGCGGTCTAAACCTCAAAAAGCCCCTCCTATCCTAATTCATAAAAGACCACTCCGTCGGGATCCGGTGCCAATAGGAAACCTTTCTGAAACCCAACCCATATCCTTCTCCATCCCAAACTACACCTCCTATCGTAACGTCCGTCCCACCTCTTACGGAGGAACGGCCATCCTCCGACCGAATATCCGCCACGCCCAATTCCAACTGCCCAATACCATTTACCTCGAAGGCTCCCCGTAATAATAGAAACCCCAACAACCCCTATAATTGTAATATTCACCTTAACAAACCACAACAACCCCTACCTGATGTTTCTTTTCTCCGAACTCTTTAATCTCACTCATCCAAAATCCATCACATAACAAAACAGATCAAAAATGATTTCAGAAAAACCACTATTAAAAACCAATCAGAACACCCCACCCTCCCAAACGACATACGCCTAAAAAAAAGAAGATGCTACAAACATAGATAGGTACGAAGAAAAACGACGACTTAAATAACTACAAAGACAGATACGTACGTTACTATTACGCCGCGTAAGACAAAGTTCGACGACATGATAAACGGCAATGGCAGCCCCAACCAACTCCATAAGATTATCCGAACGATCAGAGCACATCCTATAAAAATGTCACCCCTCCTTACCCAATCCAATAACTTCACCTTTGATTCTCAGACAATAACCGATACCTTCCCCAATCCCTAGCCGTGCACTTCCTCCCCAAAAACCTCCCTATCCCTGAAACAGTCCTTCTTCAATATCTTCGAACCCACCACCAAATACCAAACACCCCTACTCCATAATCAACGAAGAAATAACTCATATCCTTAAAACCATTAATAGCAATAAAGCGCCAGACCCTGACGTAATTCTCCCATCCCAAATAAAACACCTCCCTAAAAACGCAATAGATCTCCTAACCAAAATCTACAACTTGTGTTTCTCCTTATCCTACTTCCCCACCTCCTGGATAACCGCCCACGTTACCATGCTCCGCAAACCCGGCAAAGACCATTGACTCCCCTCCAACCACCTGCTCCCCATCCTTGAAAAATGATCCTTCTCAGACTCATCTCAATCCTAAATCCCATCATCCGTCCCTCCCTGTCTGGTTTCCGAGATTGCCGCACTGTGGCCATCCAATCCCTCAATTTTGCCCTACCCATAGCCACCCCACTCCGCTACCAAAAAGAAATTCCCGCCATTTTCACTGACCTTTCCCATGTCTAAAACACTTTTGAGCATAATATCCTATTAATGAAACTCCACCCCCACATCCTAACCCACCTATACACCTTGCTATAAAACTACCTCTCCCAAAGATCCTTTTACGTTAGACACCTGTCCAAATCCTCCCCCAACTATCCTATCAATACCGGCGTCCCACAGGGCACCATGCTTTCCTCCATCCTTTTCTCCATATATGTGAATGATATTCCTTCCACTCACGGTGTCAAGGCATTCCTGTATACCGATGACTTTGCCTTCCTTTCATTCTTCCGATCCCTGTCCGGTTCCCTTACACAAACTTCATTCAAATAAATCCGACCAATGCCAAGACATCCTCTTTTCCTTACCAAAAAATGCTTTCTTTCCCCCACCCCTTCAACTTTCCCAACACCCCATCCCCTGGCAACCAACAATAAAGTCCCTAGGAGCACACTTCCCCTGCAGACTCTACAGGACCCACTCAAACCTTAACCAAGCCCCACCGATTCACCAATATCCTTCTACTCACCACTCCCTCCCCATCAAGAAGAAACTTACACTCTACTACACCTACATCCGTCCCATCCTTTCCTACGCCTACCCAACTTGGTTCAACACCTCTGCCATCAATCACTACAAGATAACCTTCCTTGAAAATGAAACTATCCGCTTCATCTTCCGCCCTCCCCCACTCATAAATAAATAACGAACGAACGAACGAACGAAAAAACGAACGAACGAACGAACCAACCAACCAACGAACCAACGAACAAACACAAACACACAAACCAACACAAACACACAACAAACAAACACACAAACAAACACACAAACAAACACAAACACACAAACACACACACAAACACACACACAAACACACACACACAAACACACACACACACACAAACACAAACACACACACAAACACACAAACACACACAAACACACAACAACACAAACACAACACACACAAACATACACACACACACACAAACACACAAACACACAACACAACACAAACACACACAAACACACAACAACACAAACACACAACACACACAACAAACAAACACACACACACAAACAAACACACATACATACATACATACATACATACATACATACATACATACATACATACATACATACATACATCAGGTAAATGTAGGCCATTAGCTGTAGTTTTAAACATTTTTGTTGGGTCTTTTTCTAATTTTTGAACATGGGTTTGAGAAGAGGGGAACCATACTACTGATGAATACATCAAATATGTTTGACTAGCATTAAATACATTTTATTAGTATCATGAAATTTATAACAAGTTCTTCTAATGAAACCCAGTAGTTGATTAGGCTTATTAGTTGTATGATCTTTACAGTGAGAAAATGGCATTTCTGGGTCAAAAATAACTCCTGTTGAGATCTAATATCTTCTCAAGTGAAACTTAATTCACCAAGTAGTTGTGTGCAAAGGGAACTTTGTAGCATGAATAAGCAATACTAGATTTACATTTATTGAGATTTAAAACAAGATCATCGGTTCATACTCCATTTAGCAAAACTATTAAGTGCATCCTGTAATGTGATTGCATCATTATAGCATTTTATTTCATTAAAAAGTAAATATTGATTCAGTATCTTAATTTCATTTTCTTCAGAATCAATTACTTCAAATGACCTGCATTATTGTCTTTCTAAACTAATTAAAAATTAAATATAATTTAAAAATAGATGTACTGTAATTAATATATAATACAAAAAGATTAGGTGGAAGAGTTTTTAAATATTTGAAAAGTTTTGTGTAGTTTTAGGGAAATGACTTTACGGAAAACTCTATAAATGGAGTCATTATGAACATAACAGAAAACTCTATATATGGAGTTTTCCATAAAGTACCTATATTCATTATTTGTTGCTACCTAGAAGTTTCAGAATTTTGCATTTGGAACATAACTCATTTCCATGACCTGTAACCTGTACATTCATTAAAAATTATGCACAAAGTTGAATATTTCTGTTTTCATGCATTAGAGTGTACATTGCATCTTTTTCTCTTTATTTACTACTAGAAATCCATTCTCTGGTTAGTCACTCTGCTGTTTTTATTTTGGAAACTTGATCTGCAGATATTTGATCCACAGATATTTTGTTCTCAAAGCACATGAGATGTATAGGGGCTAGGATATAGGCCAATCAAGGGATGTCCAACACTTCTTTTTTCTTTAGGTGCATATTGAAGGATAATATTTCTTATCCTAAGTTCTGGCATTCTCAGGACATGACCTTTCCAGTTTTCTTGATATTTGTTTATTATATCTATAACAGACTCAATATTTAGTTCTTCTCTGATATCTACACTTCTGTTGTTGTCTAATAGTGAATATCCTGCCACAAAACTAAGAAATCTCATTTCATTCAATTCTCCGCAGTTGATCTGATGATAATGTCAAGCTGTAGCTTCCATAAAGCAGTAATGGTAATGCAATAACTTTGTAAAATCTAAGTAGGTTTTCTTTTTGTCCATTATGCCTTAGATGATAATGTCATTTATATATAGTGATATTTTTTTCCTCTTTTTTAATATAATTAAAATTATATTTTCGATATTTAAATTTTAATTTGTTCAATATATAACTATCTTTGCTCTTAAAGGCTCAAGTTCTTTGAATGCCATCACTTTTGTTTTATTTGGTGAGATTTTCATACCATATTCATTAGCAATATGCTTGTGAACTGCTATTTGAGTTTCATGTTCAGATTTTCCTATGATAAGCGCAAAGCAGGCCATTGGCAAAAAGTAATATTAGGATATCAATATTATTAATCTTCAAAACAGCATTTAAAGTCATCAACCATTTTTAAATGATGTAGTCCATATATATATTCAAAAGCGTTGGCGAAAGCAGGCAACCCTGTCTTACCCTCTGGTTTATATAAGATGATTCTGTTCCATTTCTTAGCATTCTAATCTTGATCTTATTATTTCTGTATAATGATTGAATTGCTGCAACAAGATGGGAAGGGAGTTATATATATAGCCTTCAGAGCTTTCTAGAAAAACAACCAACCATGCTGCCACCTTCATAAAAAGTAAATCTCATTTTAACTCTTCTTGCTGCCTATTGTTCCTTGTATCTACTTTCCAGCATCATCCCAACACTACTGCACAGTACCAACAATTTGATAATTTTCTTAATAAAATATTCTGTTAATGATGCAGTAGCAAAATAAACCCCATAAAAAATTATTGTTTCAAATAAAAAGATGATAATCTTTGAAAAAAACCTTTTTAAAAACAGGTGAAGTTCTAGAAAATTTCCAAGGGGAGAGGTGTAAATTTCTTTTTGCTTGGGATGACAAATTGAATAATAAAGTATTTAAATTATTCAGCAAATAAATAGTATCTATTAATGTTTTAAATTAATGCAAATAGAAGATTTTAATTGATGAATATTTATTCAGTATTCTTTGTATACTTTGGTATTATTTAAATTTCTGTGTCTCACTGAAAAATTTCCCAAAAAGAAAGAAGTGATTTCTCTTTGTTCTGTTGATTTCCCACCCTCAAACTCTCCTTCTGAAGAGTAATAAACAGAAATGGCACAGATCCAATACATCATGTTTTTCACTCGACCAAAGTTTGAACAACGAATAATTGCTGATGATGTTTATGACAAAGAAGGCAAAGTGCTCATAATATAAATGAACTGATTAGAGGAAATAAAAAAAATCATAGAAATTGAAAAGATCAGGTGACATGAAATATGTTATGGATAAGTGCTTGAGACTCTTTTGGGCATTACTTATATGACAAGCTAATGGTTTTATTTGTTACTAGGTACCCTGCATTCCACAAGGCATCTAAAAACAGGGAACTTCCTCAAGAAAGGTAGGTTTATGGAAAATTTTGAGGAACAAAAAAGATAAAGAATAAAAAATGGAGGAAGAATTATATCTTTTCACACAATGAAATATAACATACATTGTTTTGTATGTGCACATCATCTTTAGTTCTGGAAACCATACAGCTCTCCTTTTCCTTTGTTATTGAACTATGAATAAAGCGTAGCAAAGAACCTGACCACATTTGAATACAAGAAATTTTCACTTGCATATTAAAGAAACTACTTTTGTCAACAAAGGTTTCACAGTGGTCGCTAATGACTGGTTTTATTTTTATAGTATTATCAGTGAAATAATCAAATCACACTCATCTTACATTTTCTGAATTAAGAGCTCAAGAAAACGTGCAGATTAAACATGTACCCATTTGGAGTGCAGCAGACAGAAAGTATCTCAAAGTTAATGGAATAATGAGAAAACCACCAGGTTAAGAAATAAAAATTTCAACTTGTTAATCAGAAAAGTGCCAAAAAAAATTTTATTTTCTTCCATGTATATTGTATGTGTGGAATGTGAGATATTTTAAAAATAGTGAGTTTTAGGTATTTTACACAAAAGGTCTTTGCCTCAGCATTGCGATTAATGTACATTACATAACCTTTTTAATAAATTACAAATTTGCAGGCTTTTAAAAACAAAATAATGAAATTTTTTGTATTTGTACATGAAGTCTTGCATGTAGGCACTGATAACACACAATTTACTAGTCTTGTATGACAATACACTGATGGGATAACTATTATTTGTAAACAAGTGATGTAATAATTATAAAGGAAGACTTAAGGAAGAATTACAGAGCATGACATAAGTATAGTTTTCTGCATTACCAAAGACCACAATAATTAGTGAGAAGGCCTAAGGTAAAAAACATAAATACATATTTAAAATAAAAGTGGCAATCTACAATTAAATGCCTACAACTGACAATCTAAAATAAAATAAAACTAATACTTAAACTCTTGCTATACATAAAAATTAAAATATTAATTTTTGAACACATAAGGTCCTACTAAAAGAAAATCAAACTGTGCTTAAAATGCACACAAACATTATTAGTTGAGAGAGCAAGTCACAGAATTGCAGTAATTCTTTGAGGAAGGGGAAGAGTGAAAAAAGAGTGAAGAGTGAAAAAGTTTACCAAACAGGAGATGAACATCAATATTATATATAGACAGACTTCCCTTGCATAATACCAATTTTTGTACACCTCTCCCCAAAGAAGTAAGTTCCATTTCTGATCCTTGGATCCTAATTCAATCCCTGGCATGAATAGTCAATCAGCTCCATATGTGAAAAGACCAATTGTTTTATATAGTGTAATTTTTGTGTTTCTATATATGCTTGAATTCCACATTAATAGATGTAAAGATTTTATAACTTGTCCACCTCTGTTTATTTAGAACATCTTCGATATCATGATCATCACTTGTTAAAGTTACGAATACAATCCAGATAGTTGAATTCTTTTACACATTTAATTATGCCCCTATGGAAAAACATGTTCTGACCATTGCCTCCCACTACCGTATATATTTTGTTTTTGATATATTAATGTGAAGTCTCTGCATTTCATATTCTTCAATTAATTTTCAAATCATGTACTGGATATCATCCTCATCATTGGCTATGTCCTGCATACATCTGCATACATGAAGGTTCATCTGTGTACATCAAGGTGTATAAGAAATAATCAAGGTATATTCATGAAAACTAAATTTAATAAACATGTATATTCAAAACATTTCTTTCATAATTTTATGTGTAGGGTCCAAGTTAGGTTTGCACACCTCCAGTGCACATGCTTCTGACTTTGATTTCCAATAGAAACAAAGTTTTTGAATTAGTTCTGCATTAATTGGATTATTATTAATTAATAGGATTCATACAAAAAAAATGGATGAGAATTCCAAAATAGGGTAATTTCACACTGGTACCATGCAACAAGCACTATTGTTTGGACATGTTTTATATTAGTTCATTCCATGATTTTTTTTGTTATTGCTGATATAAACACTTAGTGATAATAATGAAATGAAATTATTTTATTACAAAAATTTCACTAACCTTGTATTGTAATGGAACGTCTTGCCTACTTATCCCAAATCTGTATGTAACCGCACCACGTTGCGGCGACAATATGAAATAAAACGACTATATCTTGAATCTCTCTACTCTATATAAAATCTATACAAATTTATGCCCTGCTAACTTTTGCCTCCTTTATCTAAAACTGTGCCCGTTACTTAGCTACTCCTTCAATGTTATAAAACTATTGAGCGTGAGGCTGTGGTTGGCCTGTACAGGAGCCTAACGAGATACTTGGACACTTGGGCGTAGGTCACTGTTTAATACAAAATCACGAAATCATATCATATGGCTTACTGTCGAACCAAATACGTCCGGCATTATTTATTCCTTTCTGGTTTTCACTCTCTCCACACTCCGCTGGAGACATAACAACAAAAACATACACAAATGCAATACAATAAACAACAAAACACAATACCTGAAATACATAAAATCACATTCACACTTACTATTTACACAATCGACAAAAAACAAAACAAATCATTCACACTTGAATGCGCATCCCCTATTCTGTCTGAATATAGCCTATTGTTATTTCCGCAAAACTTGGTCTTGTACATTAAAACCTAGTCTGTTCTTTCTTCCCATTTATCTGAACTATTAAATTACGCAAAGTTATTGTACTTTCCTTTCGTAGAAATCGGCCATCCGCGTAACGCCATTGTTCCATGTCACCTCCGTAGTATACACGTAGCATCCATTAATTCATCTCCCCACAGCGTCCATCCATTTCCACACACGTTTGTTAACGACAAATTTACTTTAAATGAAGAATATCCCTGATTAAAACTACTCACTAATTATTATACTAGTTTTTGTTAACTGCGACCGACAATATGGCGACAGTGTTCCGCGAACACTGTTTTCGTGAAATATACAAATATCTCTTCCACGTTTTATCTTTCCATTAACTCGACAGTTACTAAACACGATATATTTCACTCTATTCACAAACTGAACGCAATTTTCTATTCTAATAAAATTTTTTTTGCGGAGCGTTTCAACATGCGTCCGTATTCAAGCTACTTCGACCCCGCTCTCTCCACGTCATTGTTGTGTCCGGATCGTCAGCTCTTTTTTTCTTTTAACATCACACGATCGCTGTTGCTTCTCCTACAAAATATTACATCATTTAATTTAATTCACATTTTCTGTTCTGGCGTAGCCCCTCGAAGTTTCCCAACGTTGCGACTGTTACCATAATTTTCTAAATGATTTATTCTGTTGGTTCTTAAAGTTTTGTTTGTATTGCTTCACGCGTTCTCTTAATTTTCGCCACAAACACCTTTGGATTTACTGAACCTTAAAGCACAACAATGGCTATCATGTCTGTTTACAAGCTGGAATTTATACTATACAAAAATGTTCATATCTTTCGAACGCGTGATGCGATTTCCTTCAAATAACTTGCAAACGACTTCGCTACATGAACGCTACTGCCCTGTCTTGTCCCAATTGTGAATTTGTCGCGTTTTCCGTTTACTTCTCAAAAACTATCGCTACGCGACATCGCCTTCATCTGTTTTTACAGTTCATGTTAATGTTATGCATTTTCTATTTATTCTTTGACTTGTGCCTTATTCTTGGGGGAATCATGGAATATTACAGTATTATTTCAAATTATGAAAGATCTGTAATTTTTCAGGAATGTATACTCTCTTAGAGCTTTTTCACTTTGCTACTTTTAGCTTATTCATAACTTTACTTCTTAAAATAACATCCAACCATTATTTTTTCGAAAATGTGAAGCACCTTTTCATGAGATGAGATGATTTGTCGCTCCCAGTTCACAATCAGCAGCAGCAGGAAAAAACAGCAATTACAATTCTCTGAGTAAATGCAGAGATAACCTCTTGTTTTGTTTCTGGGCATTCTAAATAATCATGTAATTAATTTAAGAAAAATAAACAACCCGGCAACACAGCCGACAGGTAGAATTCTTTTCCAAACAGTGACTTGACCTAGCTATCGGGCCAGTGTCTAAACTACTGCAATCGTCAAGACTCGAACCTATGACCTCCTTGTCAGTGGCATTTTTTTTTTAATTTGTTGCGTCGTTGACGCAACGCGTCTCTTTACCCCTTGTTGGGCGTTGAGCACATTCTTTGGAGTAGCCCTCCGTTACTCAGTAATAGTAATTACTATACTAGTCAAGTCTCGTCACGTCGCAATCAGTCAGTGCCTTTTATCCCTTCGGCCAGGGGCTCAACGCCGTTAGATCCCGGGGTTCTTAGCCGGTCACCCAACCAGGAACCCGCGAGTCTCGTATTCGCTTAACCTCCGTGACTTCACGGAGCGTAATAAACGAATTCGGCTAGCGGCAGACTGACATTAGTTGATATTAGACGCATTAGACTGACATTAGTTGACATTAAACGCATTAGACTGACATTAGTTGATATCCTAAGACACTTCTCCCGGTCAACCGTTAAGTTTATATAAGTCGGTCCCATGGGTAGTGTATATCATCATTAGCAGCATGGATTAGGCTGATCTAGCCTGTTCCGGAAAAATTGTCCAGAGAAGACCATCTCTTCTTTGGTCTTCCTACTTCTCTTTTTCCTTTTGGGAGATAGTAAGAGGCCTGCTTGGGCAATCTCTCATTGTTCATTCTTTATAAATGTTCTATCCATTTTTTCTAAGTGTATTTATCTTTTCTTGTAATCTGGTAATTCCCAATTCTTCTCTGATATCCTCATTTCTAATATGATCCATTAATGTCAATCCCTTCATATACCTCAAAAATCAAATTTCTTCTGCGTCTATCCTCTTGTTTTCTCTTGATGTTGCTACCCACGTTTCGCATCCATACAAGAGTGTAGGTATGGCCATTGTTTTATAAAGCTTGAGTTTGGTTTCTTTTCGAGCTTTCTTTCCCAATGTTTGTTTTATAGTCCCGAAGTCTGAAATATTTTTTGTTGTATGTCAATGTCATTACGATATGTTATGTTGCATGTGGCTGTTTCAAAATCGATATACATGAGTCGATGGACGCTGCTTCATGGTGGCGCTGCTTGATGTTTTGTTTTGATTGTTGAGATTTGTTTACGATTCATCAAGGTTTTGTTTCAGTGTAATTATTACATTGTGGCGTTGACAGTTTGCGTATTTTGTAGACAACATTCGGACTAGGGGTTTTGCTCGGTTGTACTGAAGTAGTGAAGTTGTTCACAGGTTATGTCGAATTCCGAATCCTTGCCCACGCGCCCCAAAAGACGCAAACGTACATTAACTGGACACAGGGAAAGAAAGTCAGCGTAGGTGTCGTGATAGGTCATTTCGTTTTCTGTTGGGCCATTGTCTATGAAATGTCAGTTTTGTTCTGCTTTGTACTTCGTACTTTGTACTGTGAGAGAAATTCTGCAAACGAGTTTACTCTGTGTTGCTTAAATGGGAAAATAAGTTTACCTTCCAGCAATATACCAGAAGAAATCAAAATTGTTTATAGGACATGATGACACATCAAAAAACTTTAGAAATAATATCCGTCAGTATAATAGTGCTTTCTTTTGTGTCATTTGGCGCCAATATTGCATTGCCACCTAGTCATGGGCCATACGTGTTCAAAATTTTGGGAACTCAAATCACAGAATATCTTCGTTATACCCTGAAGATCCAAACAATGCAACGTTTGTGAACATTAATCTGGGCACATTATTTTACATTTATCTCAGACCTCACCGTCAAATTTTGACGGGTTTTCACTAGTACATTGAAACAATGGCGCAATTTATAACAAATTCAGCCCCATTTGGCGCGCCATTTGAAACAATGGCGCAATTTATAACAAATCCATTCCCAGTTGGCGCGCCATTTGAAACAAACTGTCTGATTTAATTTTTAAATTAAACATTTCCTCTGGCCTTCTAATATTAATGCAACGGAACTCGTTCCAAATTTATAAAAGAATATGGGCGCCAGGAAAAGATTACATTCATTCAATTATTAAAAATTACTCTTCAACTGCTATTTCCATTAAATTAATATCGGGCTAACTGGGTCGATGAGTCCCATAAGAAATAACTGCTAATTATTATTCTTATTATTATGCTTATTGCCTGCTAATAGCCGTTTATTCGATCTGCCATCTGTACAGAATGACCGAGGAATCTCAAAAGCAAATATACATTTCTAGCGACTCATTTGCTAGAATTGGCTAAATGAAAATCATCTTCACACTGTATCTCCGAACCAAAACACTTCAGTATTAATATTACCTAACAGTGTTAATTAAAGTGCTATCAGTGTTCCAAGCAGTGTACAGCGTTTCTCTGGCCGGCCTGCCGGCTGGCTCAACGTATCCACATGAATAAAGCAGTACCAGCCAAACTCATGATGAATCCGTCACTTAACCTCCAAGAGCAACCCACGAAGTCGTACGCCGGAGCTGCAAATACTGTGAGTTTTCCATCAAAAGAACAATCTATACTACTGGACGCATGCGAAAATCTAACTGTCAAAGACTATATAAGTAAACTAACTGAAATTGTTCCCCCCAGTGCCATTACTTTCGTATCAAGAATATCCAATAACAGAATATGTGTGTTTCTGAACTCGAAGGTCAATGCTGATCTTATAACTAACAAATACCCTACTCTAATCATTAAAAATACTAATGTTAATGTGAGACCCTAATTAACAAACTCAAGAGAATCATAATATCAAATATATACCCTTTTATTCCAAACGAGGAAATCACAAATATTTTCAAGAATCATGACATCAAAACTACCTCCAGTATATCTTTCATCAGAGCTGGTCTGTCTGACCCTAACTTCAGTCACATTATGAGCTTCAGAAGGCAAACATTTATCCAACCTGAGGAACTTCACAAACTCCCTCAGTCATCAGTGATTGTACATGAAGGTACAATATAGAACCATATAACCATATAGAATCTTTTTCTCTGCTGAAAACATTACTTGTTTCAATTGCAAAATGGAAGGCCATACTGCTAGTAACTGCCCACAAAATATCCCCAAAGAGAATTGCCTTCTGGACACTCCCAGTACAAATATACCAACTATCCCTTCTAATAATATGGAAGTACAGCCTACCATAACTGAAACACCCACTGCCCCCTCCACCAGTGACCCTATGAACTTTCCTCCCCTTCTTAAAAGAAGCCTCCCCAATGAACCCTCTTCCTATCTGAAGCAACTAATAATGTTAAAGATAATAATCAAGATAATAATGTTAAAAAAACTAAAAAAAAGAAATAGAGAAAGAATTCTTCAAAACATGAAGAACTGGACCCAGATAGCAATCCTGATAAAACACTTGAAGACATGCTCAGCCCAACTAAAGATCTGCTTGAAATGAACCAAAACTCCTTCCCTCTGTCAGCGAATCAATTACACTTACTACTAGAAAATACTCTGGGCTCTGCTGATCCTCTAACCATAGTAAAGGACTATTCCAATGATATTCCAGCTGTTATAAAAATGCTCAATGACATTTACCCTGTATTAAAGGATAGAATTATCAAAGGCAGAGTTACCAGAATTAGAAAAAAACTGCAGAAACACCTACTGAAATCAGACACAGTTGAGTCTGAATCCAGTATGGAAACTACCTGACACTAAATCTTTTAATTCAGGTCTCTTAAAGAAACACCATTCCCCCTTGCTAAATAAATTTCAAGCAAACAAATGAAGCTCCAATGGAATATTAATGGATACTATTGTCATCTTGAGTATCTGCAACTAATACCCAGATATCATTTGTTTGCAAGAATCCAACTTCATGGCTAATCACTCAGCTAATATTAAGAATTATCAATGTTTCTTTAAAAATAGAACCACTGATCATGCTTCTGGTGGAATAGCCATATTTTTAAAAGCTGCAATTTTGGCTGATAACCTTATGATAAAATCTAATCACATCCTCCAGGAATGTCCCCAATTCAATTCTGTGAGACCTTAATTCTTTGATAAGAAAAGATTTAGTACCATTCTAAGGGATAATTCTTACCAAAGTAATGTTTTAAAAATTTGTAATGAAATAGGTATTTCAGTAAATATTTAACTGTATTAGAATAATGTAATTTTCCATTCCTTTTTGTAGTAATTAACAGTCATGTAATTTTCACGTTTAAGTTTTATGTTTTTATATCCATATCATCTATGTACTGTAACCTCAATTGTAACCTCAATATTGTAAAAACTAAAAATTGACAATGTAAAATATAATGTATTCATTTAGTCGCTAATGACCTAGCCGTTGATGCATCTTAAAATAAATTAAATTAAAAAAAAATCATCTTTTCTATTCACAGAAACTTGTAAGTTTATTCAATGTTCCTTGTTAACAATACGAAACTTTTGGTCATGACCAGTCTCAAACCTTATATTGCAGTACCCGGCTTTGCATGCTCTTGAACGATGTCGCCGCGTAGAACTATTTTCAATCTTTCCCGGTGTCCATGGCTCCAGGACCAAATACCATCTTATTTTCTTCCGTTCTGGCACAAGTGTATTCAAGTCACTGATCCTCACCTCCTCATAAGTTGATAAGACTTACTTAATTTTCCTTTTAAACGTTCCCAGTTCTTTCTACCCGTATACTTAAAATATTAAAGTTCAGCAAACTATTATCTGCATCAAATACTCTCAGTCCTCTTGCCGACAAATTCACCTAAGTTCACAATTCTAGCTGCTGCACTCGAATATTTCGAAGTTCCAATTTCCGCAACTTCCTAAATTCAAATCACACGCCTCAAAGTAAATGTTCACAATTCCCAAACTCCCAACATCAAGTGTCTACACACGATCCGCACAGCACCACGGCATAAGTCGGAATGCCTCCATATCCCCTCTTTCAGCCCTTCAACACTCCGTTCATCTATCTACTGTTTCTTGTCAGAAAAAAATCCATGCCTATCCAATCCCTCAATTACTTACGATTTCAACTAGCCGCGCCCCAGACTGTCATTGGTTTCTCGGCCAATCCCCAAACAGTTTACTTTATCAACTAGCCGCGTCCCATGGTTCAACGCAATGCAGTTTGTTGACCTTGACGACAACTCGTCTACCGTTGCTATGCCGCCATATTTGCCTATGTCTATCCTTACCATTCACACTGTTAACAATAAATGTGACGCAATACAAGGTCCCACATATTGGTATGTCACAATATATTTAAAAAAATACGGTATTCTACCATGACTTCGTTTAGAGCTTCTACTAAACCGATTGTAGTATTTTTTCCTTTAAATGAAAGAATGTGATCCCTAGATGTGTTATCAAATATTGTTTGTGTTGATTCATCAATATGTATGGTGTAAATTAATTAATTAAATCATTCTTTAATTGTACGTTTATCAGTAGTCAATTGTTTTTTCCAAAGAGTGGCTGCTTCATGGTGGCGCTGCTTGATGCTTTATTTTGATTGTTGAGATTTGTTTACAATTCGTCAAGGTTTTGTTTCAGTGTAATAATTGCATTGTGATGTTGACAGTTTGCATGTATTTACTTTTGTGGTGTATTTTGCAGAGAACATTCGGACAGTGAGTTTTGCTCGGTTGTACTGAAGTAGTGAAGTTGTTCACAGGTTATACCGAATTCCGAATCCTTGCCCACGCACCCCAAAAGACGCAAACGTACATTAACTGGACGCAGGGAAAGAGAAAGTTAGCGTAGGTGTCGTGATAGTAAGGTAATTTCGTTTTCTGTTGGGTCGTCTATGAAATCTCATTTTTGTTCTGATTTGTACTTCACATGTGAGAGAAATTCTGCACACCAGTTTACTGTGTTGTTTAAATGGGAAAATACGTTTACCTTCGAGCAATATGCCAGAAGAAATCAAACAGTTGCTTATAGGAGATGATGACACATCAAAAAACTTTAGAAATAATAACCGTCAGTATTGTAATGATTCGCGATCATTTAAAAAAACAGCTCAGTATTCTAGAGTGTAAAAACTTTCAGTAAAATGTGATAATTTGTATTCAAGGAGACAGAAGACGGCAGCGCCGCGCACGAACATTTCTTCTAAATTAATCAAATGCGCTAAAGAAAATCAAAATTAACATTAATATCCAGTAAAACATAATATTTGAAATTATTAGAAAAAAGAATCATTAAAATTGGGCTAGCGGTTCACGAGATTTCGAAATAACTGTAATCACACATCTTCAGTCAAAAGGCATGGGCATGGAGGCCATTGTTACTATAGTAAAGTTAATGGCAAATGTGATTTTTAACGAATATCAGGAAAACGCTTGAAGGAATCGAACTGGAACTTTGGCGAACGAGAAAACAAAAATTATGAATAATTTCGAACGTTATTACAATTTTGGGAAACGCCTACGACACGAGTTATAATTAAAAGTATGATTGGAACAAACGTAAAACAAGTGACGCATCGTATTGACGTCACGACTGACGTCACGAATTGAATAAACTAAAATGATGAGATTTGACAAAACAAGACATTGAAAAGAAGAGCCAAGATAATAATAATTAGCAAAAATATAATAGACAATATTAGAAACCGGTAGCGAGAAAAAAAAAACAACAATAAACGGGAATTTAAGAAATATTATGTGATCTTGTTTGTGGATACGGGCGAGCGATCGGCGGTTGTTCGAGAAAATCTATATGGAGGGCGGGCAACAATGCTACATAGACACGCAGACAGATAGACAGAGAGTCAGAAGCTGTGACGAGAAGGAGTAAAAGTTCATTGTTGTGCGAGTTTGTAAAATATTTTGAAACATTTTTGTTTACATTTTTTATGTGGACAAAATCAAGGTAGTGATAAAGCGAGTGAATTCGGGATTAGGAACAATAACCTATGAATAGACGCAACGCGAAGACTGATTTTAGTTACGCGACTGCAGCGTTAGGCAACGGATGCGGACATCTTGTGTTACAATTTTTATAACACGGAGTGTATCAGATTTCGGACAGTGATCAAAATATAAATAGAACAGTTTTGCTTAATTCATGTAAGTCAACAATATTTCTGCACCGCGGGAATTTTAAAGTTTGTATTTCTTCGATATTCGTGAAATCGAGAATATTCTTTCGCCGTGAGAACTTTAATATGGTGAAAACGTCGTGTGTACTGGACAACGCTTTGCAGTGTGTGTTCAGTAATGGAACTTGATGCAAAATATGGTTTGGAGCAAATTGAAGCTGCAGCGAATTATTGCGGTACACGGGGTGCGTACCAGTCGATAGATGGCGATGCGTGACGTTCGCCGCGTGTTGCAACATTGGCCATCATTGGCGATTTCAACCTCAACACCCTTTCCACCCAGTAGATGACTTTCCTCTTCAATCCCTTCAAAACATAACTCTCGACAAAAACTCATCCAATCAGTAATCGTACTCTCACATACACCAGCATCCAAACATATGTGTTCAACCTTTGCTTCCATCATCCACATGTAGGTAATGAGAAGTACCATCCGTATCTCCATGTGCCTCCTCTCAAACCAAGAATCCTTTCGCACAGACATTTTCACACTATGACTATTCTTGCCTCTCACTCTACAAATGCACTCATAACCATTTATCCTATCCTTTCGCTCAGTAAATTTCATATCTTTCTTGCACACATTACATACACGTCGAGACGCAAGCAAACCCACTTTCTGACACCACTGGATCACATTCAAAGTTCCCTCTCGGCGCAAATCAAAAATAAAACCAGCATTCATACCTTCCATCTCTGTAGACAAACAAACCTATTTGAAGAAGACTTGAAATGCGAAAAAAAAAAACAATTCCACGCCAACAAACTATCAACAGACTGCTTGTCATTTAACTTTGAACATAAATAATTCAGTTGTTATAGTAACAACTAAATGTTTTAATAGAAGACTGATTACTTACTATATTTACCTTTACTATATTTATATTTCAGTTCAAGCAGGAAGCAAACTCACATTTTAACATTTTTTTTTAATGTCGTGAAATGTTATTTTAAGTCTGAATTGATATTTTAAATGTTTCGGGATGAAGATGAAATGATTCGTAGCTTTATATGGCTTTGACCAGTACTAATATTGTATATATTTATGCTTTTCCGTAAGAAAATTAATCATTGCCAACAAAATTATTCTCGATCACTCAACCAGTAATTCAAGTGAACCGCGCAACTATAAACATAGGAATCGCGAGAAATAATGAATCATAAAAGGAACCAAAGGAACCGTGCCACCCTAAACCCAGGATCAACCAAGATTTGTCTACCCTACGTGGCGACATCTAGTGACGTGCGCGCAAAGAGGCAAGAAAGGATAAAAGGTTCTATAACGCTGTTATTGCAAAAACGAGAAAAATGGTCATGACCTAACAATAACTTGTAATAATCAATTATATAGTCTGATAACGTTTGGCATTCATAATAAATTATAATTTATAGTTTGAAAGAAAGCTGATTCTCATTTACCACTACGTGCAATCCTAGAGTAGATATTTTAGAATTATTTTCAGATTCCTCGCCACTCCGTATGGATGGCAGATTGAGTAATTGGTTGCGGAGTAAGTAGCAACAATTATTTCATAAGAACCCGTCAACCAAGTAGCGGGATTTACATTTATTTGTAATATATTCGAAGAACCGATCCGATTATAAATAAATGTGAATCCTGCTAGGTTGGTCGACGGGAGACGGGATGAGTTAATGAAATGTAGAGCAAATAAGATATGTAAATTAATTAGAAATTTATTTTAAAAACGTTTAAATGGTGAAAATTCCCCTCAAGAACGGAAAAATGGTATCTTTGCAGTTGCACATAAAAAAGGAAAAAGAGATTCATGTACAAATTATAGGGGAATAATAGTGTTAAATGTATTTGGTTGTCTTTACGGAAATATTCAAAAATTATTTTTAGAAGAAAACTATAAAAGTTGAGAAGATGAATTCCAAGCATTTTTTAGAGGATGCAGATCGACCATTGATCATGTATTTGTATTAAAACAGTTAACAGAAGAAATCATCGAAGTAGGACAACAAATTCATTTTATATTTACAGATTTAGAAAACGCATATGATAGTATTCCAATACAAAACTTATGGGTAGTATTGAGAGAAATAAACAAATTAAAACATTTTGAAAGCAATAAAAATGTAAATGATGGTGCTATTTTGCTGGTACAAATACTACTCGCGCAACTTTTCTTGAACGATAGAAGAAATGCGGGCGGAGTGGGGGGGTATTAGTAACAAAGTCGGCCACTAGAGTATTTACAGTAATGACAACCTCTAGAAAATGTAAGTCAAACAACCTCTGGAAACCTGCTACGCGTGCGACCAGGTCATCGCTCTGGGTAGGCAACAGCAGGGACAGTAGATAAGAGTTTTAGGTGCCTCCCTTGAAGGTCCTGGACCTGCCTCAGTCATTTCTTTAGATAAAGGAAATGAAGCAGAACAAAATTTCTCGACTATGAAAGCAACTAGCTTTGACTCGCTTCTGTTTCGCGCCAAGGAAGTTTTAATGCTTGGAATGTTGTCATCAGCGCTTGCTGAGAGCTTATGCCTTCAACTGTTCATTGCTCAAGGGAGGGGGAAGCACGGTCATCGTTCAAGAAAAGTTGCGCGAGTAGTATGTAGAAATCTCTCGGAATCAATTTTCATTACCAAAGGTGTACGACAAGTGTGTAGCTTGCCTTCAACTTTGTTTAAAATATACTTACAAAAATCTCTAAAAACATGAGAAAAGGAAGTTGAAGGAATGGGGGTTCCTATAGGAAATAAAATGATATCCACTATTATTTGCAGATCAGGTAATAATAACACAGAATGCAAAAGATGAGAATTGCGTGTTTAGAAATTTATTAGAATACAATAAATGGAGACAAAAAATTAATATGGAAAAAACATTTTGTATGGAATGTGGGGTAAATAATACAGATTTAATTTTACAGTATGAAAAATAAAACGTTAAATGTTGTTCAGAATTTAAATATTTGGGAGTAGAATAAATAAGTATGGACATCAAGAAGTTATCATAGAATAAATAAAAGATCAGCTACTCAGTGCTAAACTTAAATATTATGGGATAAGCATAAAACAAAATAAAACGAAACTAAGAATATATAAAACTATTATAGAAAGTACTGTTTTATATGGATCAGAAATTTGGAAATTAAAAAAATTTAACACTAAAATAACTGGCGACATAATTGAATTTTTAAAGTCATTCAGAATATCAAAATTAAAAAAATTTAAAAACTTAATTTGAGAAATTAAAAACACTATTCAATACAAGCAATTAGACATGTTAAAAGAATGTCAGAGAAATAGAATTCCAAAGATCATTTTAGAGTGTTTTCCTGAGGTAGGAAGAAAAGGGGATGACCTAAACTTGGCTGGTTCAGAGAAATGTATGGAATTTTGAAAGAGACGAAATTAATGGATAAGGATTATGAAGATTAAGACAAGTTGAAAAATAAATATAAAATTATATAAAGTATTAGAATTTTGGGGTAACAGTAAGTTGTTTTTAACGAGATAAAACTGATATACATACATATATATATATATAATATATATATATATATATATATATATATATATAAACTAGTTGCGTTTCTGATGCAATATATGTTTGAATTGCGCAGTCGCCATGGCCATAGTGAACGGCAAATCGATCTCAACGGGTCACCTAGAATAAGAAACGAAATTTCAGTGCGTGTGATGGCAGAAAGAAAATCTGAGTTCATCGATAGTAAAACGATATTGGAACGAGTGAAAACAATAGTAGGACAATAATGAGGCAATATGCTACACTCACTCAAAAAAATATTCGGACACCTACGATTTTACCATATTTTCTTTTATTTAGAAGAGAATATTAAACTTGTCGTAATTTTGGTGATTTCACATTAAAAATTATTAAACTACAATTAATTTGAAGAAATCTTACTTCTTCGGAACGTCAAAAAAATATTCGGACACATAATATAAACCAATTAATATCACTAAATAAAACAAAAAATAAATACATCAGTAACTTGTAGGGAGTCCTTTCATTATCAAAACTTCATTCAACCTCTTTGGCATCCTGTCTACGAGTTTTCTGGTGTACTCTGCAGAAATTTTATGCTATTCTTCGCACAGTCTCACTTTTAATTGTTCTTTGTTGGCAATGGGCTCCTTTCTCACTTCACTGTCCAACTTTTGCCAAAGATTTTCAATGGGATTGATGTCTGAGGATGTTGGGGGGGGTGAAGAACTTTAGGACAGTTGTATAAGAGCCACAGTTGAACCAATTGGGATCATTTTCCTGATAAAAACTAAAATGTATACCTAGCTGATAAGAACTATACCTAGCTTCTCAGCACTTTTCTTAAGGCTGTTCTAGAGCACTTGAAGATATTTGTATTTGTCCATTATATCTTCAATGAACACAAGCTCACCCACACCACTCGCCGCCATACAGCCCCACACCATTACGTTCCCACCGCCGTGTTTTACTGTTGGCTGCAGATTTCTCTCTTGCAACTGTGTTTGCCTTTCTCCACACCAATGTTCTTCCGTCAGGTCCAAACACATTGAATTTACTTTCGTCCGAAAAATAACTCTACTCCACCATTCAATGTCCTTGTTTACGTGTTCCTCAACGAACTCCCGCCTCTTCCTCTGGTTTATCTTATTTATGAAAGGCTTTCTTCTAGCCACTCGACCATGAAATTCTGCTTTTCGTAGAATCACTCTAATAGTTTCTGGATGAACATCCTTCCCCAGTTCTTTTCTCACCTCTGTAGCAATCTTTGGTGCACTTGATTTCGGATTCTTTTTAACTTTCCTGACGACAAAAATCTCTTCTCGACGGAAAGTTTTTGGCGGTGAGACTCAATCCTATCTTCTTTTTTAAATCGCTTGATTATATCATACACTGTGCTTTTCTTCATATTTAGAATTTTTGCAATTTCACGGCAGCTCTTGCCTTTTGCATTATGAAATATCACTAACTGACGCAGTTCAAAAGAGCTGTTTTTCCCTTTGCCTGGCATTCTTTCAACGTTCTTCAAGGAGAGACACTAATAGACTGATTTTGGACAGCGCTTCGATTGACCGTTACGACCGTCCTCGAATCAACCGTGGGAAGAGCTTCTACGTCCGTTTTCGCCCAATAGTTTGTTGACAAAAACGATTCATGTACAACTGTCCGAATATTTATTTGGTGTGCAATTTCCGTTATTAGAAGTTCTATTGTAAATTTATCATTGATGTAAAAGCGGAAAAATGCATTTTGCAGTGTACAAGTATTTAAAGCTAAAAGAATATTAAAATTATTACTGACATAATATTTTATGGTTTTAACAGCCTCAGAGCGTGTGAAACGTGAGTAAGCTGAGTACTGTCCGAATATTTTTTTGAGTGAGTGTAGGTGTGGAGTATGGAAAGAGTCTATTAAGTCTATTTCGTTCATACAGAATTCAACCCTAACAGAAATGGGAGCTCCCACAGTGTTAAGAAAACCTAAAAAGTGAAAACGAGACAGAGCAGAGAGACAGATTTGGCGACACGTATTCGTGTGAGGCCAGAGCTAATAAGGTGAGCGTTGTACAACGCAGGTGTGGAACAATATCCAGACAATATCAACAAACCAAAGACCTGTGGAATAACAAACTAATGTTTTCATGGACGGTGTACCACAGACGCGTGGTGAGTGAATAATTGCTTAGGTGAACGGTAACATGGTGAGCCATAATCTAATGCATGGGACATTAACAATCGGAGTGAGAATAAATGGTGCGTTGTCGCCGCCAAGAAATACAGTGGATTGAAGAGAGAGTGTAATAGTGCATGCAGCGAGGCGAGTGTCATTCCGAAGGAGAGTTCCACAGCCGCCATTTGAGGTTCTATGCGCCTCACGGCCAGGGCCGCGCCGGCGAACACGGACGTCGCGCTTCTAGTGCTCGACTCCGAGCCGTGCGGACCTAGTAAGCGGAGCTCCCGCAGTTCTCCAGTTAACTAGTATCCCGTAGTGAGAGAACTTCGAAGTCGCAGTAGCAACTTAAATGATATCGTGTGATAGGTGAATGTCATTCGATATCAACTCATCAACAGGGCATGCGATAAGCAGTGCTCTGTTAACCTTAAACAACGGTGGATTCGACACCTCCTTCACAGACGATGTTCTTCAAAACCCGGAAATGTTACCATCTAGTGGAGATATGGATTTCAACACAGACGCAGCCCTGATGCAGCACAACCCCGAAGTGAATTTCGAGGTTGGCAACTCAACAGCAAACGCGACCAACGGTCAAACCTACCCTTCTACGGCAACCTCTCTCACCAGAAAAAGGTCAGTCGGTGATATCTCAAATAATCACGAAAACAAAAAAATGAGTGTAGATCTCAACAAACCTAGTGATCCATCTCAATTCTCAAGTGAACTGGAATATAATGTGTCTACCAATAACAGATTTAGTGAATTAGGACAAATCAATGATGAAATCGAGGACACGAGATTTGCTTACCTAAACAATCACCCAATTGATCATTTGTCTCAAACAGGTAAAATTCCTCCCATATATGTGTCTAATATAATGAACATAAATAATTTCACCAAGGAACTTAAGCACAAAGTTACAAGTAACTTCATATCAGATGTTAAATTTGACAAAGTCAAGATCAGTGCCAAAACACCAACAGACTTCCTTAACATAGTTAAATACCTAATACAAACACAAAGGAGCTTTCATTCGTTTAAAGATCCTTCAAACAAAAAATTTTCAGTGGTTTTTAAAAACCTGCATCAATCAATAACAGTATCCGAAATAGCATTAGACTTAAAACAACGGTACCCTTCAATACTGAAAGTGACCAGGCTCCAAAAGGACGGCAACCCCATTCCTGTAGTGGCCGCTGAATTTAACGGAACCGAACCAATTGACATCATTCTATCAATAGATCAAATATGTAACCATCGAGTGAAGGTAGAAAGACGTAAAAAACCGAAAGGCCCCTTGCAATGCCAAAGATGTTTGGATTTCGGACACACAAAAAATAACTGCAATCACATCATTAACTGTGCGTTCTGTGCGGGCAATCATTATTCAGTAAAGTGTCCCAAGAAGAACGAAACTCCGACGTGTGCTCTCTGTAAAGGAAACCACAGGGCGGACATTAGACAAAACTGTTTGTACTTTAAAGAGATAAGTGAAAAAAAAACCAAAACCCCGCCCAATGATAATAGTTATGTAAACCAGTCCTTAACTGGTCAATCCTCACAAATCAACCCAACAAACAATCCCACCCCAACCCAAACACTCAAATCAACCCCACCAAACCCTCACGCCAGCAACCCGATAATCAACACAATTATAAATACCATCACCTCATGCATAATTAATTTCATCAATTCTTTAATACCATCAATAATCAGCACCATACAAAACTCCGTAACCGCGTACTTAACCAATAGCACTGGCAGATAAACCCAACAATAATTTAACCTGCTTAAATTGGAACGCCAATGGAATCAATAACAAAAAGGTGGAATTAATTCACTTTCTGCACCATTACGACGTTGACATTGCGTGCATAGTTGAAACGCACCTCAATCAAAAAAACAAACTGTTCATCCCAAATTACACTCTTTACAGATCTGATAGATCTGAAACCAAAGGTGGAGGCGTACTAATAGCGGTAAAATCATGCTATAATCACTACCAATCTAATCTTCCGAACTCCCCCGGCACTGAAGCCATCGCAATTAAAATAAATATAAACAATCAAGTATGGAAAATAATATCACTATACAAGCCACCAAGAACCAAAATTCAAAACTCAAACCTACAAAATTTCTTCCAGCCCACGGAAAATGTCCTATTGTTAGGTGATCTCAACGCCAAACATACAAGCTGGGGCTGCCAAACCAGTAATCACGATGGCAAAATCTTAGCAAATATAATTAATCAATTTAACTTAAAAGTTTTATCTCCTCCCGAACCAACATATTACCCATTCGATCGTCTGCGCAAACCGGATATCCTTGATTTAGCCATAACCAACACAAAAATAAAATTTCACATTTCAACAATTTTTGAACTAGACTCAGATCACATTCCGGTTCTAATGACTACCCAACAATTAACCCCCCAACACGCCCCTACCCCTAAAATAAATACTTTAAAAATAAACTGGGCAAACTATCAAAAACTAATTAGAAATTCAATTCCTAGAATAAAGATCCTGAAAACTCCAATTGAAATAGATCAATCAATAAACTATTTGAACGAACTAATTATTTCCACTATTAAAAAATCCCAACCCACCATACTACCAAACGCTAGCAAAAACATATACAGCAAATTACCCCTATCTATACAAAATGCAATAATCACAAAAAATAAAACCAGAAGACTGTGGATCCAACTTAAAACTAGAGAACTTAAGAAGGAACTAAATCTAATCACTAACATTGTCAATAAACTCATTAAAAACCACAAAAATCAACAATTTCATAATTTACTAAACTCACTGAACACCAACAACAACTCGCTCTGGCAATTTACCAAGAAAATACTAAAAAAGAAAAACACCATCCCTCCCTTAAAAACCACGACAGGTAAAGCTTATTCATCATATCATAAAGCTGAAGAACTTGCTGACTATTTTGCTTCGACATTCACCTTAAATAATTCACAATTTCACCCCGAACACAACACCATTATAAAAACAGATAAAGTATTCATGGACCTCACCACAAAATCCAATACACATCACCGACTGAAATCAATAAAATCATAAAAAACCTCCCAACTAAAAAATCCCCAGGTCACGATTGCATTAATAACACAGCTCTAAAGTATTTACCACCCCCAGCAATAGCATTTTTAAATAACATTTTCAACTCATGCTTCAGAATCGGCTATTTCCCACTGACTTGGAAGCATGCAATTACTTCCCATCCCCAAACCAAACAAAAACGCTGCCTTCACCGACAGTTACCGCCCTATAAGCTTGTTACCAAACCTATCAAAGATTTTCGAAAAAATTATCCTAAAAAGATTAAACAAACATCTCCATCTAACAAAAGCTATACCAATAGTACAATTTGGATTCACAGAAAAAATATCCACACAACATCAGTTACTCCGTATTACGGAACACATATACTCAGCCTTTCAAAGAAAACACCACACCATAGCGATTTTCATAGACATTACAAAAGCATTTGACCGAACATGGCATCAAGCCCTGAACTACAAACTAATCAAAATTGGCACTCCCCACTACATACTCTCAACAATATATAGTTTTCTTGACAATAGAACATTTTCGGTAAATGTTAACAATCACCTCTCAAATCCGAGATTAATAAACGCTGGACTCCCTCAAGGTTCCCCACTTTCTCCGACCTTATTCAACTTGTATGTCGCTGATCTTCCTAAACTACATAAATTCAAAAGCTCAATTGCGGATGATCGGCCATATTCTCTTCGACACGAACCAAAATATTCACACTAAGGCCTTACACTCCACCCACTCCTATGACACTAAACAATAACACAATAGAATGGTTACCCCCCAACACACCTGTTAAATATCTCGGACTTCAACTAGACACCAAACTAAACTGGAAGCAACACATAGATAACAAACTAATTCAAGCCAAAATAAAATTACTGCAGCTAAAACCATTAATTCAGAAACTTCCTATTAATATTCAAAACAGTTAAACGCCTGCCCCATATGGATCAACGCCTCCAAAACCAACATGAACAGAATTCAAGTAATACAGAATCAATTTCTCAGAACAATTGCTAATGCCCCATGGTTCGTATCCAACCTCCAACTTCATAAGGAATTTAACCTCGAACCGTAATCACAGCATATAGCTTATCTTTCCACTAACTTTTACTCTAGCTTAAATCAAATCCCCTCCCTGGTGCCTTTCAGACTCGGTAAAAATCCCATCCATCAAACCAGAATTACAAATAAATACCCCTACCATTCATTTCTCATCAAATTCGCCAATTTGGAACCTGATTAGAGGACCCACTAGGGATTCCTCTCCCAATGTTATAGTTGTAAGTTAATTGTAAGTTAATTATAAGTTAATTTTAAGTTAGTTAATAAGTAATCAATACATATGTAAAGTTGCTAACAACTAATCTATGTACCTATCATCAAAATCAATAAATTAAAAAAAAAAAAAACGGACGTCGCGCTTGAAGGTCATCCCGGCTGTTTCCCACCGGCGGCGGCGGCAGCGTGGGGCGTCGGTGACAAAACTTCGTCAAATATTAAGATCGCTTCCGAGCGAACTTTATTTACTCGATACAATTAGGTTCATGCAATGGTAAGAGAAGGTGATACAATTTGAGATGGGGGGGGAGGGGATATTGGTATTATATTCATCGCTAGGGTGGGAGGCAAGCCCCGGAGTGAACAGTTATTGGAAAGAAGGGGAGAGTTACATTTATAAAAGGAAAAACTATGATATTCATGTTTGTAAGCAATTTATTAAGTCTATTTCGTTCATACAGAATTCAACCCTAACAGAAATGGGAGCTCCCACAGTGTTAAGAAAACCTAAATAGTTACAGGCCATAATTGTGAATGAGAATTCATATCTCTGTTAGCAGTAATTTTAGTAGTTCAACTTGTATCAGTGACTAATGAATTTCCTTTGTTTCAATTTTGTTTCATTGAAAACAAATTGTAATAAAGTGTTACTGTTTTGCAATGTATTTTTCCATGTTTGTGCATCCTCATATGAGTCCATTCACGAAAAAACACCTGCCCTCTTTTAATCATCAAGTATTCGTTGTAGTGATGCGGCCCGTGGCGTCGGTGAGATTGCGTGCTTGCGGCGCCGCGGTCAAGGATATCGCGGATTGATAAGTACTGAACTGAGACTTTCTCTGAAGTCTCACTTTGCTAAGTTATGAAAGTGATTGAACTGCAGAACGGGTTGTTGCGTCATAGTCAGCGATCAATGGTGGAGGAGGGGTGTCGAGAATAGAGAAGTGACTGCCAGGCTATTCAGAATGTTAAGAATGATTTGTGTGTGTTCTTTGTAAATATTAATTTCCAAATTGTGTTTTCTTTTTGTATTTGCCTTTTTTGTTTTAGAGGGGGCAGGGAGGTCCTCCCATGTTCATTAACATGTTACGAGAACAAGGTGGACCTATGTATGTGTTGGTCGAGAATTAAATAGTTTTTGTTTTCTGTAAATGGACTCGCTTTTCTTATTTTGGAAGAGCATGAGAGCAACACAGGAACGAATCCCATCCTTAGTTCCCGATTTCTGGGCAGAGGCATGAAAAGATAAATGCTCCATTCATATAACAATCAAATTATCCCTTATCAATGAAAATATCCGTTAGAAACTCCCAAAATCTACAGAACATTCAAATCGGCCAGGGAATTTTGGAGAAAATTGGCAGAATGATTTAGGCGCTACAGTTGTCCACAGACAGGCTGCTAGCTGTTAGGTTGATAGGTTGATTTATTGATTGAGAGTAATTCCGGGCGAGTCAACAGCTAAGGTCCCGAATGTGGCGAACATGTTTTTGGTCGGGAGGTAGCGGTGACCCCCCCCCCCTGGATCTAAATCCGGCACCGACCTACCGTCGACGAGCAGGGTTTTCCCAACCACTTACCTCGCATCAGAGGGGCATCGCCCAAGCCCATCGAACAAGCTCTAAGCTCCCGACCGGTCTTCCGGCATGTGTGGTTGTGTAAGTAAAGGTAGAATATGAGAAGGAATGGGAAGAAATTATCGCGCGTGTTACATCGCCCCTTTGCCGCTAGAATTCTCCTCCACACAGCCACAGAACTCGACCTAGCTATCTGACGTATGTCAAAAATTTTGCCATCGTCAGGACACGAACCCAGAACCCACCCCCGGTCACTGGCACTAGAATGACTTAGTTGATGCTCTGAACCACCTCTCTCGGTCAGCCGATAAGGACATCGAAGACGGTCCCATGGGTAATGTATATATTGTAAAATATTTCATGTTGATTGATTGATTATATTACTTAAATCAGTTCATGCAGATGCCCAGAAAGACAACAATTGATTTGACGTGACAGGCGTTTTAGAAATCGCAAACCAGAGATGAAGAAAATTTAAAAGTTCCAAATTGTAAAAGCACATACAGACACATCCAGTTTATTTATTTGTATTAATTATATTTGTGAGTAGAAGTGCGTCAAATGATTTTCAATAAAGTTTCTCAAAACCTCACTAATTTTCTACAACAACCCATTCATCAAATTAAAATCGCTGCGTGGGATTGGAACCCGGTTCCTCCAGACCCGAAGCGCTTATTCCGTACTACACGCCTTGGCCAATTCGGCCATCCTGTCGAATACGAGCAGTATTCTTCTATATAGTCAAGAGATATTATGTAATTTCTAGAATTAAACAGCCAAAAAATTGAGAAAATGTAAAAAAGTGTGTAAGTGGGCGACAAAAGAAGACACCTCTGAAGAGAATAAGGCCTATATGAAAACCTAGTCCAGAGTAAAGAGAAAGGAAAACTACTGCAAGAACGTCTGTGCTACTCTATAGCATCAGTAGTTTATGTATTTATTTATTCATATACCATACGCCGTTACATACGAGGAGAAACTTTCATGAAAATATTAGGGGCAGGTTTTGAGAAAATAATATTTTTGGAAATTGCAGAAATTTGAGATATTAATCAAGCGAAATCTGCTCGTTTCTTCAAAAAATTGTACATGACTCTTTCAAAGATCTGATTTTTACAACAGATTTTGTTTAAAGCAAAAATCGCTATCTCCAATCTTGTAGTTTTGAAATGTTCACGTTTTTTGTCATTTTCGAAAAAAACTTAACAATAGCCGAAAATTGGACTGCACCATATTTTTACCGTCCTTTACCACATATGAGGAAAAAATATAATTTAATAGCCGAAAATTGGACTGCACCATATTTTTACCGTCCTTTATTACATATGAGGGAAAAATTTAAAGAAAAAAATTTGAGCGGTTTTTGAGAAGGAAATTGCCTATTTTTCGCCCAAATTCTTATAAATACCAATACATGGAAATTCTTATATATATACGAAAAGTTGAACATGAATTTATTTAAAGGTCCGTCTTTAAGGAACAGAGTTTATTAGAGAAAAACTCTATCTTTAATATTATAGTTATATTGTTCCAAATATCTTTTCCTACAATAACTTTTTCTTAAAAAAGGTCTGCTATTATAATGTATTTTTACTGCTAACTATACCTCAAAGTACAAGTGTACGTTGAATGTTACCTTCATGAGCTTTTTGATAGATGCATTTTGCAAAATCATCTATCTGATCTCTTACAGGTCATCTTATTTGTTTCTCTTTGGGGTCACTAAGGGGTCATAATCTTTCAGTACTGTCTTCTCAGAATTGAAAGAATACTGTGAAGTGAATAAAACTACCTTTTAGAGATTCACATACATTTGTAATATTAAATAGTTCACCTCTGGCATCAATATTAAACCAAACAATATGATATGGAAGAAAAGATCTGTATTCAATATTGTAATTGTAAAAAGACGCCTACATTTTTCAAACATTTGCAATTTTCTAAAATTCAGTGCTGAAAGTGAAAATCAGACCTTCGCCGTACTTAAAAGTGTATTTCACTCTATTCTTACAAGAAATTTAAAGATAACATTTGGAGCAATTTTTGAGAACATTTTGAAAAAGTTCGTTAGGGGTTTCGTGTAAAGTAACTCCAAAGTTTAAATAATGTTTTTCAGGCGAGAAATCGTAGAGCATCGAGTCGGGCCAGATCGACCGAGGAATATTCATTTTGGAAAAAATTCTATTAATGGTTTAGGAGCTAGTGTTGTTCACAAACGGACAGACAGTCGGATGAACGGAGAGAATGTCGGACGAACTGGTAGACGGACAAACAGACAAAAGGACAAAAAAACACTTTCTCGGTTTCAGGGGATCTCAAAACGTGTATTTCTGTTGAAATCTCGAAATCGATTTCCCGCAGCATTTTATAACTTTCTCTTTACTACTTATATTACTCGGGGTATACGTATATACCCTAACCCGGACCACCTAAGTTGACCACAGCAAATATCTTCAAAACTGTTTGAGGTATCAAGATGCCATTAGGGCCATGTTGTTTCAGGTGATGGGGCAAACAACATATTTCGATTTCTTCTTTGTACTAAATGTAATTTTAGATATTGGAAGAACTTTTGTTTTTTAAATAGAAGTATATATATTTCTCCATCATTCTTAAGTTCTTTAAAAGTGAAATGCATATAATATTGTTAATATTCGAACAGTATTTTTTGCAAAATTAGTGCAATTAGAACTTGTTGCAGTGCGCAAGGACAGCTGACCTTGGTGACATCGTACCCGTAAGTCGACGGGAAACGAGAAAGTGGGCTGATTACGGGACTTCCTATGCTCTTACTAGTAATGCTTTTCTTATTCCAGGAGAAAAGAAAAAGGACATGTGTGCGCTGAGGAGAAATCACAGTACATTTATTTCCTATTATTCAATCATTTTGTAACAATTCTGTTGCAAAGTTGCAAACGTGAAATAATTCAAATCAGAAAAAAACATTAACGAAGATATTCATAACGAACACAAAACAAATCACGACGAGAAATTTAAAAATAAAAAGAATAACAATATTAAAAATAACATGATTATATTAAACATTTCGAAAAATGACAGAGCGCAAGAAATTATGATCGCGATGTACATTTGTAGTCTCGTCTCCAGCGATCTAAAATAAAAGGACACTATTATGTTTTGTATTTGGCTACTTCTACAACGGCGCGCCTTCTCATGTCGTCTCGAGTGGATGACGCGTACGCAATTCCGTCCACAGTTCCCCATAGGAAGAAATCAAGGGAATGAGATCAGATGAGCACGCTGGCCATCTTGCAACACCATCTTTTTCAATTCACCGACCACGATAGTTTTCATCTAAAACTTGCTTCGGCACATTTGCAAAGTGAACTGGAGAGCCATTATGTTGGAACCCCATTGGGCGACGTAACTCCATCAGTATTTCTTCTAGGGGCATGGACAAAGCCTCTCTGAGGAATCGAGAGTAATTCTGACCTGCTAGGTTTCCATCAATGAAATGTGACCCAATGTCAGCAAGGTCAGCTGCCCTTCGGGCTGCAGCATGTCGCTTATCAAGTTCTAATTGCACTGCTTTTGCAAAAAAATACTTTTCGAATATTAACAATATTTATATTATTGCATTTCACTTTTATATAACTTTAGAATGATGAAGAAAAAATATGTACTTCCATTTAAAAAACCAAAGTTGTGTCAATATCTCTAAAATTACATATGATACAAAGAAGAAAAAGAAATGTGTTGTTTGCCCTATCATCTGCAACAACATGGCGCAAATAGCATATCGATACCTCAAACCGTTTTCAAGATATTTGTTGTGACCAACGTACGTGGTCCACTTTGAATACAAGAAAGAAATAACTAGAGATAGTAGAAAATAATACTTTGATTTTTACCTGAAAATGCTAATTCTAGTAGTTGCACAATGAAACAATTACCTTATGATGCAACAAAGAGAAAAGTATGTTTTGATATTGTAAGTCATGGAGAAATTTCCTTCGTGGTTTTTGCCAAAGTGATCATAGCAAGAAGCAATGCGTAAATCTGTACAATGGTTGTCTGGCATAAGTGAGTTTTATCTATATTTTAATTCAATTTAATTTAATGAATACAATTTTAACTAAATGTTAATGCTGCGGCTTAGTATTTTAATTGTACTGTGCTGCAACACGCACGTAGATATATCGTCTATTCGGAAACGTGATGCAACCATTTTATTCCCTTGCACTTTTTAACTGTTTCGTTGTCACAATTTCTACTGAAATGTTGTAAATATTTCTATCCAACTTAAGGACATTAGCAGCAATGACCACTGTTACTTTCTTTAAGTGTTCGTTTAACCTAAAAAACGTGAAGGTTAGTAGCAACATTTGAAGATTGGCGTTTTCAAAGGTATTAAGCTTAAGTTTCCTAAGGTACTAATTGCAGTAAGAATTTATAATATGTTAATCAAAGGATCATCAAATGAAATATGCATGCTTCTAGTAGAGATAATAGCTTCCGTCGCTTCCGTTCCAATAATATGCGTCCGTTGAAAAAGGACAATTAAGTAGTAGTAGTAGCTTAAATATGTTACAAGTGTTAATTAAATAGAATACTAATTCAGAAACAAATTTAAGAACTTGCTACAGATGTAGTTTACCTATTTACATTAAGCGCAATACACTGAATTTTGCGAATAATGTAAGACTAATACTAAAATATATGATTCGTTTGTAATTATTCACGGATGAAAGTGCCTAATCATAAAAATGTAGGAAATGTGTGCCAGGATACTTACGGGTTCCATTACCTCGTAATTAAGCGAGATTTCCACGCGTGACCTGCACGCGAAGAAACCAAAAACAAGACAAGAGTCTAATCCGGTTTGCCACATGATTGATTGAATGATGTTTCCGGGCACGTTAATAGCAGTGATCTACTATGGTTTTAAGTATCGTAAGTACATTGCATGTTTTATTGCGGAAGGTGGCGATGTTTCACCCCCCCCCTCTGGATGGTGAGATTCGGCGTCGACCTATAGGTCGACTTGCGGGAGAATTTCTCTGCAGATATCAACTCCAGAGGGGCACAATACCAGTTGTAACGAGCTCTTGACATGTGCAGTAGTGTAGTGCATGTAAGAGTAATGATTGAAAGGGGATATGAGAGGACAAGGAAGGAAAGATCGCACGCGGTCCATGGTCCGTTTGCAGGGGGGGGGGGTTCCGACATTCGTCTGACATTGATTGCAGAAAGCACAGAGAACTATCAGAGCAGTCGGAAACTAGTATTCACTTGACAACACCTGAAGTCGACCTGGCTTATATCGAAAATCCGCCACTGTCGGGACTCGAACCCCTTGGGATCCCAGTCAGAGCCTCTGCAGGAGTAGCGGCTCTGTGCTAAACTCAGCTAGAGGGCACCTCATGTAACGTAGTATCTAGCGAAATCGTGAAGTATCACAATTGGACGTCACTGAGCAATGACATGAAAACCTTTATACCTTGTACTTAGAAAATTGCTGTTGTAAATTACGGAAATATGGTCTCTGGTATTATTTACAGGGAGTTTCCAAGTTCCTCTTAAGGGGCCGCATTTGTCTAGCAATTATATTACATTTAGATCATCGAATCTTCGCTAGCTACGAGCCTCAACACAACCAATCTCTGTTATGTTGCAGGACAGAGCATCCAGTACTCTAAAGAAGAGAGGAAATCCGTGAAAGATACATATGTAAAGCCAGTTTGGGTGCATGTGCTGATCACTATTTTCATCGTAATCACTGTTCTTGTGCAAGGATTCATAATGAACTTTTACTATATCAATCGCTATGAAAAAACTGTGAGTGGACGCAGTTCACTCAGACTATCACAATGTGCAGTCACTAAACTGACCTTCCTTCCGTGCGTTGACTATTCGGAAATCAATCTCTAGTGACATGGTAAAAGTGTAAATGAAATTCTATTTGAAATATAAAAACATAATTCTTAAATACCAAAATAATCTCCATTCGAAAAGAGGCTCTTGTAGCGTAGCAAACATCCTTGTGACACTTGCACAAAATATGTTGTAGTATGAAGAAAATCAGTCTACTTCTAAGCAGATAATTCCATTAGAATATCGAGATTAAAATGCATAGTTGCTCAATTCGACGTGGGATTGCAAGGTGAGTCAAAATTGGTCAATAAGTTAACCAAATAATCAGACCTTTACGTTTCTGTTTATTGATTACATTTTTCAAGTGGTTTTCCTCGTGTACATCACGTACTCTGCAAAATTGTCATTTTATTTAATTTCATTGCTAAAAATGTATCAGTTGTGATACTAGTTTATTTGTTCGTTTCCTAGTCATCGTCGTTGAAACGAAACGAACATCGTTAAAAAAAACAGGAAACTAGACGATTGATTATGATGTTGCCATTAAGTTTTCTGATACTTGGTTAGAAATTCATTTGATTGCTAGAGCCTGATTTCCAAATAGCCAGAATTTTCACGCAAATCTTTACATTTTTACACACAATTGCCAAATGCCATATTATTTACCAGTGCTATTTTATCGAACTGTTTTAAAATAATATAAGTTATAGTAAAATCTTAACTATACTTCTGCAAAATATTTGTGGAAATTTACATGAAATGATACAACTGATTTTTATGTTTGTTGTATACCGAAAATAAAAATTGCAAGAAAAAATAAATAAACGAATTTCTCCATTGTTTTTTGCGAGATATTACAGATGCATATTCGTTAACTCAAGTCATATTTAATTTTGTTTAAATTTATTCTTGTTTTCATACATTTTTCTCAAATAATTACTTTTTATGTCTTCTGTAGATTCTTCCTTATCTTTGGTTCGGTGGTGACATTTGCGTCGCTTTGGCCTTTCTGGGTACTCTCCTTGAAGCTCACTCGTACCTAAGGAAAAGACGAAGAGGTAGCTATGGAATAGTGGGAGTTGGTATCGAACATAAATTTGTGTGGCATCCTGGAATTCTTCCTTTGAGCTACATTACTTGGCTCTTCTACAGCTCCATTGTTGTGACAAAAATTGTCCTAATGATACATTTGGACATAGTTGCCAACCTTACATACCAGGAACAATTCGGATCGGCGGCGATACAGGTAAGGATGTAAAGTCGTACGTACCACGAATTCTACATTTCCTTTGTCCTCCTTATTCCGAGGTAACTGCACAAAATCTGAAAGGGTGCATTGATGCTTTTTATGACAAAGAAACCATAGTCTTGTAAAATAATGTGGAAATTATCATATTTAGATGGAATATCTCCGAGATGTCTCTATAGAAATATTTAGACATTTACTTACCAAAGGAGCCTCTAGGTTGGTCCGTAGGCAGCGCACTAGCTTCCCGTGGCGTGGTGCCGGGTTCGATTTGAGGTCGAGGCAAAAATAGAGTTTTTCCTTTAAAATAGTCACAGTTACTGTAGCTGTGTGACGAAGTAAAGCTCAGGCAGGCGGATCTTGCTAGTTCCGATGAAGGGAATACGTCATGTTTGCTACATGTCGCTCTAAATCCCAAACTTGGGAGTTTAACTAGGTCCAGGCAGGGGGAACACCGTTAGTTGGCCTGCAAAGTCGGACTACTATCGACTCAAAATGCCAAATACATACACCTACCGAAGGTGTAGGACAATGAAAAATCCAGTTACTCGAGTCTCGCCAGGGTGATGAACATATCCTACATCCTGAAAGGAATAGTTCTGAACTAGCAACTGGTGGTGCTGCAGAGTGCAGCCACGTTCTTGAAGGCTCCCTAAGGAGACGGGCCAAATACGGCCCCTCACTCTCATTGCCAAACGTAAGACAGGAGTTTTAGAGCTGACTTCTGTAGATAGGCATTACATTGTAAATTAGATTTAACCACACATCAACAATTTATCATGCGTAATATTTGTTTTAAAAATTTGAAGAATAATTGTCAAATATGGAGATACAAGCGTACCCGTGCAAGAATTATCGCCCATTAAACCGACCTTTTTCTCTATCTTCCCTTTTCCATATTAAGAGGAGAAGTAGTTAACGATATGTGTTTGTTTAAAAAAATAAAAAGATAACTTCCAATGAACTTATATAATTTGAAATGCAAATAAATAAGAATGAAATTGATTTTTGAAACAAAATTTGAATAAAGGTTTATTCAGTATTACAGACATGTTCTTGGAACAATTTACAACACGTCCATAAAAACAACATTTAAAGTAATTATACAATCTTTTTTGAAAGTTAGCTTTTTTCTTTCTTTGATAGTAACAAAAATATTGGCCAAGCTTTTTACTCTCGAGAAATATACTTTAGTTGTCAATACGAAAATACAGGATCGGGCAAGTAAAACCCTACTCTTTGGAATATTATTTAACTTTATTATAGAACTGAGAGGTACACTTGTACAATTTAATCTCCTAGAATATCAAGTAATTGGTATAATTGAAATACAGTTGCAGACTATGCACGTCTCTGAACAGGTGGGGTAGTATCAAGAAGCGCTGGACCTGCAAAATGTAATAGAATGTCCCAGAAGCTCTCGTCCTATATGTTACGATGCTGGGATTGTTTCTTTGTGGCATTCGGCTTCAAACATCCAAATTTTAAGCCCCTAGACCGCTTAGTTTAGGAGTTATTCACCTAAATAGATTTTAATAATCCTCAGGTCGGTCCGTGACGCCGAGCAGTGCAGACGTACTGAGGTCGAGCTCTGCTGCCGTTATCAGTGCCAGTTGTATATTTGTTGCGTTTCCGAGTGTAGTGGAAGAAAAACTGCAATCGTGTAGATGAAACTGGGAAGTGCGTGCAGGGAGGTGGACAAATTTATTTGTGAGTGCCATCAATATTTGCCGGACCACAAGGTAAATTGCCAACGCTTTGTATTGATAAGAGGGGTGAACCTTGGGTCTTCCACGATGGAACCCCCTCCATCGTTACCCGAGGTCATCTCGTCGGCGCTTTTAACCGCTCACCAGTGCGTCCCTATTCCAAACTGCAACGACTTAAATTTAAACATGGTTCAAAATCCTAATACTCATCCTGACGAAACCACATATCTAGAAACTAAAATTCAAGCCTTGGAGCATGAAATACTATTTCTACGTCAACAGTCGCAGGAACTTCAACGTTTACTTCAGCGAAATCTTTCCCAAAATCCAATCAGTCCAATGGACTTTCCATGTGAGTTACAAAATCCTACTCAAAATAGTGCATCTCATCAAATAATAATTGCTCAAAACGTAAACGAAAAATGAGCAGTGAAGAAAGTGCCAGTTCGCAAGATTCACCACCAGCATATAATATTCCCACTGCTAACCCGTTTCAAGAACTCCACGAAGTTACAGATGAATCTGACAGTACTATTCCTAACATAGAACCAGCTAAAATACCCCCAATAAATATTAGTAAAATTTTAGGTACGCTAAGAAATGTCAACACATTTATCCTGGAAATTAATCAAATAGTAAAAAATGAGTTAAGTACAAAAATTAAAAACGACTATGTTTCTATATTTTTACAAATAATAGAAGACTACAGAAAATACAGAAAACATTGTGAATTAAATAACATTCATTACTTTACTTATAGGTATCCAACAAAAAGAGTACTTTCAGCTATTATTTACGACACACCAACTTCGTATACCGAACTACGAAATGTATACTTCGTATACCGTACTAACAAAGATATTAAGTTAGAATTAGGTCAAACATTCTCAGTAAATACCGTTTACAGACTCTTTAGGCAAAAAAGAGAAGCCTTAGAACAATGTGCAGTGAAACTCTTAAACAGTGATCAGAGTAGGGAGATAATTAAATTAAGAAAATTATTCAATACTGTTGTACAAGTCATTTTATTTATTTATTTATTTAACGTCAAAAAAACAGTTAAAAACTGCTTATGACGTGCTATGGGGAAAAGTGAATTGTGTGCACATTTTCAAAATTCTGTGATCCCTACACTAAGTCATATACTACTTAAATTTTGAATTTTGAAAGGGAGAAAAAGAACAAAAACTCCAATGTAGTAAAATCTATTTTAAAGGATAAATAAGCAATAAATTTTGAATTTTTGAAAGGGAGAAAAAAAAACAAAAAAATTCCCATGTAATAAATCTATTTTCAAAGATAAATAAGAAATGAATTTTGAATTTTGAAAGGGAGAAAAAAACTCCCATGTAATAAAATCTATTTTCTATGATAAATTAGCAATAAATTTTGGCTCTTATTACTTCCTGCCGCGACAACATGGAAACGATAATTTTAATAATGGTATTTCCCACTGAATTCTAGAAGACGTGCACAGAAAATGAAGTTACATTTATGTCCAGAAGCAAAACAAGGGGCCATCTCAGCATTTGCTCAATGGATCAGGGAAACTGGACGAAAAACCTGATCGAGATGGGGGTCATTGACCCGGAAGCTGTAGTACAATTGTTGTTACAGGTTGTTTATACTCATTAAATTTAATCGTTTAATGTCATCTGGCAAAGTGTTGTAAAATAATGTACATGTATTGTATGTGAATTTTTTGTAATGAGCTGTTGATACTGTCACCTGATGAATATGATTTCTACGTCGAGTGTTATAGTAATAGACTTCGGCGTTTTCTGAAAATATATTCCGCCCTTGAGCAAGTCATTTTTACAAAACCACTGATTCGTAAATAAAAGACACGGTAATGGTAGAATTCCTAGATTAATGAAGAGAGGCTTACATGAATCACGTGGGTGGGATTTGGTTATTATTCGTACAATTCGTTTTTGTAATCTAAAAGTCTGGGAGCTATAAGATGTATTTCCCCAGAATATTATGCCATATCTCAGGCGGGAATGAACATTCGCGAAGTATACACAACGAGCAGTATGAAGCCTGACTGAATTTGCAAGAATTCTGAACGCGTAGCATAATGAACTTAATTTTGTGTTCAATTCATTTAAATGGACGTTCCATTTAAGGTTTGACTGAATTGAGAGACCTAAAAATGTTGTTGCCTTAACATCAGTCAAGGTACACCGTTCATTTTCAATGGAGCACAGAATTGTTTATTTGAAATGGAAATCTGCATTAAAACCGTTTTCTTTTCGTTTACTATTAATTTGTTATTTCGGAACCAATTTGAAACATCTGATATTGTACTATTTACGGTTTCTTTATTGCAAAGGATGTTCGTATCATCCGCAAAGAGAACCGCTCTTCCATTTCGAATCGTCGAGGGCATATCGTTTACGTAAAGTAGGAACAGAGTAGGGCCTAAAATCGATCCTTGAGGAACTCCACATGCAACGGGCAAAGAGTCGGAAAGGTGCGTACGTAATGTCCCATCATTCCAGTAAGGTACTTCAACTCTCTGAGATCGTTGTTTAAGTTTGTTAAGATTGTTGTTTAAGTTGTATATTTCGAAATAAAATGAACCAACCAATTCAATGTAAAAATTGTCAGTTATTTAATCCTACACAAGCAAACTGTAAACTGGAACCAAGATGTGTTAAATGTGAAGAAAAACATCAATACACTAAATGTAAAAAACCTAAAAATTCTCTACCTCAATGAGTGAATTGTCTTGAAATTCACACAGCTAATTATAGAGGATGTAGATTCTTCAAAAATAGTAATTTAAAATATAGTTCAAATCCAATAGGAAACACAGTCCAAAATCCTTTAATTCTCAACCCTCTTCAAAACTAACATCAATACTACCACAGACTAACTAGAAATTCCGAAACTCTTCCTTCCCCTTCTCCTCTTCTGATTAATAATTTACAGAATATTCCCCGTCTACCTTGAAAATAATTTTGTTCTATCCCCCCTACAATATATTTCAATAAATATATTCCAAGTATAAAAAATAGATTACCATAAAAAAAAATTTCGTCAACTAAATGAATTCAAACCTTTTCTAAATGACCATAAAATTGATATAGCGCGTATTACTGAAACACACCTAAACAATGCTTAAAAAGATAATATTCCACATTATATCATATACAGAGAAGATAGAGCCTCTTTACATGGTGGTGGTGGTGGGGTAGCAATACTAATCAAAAGGAAAATCATTCACAAATATTTGTACCTACCTCCAAGGAATTAGAAATAACAGCAATAACGATAAATTTATCAGTCGGAAAATTAACAATAATAGTAACGTACAAACCCCCAAATAAAGAAATACCTAAAAACACCCTGAAACTACTCTTCAATAATAATGATAAATTATTACTAATTGGAGATCTCAACGCAAAACACCAAGCTGGGGATGTAAAACGTCTACCCCTCAAGGTATATCATTATTTAATCTAGCAACTACGAATAACTGAACAACACATGCCCCTTCTTAACCTATGCATTATCCATATAATAATGCCATTTCTCCATATATTCTTTACATTGCAGTCTCACAAACTTTTAACTTCCCACACACACAATACTACATACCAGCATTAAACTCAGATCACAATCCTGAAATAATTAACTTTAATAATGTTATTCCACATCTGTAACATTATAATTGCCTAATAAAAAAAAAAAAAAATTTTGTATGCTTCACACAAATAATTATCCTACTTCTTTCCCTAATCCATCTGATATCGCTGTTGAAATTTTAAAAATACAAAATAATATATTACAAGCAATTAAATTATCAACCAAGACACGTAATAATCCTAATAAGTCAGTCACACTTGTCGTATCAAAAAATATTAAAAATAATTGCACTCAAGTACGTAACTCGTAGAAAGTGGCAAATCACTCGAGATCCCGGCATTAAAACTACCTTAAATCGCCTCACTCACGAAGTTAAAAATAAACTAGACCAATACATGTTTTCTAAATTTAGAAACTATGTATCTCAACTTCACCTTAACTCTGCTTCCCTCTGGTCTGCAATTCAATATATAATAATATCAACAATAACAACACATTAGCAACTACTGATTCTGGAAAAGCAGAACTACTGCCAAATCATTGTGAACTTTCCTTTACTAATAATCTCCCTTATATTTCCTTTGGGCGAAACATAATTCAATCATTAGCCAACCCACTTCATACAGTTCCTGAAAGAATTAAATTTATTTACCCATCTGAAATCAAGTACATAATTTAGAAACTTAAAAACAAGTAATCACCAGGCTTAGGTATAATTTCTCATTTTGTAATTAAACATTTACCATATCCCATTCTCAGTTCACTAACAGCTATATATAATGCTTGTTTCAGACTCAACTACTTTCCAAACTGCTAGAAAACTGCACTTATACTGCCAAATCCTAAACCCAACACAGATCAAACTAAACCTGAAAATTTCAGGCCAATAAGTTTACTGTCAAATTTTTCAAAAATCTTTGAAAGACCAATTTTAACCAGATTAATAAATTTTTGTATCAAAATAATATTCTTCCTAGTGGTCAATTTGGTTTTAGACATAACCATTCTATTACTCATCAATTGTTACGTTTAACAGACTATATTGTCACCAATTTCCAAAAATTATAACATACTCTTGCAATGTTTCTAGATGTAAAAAAAAAGTATTTGATAAAATCTGGCATGATGAATTACATTTTTAAATTGAGAAATATTGGTTTCCCAAATTATTTACAAAATATAATAAAATCCTTTTTATTTAATCAAAGATTCAAAGTACAAATAAATAACAGCCTCTCAACTGAACATACAAGCTGGACATCCCCAAGGATCTCCTTTATCATTTATGATTTTTAAAGTTTTGATTTCTGATATGCCTTATCTCTTACATTGCCTTATTTGCGGACGGCCCTGCAATATTTACCACTCTTAGTGATTTTTAGGTAGAGACAATCTCCAATATGACCTAAATCTCCTCGTCTTGCTTCAATGATTGACAAATAGAATAAAAATCATCAAAAATCTCAAGCTAAAATTTTCTCTTTAAAACGAATTCTTCTTACTTATCCCTTAATAACCATGCAGTTATATGGCTTCCAAATGACACTCATGGTAAATATCTTGGACTTCAAATAGATACTAAATTACCCTGTAAAAACCACATAACAGTAATAGCTAATAACACAAGCATGTTTTCAAACATTGTAGTACATGTATGATGAAATGTAGTTAAAAATAATTGTGTATATTATATAACATAAAAACCCTTGAAAGACATAATATTGTGGAACAAGGATAATAAAAACTATTTAAAAAATAATTAATAATGTTGCCCGAGTGTTGCGTGATGCATTTGACATGAATATTTAGATTCACATTTTCAACAAATCCTTCGTATTTTCAAAGTCAAAATGCAAATTGTCACGTCTCCGTGAAGTTCTCTTTCTTTAAAGAACTCATTTATGAACATGAATGCACAAAATCCATCAATACTACTTACTGAAATAATATTGGAGGGGATTTGATATAATATAAACAATAAAGCATGAGATGAAGTTGCAGCATCTGGACTATTGTACTCTGTCTCAACTATATTTCCACCCATTTGCAATGATTAATAAATCGATCTGTTTAATATTAAATTTAACTTGCTTGCATGTAACATCTAAATCTTTAACTAACCTGCTCAAAAGAGCATTTACAGTACTAAATGTACTACGAGAATGGCCTCCAATTTTCTTGCAAATGCTTCAACTTATCCAAGAAATAAATTAGCTCGTTGAAAATACTAATAACTCTGAAGAAAGTATGCTTTCCCAGCATTTTCAATGCAATATCATGACTGAACACGCTGACTTGAAAATTTCGCTTAGGCACTGCTGATAAAGAAAATACTGGCACGGGTAAAGCAGAATCCAATCCTAACAAGACATAGTCATTACCCTTCACTGTACATAATCGTGCATTCTTTGCCAATATCGTTTCTTTCTTTTTTTTGGCGAAGGACATTACAATATGTAAGAGCTCTCTTTCCATCATAGTTTGTTTAGTTTCTAAGTTCTCTGATAATACCCTTGTCAAATGTTCTTGAACCTTCTGCCTTATCTTTTGGAGTCACATGCAGAACACCCTGGCATTTTCGTGGAGATGGTTCCTTCCTTGAATCTCATTCGTCCCATACACTAGTTCCTTCGGTGACTTTTCATCATAGCATAAGGACTTGACGTCAATTTCCCTTCACCTTATGAAGAAAAAAGTGGGCACTGAACACGTACAGATCTAAAAAATATATTGTAAGTATGCGGGCGCGCACTTCTTGCCCCTGCACTAACGAATTTTGGTTCATGAGACTTTGATACAAGTGCCGAAAGAATGACCTCTGCTAGATTTGGATTTCAAGAAATATTAGTAACTCACATGTTCACTCTGTCCCCAGAAGGGATAGGTGACAGCGAAACGAATTCTACTACTGCTTTTCGTCGTGTCAGCGAAACGAATTTTAGTGCTGAGTGCCTTTGCGTCCTAGGGATGGGGTGTCCACCTGACCTTGCTCGTAAAATACAACAGACCACTTGTCAAGGGACTTGAGTAAAATTTTCTGAGCATCAGTCGCAATACGCATCTTATAAGGAGAAGAGTGCTGGAGTTTGTTCTGTGAATTGTGCGTACACTGTGCAACACGATTGGCGATCACCGTGTGAGATACGACAGATTTATCAATCAATTTAATCTTTCTGATCACGATTTTAAGAAAAGAAAATCTCGAAGTCGCGTAAACCACGATTTACTAGTGAAACTTCATTTAGAGGAGTCATTAGATTGGCGAATTTGTTATTCATATCGGAAAAAAGGAGTCTGCTTCCAAAAATACTTTGTGTTGGTGAAGAGAGCGTCGAGATCAGCGGATCCCGTGGAATTAACAAAATTAGCGGAAAGTGCAGTGAATATAGTGAAAACAGTGGGAATCAGGGAAATGAAAATTTAAGATATTCAGATAGTTCCGTTAAGTGTCTGCGAAATGAATGTAGAGAAGATAAACAAGAGTTTGGTTGCAATAGGAAATACCCTCGAGAAGACAAGAAAATTGCAACAAAAACGGTACTCCCATGAGAAATTTCAGACAGTAGAAAATGTTACTATAGATAATTTGTTTCACACTAAAGATCCTTCGGGATCGCTAATCGATTCCTTTCACTCAACAGATCACAACTCTTTAAAATTCAAATTTTGACAATTTTTGAAAATTGGAGAAACAATAAAATTAAACGACACTTCGCAGCAACCAAACACGTGATAAAAGTGACTAAAAAGTTGGATGAAGAAAATGGAATTTTGTCCAGACCTGAAAGTAAATTCGGTAAAGCATTAGAACTGTGTATTGTGTCGAAAGTTTGGAAATTCTAAAGTAAGCGAGTACAAATATTTGAAGTGCGTAATGAGGGACAAGAAAATTTCAAAATATCAGTCATAACGTGAGTCAAAAATCCATTATTTAACAACCAAACACAATCGTGAAGTTGCATCACCTCAAGAGGTACTTAAATCACTGCTTCATCCAAAGAAACCCATCGCCAGTAACGCAAGAAACGCGTCTGCTGCTGCAATTACTGCACACTGGTTCGTAAAAATTAATATTTCTTAAAGTTACTGAGATCCCATTTTGATTTTTCTGGAGTTGTCAACAATATCTAGTGCGTTTATTAATATTTTTTAAAAAATTAGCTCATCGAGTTTACAAAAATATTCAATTTTCAATTTTTTTATTTGAAAATTTGGAAAATTAAATATTTTGCAAAATCTCAAAAATTAATAAAGTCAGGAGAAAAAATAAAAATACACGTCTTAACTTATTTGATCCATATAATAAATAGAAAAATTAGAAAATAATAAAAAATATTAAGGTCAAATTGTGGTATTTTTGGGCGATTTGACGTGGAATGACTCATATTCTACTTAAACAATATAGGAAACGATTAATGGTTTGATTTAGGTTTTTATTTGTCTAAAATGTTTTCAAAAAATTTCATTTGTGTTCTTCTTGAGGAAAAAGGGTTACATCGGAATGGCCTTTACATCATAGCTTTTGGCTCTCTGAACAGATAGAGCTTTTGTCTCTCTCTCCGTTCAAAAATTTAAACATACTTTCTAGCATTACTTCCATATTGTTGATTTTTCCAAAATTCAGGGATTTCGACAAAAATAAGACCTGGGCAAGTCTTTAAAGCGTTCCTTGTGTTATCCGCGGAAAAAAATTGAAGAAAAAGTTTGGAGAGGTTTCTGAGAAAACGTTTTTGTTATAAATTGAATTTCAATTTATAACAAATTCATTGATTTTGATTCATTGATTAACAAATAAATTGAATTTCAATTTATAACACGAAAACCACTTTTTTGAAATGTTTCAAAAATTGACCTTTTTTAAAGTTACTTTCTTGGAACAAATTTTATTTAAGGCAAGAATCTTTATCTTCAATATTGTAGTTGTGAAATTTTAAAATTTTGCAATTTTCAAAATTTTGGAAATCGTGGAGTTTAAAAAATGTCATTTGCATGGAAGCCTTGTACATGCGCAATTACACAAATTGAGTAACTCTAAATCTAGCGTGCTCAATTTTAAAATAATTGGTGGTGTCCTTTGCGGTCGTCGCAAGTAGTGGTTTCATTTTGGTGTGGACATCTCGGAGTCTGAACACTGTGCAGACATATTCGCGAGGGTTTTTACGCTTTGAAGAATGCATGTCACCGCTGTCCGAGGTCAAATTAGCCTACTGAGTTCGAGCGTGGTAGACCCATTACCTTCTGGTAAGGCACTAGCGGCATTAATATTAATAATAATAATAGTAATAATAGTAATAAAAGTAATAATAGTAATAACAATAATAATAATAATAATAATAATAATAATTTTGCAGGGAGAGCGAATACCTCTCAACTCCACAAGGCAGATGACAACTATACGCCTCTAAATCTAAAACAACAAAATATATCAATCCAACAGTCATCTTTTCAAAGGGAAATGGACTTCTGGAAACAGAATGCCCTTCACAGAGCATATCCTGCTTCAATTGCCAATGCAAATGTCGACGGGAAATGTACAAATGGCTCAGCATAGGATATTTGTACCCTGCGACTGAAGGCTTTATGGTGGCAATACAAGATCAGGTTGTCCCAGCGAAATACGTTAAATACATAATTATGTACGACCCAGAAATGCATAGTGATGAGTTCCGAATGTGTGGGGGAGATCATGAAACCATCCAGCATATCATCTCGGGTTGCAATGCACTAGCCCTAACACTCTATAAAAGAGACACGATCTAGCGAGCCGGATCATCCATGCGAAACTCGCTAAGAAATACTGACTCCTGTAGGATACTAATACATCGTACTACCAATATCATCCAGAAACGATGCATGCAAGCGAGTCCCATAAGTTGCACTGGGACACAGTATTCTGAGAGACAGAACAATAGACCCGGTGTTACGCTCTGGGATAAATCTGCCAGTAAAGTTTGGTTTATCGATTTTGCAGTTGTCAATACCAGCAACATGATGACAACATATCAGGCAAAAATCGATAAATACCGAGAGCTAGCATATGCAGTGAGAGAACAGTGGCATGTTGCAGACGTCAAAACTGTTCCAATTGTCCTATCAGCAACTGGAGTCGTACCAAAACTTCTTAGCAGATCGTTAGACGACCTAGGTATGCACAAGAGTATTATCATCGCTCTTCAAAAATTAGTCATCAGTACGTGCTCATTGGTCAACAGGTTCATGGGAGAACATATGGTATTCTGAAGCTTTTAAATTAAGCTGTTATTTTGTAATTTTAAGTTTCATATTTTATATTGCATCATATTAAATATAGAATATAGTAATAGTTAAAAAAATCAGTTACCATGCTTTGATGTATCTGTGTGGTGGCTGTGTAAGACCAATAATTTGTGTGAAAATGGAAGAAGATGAAGAACAACAACAACAACAATAATAATAATAATAATAATAATAATAATAATAATAATAATAATAATAATAATAATAATAATAATAATCACTGCTCCTCCCTTCAACCCCAACGTCGTGTGTTGCAGGTGGTGGTAGCCCTCTCCGGATTTGTGTTCTTGCTGCTGGTGGAAGGCCACGTATGGGCACCTCCCGGCACTATGCGCTATATGCTGGCCACCTATTGTTGCACCAACACGGCCATGGAAATACTGGACGCGGTGAGCTATTGTTGGCTGTTGATTGCGATTGTGAATACAATAACTTAAAATTCTTAAAATGCTAAATTTCATTTATTAAATTCAATACCTAATTTCTTAAGTCACTCTTTTGTGGCAAAGTGAAGTAAATTCATAGAAAGTAAAATTTAAGAACTGAAAAGTATTATATTATGTGGAACTATAACCCTAAGGTTTTTAGAAAAGCCATTTTAGATAAATATTGAAGTTGGATTAAATATTTTTATCTATTTTAGATCTAATCTTTTTTACCTTGTTTCAGGCATCTCTCATCAATTTTGTCCAAACGTACTCCAATTCACCTCTCTTGGGCGAGGTTGCAGAAGATTTGAAAATTCCCATCGAATACCTGTGCGCGATAACGTTCTTCCTGCCGACAATAATGATGTACCAGATGACGATTAGTGACTTCCAGGTGGAGATCATGGAGGGTCCCCTGGGCACTTTGACTGATTTCCTGCACATCATCCTTCTCGATTTACCTATCATTGTTGTTCGCGTCTATCTTTGGATTCATGATGACCACTACAGCTCTGTATATCTCATGCGGAATGTTTTCTCCGTTGTGGTGATTAGTCGTAGACTAGTATCGGAATTCTCTGATTTGTTATACATGTGTCAGTACGTCAGTAAACACCCAGTCTATTCTTCTCCCTCTGTGTACGTTCAAACCTATCGTCATGATACACACCCCGACGATGACAATGGACCAACATCGTCGAAACCTGCCCCCATTTAGCCAAAACTAGGATCAGCTTCGTTTAATCCTGCATCAACTTCGTCGAAACCTGCGTCCTTTTCTAGAGAGTTACTGCAGCCCCAATCTTCACAACGCCACATCTTGAAGAATGCACTTACGTCGATTCCCCACCTTGAAGAAAGCATTGGCGATTCGTTGATTCCGTAGACGTCCAATCTGTCCGTCCAAAAACCTACTGTTTGGAATGTTTCATTTCAAAATAGATCAAATACAATCCGTTCAATCCCGAACACATCGCAGCCAAGCCGAAAGCAACAAAACGGTGCAACTTACTAGTGTACGTCAAAAAATATTCAAGGACAGCTCAACTCACTGCGATATAGAACTTTCAACGTTAGCGTGACTTTGAGTCAGTCGTTTAGATCTAAGAACACGTCTTTCGGCATGTTTGTAATTAAAGAATCTGTATATTTCAAAAATTAAAATTATATTTTGTAAAATAAAAGTTAATAAACCAAATAAGTGATTTTTTATTCAATGCCTCATTGCAAACAAGAATACGCCATATTTTTTACACCTTTCCTTTTCTTTACCAACGTTCGTGAAGTAATGAACTTAAACCTAGCGCCCACTGCGTCGGTACGGCACGGACGCCACTATAGACGAGATTTTTTTGAAAATTGACTACTTTGCTTCCCGCAAGGATGCAGGTACCCACACACGGGACTGGTCAATGCCCTCCTTCCGCCGATTACAAACTGTGCCAAGGAAAGATTTTTGGAGTTTCCGAAGTGCTGTCACGATGATGACGTCAACGGGTAGTCCAAGCACGTACATCATATGGGGCGGCTTTTCAGCTATGTGGTAATGTGAACCGAACATGGATGTGTCTAGTTTAATTCTGTCGATCCAGAACTATCCCCAGTTATACAACAAGATAGTTTTTATTAAATGTATTACCCATCACTCGGAAGTATTATTTAGATAGTTAGAAGCACATTTGTCCACTGTGAATAAATTCGATCACGTTTTTGGAATAACATATTGCTTTATTAATCAATGTAAATTATTATGGATATGAGGATAATCAAACCACAATAGTAAAAATAAATAACATATATTTATTTTTATTATTGTGGTTTGATTATCCCCATCTATAATAATTATCTAATATAATATCTATAATGGATTACCACAATATATCGGCTACCACCAGGAAATTTAATGTAAATTATTTTTGTGTGTCTTATTTATAAAAGATAGTCTGTCTTGTTTGTGTAAATTATTTTATTGCGATTACAAATTAATAAAATTATGATTCTGTCCTTTGCTTCAATATCATTTTATACACTCACAATATTTAACAATTGCTTCTTTCTTATTGAATGTAATTTTCCACATTTTTATATGATGGATTTATTGACGTCCCAATCCGTCCCGACCAGTCCCGTCCCATCCCGTCTGTCCGCGCCGTTCTGACTCAGTGCGCGCTGAGCTTTGCATTGATTGATTCATTGATTACTAGAGATTCCGGGCGTGTCTACTGCTAAGGCCATTATTTCTGTAAGTGTAATGCAGGTATCTGCTCCGGAGATGGCGGGTGATCTTGTCCCACTGTGTGGCGAGATCCGGTGCCGACCTACCGTCCAGCTAGCGGGGTTTTCCTCAACCACATATCTCCCACCAGCGGGGCACCGCCCCAGCCCGGATAAGCTGTAAGCTCCCGACCGATCTCCCGACATGTGTGTAGAGTAGGGAATGTTAGTATAAGTGTGTGTGTAAGGGGTGAGAATAGCACAAAATCAGTCGCGCGCGCTCCGTGGCCCGTTTGTTAGGGTACTGATCTGGCATTCGCCTGGTGCTGATCGGAGAAACCACGGAAAACTACCGATGAAAGTATCCGGCCGCTAGACCTCCTCCAGACAGCGACAGAACTTGACCTGGCTATCTAACAAGTGTCGAAAATCTCGCTACCTTCGGGACTCGAATCTAGGACCTTCCGGACAGAGGCACTGCAGTGACATCAGTTGCTTCCCCGAGCCACCTCTCTAGATCTGCACTTGTATCGCTGTGTATCGCTGTCCTGGCTAGAGACTAGCTTTCTCGGGTGCGAGTGCTCACTGGCCGCCCACGAAAGACTCTGAAGTTTCATTCTGCAAACAGTGATAAAATTTTGTTTTCCGTAAAGAACCAAAAAACAGCCTCAGAATATCTACCTAAAGATTCATTAAAATTATTAATTTTAATTTCTGGAATCTACTTCGTAAGAAGAAAAAGATAAAGTGTCTCAGAAGAACTGTTACTAACTTTTTGGTCATGTAGAAGGGTCGAAAATCATCTCTTTTGGCAAACGAACATGTAGAGGGTAATTGCATACTATGGCCAAATGTATGCAATTACCCCGACTAAAATAAATGTGTTATGAGGCAAGGCATCCCCAAAGCACATAACTCTATACAACTTATATTACTCCCTATAATGGGGAAGTGTTGGTAAATACGATGTCAATTGGCACTATAATTTCAATGCTACCAAAATCTCACCCGCAGATGAAAATAAAAATAATTTCGTTATATATTATTATATTATTTACAATATATACACAACATATGTTCGTTATTGCAATGTACATATACTTTATATAATACTTTTTCCATTACTTCGTGTCCCGTTATTAACACTGACTTTACAAATTTATACATCATGATAATCACAGATGAATTTTACATAAATCTAGACAATAATACATTGGCCTTCTTCCTTGGCAAGGTTTATAATAAATACAAATATGTTAAAAACTAAATATAATTTGGATTAATTTCCATTGTAGGGGGAGAGAAAGAAAGAAGGCTGTACCTTGTTGACAGTTTTAAACAAGATCTTCAATCCGGAAGCAAAGTTAAGTGTGCCAGTTTGCATCTGCAAACTGAGAAGATAAAGACTTCGTTGAGACGTTTCATGAGAACTCATGGAATCAGTTGAATCACCATCATCATCACCAACAACGTCAGAATATTTTCGTTTAAAATACACAAATCAAATGTATATTTTAATTGTATAGTGCATTACACATAAAAATACGAAACTGAGTTTGAAAACAATTCGAGCATACTGATAAGTAAATAAAATTCTAACAAACATTTAATAAAATACTAGTAAATAGCATTTTTGCTTGACCATGCTTTTACTTCATACTTGTATCAGTGTAATGTTTAACACTCAACGATTAGGCACTGCTATTACTGATAAGTATACTGGAGACTCGGCTTCTGCTGAATCAATACCAGGAATTTCTTCATGCTATATAATCTTGTCTTCCCAATCTCTTTCATTTATGCGATGGTTTGAGGGAACACATGTAGCTTCTGGAAGCACTGCTTAAAACGTTACACAAAGAAGTGGAAGATGTCCTTAAGTTTCACCCAACAGAAATTTTACAATGTTCATGTATTCTTCGAGTCGCCAATTTTCGAATATCCGTTATAATGATATTCAATACAATTATAAAATTTATATGTATATTGTATATATGTATATTTGTATATTATACAATAATATACAATTATAAAATTTATCAGATCAATTAGAAGGCTGCGAATGTGGAACACTTTCGAACTGTATTGATTTTACAGAAGTAATTAAATAAGTAAATGTATTCTATATTCTAAAACGTTTAAATGAGAAGAGGGGACATTTTTTGCATTAACTTAATGAATATTACAGGAAAAGAAATTTGAATTTGTGTAAACAGCCGAACAGATAAAATGCAGCGAATTCAAATTATGTTCAGGTATTTGCCATACAAATCTAGAAATAAAATGCATGCAAGGACGCTATCGAGTTATAGCCCATTGCAGAGAGGACTTGGCTTCCTTGGCTGATGGAGTAGGGCAAAATCTACTACCCAGAAGCCCTTTCAAAAATAAGGTTGTTTCTTAATATGAATGTTGTCAGTGTATTTGGAGAAAAAGCTATTTAATGAAATACAGGTGAATCATTTGAAGCCACTGTTCAGGAAAAACGATGAAGAAACAGCCCAAAACTGTGCCAAAACACTCATCAGGACGATAACTAAAAATGAACGGAATCTGAATTAATTTAAATACAAATTATTGTTGAGACAATCATGATTTTCGACTCAGGGTCATTGTACATAAGATATTTTCACTTGTGTACTTCGCGTCGGTCTTTCTCTCTCATTTTGTTTGCGCCGGAAGCAATCGTCCATTCGCATTCGCCAGCCTTTGTTAAGGAAGGGCACATGGGTGGAAGATGGTGGCCGCAGATGGGCGAAGAGAGCAGAATATGCACAAATTGCTCACTGTAAGAGGTCATTTGGATTCCGCAATAGGCGACCCCCTTCTTAGCGTTCGATGCAACGTCGGTCAGAAGAATATGATATGTTCGTACAACAGGTGTGTCTAGTGCTGGACAAGAAATCGAATCATAAAATGCATCCCACTAAATAAATTACCGAAACACTTGTAGTCCATTGATGACGACACTTTCTGGTTCTCAGTGTCATAACACAAAGGGAAGATGAGAATATTTTGACGTGTCTAGGAATGAAAATGAGATTGAATCTTCAATTGGAGATTCGTAAATGATTCGTGTGACCACTTGGAGCCGCATATGGTAACAGAATTGTGGACGTTGAAGGACGGTGCGTGCCGAGCCGAACGGCAAGTGAGCACAAGTCTTTTGAGCTTGGGTGCAAGTCCTGGGACACACCAGTGGCACGCGGGCGCAGTTGTCGATTATCTTCTCGGTCTTGGAAGCGCGTCGGAGGCCCACGGCAGGGTGCGGGCCTACCTAGCGGCATGCGAGCGTACATGACAGCAATCTTCTGTTACCGCATGCATTCAGGACACGCATTCCGTCGGCCCTAGTGGGAGAGGAGCGCAGTAAACAACAGCCTTCTAGACTCGGCTGCGCCCAGGGCACGGCGTTTGCCGGGCACGTGATCGAAGACTCTGGCCTGGGAAAGGCGTTGGGAGAATCGGCTGCGTGCGGACCAAGATGACAACAGCCATCTCTCCTTGAATGCGCCCAAGGCACGACGTGTGCCGAGCCCAGGGGCTGGGAAAGCCGGCGCCGCGGGATGCGTGAAGCGCAAGGCTTGGGCAGGGCCTAGCGGCGCGCAGGCGCAGACGCCAGCCGTCTTGCCGTCCTGGGTGCGCGCCGGGGGGCAGGGCAGGGCAGGGTCTAGCGGCGAGCAGGCACAGACGCCAACCACCTTGCCGTCCTGGGTGCGCGCCGGAGGGCAGGGCAGGGCAGGGCAGGGTCTAGCGGCGAGCAGGCACAGACGCCAACCACCTTGCCGTCCTGGGTGCGCGCCGGAGGGCAGGGCAGGGGCAGGGCAGGGCCTAGCGGCGCGCAGGCGCAGAAGCAAACCACCTTGCCGTCCTGGGTGCGCGCCGGAGGGCAGGGCAGGGCAGGGCCGCGGGGGCAGAGCAGGCACAGACGCCAACCACCTTGCCGTCCTGGGGCGCGCCGGAGGGCAGGGCGGGCGGGGCGGCGAGGCACAGACGCCAACCACCTTGCCGTCCTGGGTGCGCGCCGGAGGGCAGGGCAGGGCAGGGCAGGGCAGGGTCTAGCGCGAGCAGGCACAGACGCCAACCACCTTGCCGTCCTGGGTGCGCGCCGGAGGGCAGGGCAGGGCAGGGTCTAGCGGCGAGCAGGCACAGACGCCAACCACCTTGCCGTCCTGGGTGCGCGCCGGAGGGCAGGGCAGGGCAGGGCCTAGCGGCGAGCAGGCACAGACGCCAACCACCTTGCCGTCCTGGGTGCGCGCCGGAGGGCAGGGCAGGGCAGGGCAGGGCCTAGCGGCGCGCAGGCGGGCGCTCGCCGTCCTCGAAGGCCGCGTTGTGGTAGTCGGCCAGCGCGCGGAAGGTGCGAGACGCGGCGCGCGGCCGCCGCCGGCGCCGTGGGCGTGGTTGTGGTTGTGGTTGTGGGCGCCTCCCGACGCCCCGAAAGGCGGCATCGCGCCGCCCGCCCACCCCTCTGCCGGGTAGCCCGCCTCCCCGTGCAGCGCCTCGTCCAGCCCTGCCGACACACAGACGAAGCCTTACTACTATTATTCTTTGCACTATACTATTACACTACCTATAAAACATTCTGAAAGAAATTAAAAGGAAAGGATATTAAGTGAGTAGCAGAGAGGATAGAAAAGAAAAAGCAACATATTTGAAAAGGAAATATGCTCGGTTCAGGTCAAAGAATGAAAGACAGCATCTCTCTGCGAATCGCTGTAAATGCTTAGAAGTGTCTGTTCAACGAGTTCGTTGGAGGTTAGATAAAGTATTCTCAAGTGATTCCGATATCGTCATTAAATATAATATTCTAGAACTGCTGCAAATCTCGTTGCTTTTTCTTCTTTGGTCCTGTTCTTCCATAGACGGAAGTTAGGTAACCCCATTAGGTTTTCTTGGGAAGCCTTTTTAATAAGGGTAGTTTCCCGTTGCTTTCCCTGAAGGTGGCGTATTATTATTATTATTATTATTATTATTATTATTATTATTATTATTATTATTATTATTAGTATTAGTATTATTAATAATAATAATAATAATAATAATAATGATGATGATGATGATGATGAATTATGTCATGATAGGATGATGATGAGAGGTGAGGTGAGGAGAGGTGTAGGTGGGAGGTGATCGTGGCCTTTTAAAATAATCCCAGCATTCGCCTTATGACCGAGGGAAACCACGAAAAAAAACAGAATGGCTGGCCCGGGAATCGAACCCTGACGTTCTCACTGTGGCGTCAGCGCGCTACGCACAGAGGCACTTCGCTCGGTAAATCTTGTTGCAAAGCATGTGAAAATATTAATATAAATACTACGATTGAAAAATTACAGTTATGCCATCATAAGTAAAAGGACAGCATACTATAGTACCATCACATACGATTTTTTAATATATTATGTTCCAAGAAGATAGTATGGTTCAGATTAATGTACTTTATACAGGTATTAGAGACAAGGCTAGGAACTATAATAAACAACTTATAACCTGCATAAAAGGAAAAAAGAAAATGATGAAACATTTTTGTGTACCAGCATTATAAAAGATATTTTTTGTTGCAATAAATAATTCATAAAAAGGTATTTTACGGCATAAAGGATTACGTATTAGCATTTTACGGCATGAGTGATTGCGCCATCACACATTCAGCCATTCACAGCGAGAGAATCGCAGGGTGATAGAGATAAACGTAAAAGCCGATCACAGTTTTCTCACACAGACGTCAAATACCTGAGACGTCAGAAGAAAGTTGTTTCGCAAAATTAAGTTTGATACTCTCATAAATTTACAATGCTGTTGTAGAAAAAAAGGAAGACGTTTATAATATTGCTTTATAGCATTCGTACATATTTGAAAACTCGCTCCTAATGTCGCTCGTTTTCAAAACATGTACTCGTGCAATAAAGCTTAACATTATAAACTAATTGCATAAACTACTATTATTCTTTTATTGTGGATTGAGTTTCTGCATATCGTGAATTCGGAAACAGACAATATGGAATCAGATAAGGTAAGATTAGTCCACCTTTCAGCCGAATAGCTGATTGGAGAGCTGGGGAAACCTAAGAGCTGATCAAGTCCTCACTGTATGCCTCACGCAACATTATCCCCGTGTTGGTGATTTTTAATTATTTTAGTGTCCCTCGCTAAAACGTTGCACGTGAATCACATAATAATAATAATAATAATAATAATAATAATAATAATAATAATAATATAATAATATAAAATAATAATAATAATAATAATAATAATAATAATAATGACTTTATTTATGTGGTCTTAACTCCCACTAGAAGAAATCAGGCGGTTGTCAGCATGGCATAACAGAGCATTCCGTGGTACGTTTGCAGTCCACTCACCGCGCAATTCCGCGTCGGCCGACACGCGCAGCAGGCCCAGCAGGCGCAGCGCGCCGAACAGCACCAGCGCGCAGCCGAGCGCCCACGCGCAGATGGCCGCGCCGCCGGCCACGCGCCACAGCAGCGCCTGCGCACGCGCACACGCTCAGTCGCAGCCCACGGGCGGACAAGAGCTTTGGCCAAATAACAATGAAGGACAAAATAGCCGTTTCAACTTGCTTTTTAAAGCAAAACTTCCTTCCTTCCTTCTCGGAGTAGAGTAAGTCGACATACGCGTAACCAAAAGTGCAAAGTTTATTTTCTAACTACACAAACGCATGGGAGACGACAAATGATCATGGGAATTTTAATTTCTCTTGCCGAGGCCTAAACAAAGAGGGGAAACCCAATTTGATCCCCTGTAGAAATCAAAAGTTAACTCTCACTAGCTAGTTCCCGTGTGTACCACCGTGGAGCTTCAGCGTTGAGGGATTTCAGACCTCAAATACTCCGTCAAGATAAGGTTATGCGATTCTGCGAGAGAGAAATGACTATATTTTGATTTGTAGATTAAAACAACTTTTTGAGAGGGGGTTCTGAAACCGTAAAATGCATACATGCATAATGTAATGTAATGTTCTATGCATAATATATAATTTTTCTATTCTATATTCTATAATTTTTCTATTCTTCTTTTTCTATTCATAATGTATAATTTACGTAGTAGAATCATAACAGAAGTTTTGGGGACCCTTCATCAAGTTGCTTTTCTTTAAAATGTGCGAGAGTGATACCAAAACTAGTACCTAATAGTTATTTATGGACCATGGGTTTATAAAAGTTCTAATGATCGAGCGGCGATAAAACGGCCGAGGGCCATTGGTCCCTGGGCTCAATCATGTTTCCCTATTCTCGATCCAGGTAAGTTATGCACTGAATATCGAGATTCATATCGAAGGTAATAACAAGTAATAACGCAACAGCAAAAAATAAACGATATTTTCCGATCAATCTGACTGATGTTGCAGTTCCTGAAATTTGATATGAATATTTTAATTTTGAGACACACTCTACACAAGGTACTTCGACATTTTCTAAATATTATCAAATACATTCCAAGTTTTTTGCTAGAACACGCAATGTTCGCTGATAAAAAGTCGTGGATTTATATTTCAGAACAAACTTATTTTTTTAAACATTACTTCACCGTTCTGCTACATTATTGAAGATACATATTCTTACTTTCTTGTTACCGATGCCGCGATAGAGGAGAAAAATTGTGGTATAAATAGTACTACATATCCTTAGCTAAAGGCGAGGAAGTACGTGCTGTTTTAGCTCCACTAGTTCATTAATGGAATCTTTCCGTCGAACTTACATCTTTAAATGGTTGTAATACAGTTTTATAAGTTTTCAGGTAATTTTGAGTGAAATCGAAGCAATACAAAATTCATAAAAGATATTTCCTCAAAAATGGCTATAATTTTCTCTAAATGTTTTGTCATGCCGCAGCCTTGTTGTGCTCATATACATACATGGTTTTGCATACATAATAAATGCATGTATTAATATTACAACGCCCACAAACCATGAATGTTTTTAAACACAGATATTTTAAAAATGTGATTTAGTAAGCTCTAACACTGCGTTTGCGTGGGGGATAATTTAAAATGCGAATGGTTATGTTTATTAATTCATAACTAAGGTTTAACGGACAAACGATAAAAATTAAGATCAATTAACAAAAATTAGCCTGAAAGTCTGAGCCGAAAGTAACTAAGGATCAGAGTTTTCTCAGTGCGCCGAAGAGCAATGTGGAAAGACAAGGAGGCTCTACGCCTACAGGGCTTGAGCTGTCCGCCTCACCACGTGCGAAAACCGACGAATGGCATAGAAGATACCAAGAGTTGTCTCTCGGGGGAGAACTCGGCTGCTCGATGAAGATACCATAAATAGCACACGCTTCATAGAAACATACTAACAGTGGTACCTTCAATTATTATTTCATATTTTCACTTAAACAATTTTATTTATAATTTTACTTTTTTATTCACATTTACAACATTGAAAACTAAAGACATCGAGCACAACATATTAGCGTTAAGCTACAACTTTTTTCTCAATCGCCGCTTAAAACTCCAATGCTTTTTAGACACATCGACATCGAAGTCGCATCGCTGGCTGTGAGATCACCTGCAAAGCCTCCGGCGACGGGTTGAGCGCGACACCGGAGCCATCCCCGGCGAAGAGAGAGGCCGCCAGCAGCCCCCAGGCGCCGCCCCCGCCGTGCACCGCCACCACGTCCAGCGGGTCGTCCACGCCGCACCGCCACACCACGCTGCGCAGCGCCGGCGCCCCCGGCCCGCCCACCGCGCCCCGCCACACGCCTTTGCTCAGAACGACCACGGCGAGAGGTCCGCCCGCCCACGCGCACACCGACACCTGCCACACGCCTTTGCTCAGAACGACCACGGCGAGAGTTCGCCCGCCGACGCGCACACCGACACCTGCCACACGCCTTTGCTCAGAACGACCACGGCGAGAGGTCGCCCGCCCACGCGCACACCGACACCTGCCACACGCCTATGCTCAGAACGTCCACGACGAGAGGTCGCTCGCCGCGCACACCGACACCTGCCACACGCCTATGCTCAGAACGACCACGGCGAGAGGTCGCCCGCCGGCGCGCACACCGACACCTGCCACACGCCTATGCTAGAACGCCACGGCGAGTGCCGCCGCGCGCACACCGACACCTGCCACACGCCTATGCTCAGAACGTCCACGGCGAGAGGTCGCCCGCCGGCGCGCACACCGACACCTGCCACACGCCTATGCTCAGAACGACCACGGCGAGAGGTCGCCCGCCGGCGCCACCGACACCTGCCACACGCCTATGCTCAGAACGTCCACGACGAGAGGTCGCTCGCCGACACGCACACCGACACCTGCCACACGCCTATGCTCAGAACGACCACGGCGAGTGTTCGCCCGCCGACGCGCACACCGACACCTGCCACGCCTATGCTCAGAACGACCACGGCGAGAGGTCGCCCGCCGGCGCGCACACCGACACCTGCACACGCCTATGCTCAGAACGACCACGGCGAGAGTGTCGCCCCCGCGCGCACACCGCACCTGCCCACGCTTTGCTCAGAACGACCACGGCGAGAGTTCGCCCGCCCACGCGCACACCGACACCTGCTGCGCCTATGCTCAGAACGTCCATGGCGAGAGTTCGCCCACCGACGCGCACACCGACACCTACCACACGCCTTTGCTCAGAACGACCACGGCGAGAGTTCGCCCGCCGACGCGCACACCGACACCTGCCACACGCCTTTGCTCAGAACGACCACGGCGAGAGGTCGCCCGCCGACGCGCACACCGACACCTGCCACACGCCTATGCTCAGAACGTCCACGACGAGAGGTCGCTCGCCGACACGCACACCGACACCTGCCACGCCTATGCTCAGAACGACCACGGCGAGGTCGCCCGCCGCGCACACCGACACCTGCCACGCCATGCTCAGAACGACCACGGCGAGTGTTCGCCCGCCGACGCGCACACCGACACCTGCACACGCCATGCTCAGAACGTCCACGGCGAGAGGTCGCCCGCCGGCGCCCACCGACACCTGCCCACGCCTATGCTCAGAACGTCCACGGCGAGAGGTCGCCCGACACCTGCCACACGCCTATGCTCAGAACGACCACGGCGAGAGGTCGCCCGCCGGCGCGCACACCGACACCTGCCACACGCCTATGCTCAGAACGACCACGGCGAGTGTTCGCCCGCCGACGCGCACACCGACACCTGCCACGCCTTTGCTCAGAACGTCCACGGAGGAGGGAGGTGGGGATGAGAGTGGACTCACCATGCCGGCGAAGGCCGCATTGAGCGTGTGGGCGAAGGGGTAGCGCGGGCCGTCGCCGGCCAACCCCACGCGGCCCAGCGCCAGCAATATGATGGCGCCGCCCGCGCCGCCCATCACCGTCACCGCCATCACGCGCGCCCCGTCTGGCCCGGCCCGGCGCCGCCCGCCGCCCACGGAGCCGTTGAACGCCAGGAAGCCCGCGATCAGCACCAGCCCGCCCAGCCCCACCAGCTGGAACGCGCAGCCAAGCTTCAGCAGGAGCGCACACACGCTCACGTATGCACATTCAAGCAGCCATACACACTCGCACTTCCACATACTTATAGTTTAACGCACACACTCACATACACACACGTTCCACTGATGTCCTAATTTTCCATTACACCCGGGTGTGATTAACCGGATACATAAACATAGCACGGGAGTAGAGTCCTTGATGGATTGTTTGTAAATTGGTTTCATGATTTATAAATTCGTAGAATAATTGCTTATAACTCCCCCACCTTGAAAAGGTTTAAAATGTCGCTTCTGGCCCGTGGTTCTCAGGCGGCGGTGAAGACCCTCTCCTTAATGGGCCTCTGGAGGCTGGTGCTGCTGCACCAGGGAGTGAAAGTGCGGTATTAAATTCTTATTCCAGTGAAATGATTAATTATTCGAAGCACGAGTTTTCAATAGTGATTTAAAGCTTTAATTTTATATAATGCAATAGTATTTGGAATAAAACTTCACCAACCTATAGCCAATTCGATTCCTTTAGTTTTAACGTAAAATGCCCAATTTCCGACTAATGTGGCACTTTGAATCAAATGTTTTATGATCAGGAAATTGTTGTTAAATGTAGTGGGTCCCACCTCAGCCACAAATCCGTTGAACAAAAAACCACTGAATAATATTTACTTATTATTTTCTAAAAGTAACCAAAACGCAAAAAAATGTGATTATGAGGTTTGTGGCAGCCGTGAACCTGTTTTAAATGCCGTTTCTTTAATGCCGTTGTTCTTATATTGAAAACTAACTTTTTTTTTTGCCAAGTCATTCAAATATATATTTTTTCGATTCAAATTCACTGGATAATATGCATTGTGTACGTTTTGTTCAGTCATGATCATAGCAAATGTACCCCGTTTGAAATGGCTTTGCTTTTGTGAGTAAATATATTTTCTTCCGGTGGTAATTTAATAATATCGTGATATTTGTATGTATCTAAATGTGTATCTAAAACTATTACAGCAAATAATCGTGCTTCACTCGTGCCTCGCAACAAACACTAACGCCTAAATCATGGATAAACTGTTTGTATTATATATATATATATATATATATATATATATATATATATATATATTAGCACTATTATTATATAATTTAATGATTATTCCCAAAGTACCAAGACACCGTTTCGTCGCGTTCCGCAAGAAATCATCCGGTGTATATGTATGTATGTACATGTATGTGTATATATAGGAATATATAGAGATGTATGTGCTAGAGATATCTATAACTAGAGATTTTTTCTTAACATAATATAATTCAAGTCGTCAATAAAATTATTTAGCAATAATTTTGACACGTAATTGCCTAGTCGAAATACTAAATGCGTAATCGAAATTATTTGTTCCACTTAAGTGCGTTTGTATATTTCGAAGATTGGTTTACATTTTTTAGTGGATATGTAATATTTTACTAAATACTTCCGGATCTTTCATATTCGCCTGCTTCCAGGAAGGAACGCACCATGCAACGCCCATGTGTCCGACGGGTAGCCTATTCAGGCGATCCACTGTTCAGACACACTTGTGATTATATTTTTTACAAAAACTGGTTCCCCCTTCCCCAATTTATTCCTGTTCATTTAGAAGAAATAAATTTTCATCGGTGGGATTAACAGTTTTATTTTTGAATAAATATAGCCTGTAATAAAAATTCTGTTTTAGAATAATTTCTGTTTTTACATTCTGGGCTTACTTCCTAAGAAGAGAAACCATTGTAATCGTGCTCCAGAAATAGTCGACTTTTCGACAGAAAAACCCTCTTTTTGCCGGTCTATGGTAATTGCCTAGTCGTACTATGGTAACTAAAAACTTTATTACTCTTGTTGCTACTAGTTCCTAGATTAGAAACAAACATGTAATTAGTTTATAAATAAATGTAAGGAATTTAGTACATCAAATTCTTAAAAAATAATCTCGGGTCGCATAAATTCATTACGCGAGATATAGAGAATGTGTTGTTCCATTGGAACATTATCAACATCTTCAGACATAGGATGCTGAAGACCAAATACATCGTGAGCAAAATAAGCTTAAAGGCAAGTTTAACTCGTAAATACTCATTAAAACTCGAAAAGTTAGATAACAACATAACATATGCCCTACGCATACACAGATTTAAATAAATAGTACATAATATGGACCTGATGAAAACTTGAAATATAAGGAGTCGCGAAATTACTTTTATAAAATGTTTTCTTAAAATAAGTTGATAATGGTCCAATGAAAAAATATTTTCTTTGCATATTTGCTTTTTTTAATATTCATTGATATGTTCTGATCATAACAAAATACTGTTATTATTTGGTAAATACTGTAGTGATTTGCTCAAACTAACAATAATTAGTGAATTACGTCTATGATATCCTGGCATCATTGACATGAATTATATTATCTACAGACATATAATTGATATCAAATTCGGTTGTTGTTTTTTGTTAAATTTTGATTGTATATTTTTGTAAGAAGAAGAAAAGAGAATGAGCAAAAGATAGGGAAGAAGAAATTGTAGAGGATAGCACGTTTTCTCTTTATTTTCTATACCGTGCTCAAACACATAATCACACGCATACACAAACACAACGCATACACACGCGTATACTCAAGCACAAATGCAAATGCAAAAACACCAAACAATCGGTTCGCTTTTAGTGCACACACATCACGCACCCGCTTGCCCTCCGTGCAGGGCACGAATACTTGAAACAAAAATTACAAATGGATAAATATAGAATACGTAGGGATGCGCTATTTAATTAAGTAGAAATACATTAATATTATTAAAAATGCGACGTAAGTCAAGAGAAGCCGAATCCGTGTTTTGGAGGTGAAGTGCGCTTAGTATTTTGCGTTCACTGCTTTCAAGAATGTTTTATGTTAATTGCAAAGCCCCGCCGTCAACTTGGAAATGCGCGAGCGAAGCGACTGAAATTGGTCGTTTCAAATTGACGATTGTTTGGCTGAACTAATCTAACCCAACTCCCTTAACAAGTACAACTTTGAGAATCCGTTGTAGAACGCATCCGTACGTGTTTCATGCATGCAGCGGGGAGGCGCGTGCGCATACTCACGGGCGTGGAGTGTCCGGGCGGCGGGGCGGCGTCGCCGCCGCAGCCCTTGGGCGGGAAGCGTCCGGCGCGCGGGCCGAGCAGCGCCGCCGCCACCAGCGAGCACGCGCCGGCCAGCAGGTGCACGGGCCCCGCGCCCGCGAAGTCCCGGTAGCCGGACGCGCCCAGCCACCCGCCCTCGCCCCACGCCCAGTGCGACGTCACCGGGTACACCACGCCTGCGCATGACGCGAGCGCCGCTCCCACTCAAATCACCGGCGGCAGCGGCAGCTCACAGGGCATCAACTGATGCCTACTAGGCATCTAGGTCTAGGTCCGATCCCGACGGTTGGCAGGATTTTCGACACTAGCTACATAGTTAGGTCGAATTCATCCGCTGTCTGGAGGAGAATTCTAGCGGCCGGCAGCTCTCATCGGTATGTTTCCTGGGTTCTCCATTCTATTTATTTATTTATTTATTTATTTAACGTCAAAAAATCAGTTAAAAACAGCGTATGACGTGCTATGGGAAAAAGTGAATTGTGTGCACATTTTCAAAATTCTGTGATCCCTACACTAAGTCATATACTACTCAAATTTTGAAAAAAAAAGAAAGAAAAAAAGAAAAACAAAGCTCCCATGTAATAAAATCTATTTCTAAGGATAAAAAGGCAATATATTTTGGCTCTTATCCATGTTGTCCTTCGGAATAATACTTCCTGCCGCGACAACATGGAAACGATAATTTGAATAATTGTATTTCCCACTGAATTCTAGAAGACGTGCACAGAAAATGAAGTTACATTTATGTCCAGAAGCAAAACAAGGGGTCATCTCAGCATTTGCTCAATGGATCAGGGAAACTGGACGAAAAACCTGATGGAGGCTGCAATACAATACTTGTAACAGGTTGTTTATACACATTTATACATTTATACACAACACCAGGCGAATGGCCATATCAACACCAGGCGAATGGCGGAAAGGTACCCTAAAAACGGGGCGCAGACAGCTCTTCCTTGTCTTACCCTCACCCCTTCCTTATGGCCACTTACACTCACATGCGCTGCTTTATACGCTACATTATGCGCAACATTACATTCACACGCATGTCGGGAGATCGGAAGCTTAGAACTTGTCCTGGCTGGGGTGGTTCCCCGCTGGTGGGAGATACCTGGATGAGGAAAACATGCAAGCCGACGGGTAGGTCAGGGCTGGATCTCACCATATACCCGAGAAAGGGACTACAGTTACTGGACAAATGATCATCGCCTTTGACGCTCCCAAAAACTCGAAACAATTAATGGAACAATTTAGCTAATAAAATTTCTAAGAATTAACATGTATATCAAAGGAGTGGTTGAGTGAGTTTTTCAAGTTTCCGGGCGCGTCATCTACTGTGGACATTAGCCCGATAGTGAACTGCATATTCATTCGGGTTGTAGTGTGAGAACCGGCCCGAACTCGAAGTCGGGTGTCGGGCTTTCCCTTTTCTCCCCATCAAGGCTCTGCTCCATCCTACATGAGGTCTAAGCGCGTGCCATGCATCAAGTGTGAGATGCGTAAGGGGAGAGGATGGGCCAAGCATGAGAAAGGTAAGCAGTCTATTGCTCGTTTGTTCCGGCACTGCTCCGGCATTCACCTAGCTTTGAACAATTGTTTGGCACACATCTATTCATCAGAGCAGTCGCCCGCCTGAATTTTCTTCCAGACTGGTTGAATTAGATCTAGCAACGTAGTGTCGAAAACCCTCCCAAACGTGAGTAGGAACCATTGAAAATGGTTTGTTAGCGAGGTTTTATTGGCATTTCAATATTCTAAATAAAATGCACTGTACTTACCAACATTGTTATTATTTGGATTACCAGCTCCTGCTTGGGAGACAGGATAGTTCGAATTTTTGTCCGTGCCAATACGAAGTCCGTCCATTTTTGCTAGCTAGGGAGTGACCACATGCCATAACTAGATTGGATGAAGTTTATTTGTGTCCCAGGAGCATAGAAGCGGTCGATTGGCATGAACGGAACGAATTTCGCCACTTTCAATTGCAAAATGTTCATGGTGTTTATCTAGGTTTTGGGTACGGTATTGCGATTCCGGACTACGCAATGGATGTTTATTCATATAGTTCTCGAAAGTAAAGCAGTTGGGGTGGGTAGGCAGTATATAACTGGCAACATGGTTAGAAACAAGCATTTTCATATCGTAGAAAGATATCTTAATATAAATATAAATGAATAGGTGAATGCTAAATGAAATTTGAGTGGGCTGCAGCTGACATTTTTCACATTTACTCGTTCTTCGCCGGAATTTGCTATCGGCTGCCCAAGGTTTGTACTTCACGTTATCATTATTCATGTTGTTTGTGCCACACAAGCTATTCAATTGGTTGTAATTTTGTCTGAAGTGAAGTATTAAACTAATATAAAGCATTTTGAAGCGAACATGTCACCGGATTTAACATATTCTGTTGTGATAATTATAACTTTCCCTGATATAAATCAATTTAACATTCTTTTGTTCGACGTATATTTGGACGTATTAAGAGTGGAGAGAGTGGCCTAATTCAGGTTTCACAGAATTTTAACTTTTCTGAACTTATGTTCAGAAAAGTTAAAATACTGTGAAACCTGAATTAGGCGTCCACTCTTGTTCCGTGAAAAAGAGATATTTTAGAATAGCCGCTTAATAAGGACATCTTAATTTTTACAAAAAAAGGAACATTATCTTTCAAAATCTATGTTTAGGAAAGTGTCTATTGGTGTTAATGAAACGTTTTTAGTATAGGAGCATGAATGATGAAAAATGAAACATTTCAACTAAGTTTTATTTTGCCATAGTAACAGGTGAGGATGTGATGAAAGACAGTGGAAGAAAGGGTCTGTGTGTTTAAAGTCCGGACTTTTCAAAGGGGTATAACTAGGGTTAACATGTTACCTTAGTTCCTTCTTTCTTTTAAAATAACATCAATTTTTGAGTGAGATTTTCAGAGGATGGGCTTATCCGCCACTCACCCGAGATGAGCGCGCTGTAGCAGAGGTAGGCCTCGTAGCGGCAGCGCTCGGCCACGGCGCCCGAGACGATGGTGGCGGCGGTGGCGGCGAAGGTGAACTGGAAGAACCAGGCGCCCAGCGATGGGGGTCGCCGTCGCCGCCGCCCCCCCGCGGTTCAGCCACAGGCCGCCCCCGCCAGCCCCACGCCGCCCAGGTCGGGCCCGTACGCCAGCGCGTACCCCACCAGCCAGTACGCCACGCCGCAGATGACTGCGCACACACAACGCATCAGTGCACACGCTCGCGAGGGGCACTCGCACGAAAAATGACAACTCAAATTAGGCATTTTTTAATGAAGCGAACAAAAATGTATTGAAAAGAGAATATTTTACTAGTAAAAATCTAAATAGTTCATAACACACCGTGTGTATAAAGTAAAACATTGTATTTTGCCTCGAAATAAACAGCACCAGCAAGATTAAAACTTTTCTCCTGCAAAATGACAATTTTTTGGATGTGTTATATTTTTTGTGCACCGACTATGTGACCTTCCCTGTATATCCATGATAAATGAGTTGAATAGGTGGTAAAGATGAGGTATGGTATGAAGAATGTTGCAGTCATGGTAAAATGAGAAGCTGTCGAAACGAGATAACCCTGCGAAAGTGTTGCCCACAACAAATTCCTCATTAACTGCTCGGTATTTCAACTATGGTGCAGATTCTGCTTGTGTTAATGTGTTTCGATGCTGTAGCACGTTGCTTTCGTTCATCCTTTAAAATATTTCAATGTACTGTTTTAATTTAGGCAGATGTCGAATTCCCCAACATTCTTTGGTGGTCTAACATGCGGCCGTTGGAAATCGTACGCGGTACCTTTTTTAAATAAACAATTAGTTTATACACTTCGCGTTTTAGAGGAGCGTTTTGACATTAATTTTACATAGCTAACTTAGCGTCAACCTTTATAAGAGCGAGGCCATTCGACTACGACCTATTAGGTTAGGTGAGGAAATGGGATATTGTGACGCCATGGGGTTAGACAACCCCATAACGCCACCATCTGCTACGAAAAGAAGCCCACGAACAGAGAGGAGTAGGATACGCGGCGGAGCGATGGCTTGTAAACGCCCCATCTACCTACAGCTTTTCGAACTCTGACGCCCAAACTAGCGAATGTTTTCCGGGAGGTCACGAAAAGAGAATATTCACCTCCCCAAAAATTTCCCCAGGCGCGAGTATCATAAGTATCGCGGCGCGTCTCGGAGGAGCTCTCTATGATTGCAGCAGCGACGGTGACTAGACTGAGTTCTGAAAGCGATTGTAACTTGATAGCATAGGAGTTTATTTTAACTTGGTAGTTAAAAGTTCGCTTGTGAAGCGTATCTTCGAAAGTGAGGTAATTAAAAAGTGGAGTGCACAAACATTCTTCGCATTCACAATATTAGATAAGATTCACAATAAGAGAGAAAGTGAAACTAAATCCAGCATTTCATATTGCACGCTGAGACAACACACGCACAAAGTGTGGTAGCCGAGCATTAAAGCATAACTTCAGCAACATTAATTATTCAAGGCTGGAAGCGCGAACAAACTTGTACGAGGCGCGGCGGAAGAAGAACCCCGGATTTGGACAGGAACGAGAATTGTACGAGTCCGGAGAACTGGAGAAGGGAGTGGAAATTGGAGGCTTGGCGGAGTCCAGAGTTCGAGGGAAGGAAATTGGTAACGTCGTGGGACAGCAAGCGAAGACGAGTGGCAACGCTAGGCTGCGAGAGGCAGAAAATCCCCAAGGTTACCTACATGCGAGCGATGCTGAGCTGTTGAGGTAAAAGAACTGGCAACTTTTATGCGGCGATCAGTTGGTGAAAGATAATAGCAGTAGATACACGACAATTAGTTTTAAAAGTATGTGAAAAGTCTAGAATAGGTAGGAGAAGAATTCCGAACGATGTGAGTGGCAGTTTCAAGTTCATTTACTGCACGTGTTATTGAATTCATTCAAAGAGGCCATACCTTGTACAATTTTACTTAAATAATTCATGATTTTCACATGTTGTACAGTTGATGTTATCTGGAAAAGTCTTAGTTTATTGTATTGTGTTAAAAGTAATTGCTTTTTGTGATAGGTAAAGGGGTCAGTTTTAAGTAACGTGTATGTTACGTTATATCGGTTTTTAATCTTTAAAGTTCACAGTGAGTGCGAAGCCCAAGGCTAGCACCTGTTAACGGGAAACCTTAAAACAAGTGTAAAATTCATTTTAAAAGCCGTGCACGGAAAAACTAGAGTAGAAAGAGTAAAATTATGTGGTAGATGAAAATTCATAAACAGGAATGAGGAAATTGTGAATTGTAATTGGTGAAAGTGTGTACAGGCAGTCGAGGTGACGCCAATTTTTTTTGCCTTGTTTTCTGTTTTTTTTCAGTGACCAACTACTTAAAGCGCATACTCCTGTTATATAATTGTCACTGTAATATTTTTCATTGAATATATGCTCATTTTATTCGTATTTTATCTGATTTATTGTGTCAAGGGTTCAGACCTTTCTCATACCCAAAGGATCCTGCTTCCTGAGAATTTTAAGCTCGCTTCACGAGCATTCATACTATCACGCTCTCCCCACGTGTGGAAGGTAGTAAGACCATTCACGGTCGCGTTTGTGAAATAATTTGAAACAAAAATTTAATAAGTATATTGATATTTCAAGTCAAATTTAGTTTATTATTCAAAGTTAAATTCCATTAACTGCATTTGTTTTAAATAATTCGTTTATTGAACCTTTGACGATAAAAATAATATTGATAAGCATTGAATTATTTTTTCTCTTGTTTCAAAAAATATGCGTCAGATTTCCGGTCATATGTCTAATACAGTTTTTCTACAATTCTACAAATTTCAACAAATTAATATTGCTAGGGTTAAAAGAAGTATGAAATATAATTAAAAGCCGTCTAAAATGTTTTTCAATTCTGATAATGGTTACTAACTAAAAATTTAAATAACATAATTGACGTAAGATTATTAAGATACTGAAGGTCTTGTGTACTCACACATGTCCATAAGGTTCTTCATGATGATGTTTGTAACGTTCTTAGAACGCACTGCGCCTGCTTCCAGGCACGCAAATCCGCACTGCATCACTGCGCAAAAACAACACAGTCCTGTAAATAAAGTGATCTGCATCGGGCATTCTGTCAGCGCACTCTCCTCGCACCTTGCCTTTTGACTTCATCGCTTTGCTCTATTCACTTGGCTCTATTGGGCAACATTGCGCATACTTAAATCCGTCGGTAGCGGCTGAATTTAGCCCAGGGCCAGCAGTTCTATTGAGTCTGCAGAGGCTCTGACCACGGGATCCTAGGTTTCGAGTCCCGACAGTGGCGAATTTTAGACTCTGGCTAAATAGTTTGGTTGAATTTAGCCCCTGTCTGGAGGAGAATTCTTCCGGCCGCCTGCTCTGATCGGTAGTGGATTTTCTGTGAATTCTGCGATCTAAACCAGGCGAATGCAGGAGCAGTACCCTAAAGAATGGTCCATGGACCGCGGGTGATAAATCGTTCCTCATCCTTAATGTAGATTCTCTCCTTACATACATACCACACTTAAATGCACTATAATGCCACACATGTTGCGGGGCCAGTCGGCGCCAGGGCTCATAATGAGTGACTCTGGGGGAAAATACTCTCGTAAGCCGACAGGTATGTCGGCGCTGGATCCAACCATCCAGTGGGAAAGGAACCCCACCACCTCCTGGGGGAAACATTCTCTACACTAACGGGTCTTAATGACCACAGCAGTTGTCGTTCCCGGAAACATCAATCGATAAATTCCATTAGTGCAACTTCTGTGGATCGTTTTCACATTTCAACCATTATTATTTCACAAGAGAGGCATGAGGGAATTAAAGAATTGATGTACACAGCACGATGAAATTTCACCATAATAATAATAATAATTAGGAGGTGGATTTGGATGACCTAAAACATCGCCAAAATTGATCAATAAAATGCTCTTAAAAATGTTTTTAAAATGCCCTAACAGCAAAGAAAAATATCGTTAAAAATGTGATCAAAACCACTTCAAATGAACAACTCAAGCTGTTGGATCTGTTATTGATGTAATTGAGGCTTCTTCCTTTCGTTCAAGTGAACTCAGATTGCAAACTTTGGGTTTGGATATACTTTACCAAAAAATCTCTGTTTAGTTATCGCGGAAACGACCGAACCGGCAATGGCTCTGATAGGCGACGCATGAATCCTAGATTCCGTACTCATAACGGCTGTCATTACAATTACTGAACGAGGAAATCAAATAGGCTACTCAGGAATTCCGTGAAGAACATTTGTTGCATCTCGTAAATATTATTTGAAATTACCATTAAAATAATGTTAAAAACGATTAAATCAGCGAAAATATTTTTAAAATGATGGAAAAGTTTAAAAAATGATTTATTAGTCAAAATAGACAAAAATGCAGAAAAAACTCATATAAAAAGGGGTAATTTCCCTTTGTCAAAAAACATAAAATTAATGTCAACACTAAGAAGCATTGTATGAAAAGAAAAAATGACATTTCAATTAAATCCGCCCCTAGCAGTAATGCTAATCAAAAGAATCGTTATTGATGTAGTATTATTCTGATAAGAAAGTTATTGAATTGGCTTTCTCCATCGATTTATGTTGATAATGGAGAATAAATAATAGAACATAATATCGAAATAATAAAAGATATGCACTTTTGATATTCAGAAGATGTTTGATAGTATAAGAAATGCACTTAGTTATTCATAATGAACTAGTTGTGCTACAGAATGGCACAGACTTTCTCCTAGTAAAGTGTTCTAATTTCCTTGGTGTGAGACTTGCTAGATGGTCTTCATCCATTCTCTTGCTATCTGCCATCAATCGCCGCCAAAAGTACATTATTTTTTAAATTTTCATAACTTTTTGGTTTCCTAATTGAAAAACCGAAATGTTACGAGTAAAAACTCGTCCAAAATTGCAATTTTACATTGAAGAATTCAGAGCCACTTTTAAGAAAATGGCATTTAACGAACGGCACAACGAACAGTATAAAGGCTGACTGAATTTGAAAAAATTCTGAACGCGTAGCATAATGAACTTAATTTTGTGTTCAATTCATTTAAATGGACGTTCCATTTAAGATTTGACTGAATTGAGAGACCTAAAAAATTTGTTGCCTTAACATCAGTCACATGTACACCGTTCATTTTCAATGTAGAACAGAATTGTTTATTTGAAATGGAAAACTGCATTAAAACTTGTTTTATTTTCATTTACTATTAATTTGTTATTTCGGAACCAATTTGAAACATCTGACATTGTACTATTTACGGTTTCTTTATTGCAAAGAATGTTTGTATCATCTGCAATGAGAACTGTTCTTCCGTTTCGAATCGTCGATAGCATATAGTTTACGTATAGTAAGAAGAGAATAGGGACTAAAATCGATTCTTGAGGGACTCCACGTGCCATTGGCAAAGAGTCAAAAAGGTGTGTACATATTGTTCCATCATTCTAGTAAGGTATTTTCACTCTCTGAGATCGTTGTTTAAGGTACGAACATAACCAATCGAGGGCAATATCACGGGTTCCATATGAAGGTAATTTTGAAAGTAAAATGCCATGATCAATGACGTCAAAAGCGTTTGAAAGATCTAAAAATAATACGATAGGTACTTCGTTTGGTCCAACGATGAGGCGACATCTTAAAGGAAAGAAAATATGGCAGTTTCCGTAGATTTTGATTTTCTAAATCCATGGTGGTAATCTGAAAGCGCGTCGTGTTTACTGAGAAACGTTTCTATTTTTCACGTAAAAAAGTTTCTCTAATACTTTTGAAAAAATGACAAAAGAGAAATTGACCCATTATTTTGAATTTCATTTTTGTTGCTTATTTTTGAAGAGCGGCTTAATCTTAGCTGTTTCAAAAATATTTGGAAACGTTCTGGTGCATAAGGATGCATTAAATATGTGACTTAACGGATGTATAATGGCAGGCGCACAGGTCTTTAACAAAGAAATAGGGAATTCATCTAAACCGGCTGAGCAGTTATTTTTTAGTTAACCGATTATTTTGATAATTTCATAGGAAGAAGTTTCGGAAACGAACATCGTGTCTAAAATTGTGGGGAAAATGAGTGATATTGAATTTTGTGGCTGAAGTCTCTTAGTGAGATCAGCAGCAATTCTCGAAAAGTATTGGTTAAAGAGACTAGCCACTGTTGCCGGATCGTCCACATTTATATCATTATAGTTTAAAACAACATTCTCTAGAAGTTTTTTGTTGATATTGTCGTATTTTTTATTATATTCCACATTGGTTTTGTTTTGTTATTTGATTCAAAATATTCTATCGTGTTTCATGTTTTATCCTGCCTTATGACTTTTCTTAACTATGATTTGTATTTTTAAGTGAGGAAATCTTGAAATTCGTTATGATGTTTAGAAATAAAAGAAAGAATTCGCTTGTTTTACATGAAGTCCTAATCCCTTGTGTTATCCAAGAATTGCTTTTCCGTAAAATATTGAATTTTCTTTTTTGAAAAGGAAAGCAACTGTTAAAATGATATGATAGTGTTAAAAAAGAATTATTTTTAGCGTTTGTATCAACAGTATTATAAACCGCGCCCCGTGACTCCTTCATCAAGTAATCAATGAATAATTTTATTTTACTTTTTGTAAAGAATCTAGTCATACGTGTATTATTTATTGTGTCAGTGTTCTCATTTCTTATAATGGTAAGAATGTACATTGTGATAACTGTATCCTAAATCTTTTGTTTCAACTTCATAACGAGTAGTAGTTTTGTAAATTATTATTTGATATCTGGCTCTCTCTCTCTATCTATCTCTAGCTATCTCTATCTATCTCTCTCTATCTCTCACTATCTATCTACCTCTCTTTCTATCTCTATCTATCTCTATCTCTCTATCTATCTATCTATCTCTCTTTATATCTATCTACCTCTCTCTATCTCTCTCTATCTCTCTCTCTCTCTCCCCCTCTCCCTCTCCCTCTGAAATTGTTTCCCAGATAAGTAACATGCGGACAGATTGGAAGACCAAGACGATTCATGGAAAATATCCTAATCTTTTAAATAACCCATTAGTTGATAAAGGGGTAATAAAAACACGCAATTGTGATAAACACATACTGAAGAGCAGTGTATGTGAAGGTATAGAATGTGTAATCAACTAAATGATCATCAACCATGTGATTGCAGGATGCCCAGTTCTTGTCAATACTACATATCCAGGGAGGCACAATTAAGTAGCTAAAATAATACAATAGAGAGTTGGGATTAAATTATACACTAATTGAGAACCCTTCTCCATTTTACAAATACTCACCTTCACCGACTATAGAAAATAGTGAAATAGTTCTCTACTAGGATAGGCCAACACCACCTAGACATACAAAGCCTGCACTGCAGTTTTTCAAAGCCAATATGGCGGATAGAGAATGCCGACTTGTTCGAGTTGAGGCGATCCAGTTGTGTACGTTGAGGAGCAAGTGTAGCTTTCGAGTCTTAGTTATGTAGATGTGGCTTGTTGTTGAAATAGTGATAATCATGGTGAATAAGGGCAATGTCCCCAGGTGAGGGAATTATGGAAAAGGTGAAATATTTCACTTGCTACGTTCAGTGTTTTTTGCGATCGTGGTAAACTGAAAAACATTCAGTGTTCTATTGTGATAAAGGACTAAAAATCAGTTTTCCTGTAAAACATACACGACTGTCTCGTGGAGCTTTGCCTTCTTTGTTGCCTAATTGCCCTGCTTACTTGAATTGCCCAAGCACTTCCTTGAGGGAAAGTCAAGAAAAGAAATTGAGTTTAGAAAACGAGTATCAGCTTGCTGCTATTGAAAAAAGTGCAGAATAAAACATTACAAGATTAAATGAAATATCTTTCAGTACTTTTCACTAACTAAGAAGGAAACGCGAGTTGCTTTTTTTGACGATTTTGTTCGACTATTAATAAGGAAGACAGTATTCTTTATCGCCATATTGATTGTAATTCTGTCCCTAAAATTACCAGTTAAATTGTGGTGGATAAGTAATTGAAACTCAGTGTTTGTAATTGTAGAAAGTATTAACATTTGAATGCACTACAATATCAGATAGTAGTGTAAATAATACAAATAAAATTAGTGATGTTTTAGGTTAGGTTGTTAGGTTAAATTTATGTTTTAATGCAAGTAGTAGTAACAGTCCTCATGACGGTTTTGCTTTAATTTAAACATCTTACTTGAAATCGATACTACAAATTCACTATTTGGCAAACCTGTTGCTTTCACGCTGGAACAAATAAAACTTCTTACCAAGAAAAGAAGTGCATATCAGTACATTTCACAGTTTTTAGTATTGTCTTGTACGCTATTTACCCTATAGTCATATTCATATAAATATTTCAAACATTTAGGGTTCATAATATTTTCTCATCCTAGTGCGATTTGGAGATTGTGTTCTTCATTTGGTTTAAAATTAGTTAATTGTTTAAAGTATACAAGAAACAAATTCATCAATTAAGTGATAGTGATAAATTTGTGAATCTCATGATGGATGAGGTACATTTACAATCAGGACTTGCAAAACATTGAAAAAAATGTATATTAGGGTTAGAACAGATAGGATTTCATGTACTGTGCGTTGTAGGTGATAACAGAATTAATAGAAATGCAGCTTGTTTCGCCTGAAAAAGAATTTATATTTATGCACAATCTTCCAGCTGGAGAAAGTAGATCTTTTTTTCTTATTTGATAGTGTAATTAATTATATATTTTCATTTGGAAACCAAAATTTTACTTCGCATTTCAGTTTGTATGGCCTTCTTAGGCGGCCATCTTGAATGACTGCTCAGGCCTGGAATGTTTAGGTGGTGTAGGATAGTCCTATTGTCATCCATAGCCTACTGATACCCAAGCATTCTCGCACTAAAAATTCTTAATTACTCGATGAGTGTATGAGAACAAGGAAAACGAGGTACGGATACGGAGATGTGGCAGAATGAGAGGTAAATCTGAAGAAATCGAGAGGGAAAGTGGGGAAAGTCTGGAAGAAATAGAGTCTACAAACGAAAATCATAGCTATGTTACTCCTCAAAAATTGGGCACGGTCATTTCCTACAAACCAATATCGAAATACTTCCCGTGTTAGTCCATCGATACATCGCCTTGTTTGTCCTTACTGAAACTTCAATAAGTGAGTGACTTATTGGTGTTCACGGGCACAATAACTGCGAGTGCATGGGGGAAGAGGAGACAAGGATGAGGACGGAAAGATTGCGCGCTGTTCGTGGGCCGTTTGTTACGGAACTGCTCAGGCATTTACTTGGTACTGATCCGAGATCCACGGAAAACTACGGGTGAGAGGAGCCGTCCACTAGAAGTCTCCTTCAGGCAGCGACTGAATTCGACCTAGGTATACCGAAATTTGTCGAATGCATAGTGACTGTTCGCTCCAGCCGCTCGCCGTTTGCGCGGAGAAATTCGCGAGCCGAGCCGCAGCTTTCTTCCCCCGAGGTGGAGCGCGTGCGCGGGCGACCTGGGGCCGGGGCTCATTACGCGGCGAACGCATGCGGGAAAAAGCGCGCACTTCCTGCACGACAAACTTGGCGGCTGGCGGTGGCGGGGCGGTAGCGGGGCGGTAGCGGGGCGGGAGCGGGGCGGTGAGCGGGGCGGGAGCGGGGCGGTAGCGGGGCGGTAGCGGGGCGGTAGCGGGGCGGTAGCGGGGCGGTAGCGGGGCGGTAGCGGGGCGGTAGCGGGGCGGTGCGGGGCGGTAGCGGGGCGGGCGGGGCGGGGGCGGTGCGGGGCGGTGCGGGGCGGTGGCGGGGCGGTGGCGGGGCGGTGGCGGGGTTGTGGAGGAGCTAACGGAGGCGGAGCTGGCAGAGGCGGTGGCGACAGCGGTGATGGCAGCGGTGGTGGGGATGAGGGCGGTAGTGGTGGTGATGGTGGTGGCGGCGGCAGCGGGTCCCAAAAAAGCGCGTGCACGTAACGGAGGAGGTCCCGCCGCCACCGCGCCGGCAGAGGAAGGCCGCTGCAGGGGCCTCGCGTGGAGGACATCAGGCCCACGAACAGTTGGTGTCACGAGGGGATCATGGCACAATGGCTGGCGCACAGGCCTTCCACCTCTGCGGCGTGGGTTCGATTCTCAGTCGATCCGTTTCTTGCCAATCCTTCGGTTCATTTCTCCGGAATTATTATCGTTATCAAGGATTCATTACATCATCACTTATGGGCTCCAATGATCTTGATAATTTAAGAACCATTAAACTTCAATAAAAATAAATAAACAGCATATACGAAATTGAACATTCCAAATTGCTTCAAAAGTTTATTAGTACTTGGGATATTGCGTTCCCAGGTTACTACACCTACTCTACACCGCCCGTTTCTACACCGCTTCTGAGGATGATCGCCGCAACTGCAGTCGAAATGTAGACGAAAATATTTCCACTGGATCATACGCCCGTAAGACAAACATCCATATTGGCACCTGTCGAGAAAGCCAGCATTTAATGGTACTTAATTTTCTGGTACTATCTATCTATCTATCTATCTATCTATCTATCTATCTATCTATCTATCTATCTATCTATCTATCTATCTATCTATCTATCTATATATATATATATATATATATATATATATATATATATATATATATATATATTCTGTAGTGATGACTGGTACTGTTCAAACATCAAAACAAAACGTGAACATTTAAGTTTCGGAATCCTACAAGAAAAAGTAGATTTTTCACCTTATTTATATCTCTGTTGCTTTCAATGCTGAACAGAAGACATTTGGAAGTAAAACAGGTTCCTCGGTATCGCATTACCCAAAGTTTAAAAATATTATGAAACAACAATAAATTACTCATTTACTTCAGTATTTTTTCTAGAAACAAAATCAATCTCCCAATGCACGCATTTATAGTATGCTCAAACAGGAACGCCAAAGAGTATTTTGTTTGGGTCAAGGTATATGACTAGACATCGGATGTTCAGGGAAATGCCTAATTTATTCTAGCGAACGTATTTAAAGGCTGATAATATATGTGCACGAATCATGACAAATAATGGCATTTGACGAAGTTTTATAATGCTTATTTTTGCATGTTTAGCATAAATGCCTTTTTTGCATAAATATATTTCTTTGCGTTTTATGTATTATTTTTAATGCTAAAATATCAGAAAATCGGCCATGGTTCAAATTGACCATTCATTATGAAATCTTTAATTCATGTCTTGATATTCTAAAATACGAGAGAATTTCTAAAAGCCAACAAACTGACATAGAGAAGAAAATAGGTCCCCATCCCATTGACCTCAGGTTAGATAAAACGTTCGGCGCGCGTGGTCAGGGCATACAGCGAACTCTATTTTTTTTATCTCACACAACTCTTCGTCCCGACAAACGGTTCCAGACTGTACTGCTCCACATCAAAGCGTTTTAACATCAAATGATTTCTTGTGGAGGAAATGCAAATTATAAATTTTACTCATGCCAACGAAATACAAATTAAAAATTACATTTCAGCATGCCTTTGTTGAGGTTTCTTAATTATAACTTTTAGTGCCTTCATATTCGGATCGCAACCTATTCCTCAAAGTGACTCGGCAAAATATCTTGGACTTACTTTGGTCACGTGAAAAAAACATATCAAGAATAAAAGAAAAGAATTAGACCTAAAACGTATAAAGATAAACTGGTTACAGGGAATAAAATCTTCTTTAAGCACCACAAACAAAGTAATTGTGTACAAAGCAATATTAAAACCAGTCTGGATATATGGTATACAACTTTGGCGAACAGCTCAGATTTCTAACATTGAAATATTACAACGCTGCCAGTCAATAGCGTTAAGAAAATTTGCAAATGCCCCCTGGCACTTTACAAACGCAACATCACACAAAGACTTACAGGTCCCAACAATAAAAGAAGAAATCAACAAGACCAGTGCAAAATACCTACAAAGACTTCATAACCATCCAAATATTCCCATCGACTTACTAGACAATAGGGACATCACCAGACGACTTCAACGACATCATACTTTAGACCTGCATATCGACTGTAAATTGTTCAGTTTAAAAATTTTGTGTCCAATGCATTCATCATTGTATATATTTATAATTGTATATTTATCAAATAAATCAAAAGTTAGTGCAGATTGTTAACTACTAATAATGTAACACTAATAAAGTGTAGTCAATAAACGTTACTCCTCTCAAGTACTAGTTTGCACAAATTTATGTAATTTTGCCAAATGATTGTTCACAAACAAATTGCAAAATAAAACATAATTTTTAAAAAAAGTTTGCATATAATTTTTTTTTGTTTTTTTCTGCGTCCTTCTCGGAGTTACGTGCCCATTAAATGTATTATTACATAGCTATTATTTTTAACTCTAAGGTAAACTGAAAATGTTTTTTTTTAGTTGAAATTCATCAGTTTCATCAAGAATTAGGCTTAGAAATTCGTTTCGATATAAATTTTATCACACTCCTTTCCCTATGCCTGTAAAAAATTATAATTCCCTACATTATAAAAAATACCCCTAATCGACGTAATCCTAATTATGTACGGATGACATTTTGTGAAACATTTGAGTTCGATTATAATAATTTTTATTGCGAAAGTTTCATCTACGAATTTGTGAACGATACCAAACCGAAACCAAATGTTTTGATCAAACTTTGACTTCGAATGGCGTAAAGGACGCTTAATAAAATGGTGCAGGACACATGTTCGTTGAATATGCCGATATTTTGAAAATTGCAAAGGTGCAATTTATTGTGGGCGTCTTCTCACGACTATAATATTGAAGATATTTTTTTTTCCTAATGAAATCTTATTCCTTAAAGACGGATCTTTAAATAATATCATTTTCAATTTTTCGAAAATATGTCTAGTGTTCGCCATTCCATTAATTTTGGGCGAAATTACTCAAGTTAAAAAATGTATTACCAATTTTTTCTCAAAAACTGCTCCCATTTTTTTTCTACGGATAGAAGAAGGGACGCTTAAAAGAATGGTATGTGTCTCATTTTTGTTGAACTCTCTGGGGTTTTGGAAAATTAAAAATTTATTAATAATCTGTGAAAGTACGTGATGTTGTACCACCACTAGGTTTTTAATGAAATGTTTTATTCAAAAACAGATTTTCAAATAAGATCATTTTCAAGTTTTCAAAAATATGTGTACGTTTTGGATTATTTGGCGTCAATCATAGAAACTTTTTAACTATAATTTTCTCGAAAACGGCTTTTTCTTCAAATTTCTTTCACATATGTAGCAAAAAACGGAAAATAAAGAGGCTCCTGTTCCGTTTTCGGCACATTTTCTGTATTTTCGAAAATTGGAAAAAAATTGAAGTGGTAAATTCGAATTTCCAGCGCTTCGTTTGCGGTGGTGTCAATATACAATGAGACCGTTGCATCATACAGTGTCAATATATAATATTCTTAATTGAAATTAGCCCAATTATGTTTTCTCTCTTATAAATACTTTTTAAATATAATACGAGAGAAAATGGAAAAGAAAATTGAGTATCGTAGTTTTGTCCCAGCTTTTATTACGATAATATTACCACCATACGCTGTATTGTTGCCAAATAATGTAGTGATGAATATTTGAGAAGTTCATTGTTGAACGGCGACATGATGAGAGAGAGAGAGAAGATAATGCAGATTTATTTATTAAATTTAATGCTCCAATGTTCTGTATGTTCAATAAAATGGTATATTCAACTTTAGTTCAGTCGGGAATGCACATATGCATAAGGCAAGATGTAGTTTCACAATGTAATATATTGGATGGTCTTTAGTTCTGGCTCAATTTATTTGTGGAATTATTCTTGTTTGTCTGTATGGTGTGCTGGAAATAATGCGAGAAAGCATGCGCTATTGTAGCTCCACTAGTTTAGCTAAGAGACGGAATAGAACCTTTATTGAAAAATAGTGTATTCACTAAACAGCCGAGATATACTAGAGGAAGACCCGTTTTACGAGTACTCGCTTCCTTTCGACGATCGATTTCGGGAACTTAGCAAACGCGCGCATGCACACGGCAGCATCTCTGACAGAAGAGCCTCTTGCGTGCATGCGCGCGTTCAATAAAACTCCGGAAATAGTTCAAGAAAAGCGTGTAAATAGGATCTAAAACATTTCATCTTCGTCTGCGAAAGTAAGCGCTTACAATCAGATTAAGAAAGTTATCCAGAAAAATGAGATTTCTTTTATGTATCACTTTGCTTGTACACCAACGAAGTTTCGTAAATGAGGTTGACAAGAGTGGTTTACGTCACGTACACAACCCAAACACTAACAACGAAGCAGGGGCGCGAAAATGTAATATCTACACAATTTGATATACGAGAATCTATTCCAACAATCTACTCTTAAGGTATTAATATTCCAAGGTACTATTCAGTGAAAGCGCATATTTTGTGAGTTAATGCAGTGCTTTCCTTCATCAACACAAGACGACCTTGACAGGGCTTGAAATTAAATGACCCAAGAGACCTTGTTGGAAGTCAACCCACACCGCAAGGTGATTTTTCAAGGTGCATTTCAGTGAAAGTGCAAATACAGTTAATCTGGATGCAGTAAACTCAAATGTAGTGAACTGATCCCTATCCATATAAACAACAAACATGCATTAGAATGAACTGTCAACATCGATTATAATTAACTCTCAACATCAGTTATAGTGAACATAGTAAATACAGTCGACTCCGGTTATAATGAACTTCCGAGGACTAACATTATTGGTTTATTATATCCGAGGTTCACTATATTCGATGATATGGAGCAGAATTCTAGCGGCCGGCTGCTCTGATCGGTAGTTTTCCGTGGTTTCTCCGATCAACACAAGGCGAATGCCGGAGCAATACCCTACCAAACGGGTCACGGACCGCGCGCGATCTGCCCTTCCTCATCCTTGTCCTATCCTCTCCCGTTACACACACACTTACACTAACATGCACTACACTACCACATATTCCGGGAGATCAGTCGGGAGCTTAGAGCTTGTCCCGGCTGGTGCGGTGCACCGCTGGTGGAAGAGTCCTGGTTAGGGGGAAACCCCACTAGCCGACTGTAGGTCGGCGCCGGATCTCGCCATCCAGCGGGGCAAGATCACCGCCATCTCCCGCGAAAAAACATGCACTACACAAACGGGACTAATGACCAAAGCAGTTGACGCGCCCGGAAACACGAAAAAATCAATCAAACAATATATTCGATGATGTCAAAATTAAGTAGAATTTCTCCATAAAGATTAATTTTATAATAAATAAATACAGGAAAATACATAAACAGCACAAACTGAAAATTTCAATATCTTTACTTGTTCTTAAAAATTCAATTATTTTATATTGTTTACTTCAGACTTTTTCATTAGTAACTTAACTAGATCCTTCTCCAGAGTTAGTGCTCTCTTCATACTTGATTCTGCATTGTCTAATTATCATAATGCAGTCTTGAACTCTTCAATGCCTCTTGCACTGTTGGAACACCGCCCCACTGTCCGAATTCCCTTTTACTAGCCAAATAAAATACGAGATGCTTTCGGTAGCATGATGGGGCAAGTGGCTATTAAACTGATTGCTTTCCCGCGCAGCACAGCGGATATCACCAGTCTGTGGCAGTCGCAAACTTTCTGTCGCCTATGAAGAACTCGATGAGCTTTGTCCCACGGAATTTCAAGTAACACCAAGATTGAAACTGAAGCAAGCAATCGCGAGTCACCGCCGCCAGTTGTAGCCCACGCAGGACACGACCTTTGTTTCTGCCGTGAAACTGAATGGCGTAAGATCACCGTAAGGTCTCCATTCCGGGTCCGGTGCCTTCACCTCAGGGCAGACTTCTTTGATTATGTCATTTGGCCGACGATATATTTTCCAAGCTGCCTTGTGTTGGAATTTGTGGCTGTGATGCGATATATTATTTTCCAGGAGGGAATTAATTTTCAGGACGTTGTATTTCCTACCTTCACTATAGCCGAGATTCAAATTCACCATAACCGAATCGTTTTATGCTTACTTGTAATGTAAGTGAAACGGGACTAGTAACTTAAGTTCACTACAACCGAGGGTTCACTATATCCGATTTCACTATAACCGGAGTTGACTGTATGACTTCCATAAAAACTTTTACGCCTCAGAACCGCGAATTCATATAACATTCATATAACAGGTAGAAGATCTCAGAAACTTTTATAACACTGATGGTCAACATAACCCTAACACTGAGGGAATTGTTTCGGCGCATCAAAGAGAGTTCTCTCCTATGTGAAGACTGCATCGACGAGATCAAAGTAAAAAATTAATGAAATTCTATTTATTATATTCTGCTTTGGCGACTTTATTTTTGAACAGACCTTGAACAGCTTATGGAGGTGAAGTATTTCACACTTTTCATCATCATCATCATCATCATCATTATTATTATTATTATTATTATTATTATCATTATTATCATTATTATTATTATCATCATCATTATTATCATCATCTGGCAACAGTCTGCTCAAAAATAAAGGGACCAAAGCAGAATACAATAATATAGACGAACAGACACATAAACACTTAAAAGAAATTCGATTTAGCTAGGGCATCGGAGATGCGGATCACTGAGCTTAGAACTGGTACGATGCCCCGCTGGTGGGAGATATTTGGGGGGGGGGGAACCATGCAAGCCAATGTATAGTTCTGCGCCGGAACTCGCCATCCAGCGGGGAGAACACCGCCACCACTAATGATAAAAACATGCGACACACGGGACTAATGTCCTTAACAATTGACGCGCCCGTAATCACTGATCAATCATAGTTGAAAAACAGTATCATATTTTGAGATTATCGAATATAATGAACCTTTGATATAGCGACCCAAAAATTTTAGCCAATGCAAGTTTACCGGTATAACTGGAGTGGGAGCATTCTGTGAGTAATGTCAACCCGCGTGGCGAGGTGCAGCCCGGCGCCGGGCCCGCCGGCCATGCCCCAGTGACCCCTGCGGAGGCAGATGCGGCCTTGCCTTGCCGCCCCGCGCCGCGCGGCGACGGCCACGCAAAAGCCGTCAAACGCACAAAAGGCCCCTCGCTGCTCACTCTTACGCAAGGCCTCTCGCCGCTGCATCACAACACATCGCGACACACTTATTTTTCTTCTGCTGTGCAAACGAACCAGGTCAGGTGCAACTAACGAATTCTTCGGAAACATGTTATGTATGATTTATGGCGGAGCATGTGTACTCAATATTTGCGTATGGACTCCCTTCCCAACACATAGGCACTCTGACACACAAAATTTGGGAGCGGGGAACATCAAACATTCGATGCTAGTCTTTGAGCGGAATTTTGGTTCAAGTCCATTTTTTATTTATTGGAGTTAATGAGACACGGTAGATTTAACATGGTAGATTTAACATGGTAGATTTAAGAACGGTCGAGTTATGTCGCAGCTATTCATGAATTCAATAATATTCTATGACAATATACTTAGAAAGCAATTCAACGGCAAATAATATACTGATATATCTAAACCTGTATCGCATATTACCGATTTAGTAATGATGATTGACCAACGATTGCCGTGCAACAGTCACTGACTGCAACAAAACTTGCTGCTAACTCGCCCATGTCGAGAAGGTCCTGCTAATCTGGCTGAGAATATCAGATGATGACATTATTCAATACGCGCCATCACACATCTCATCCGACACATCCTCATGGAAGATTTTTCTAGCTAATACGTCGTTTACTTAAATAGTAAAAGTGACGAGAATAAAACTACTGGAAATACATAAAGAGATTAGGGTGATATCTCGCTCCACTCCCTGACAGCCTTGCTCAAACATGCCTTGAAAGACGAATCTGATGTGAACATCACCTGCTTAAAGAGAGTTGAATCCAAATTCATTAATGAACTGCAACGGATTTCCTAAAACAAGATTAAATTTAAAAAACATATTAACAAAACCCATTTACTAAAAACACAAATTAATGACCATATTTCAATCAGATGCAGTCAAATACCTCCTGTATGAGAGTGTGATTGTGGTCAAGTGTTATCTTGACCAATCAAAAGCAGACAAATTTAAAAAATAAAACATATTGTTTCATTACATTGAATGCAATTTAAAAGATATTTCCAAGTAGAACTCTTGACAAAATTATTTTTCCACACAATAAATAACGATTGAAAGTGATTTACTCTTTGATTTGATTTATTCCGTTAAAAAACTTTTTTTTTTTTGTAAATGAATGTGACGTACTGGAGAGAAGTATAATCTGCACACGTTTTCTTGAACTCCAGAATCCCTACTCCCATCCTCTCTCTGTACATAGTTAAATGAATAAAAGTACCAACAAAGTGAGGTTAGCAACATTTGAAAACTAGACTGGAAAAACAACTAGAACTAAATTTTCGCTCTGTTGTTATAGAAAACTTATTTGCATCGTTAAACCAACTACAAATTTGATTTTTTGGTATTGCTAACAGAAAACATCCATCCCCGGTTCTACTCCTACCACAACTAATCAAAGGAGAGCTCACGAAAATATTTTTAAAAACGTGTGCGTAGCTATAGTAGCTATAGTTTTTAAAGCTATAGTTTTTGTCCAGAAGCAAAAGCAAGGGAGCAAAGCAAAGGGGTTGCATTGTCTTAATGGATCAAGGGAATAATAGATGAGAATGGAATGTATGGAAGGGATGAAAAAACCTGATCGATGTAGGGTCATTGACCCGGAAGCTGTTACAGGCATTATTTGTTACAGGCAAATTTAGTCTTTTGAAAAATATACCTGGTTTAAATAAAAACCCTTTTAAACGTTCCTACATTGCATTTAAATTTCCGAAAAAATTATAATCGAACCTGAATTGGGTGTCAGAAGTGTTATTTGGAAATAATGTATTTTAACAGTTTCACTCAGCAAAATTCTTATTTTCATCATCTTTATTACAATGTCATTACGTTTCGTTTCTGTTTTCATAAATGTTAAAAATGTGTATGGACTTAACTGTGAGTAGAATGTGGTGAGTCCGAAATCTCTCAACGTAAGTTTAGTTCATAACTGCCCAAGAGACAACAGCGTTGGTGAAGCCTTTTGACTTCACGAGTTACGTGTTCACATGATTATTCTGTCATTACCATTATGATATTACACCTCCTCCCGACGTGACGGAACAGAGTAAATAAGGAATGTCACAGCGCAAAGAAGCTAATAACAGACATGCGCAATTGTTTTTATCTTTTATTTTAGCACTTGCCCCTTTTCATAAATTTGAAAGACGGCGAAGGTAAAATGAAGAGTATAATTTGATGACGTAAACGTCTGAGGGTACCATTCTTTACGACTTCGAGTTGGAAGCGCAAAAAACCGTCAATGCCATGTCTTCCTTCTTCTTCCCAACGCCATCGCGCAACTTTCACGAGTACTAACTAGATTCGAATCTAATACATAACCTCCTATTTATAAGATCATCCAGACAGAATTTTAAGAGAAGTTCGATAACGGGAATCTTGTAATTGATAACAGGATAACGGGTTTGATAACGGGAATGTTTTTTTTCTCTATTGTTACTGATGGACAAAGAATTCGTGAATCGCGCCCTGGACCGAATTAATATCTTAAGAACATTTTAGCATATCTTAAGAAGGCCCTAATTATTTGTGAAGTAAAGAACATATGTGGTCAAAACGAATGTGAAAAAATACATCTCTTGTAATTTATAAAATTATTATAGTAATAAATGCCAAATATGGTTATCCGGTCCTGTTGGCACACATGTACCGGTAAGCAGAAACTCTGGGTTATCCGTGGGCTGTATCACAGAAAATGCAAAATAATCCATAAGAATCGGACACATGGGTACCAATTAGTTTCTGAAGTACAAGCAAATTGGCGTGTGTGCTGGCCATATTCTAGAAATATTATCACTTCTCGAATTGGATAATCATCGGAGTCGCTGGCCAACCATTTTCGTCAATCAACCACCGTCAATTTGCATTATCTGAGGGCTTTTTTCGAATTCGAGGTAGTCTCGGACCGAATTGTCTGTGAAAATCGTGAGACTTTTCTGTACATGAGCAAACAAATTGTGCAATTCAACAGCTTTGTTTTGTCGTCGCTTTTCTGTTTTGAAATAGTATGGATAAGAAATAGGCCTATTACATGTCTGAGTTACAAATAAAACTTGCATATATAACTGGATTGATGTTTTTATTGAATTACTCTCCGGTATTACTCAATTAGAAGAATAAATTGGACGTACCACTTAAACGTTACAATCTCTCTACTTCTATAAAAAGGCAGTTCTCGTTGAATATACACACATTTTGAAAATATAAGCCAATTCATAAGTGAATACATATTATGTGGATCATTTTGATGCACAAAAACATGCGTGAAATGTAAGCTTGCAAAACACAAAACATTTCAACAGAACTTTGTTATGTGAAGTTAGCCTTCCTTATCAAAACGAATGACCTCCACCATGACATGGTTGGATAAGCTTCCCCCTTTCTGTAGTTAGACGTGTACGCGACAGTGAATACGTTTTATTTTCTATTGGTCATACCTCCGCGACAATAAAACGGGTCGGCAATGTTGACTTAACAGTGTCGTAGGTGGTGCATGCGAGCAGCATTGGCTGACGGTTTAAGAGTGGACGAGCAGTAGCCGTTGCATTATTTTCACATTACAAACAGCATAATGTTTAAGATATCCCTATTTGCAGTTCTATTTCTGGATATGATGAGATGCATTGAAAGACCGCTAGTTGTATGAAACACGTAATAAGGGAAATCATAAAAACGGTGACACAGCAAAGAACATCCCTCTTTCTCAAATTCAAAGTTCCACTGGTGTTCTTTGTGGAGTGTGTTTTGATATCAGGCGGTCATGAAAATATTGAAGTGAAATAGATATTACAGATACCTACATTCCCTAAAAATAATGAGACAATACTTATTCATTTCTGTAAGATATTTCCACACTCGTTAGATCAAGTTGTGTGTGTGTGTGTGTGTGTGTGTGTGTGTATTTGATTGCTATAACCGAACTCGTCAACAGTACAATTGTGAAACCTCACATGCATCCACCATAATCCTCTGGAATATATTCTTGAGCGTTCTCATTCGAAGACCTTCGCCGTCACTGGCCGTCGTCAATTTGGCGGGTCGGCGAGAGAGTAGAAAGAAGTGTTTGTCAGTCCCCCGGCGCACGTGCTTCTCGATGAATATTCCCCCAGCGCCGCACAACCGCCCGCCGCGCCGCTGACACACCAGCGAAAACGCGCGGTGGCGAAGCAGGAGCGCGCCCAAGGTCGCAGGCGACGGCTGGCGTTTCCCTTCCCACAGCGCTGCTTCCTATCTCGTTGTCGGAGGCAACGAGGCATCGCCAAATCTCGTGGGGGACACCCCGCTCACGTTCCTTATTTATCTCAACAGGGGAAAAAATTGTAGCATTACTTACTGACATTGTGCCGCATGTTTTCAAAACGTACGTTCGGTTTCGTAAAAGCGTAATCCCGAATCGCAAGTGGAAAAGTTGGTCTCAAATTTAAAAATCACGGGGAAATATAAAAATAATATTTACAAAATTTTAATAAAAGAATATCGATCTCGGACCTCCTCGGAAATGTTTTGTACTTAAATCTTTTGAAATTAAAATATTTACTAAGACCCATTTTTACTTTTTTTTAATACCAGCATCCGAGAAGTGAAATTCATAATTCATCTTTTAACATGTAGTCAAATTGCCCATTGCAATATAATATTCAAATTATGTCAATTAACAAATGGTTATTTGGTCAAACTTCCAAAAATAAATTGTTCGTGGCTCTGAATGCTCTGTAACTTTTATTCTGAAAACCTATCGTTGCAAGAAGGAAGCCTATTTACGAGGATAAAACCAAAATTGTTTTTAAATAATTTCCAAGAATATAATTTTAAAGTTTTAGAATTTTTAATTAAATCTACAATTTCCAAATTATTACGAAATTCATTTCTCATATTAATAAAAAGTAGCAAATAATATTAATATCTTTCTCAAGGATTCTTTTGATTTCGAATTAGGGAATCTCACAATCAGGCATCAAAAGAAAAAGTTTTCTGGTTCATTCACAACAATAATAATAATAATAATAATAAGAATAAGAATAACAACAACACTAATAATAATGTTGTTTATATCGCTCTGTTTATGATATAAATAACACCACATTATCACTAATTTTAATGTTTATATACACATATTACTTTTCCTATATCTCATTTTTCAGGAAGTTCCAAGCTTTATTCCCAAATATATTAAATCTCCATTAGTATAATTTAGCAACATAACAATAACATGGAGATAAAATTTGCAAACAGATGCTCCCACATAGCTCCAACAGAGACTCTGCACTTACGGATGCGATGATAATGGGCGAGCCCTCGCGCATAATTAATTCGGCAGTTAATGGGCCAGTAGCAACATTATATTTTGCTGTGTTTATTTCATTAGTGACAATAAAACCATCACAATACACATCACCCCAAAGCGTGATGTCAAAGAACAAAAGCAGAGGGAAATTTCCATGATTCAAATGATGCGAACGCAAAGTTGGAAATTGGGGAAATGTTTCGAAACACGCGGTTCCGGCTGTTCGTTCTCTTTGCAACATTTCCCCGCCACTCATCCGGAGTTGACGGTGGCGCGGAGCGGAAGAGAAGAGTGCTCATCGCATGCAAAAGTGGTTCAAGTGTCAAATTGACGTAATTTGAGCTGTGATGTGGTACACCTAAAAAAAATACAATGAAACACACAAAAGAGTGCTCATGGACAAAAGAGTAATAAAAAAGTGCCGCTAGTTAGCGTGTTCTCAAAGCGAGTGACACAGACGGTGATATTGAGCTACTGCTTTCAGATGTATTTTTATACACATTATAATAAAAAATGGCACAATTGCATGCTCGTATTTAAACTTTCCTAGCCATTTCCCGGCAGTGTCAGCAGCGTTCTCATGCAGTGAGCGTTTGTAAAACGCGCCTCACAGCAATAACCCTTCCCGGCATGAATCAACGCGTGTAGGAGTGGATAAGCTACTGAATGTAGAAAGGGTGCGCATGGGAGCATGTCCCCTTCCCAAAGCCAACTTTTTTCTGTATTTTTACTTTCTCTTACACGTAGTACTTTCTCGTATACGTACTTTCTCGTATACTACGGAGTAATATACGTAGTATAGAGAAAGTTATGTAATATAATATGAAAAACGAGGAATTTCCGGCAGAAAAAATTCATTCCCGGGTCCTGAGAACGAGAATGTGGATAAATCCAGTTGCTAATTTAAAAGAAAAATAAATTCTGTAGTCGCGATAGTTGAAATAGTTTCGTAGCTTGTGAAAATGCAAAGTTGTTTAATTGCATGCGCTACCTCTGAGATCGCGTTCTAAGATGCGATGGCAATACGCTCTAGGATGACACATATGTTGGTCTAGGAACGTCCAGATAGAAATTGATCAATCATTTCGACTTCTTACTGGAAATCGAAACAAATTTCTTGAAGTTTGTATCATGGTCGTTAGTCAATTCACCAACTTTTGGTGTTGTTCGTAGAATCCCATTGTTTATCGTATTTTTATTGGCACTGCGGTGAGTGTGTCAATGATTCATAAAACGTGTTGAGGACTCTCTCTTTCGCATAGCGTTTTTTACTATCTTGGAGGAAAAGATATTCTCGAACACTACGAAACAGAGCTTGATGGGTGCGCCTTAACCTGTTCGCGGGGAAGTCCCATGCGGAAAGCGAACTTGAATGCAAAGCAGTACGACGTCCGTTGGAATAGTGGGACAGCTAGGCAGACCTTCCGGATTCTTTAAAAGGATCCGTGCTGAACTATCGCACACTGACTTTGTAGAAAACTACAGTGAAATAAAGTTTTTCATTGACGTTTCTACTGTTTTAACCCTTCACGAGATTGAAAACAATTTAGTATTAATCTACTCAAATCCATCAAATATACGAAATGTTTTCTGCTAATAACAAAAAAAATTCTTTAGAAAAATGATAAATGGTTATAAAAACGTTTTATACTGTAATATGAAAAAGAAAACGTATGAAAATGTCAACAAGTAATAGAAATTGTATTGACTAATTATTCATTCAATCTATATGGCGTAAAGTAAATGGTTCGAATTATTAATAAAAGTAAGGAATAAAATAAGAAATTTGCATTTTTTCTACTCCATTACCAATTGAAACAAACATGGAGAAAAGAAAAGTGAAATAATGTCTTAGTTGATTAATGCCACAGAGAGTCATTGTAGAATTGTCATCCGATATTAAATTTATACTAATAAGTATGAACTTTTCCCATATACATGGTAGTTTGCAGATACCGTTCATTTAGTTGTTTTTTGTTATGTCACTTTTATCAAGCAAAACTCGCCATATCAAGTCTAATTTCTCCTTTTAACTTTCTCTAAATATCCTCATTGAATTTTTTCAATAGCTCCCTTTTTGGGGAATATATTTTTGACTTCTCTTATCAAAGCAAGGATGGCATATCGTTTTCTTCGAAACCAATTAACATTTGAATATTAAAATGCACCTACGTCGTTTTGCTTTGTTTCATAGGGTTTGAAATAAATTGGGACGAATAATTGGCCATAAATTGCCAAGAAAACATTCAGTTCATTAAATGTTTTCTGTGAATTTTGTTTCAAAATCTTGTCACCCGTTCAGAAAGATATTTTTTTAATGATTCACTTTTTTCTCAAATCAAGAGTAAAAACTAAAAGAGTTTTAGAATTATTTGTGAAACTATTCTTTCCTATCTATAGAACTGATAAGAAGAATTCGCTTCATATTTACCAAAATATTGTCTGGGGTAACTGAAATAAACGTAGTTTTAGAAAAATGTTCTTGTTGAGACTTTTTACTCCTAAATCGCGTAGTAATATTACTAAACCAATGAATGTCTTCCAAAACATAATTTTAGAATTGAAATATTTTTTATTATAAATTACTTGCAAATGCATTACAATTGTAAATGCAATTGCTGACGAGTGCATTAATTGACAAATTCACTTGTCAAAAACCATTTGAATTCCATTGTCATTTCAACTTTTTTTTACCATAACCTTTTTAGACCGACCATTAAAAGAATTGAAAAAAAATAATATCCATCATGATTTCAAGCTTTAATGTGTTCATATTTGTGATATCGGTGGGTCTTATTTCAGTGGAAGTAATAGTTTTTAACAGATTTTAAACTCTGCAATGTTTTTCCCTATAAGTCCCATGTCTAGTTTTTAAACAGATCGCCACAATGGATCGAAAAGTCAAACAAATTGTTGGTTACAACTTTTAAAAATATGGTCAAATAACAAACTATTATAATTTAAAAAATATTTACATGACACTAAATAGTTTTTGGGACGCTTTGGTCAATGTCACTAGACCAACATCACTATCGCCAATCACAAATATATCAACGATCATTCCAACAAAAACAGATCATTTTAATTGATATGGCAAGGAAGCGGAGAGAAATTGCATCTTGAGCTTCAACTCTAACATTCCGGAAACTGTGACGATGTTTTACGACGTGCTACAATAAGCCAAAAATCCTTTCGCAACTCACGGCAGACGAAGAGCGCATTCGCCAAGAGGAAGGCGTCGTCCACGCTGAGGGCCAATTCTTTCATCGCCGCCTCCAGCGTGGTCGCGTTGGCGACCGCCGTCTCGTTGGCTGCCATGGCTCGCGTCGCCGCGCCGGCCGGGGCTGGTGGTTGCACGGAGCGCCTCGCACAGGTGCCGCGAGCGAGCGCGGTGGTGGAAGGCGCGGCGAAGACTGACCACCCGACCGCGGTGGTGGCGGCGGCGGCGGCGCCCGGGTGCGCGAGGTAATCCGCCGCCCCCACCGCCGCTGCCCATGCCGGCGACGATCACCTTCACGGCGGCCTCGATACGGAAACAGAAACATTACTTCGTCACCTTTCACGGCAGACGCACGTGCTTTGGCGTGGAAGAACTAGGAGGCCGCATAGAACGAAAATCCACAGCGCGCATTGTTGAATGCCTTATGTCGACGGTGCACACAAACATCTCAAAAATCGTCAGTTTTAGTTAACTGAATAAACATGTTTAGAAAATTCTATATTTTTACCAATAAAAATTGTATAAAGGTAGTTCAGAAAGACAATCGACCTGTAGAGAGAGATAATGTGCCATTGGTCGTGAAATAAAGGGCTCCGCTCATATTCAAACCATTCTTCTGTAAAATGAGGTTTTTTTTAGACGTGTCACGTGTTGTGCACCGGCGATGTATCAATGTATGGATTTCAAATTTCTCACTGCTAAGTGGACAGTTAAAAGAAAAAATGTATGATTTCATTAGTAATTAGTTTGGCTTGATTGAAAATTCTTCTTCTGAATAGATATTTACTAACTTAAATTATGCGAAGATGTGGAAAAAATTAGGTTTAAAGGGCTATTATTAAAGCGATCTTAGGTTGTTGGTGTTTTACTTCACGTGGTAGTGGTCATACGTTTTCCTGCGTCTCCCGGTTCGTTCCTCCGTGTGTCTTAACGCCTTTGCCTTTCGCCTTTCAGTGTGTCATTACGGAAGCATTATACAAAAAGGCATTTCTCAAACCTAGCAGCCGAGGTATGCCCGACAGAGAATCTTTTACAGCAGTGACAGGTTTCTTTAACTAGCTTGAGAGCTTTACAGAGTTCGACGTTCGTTTAACTGAGATCTCAAATCAGGTTTATCGCAGGAGTGCTGTGTATTATGCGCGCACGTTTTCCTGAGCCCCGGAATACCTACCCCCACTCCTTCACTAATTTTAGTTGTATTTAGAATAAATGTTACCAACGAGCATTGTAGACAAAATCTGATAACCAGAAATGTTCGCTCCCATGTAATAGAAATTATTTTGCATCGAAAACGAACTACAAATTTGATATAAAATTCCTTGTCAAAATAACCAAACTTCGCGCTCCTCGTGCAACGAGCGAAGCGAGGGCTCAAGAAAACGTGTGCGGATAATAGCTCTGACTTTGTTTAAAATATATTTGAATGAAGCCCTGAGAAAATGGAGGAAGAAATATAGCAATATGGTTATTAAAATTGGTGACTCTGTTATGTGTGTATATGTGTGCTTGTGTATGTGTGTGTGTGTGTGTGTGCTGTGAAAATTATATGAAAAGTACTAGGAATGGAGATTTGAAATAAATCGTAACAAGACTGAGTATATGGTTGTAGGAGGAAGAACAAAATATCTGAAACTGGATGATGGTTCGGAAGTAAAACCCTGTCAAAAATTCACATACTTAGTCATAAAAATAAATGCATATGAAGACAGTGTGGAAGACATTTAAAAAAACTAAAAATGCAGAGTGACTCAAGACAATAACATACACTGATATGGAAAGATAAATTAAGTGTAAAGAGAAAATTGTGTATGACAATCGTAGAGAATATTGCCCTTTATGGATTCGAAGTATGGGAAGTAACAAAAAAAGAGCGAAAAAAATTGGCAGCAATGGAATAGACTTCTGGCGCCGAAGTTGCGGACTGACTTTAATGGATAAAGTTACGAACGAAGAAATTAAGCATTAAGCGGAAGTACGTTGTAATATAATTGACATCATAGAAGTGAAAAGACTAAAATGGTACAGGCACATACAAAGAATGAACGAAGAACGTTGGCCGAAAATATTATGGAAATGGCAACCAGCTACCCATGGAAGAAGAAGAAGACCTCGACTTACATGGGAAGAAGAAGTAGAAGAAGCAATGGGGATAAGATGATTCAGTAATGAAGACTACACCGATAGAAAGATATGGAGGCTGGGATGCGAGAGACACCATAGGGTTTAATATAACTTGCTATACTACTACTACTCGATCTCAACAACAGCCACAAGGAATCTTGATTGTTTTCTACAAGAAACATAAATAAATTGAGAAGAGAAAACTCATTCTAGTTAATCTAACAGACAATAGTGTCTTCTGTCAATCCCCCACTCTTTAACGACTCTACATTACATTTCTAAACATGTGATGAAGCATACATGTAATGATATATAATGCGCATTGCGTACATTACTGCTAACAACCATGACAATAACTACAACAACAACAGGTTGTGAACACTAACAACTTTCTCCGAGGAAGTGGTTTCGTGCAGCAAATATGACGAGAAGCAAGGTTCCGTGAATATCTCTGCAGCATTGGAGACTGGAATGAGCGAACCTGTTGGCGGGGAAGTACCGGAGGCGGCGTTGTGCGGTGACGTGGCCCCGATCGCTGCAAGAGAGGTCTCGGAGCATCTCACAGCGCGCCCGGGCTCCTCCTGCGCGTTGGCCGAGGTCGGCGCCCGGGCGACCGCGACCTCACCCCCCCCCCACGCCACACCACCCGCCCCCCCGGGCCCTGCCTTCCCCCCCCCCCCGGCGCCCACCCACCGCCCACCGCCGTCCACTTCACGTTGGCCAGCACTCCTTCCCTTCCCGCCAATTCGAAGGTGGGCCCTGGCCCCGGTTGCCTCCTGCCGTCGCCTCCGCCCTCAGCACCCGTTGCTTACCGCACGCCGCCCCCTCCCCAAGGCCGGGCGACCCCGGCCTCAATCCGCGGCCACCGGACGTCGTTAGGAGCTCCTTCGGCGCCGCGCACGCCAACTGAGAAGCCTCCGACGCAGGCGCTCTTCTCAAAACGTCCACTGGGACAGAATTCGACCTTTAGGAATCGTCTTTGGCGTGGACACCGGGGGCAGGGAACCGTGCCCTCTGGAAATTTCGAAAGCCCTACGTAGGATAAAATTTTATTTCCGTAAATATGATCGATTTCTCCTTTTTGAAGCTGACAATTTGAGGAATTGATTCGCGACATTTCCGGGAGAAGTTCTCCAGACCATATGGCCACCTGTAAATGTTTCAATATAAAATCTAATATTTATATTAATTTATATATTATATATTATTAAAATATTAAAGCTATACTTTCATACTCGTTGTAGGTTGTTTTATTTATTTACTAGAAAAATATGTAATAATATTTAAATAAAATAGTTTAATGGAAAAAGGATATGAGAAATGTAGTTGCATCTTGTTTTAGGCTGCGCACGCTGATAGAATCATGCATATTAGGTATCTTTGCATCCACTGCACTCTCTTAGTTTCCTTATCACCACCCCGGATAAGTAAAAGTGAGCATTATTTTTCGTTGGTTTAGAGAAAAACTATCACATTTTAAAAATAGTATTTTTTTACATTTTCTCCCTATACTAAAGTATAAAAAGGAAAAGTATGGCCTGGACAATACAATCACGAATTTTCGATCATAAACTCTATGATTAAGGATATTTTTCGCTGAAATTTTGCACCCATGGCAGGATTATGGTCTGTTGGAGCTGTTCAAGGATGGTTCAGGTTGGTGCAGGTGGAGAGGAGTTACACGCAATACCAGAAATTGGGGTTGTGTGGATGGATGCCTCACACAACTGTCAGATTGCAAGCTTTTGAACAGAAACATGGTAAATACATCACGAGTAAGATCTAGTTGTGCCGTTATGAAGTTCATCCAGATATTTTAATTTTGGGGGGTATTTTTCAGGAAGCTCCTGCGACATTTTCAAAATTTACGGGAAAATGGCTAATATTTGTTCTGTAAGTTTCTTTTTACTAGACTATTCTAGTACAAGTAAATTTCCTCTATAAGAAAGGACATTTAAACATTGGTTTAGCTCCAAATTTCATTAAATCATATGAAATTTTGAAAATTGCAAAGTAAAAAATTTATTTTCAACCTCCACCTCCAATATTAAAGCCACAAATTTCTTTCTCAATCCAATATATCCCTCAAATTTAGATTTTTAAATGATGTCATTCACTTTTTTTTTAATATGAAAATATGAAAAATATGAAAGTAGTAGAACAACACTGCTCGTAGTGTCACTAAGAAGAGAAAAGTTTAGGTATCTTGCGAATTTTTTTGCAACACTACTCTTATTAAATGAAGAAATGTGTTGGAAAATAGTGTATTTTTACTAGCAAACCTCGCATTAAGATTATCCCCAAACATCCGAGACATAGAGTACAATACTTTGCGAAGTAAATGACTCCGCTCATATTAAAATCTATAGAAAGGAAATGTTTGTTATGTGTTACTTTTCTTGTTCACCGACGACACCTATTCTTTTTTAATTCTTTCGTCGGAAACTTTCTTTGGATTAACCCGAAATATATAATTGCACTCGACAAGTCGTAATAAATACCCACATAGAAATGTTTTGTCCTTCAATGAATCACTAGTTTCGCTTCTGAGCTGCGGCACTAAATACGTTCGTTTTATCTTGATAGTGGCTCATAAAATAATCTTTTTCATTTCTCAGGACTGCTTGCTTTAGAGATGTAGCTTTGTGCAGCCAAGAATGAAGGTAATGTGTCTCCGCTAAACAAGGTAATTGTCTCTAAAACATTACATAAAAATTGCGGCGGAAATTGATCCTAATCGCGACATTCAGCCTTTGTGTGGGCTACAACAAATGCAACACGAAAATAGCCTTGTTATATAAGGCTTTTTCAGTAACGACACGGATGCCATCGTTGGTTCACATTTCGGCACTTTTGTCATCCAGTGAATTTTCTAATTTTTAAACTCATCGACAACAGGTAAGATACAACTCCACGAACAAATAAGACATCTGTTCAAATTTATCAGTATGCAGAAAAATATATGAAAATGAAATTAAGTATGAAACGGATATTTGTGCGAAACCTATGTGCACAATCAATTAGATATTACACAATATTATATTTTTAAATACAAAATAATTGGTACCTATAAAAGAACCCATGAATTTCAGAATTGAAACAAAAATCCAAAACTTATACGAATTTTATCTACTTTACAATATTGTTTGAGAAAACAGAATGATTTAATCCACATATTTTACCTACAGTCCATTACATCATGATAATTTACATTTGGATTCCAAACGTAGATGCACGTTTAGGAAGTCATACAACTTTTTTTACCAAAGCTGCAATGTTTACAGAAAATGAATTTTTAAAAGATTCAAAAGAATGATTCTGAAAAATAAGAAAGCTCCTCTGAGTAAGAACCAGAAATTGAAAAGTTTGATGTTCATAAATGCTTTGAAAGTGAAACTGCAAGCTATTATACTGAGATCAAATAACATATACCACGACAAGGTCACAACTAAATACTGGATGTCAGGCACTAAAATAATCAAAACAAACAGGCAAATAGGAACTAAAAAATATTAAAAATAACCTCTGAAATAAGTACTTAACGATTTTCTTATTAATAATTTCCATATAAATAGTGACGTAACACAGAAACATAGCACCAAGGACGCAGAATCAGTGAATATAAACATACAGTAGCTCACTCATACTACCAATTTGAACTTTCTTATTGCATTCACATAATGATAGGAAGGTTCAAGAATAACAATTAATATCCAAAGCAAAAGTTTATTATTTTAGTAAAGTATGTACAAAACGAAACAAATCATATTAACACAAATGTAACAAAACAATTAACAACAAATAAACCAAAATATTTGGACCATTAGGTAAATGTTCTTAGATTAACAATTACTTATAACATGGTGTTACTATGATTATTTTACTCATGTCTTTATTAGTTTTATTACTTCTTTTTCGGCATTTCCGCCTTTCAAGGGCGTTCGACGATTTCTATAACAGTATAGGATAAACCATCCTCAGGTATAAGTGTCAATACAATAACAAGAAAAATGAGATTGGTAAGTTTTGTTGTGTGTGTGTATGTGTAGGAGGGGGAGAGAAAGAAAGAGAGAAAGAGACAGGGAGAGAAAGAGGGAGAGAGAGGGAGCGAGGGAGGGAGGGAGAGGGCGAGAGAGGGAGTGAGAGAGGAAGAGTGGGAGAGAGAAGGAGAGAGGGAGAGTGAGAGAGAGGGAGAGAGAGAGAGAAAGAGGGAGAGAGAGATACTCGTATTATATTTTCAGATATTTAAGGCGGCTTCAAAATATCTATTTATTTATTTATTTTACGTCAAAAAAACAGTTAAAAACTGCGTATGACGTGCTATGGGGAAAAGTGAATTGTGTGCACATTTTCAAAATCCTGTGATCCCAACACTAAGTCATATACTACTTAAATTTGGAATTTTTGAAAGGGAGAAAAAAAAACTCCCATGTAATAAAATCTATTTTCAAGGATAAACAAGCAATAAATTTTGAATTTTGAAAGGGAGAAAAACAACAACAAAAACTCCCATGTAATAAAATCTATTTTCAAGGATAAATAAGCAATAAATTTTGAATTTTGAAAGGGAGAAAAAACTCCCTGAAAAAATCTATTTTCAAAGATAAATAAGCAATACATTTTGGCTCTTATTACTTCCTGCCGCGACAACATGGAAACGATAATTTGAATAATTGTATTTCCCACTGAATTCTAGAAGACGTGCGCAGAAAATGAAGTTACATTTATGTCCAGAAGCAAAACAAGGGCCATCTCAGCATTTGCTCAATGGATCAGGAAACTGGACGAAAACCTGATCGAGATGGGGTCATTGACCCGGAAGCTGTAGTACAATAGTTGTTACAGGTTGTTTATACTCATTTATACAGTCCAAATGGTAAATAATGCATTATGTATCATTGTTAAAATTAATGTTACTTTTCTTGTGATGCTCAGTATAGTCTCTAATTGTATAGAAACAGTTATGCAGCAGAAACGATTTCACTTGGGATTTAAACTTTTCTATTGAATTTAATCGTTTAATGTCATCTGGCAAAGTGTTGTAAAATAATGTACATGTATTGTATGTGAATTTTTTGTAATGAGCTGTTGATACTGTCACCTGATGAATATGATGTCCACGTCGAGTGTTATAGTAATAGACATCGGCGTTTTCTGAAAATATATTCCCGCCCTTGAGCAAGTCATTTTTTACAAAAACCAATGATTCGTAAATAAACAGACAAGGTAATGGTAGAATTCCTAGATTAATGAAGAGAGGCTTACATGAATCACGTGGGCGGGATTTGGTTATTATTCGTACAATTCCTTTTTGTAATCTAAACGTCTGGGAGCTATAAGATGTATTTCCCCAGAATATTATGCCATATCTCAGGCGGGAATGAACATTCGCGAAGTATACACAACGATCAGTATGAAGGCTGACTGAATTTGCAAGAATTCTGAACGCGTAGCATAATGAACTTAGTTGTGTGTTCAATTCATTTAAATGGACGTTCCATTTAAGGTTTGACTGAATTGAGAGACCTAAAATTTTGTTGCCTTAACATCAGTCAATGGTACTTGGAGCACAGAATTGTTTATTTGAAATGGAAAACTGCATTAAAACCGTTTTCTTCTCGTTTACTATTAATTTGTTATTTCGGAACCAATTTGAAACATTTGATATTGTACTATTTACTGTTTCTTTATTGCAAAGGATGTTCGTATCATCCGCAAAGAGAACCGTTCTTCCGTTTCGAATCGTCGAGGGCATTTCGTTTACGTAAAGTAGGAACAGAATAGGGCCTAAAATCGATCCTTGAGGAACTCCACATGCAACGGGCAAAGAGTCGGAAAGGTGCGTACGTAATGTTCCATCATTCCAGTAAGGTATTTCAACTCTCTGAGATCGTTGTTTAAGGTACGAACATAACCAATCTAGAGCAATCCACGAATTCCATATGAAGGTAATTTGGAAAGTAAAATGTCATGATCAATGACGTCAAAAGCTTTTGAGAGATCCAAAAATAATCCAATAGGTGCCTCGTTTTGATCCAATGATGAGGCGACATCTTTAAGAAAAGAAAATATAGCTGTTTCCGTTGATTTTGATTTTCTAAATCCATGTTGGCAATCTGAAAGCGCGTCGTGTTTAGTGAGAAATCCTAAGGATAGTGTGAGTGGATTCTCTGTGGTTGTCTGTAATGCTTACCGAAGATGGCAAGATGCTGTAGCTGAGGATTCTAGTAGTATATCATAATGCTTTTGTTTTTTGTTTTTTTTTTTAATTTGATAATATAATCTTGAATGAATTCTATTTTTAAGTCTCAATGTGGTTGTTAATTGCTTATAAACCATGGAGCTTTAGTAAAATTTTCAGGCATTTATTTTGTATAATTTGAAGTTTGTTCATGTGGCTATGGGCTGCTTTTATCCAAAGAGGGCGTGCGTTGGTTTGTGAGGATCTGATTACTGATTTATAGATTATTTACCGCATTCAATGCTAAGAGAAGATAAATGATTTAATAAGGGATAGAGTTTTGTAATTTTTTAGTATATTTTGTTTACTGTGCTTGTGATATGTGCTTTTTAGGTTAATTTTGTGTCCATTGTGAGTCCTAGGTAGTTATCTGATGTTTGGTTTGGTAGCCATGGTATGGATAAGTTTTTAATTAGTAAAGGAGGAAGTAGTTTTGGCTTACGAAGGGTGAAAATCTTTGCTTGTGATTTTGAAGTCTATTAATTCTAATTCTCCATTTTTCACTCCATTTCGAAAATTTTAAGCAAGTCATTTTGTAATTGGTCATATGCGGATAAGATATCGTTGTGGGATGTGAATAGTGACGAGTTATAGTGACGAGCAAACAAAGTTATTTCTGATGTGTCTGATTGAGGAATATCTTATAAATAGATAGTGAAGTCCTCAGGAGAGAGAGAGAGACAGGATCCTTATGGTACCCCTGCGTTTATTGTATGTTGTATTGAAAGTGTATTGTTTATTTCAACTTGAAAATTTCTGTTGGTCAGAATGCTATGAATGATGTTAAATAGATATTGTGGAGTTCCCAGTTGTTTTAACTAGTACTGAACACCAGTATGCCAACCAGTGTCGAAGGCCTTTTCTATGTCCAATAAAATTGCTAACGTGTGTTTTCGTTAGTGAAATGCTGGGGATTTAATTACGCTTAGTAGTTCGTGGTTGGTTGAATATTTGGATCGGAAGCCAAACTGGAAATCAGGTACTTGGTAATAATTTTTTCAAAAAGTTTAAAGATGGATGGAAGAAGACTAATTGGTCTGTAATTTGATAAGTTTCTTACATCTTTTCCTGGTTTGCAGAAGGGTAAAATTACGGGTTGGAAAGCTGGTCGAGTTCAGTCGCTGTCTTGAAGAGAACTCTAGCGGCCGGCTGCGGCTGGTAATTCTCCGTAGTTTCTCTGATCAATACCAGCTACGGCAGTACCCTAACAAACCGATCACGTCCGCGTGCAATCTTTTCGTCCTCTTCCTTGGCCTATCCCCATCCCTTACACGTACTCACATGCGCCACAACCTAATACCACACATGCACGGAGACTGGTCGGGAGCTTCGAGCTTGTCCCGGCTTGGGCGGTGTCTTGCTGGTGGGAGATACCTGGTTGGAGAAAACTCCGTTACCCGATAGGTAGTTCGGCGTAGGATCTCACCATCCAGCGGGGAAAGAACACCGCAACCTCCCAAGAAAAAACATGCATTAAATTTACCGAACTCTGGCAGAATCTCTTCTTTTGTATAATAGTCCTTTTCACGTTGAACACCACGTTTTATTTCAGGTCAAATGAAGTATTCGGTCCTTTTCGTCTCATAGTAGTTCTCTCACCGCAGGGGAAGAGACTCGAACACTAGTAGAATGTCAAGTGATGTGTAGCCGCAGCACGTCTTAACTTTTTCAGCACATATGAGAAACCTAATAACAAATTAATTTCCTATTTGATCGAATATTAAAGTGTCACACTTTATGTACATTCCGAGCAAACTTGCGAACATAGAAATTTTTTTTCTCGCTCTAAACATTCAATGTGATAAAATACTCTACTTGGAGTATTGTGCTATATATTTAGCGTTTCAATGTCTTATTGTTAGCAAACTATTCCTGATCAATTGCAATATATTATGGAGATCGAATATTAAAGTAAGATTGAATTTTACAAAGAACACGCTACAGAATGAAATAAATCTTTAAAATATGTTTAATTTATTTAGGTCAACATTTGCAAAAACAAGTATTATTTTGTTTGACCTTACTAAAAGTAATTTTTACCTCAAGTTTCAATGACCCTCGGAACTACAAAAATAGTGCTGTAAACATTTTTGATATCTTTTCAAGCATTTTTTCAATATTTTGAATAAAATCAACATATTTCAATATATAATATCAATCAATTTGAACACATGGTAATTTACCTCCACTAAAAAATTAAATTTAATCAGTTGTAAGATAAAAATTGAAATTCTTTAGAAAAAACACAAGTAAATGTGTAACGGCCACCGGTCGAAGAGTCACAAGATTAGATGGAAAGCAAATTAGCTAAGAAACAGATATTTACTGGCATTACTCAAGGAAGTAGGCAGAAATAGGTAAACGTATCATTGTGGAACATAATACTAAAACCTTAACATGAACTTACTTTAAGTTATTTTATGTCACTAATAATAAAGTTGAAGTATTCTGCCGTACATCGGGTCTCTAATCACATGGATATAAATCTTAATGGTAACTATGACAACGAGAAATTTAATTTTCCCTCTTCTCAATTGCGTGCTCCGTTCCTTGCCATTACAGATGCTAGGAGCTTGACATTGTTTCCGTGTAGTTCCCATGACCGTGATGAGTCCGCCGGGCAGCCCACGCCAAAGTTCGAAGGCAACTCATCAAGTTCACCCACGTGACCATTAGCGACTTCACGCAGATTCACAGGCGTTCACGAGAGATTTGAAGTGTTCAAATTAAGATAAAGCGAAATGATAAATAAAATAACATAAATAACTTTTAAAGATAAATTTTTGTTATACGAAAATAAAGAAAAAAGAAACATGGTCATTAATACGGTATTATGTAAACGTTTCTGTGAAACCCCTTGAACGTGAGCTTCGCTATTTCAGAGGTGTGCTAGAACTTGGCCATGTTGCTATGAAATAATAATTGCAAGCAATAAATATTAATCAAATAAACTAGTTGAACTAATATATTTGATCTGTTATTGACGAAATTTCCTTGGTGTGTTGAAAATTATTTTACATTATTTCATGGACGATACGATACTAGTGATGTGGCCCCTCTTTTTCAATTTATTGGTTTTGATGGTAGGTACATAGATTAGTTATTTAATAACTTTACATATCTATTGGTTTCTTATTAACTAACTTACAATGAACTTACAACTATTACAATGGGAGAGGAACCCATTGTGGGTTCTCTAATCAGGCTCCATTTCAGCGAATGTGATGAGAAATGACTGCTAGAGATATTTATTTATAATTCTAGGCTGATGGTTCGGATTTTTGCCGAGTCTGAAAGGATTTGACTTAAGCTGGAATAAAAGTTGGCGGATAGATAAGTTGTGTACTGTGATAACCGTTCAAGGTTAAATTCCTTATGGAGTTGAAGATTTGAAACGGACCATGGGGCGTTGGCTATTGTTCTAAGGAACTGATTCTGTATTACTTGAATTTTGTTAATGTTTGTTTTGGAAGCGTTAAATGCATATTGGACAGGCGTACAGTTGCAGAGGTCTTATGACTGTTTTATATATTAATATGGCGGAATTGAATGGTACCGAGCTATTTCTGTGAATTAATGGTTTTAGCTGCAGTAATTTTATTTTGGCTTGAGTTACTTTTGTTTTTTATGTATTACTATCAGTTTAGTTTGGTGTCTAGTTGAAGTCCGAGATATTTAACCGCTTTGGTGGGTAGCTATTCTATTGTGTTGTTGTTCAGTATCATAGGAGTGGGGGAGTGTAAGGTCTTAGTGTGAATATATTGGCAGAAGTTTTACACGGATTTAACTGGCTCTTGAGTTTGCAAGCCCAGCTATCCAACATGTGAAGGTATAATTGAATTCTGTTTTTCTAATTAGATTCATGGATGCATCGGATGAGAATATGGCCATATCATCTGTAAATTGAGCGGTTTCAATATTATTTAGTTTAGAAAAATCAGCGACATACAAGGTGAATAAAGTCGGAGAAAGTGAGAAACCTTGAGGAAGTCCAGCGTTTATTGACCTCGGATTTGAAAGGTGGTTGTTAACATTTACCGAAAATATTCTATTGTGAAGAAAACCATTTGTTATTGAGAATATAAAGCGTGGAGTACCAATTTTCATTAGTTTGCAGTTTAGAGCTTGATGCCATGTTCAGTCACATGCTTTCGTGACGTCTATGAAAATCGCTATTGTATGGTGTTTTCTTTGAAAAGCTGTGTATGTATGTATGTAAGTATGTGTGTGTATATATATGTATATGAAAATGTACGTATATATATATATATATATATATATGTGTGTGTTCTGTAATACGGAGTAACTTATGTGGATATTTTTTCTGTGAATCCAAATTGTTCCATTGTTATACCTTTTGTTAAGTAGAGATGTTTGTTTAGTCTTTTTAGGATATTTTTTTCGAAAATTTTTGAAAGGTTTCTAACAAGCTTATAGGGCGGTAACTGTCAATGAAGGCTTCGATTTTGTGTGGTTTGGGGATGGGAATGATAATTGCATGTTTTCAAGTCAGTGGGAAATAGCCGATTCTGAAGCATGAGTTTAAAATGTTATTTAAGAATGCTATTGCTGGGGTGGTAAATATTTTAGAGCTGTGTTATTAATGCAATCATGACCTGGGGATTTTTTAGTTGGAAGGGTTTCTATGATTTTATTCAATTCGGTCGGACATGTGTATTGGATATTGTGGGGAGGTCCATGATTACGTTTTCTGTCTATTTTTATTATCGTGTTGTGTTCGAGATGAAATTTGGTGTTATTAAAGGTGAATGTCGATTCAAAATAGTAAGTTCTTCGGCTTTATGATATGACGAATAAGCTTCATCTGTCGTGGCTTTTAAGGGAGGGATTGTGTTATTCTTTTTTAGTATTTTCTTGTTGAATTGTTAAATGTTGTTGTTGGTGTTTAGCGAGTTTAGTAGATTATGGAATTGTTCATTTTTTGTGATTTTTTATTAGTTTTTTGACAATGTTAGTGATTAAATGTAGTTCCCTCTTAAGTTCTCTAGTTCAAAGTTGAATCCATCCATAGTCTCCTGGTTTTATTTTTTGTGGTATTGCATTTTGGATAGATTGAGGTAATTTGCTGTGTGTTTGCTTGCGTTTGGTAAAATGATGGGTTGAGATTTTTTAATAGTGAAGATAATTAGTTCGTTCAAATAGTTTATTGATGGATCTTTGGAGTTCAATTGGAGTTTTAAAGATCTTTATTCTGGAAATTGCATTTCTGATTAATGTTTGATAGTTCACCCAGTTTAGTTTTAAAGTATTTATTTTAGTGGCAGGGTCGTTTTGAGATGTTAATTGTTGGGTGATCATTAATACCGGAATGTGATCCGAGTCTAGTTAAAAAATTGTTGAATTGTGAAATTTTATTTTTGTGTTGGTTATGGCTGAATCAATGATATCAGGTTTGCCCAGACGGTCGAATGGATAACATGTTGGTTCGGGAGGAGAAAAATCTTTTAAAATAGATTGGTTAATTATATTGGCTAATATTTTACCGTTGTGATTATTGGATTGGCAGCCCCAGCTTGTATGTTTGGCGCTGAGGTCAAAAGCCTAGCAATAAGACATTTTCCGTGGGCTGAAAGAAATTTTTTAGGTTTGCGTTTTGGATTTTGGTACTTGGTGGCTTATATACTGATATTATTTTTCATAATTGGTTATTTATGTTCAGATTAATTGCGATGGCTTCAATGCCAGGGGAGTCAGGGAGATTTGTTTAGTAGTGATTATAACATGCTTTTACTGCTATTAGTACGCCTCCACCCTTGGTTTCAGATCTATAGATCTGTAAACAGTGTAATTTTGGATGAACAGTTTGTTTTTTGATTTAGGTACGTTTCAACTATGCATGCAATGTCAACGTTATTGTTGGGTTTATTTGCCATTGTTATTAGTTAAATATGCCGTTACAGAATTTTGTATGGTGTCGATTATAGATGGTATTAAAGAATTGATGAAATTAATAATGAATGAGGTGATAGCATTTATTATTATGTTGATTATCGGCGTGAGAGTTTGTGACGTGAGGGTCTGGCGATTGAGAATTTGGTGGGGAGATGTTATGGGAGTTTTGGGCGGGTTTGGATTGTTTTTGGAAGTTTGAAATGTGGTTGAAGTTCGGGATTGTGTTGGTTTGAGGTAATGATGGGAATTGTTGATTTAGGTTGATTTACGAGGATTGACCATTTAAGGTTTGGTTTTTATTACTAATTTCATTGGCCGGGTTTTTGGTTTCTCTTTCACTTATCTCTTTAAAGTATATGCAGTTCTGGTTTCTAATGTCAGCCCTGTGGTTTCATTTGCAGATAGCACACGTCGGAGGTTCATTCTTCTTGGGGTACTTACTGAATAAGAATTGCCCGCGCAGAATGCGCAGTTGCTGACCTAATTACAGTTATTTTTAGTGTGTCCGAAATCCAAACATCTTTGGCATTGCAAGGGTCCTTTCGATTTTTTACGTCTTTCTCCCTTCACCCAGTGGTTACATATTTGATCTATTTATATAGTATGATATCGATTTGTTCGATTCCTTTAAATTCGGCAGCCACTACAGGAATGGGGTTGCCGACCTTTTTGAGTGTAGTCACTTTCAGAATTGAAGGGTACTGCTGTTTTAAGTCTAGTGCTATTTCAAATACTGTTATTGATTGATTCTTGTGATTGATTGATTCTCAAAAACTGAGAATCTCTTGTTTGAAGGGTCTTTGAATGAATGGAAGCTATTTTGTGTTTGTATTAGGTATTTCACAAAATTACGGAAGTCTATTGGCACTGCTCTCGACTTTGTCATATTTAACATCTAATATGAACTTACTTGATACTTTATGCTTAAGTTTCATAGTGAAATTACTAATCTTTGTTATATTAGGCACATGTATTGGAGGAATTTTACCTGTTTGAGACATATTTTCGTTTAGGATATTGTTTAGGTAAGCAAATCTCGTATTCTCGATTTCCGTATATACTTATTCACTTCCTAATTCACTAAATCCGTTATCGGTGGGCACATTATATTCAAGTTCACTTGACAATTCAGGTGGATCACTAGATTTGTTGCGATGTACACTCAATTTTTTGTTTTCGTGAGAGTTTGAGAGTTCAGCGACTGACCTTTTTCTGGTGAGAGAGGTTGCCGTTGAAAGGTAGGTTTGAGCGTTGGTCGCATTTACTGTTGAGTCGCCAACCTCCAGATTCCCTTCGGGGTTGTGCTGCATCAGGGCTGCGTTTGTGATGTAATCCATATCTTCACTAGATGGTAACATCCACTAGATGGTAATGCACTTCGTTTTGAAGGAGGTGTCGAATCCACCATTGTTTAGGGTTAAAAGTGTACTGCTTATTGCATGCCCTGTTGATAAGTTGATATCGAATGACATTCAGCTATCACACAATATCATTTAAGTTTTCACTGCAACTTTTAACTTCACTCACTACGGGATACTAGATAACTGACGAACTGCGGGAGCTCCGCTTACTAGGGCTGCACGGCTCGGAGTCCTTGCACTAAAAATGAATGTCGAAGGGAGAAGTGGATTCTGAGTCAGTCGGTCTCATGCGGAACTGTACCCGCTGTGCGAGTGAAGTTCGTGTCTGGTTTGCGTGTGTCTGAAATACATTAATACATTGCAGTTCTGTGTTTTTTATAAAGTGAAATTCTCCACATGATCTGTGGAATTGAATCGGTTCGATAAAATGCTAATTGTCATTTTACATCGAAAGTGTAGGAATCGACCCGGTGACTTCTGTTACGTTTGTGGAAAATTTACAAACTTTAAAAGAACAAAATACGAAATTACAACTTGTGTTTCTTTTATACCTTGGCTGTCATGTTTGTGATCACGACAAACCATGGGCTGCTCACCAGTGTTGTGTCATCTGCACAACGAACCTTACGTTGTGGTTGCATGGAAAACTCAAATCATTGTCATTCGCTTTACCAATGTTGTGGAGAATACCAACAAATCATTTTAATGTCTGCATATTATTGCATGAATATGTGTATTGCATTTTTAACTTGTTCTGACCTCATATGAAGGATGGTCATACAATTTTGTAAAAATATAACAGGAGTGACAATGCGGAAATTAGTTTAGAATTTTATTTATTTCAAACACTAGCTATGTTCATATCTTTTAAACGTTGCGTGATAGAAACTTTTTATTATGACTTTCGAAATCAGCGTGATCGTTGCCTAAGCAATCACGTACTTTCATTCTGGAGGTATGAAAAAAAAATTTTTTTTTGTTCCCTAGTGTAATCTTTACCTGTGAATATGGTGTAATGATAATATCTGACATTAACAGTTAGGATTATTCAGTTTCACGGAAGGACTTAAAACATAAAGATACGATCGTTCTTATTTAGAATTTTCATACATACTATGTTTAAAAAATTAGTGGCGCTACACTGTACAACACATTACAGTATGCATACGAGAAAGTAAAAAACAGCATTATTATCACCAAGTAATAATAACGCAGTAATTGTATCACAATATTCAAGAAATTCATTGTAAGCGAACAAATATCAGTAATGTTGAAGTGGCATGTAACTATACCCTATGAAAAAGGTATATTTAATTCCATGGTTTTACTAGCAAATTCGCTCTATTGGCCTTTAAACAAATGTTTGTTGTGGACCCTCACTTTCCTCTCGATAACTTCTTTGGGATGAGACGAATTCCCTCCCCACCCCCTCCCTCGGCACGGCATTTCCGACGCCCTGCATGACGACAGTAAGTGTAACTTTCCTGCTCTGCAGCAAACTCGGGATACGTTCTGTACCAGTACCAGTGGAAATAATCCAATCATTGCCCCCACTGTGAAGACATTTCCACAAAAACGACCCAAGGAATTCAGGTTTCGGCAGTGCTGAGCGGATCGACCTCGGCCTTCACCCGATTCGCAGCGCGAAGGTGTCACCGCGCAGACTGACCTCTCAGCGCCCTCCGACGGCGAGGAGGCTGAGTTACGGGCGCGCCTGTGACGTAAGGTGGTTCGCCGGTGCACGCGGCGCGCGAGGAATGCGGCAACACGTGAGGGTTCGCGCTAGCGGAGCACGGAAGCTGCGGGAATCAGAGTGCCTCAAGGACTTTTGGCGCCTCCTCCATCAGTGCATTTTTACCCCGAAAAGACGAACCGGCCACCAATCTCCTCCCCTCCCCTACATAAACACACACGTACGCGCGCACACACACACACACATACATGCACCGGGAGAGGTTCCTGAAATAGTCCTGTCCGGCGAACGGGCAGGGGCGTCCAGAGGAAACTAGTGGTACTACATCAGCGTATACTTTCTCGCATTATTTCTAACTTTTCCAATTTTCGAAAATTGTGTAAAAGAAAATTAGATCTGCGCCATTTTTTTAAACGCCATTTGCGCTGTACATGGAAAACATTTGAACTAAAAATTTGGAACCGGTTTTGAGAAAACATTTTTTAAAAAAGTGCGTTAAATTTAACCAGAATTTACACGAAAACTTCTTCTGTTTTCAAAGAAGTGTACATGACTTTATTTAAACAAATATTTTTTAAACAAATTTTAAGAAATAATGTCTATCAGCAGTATTGTATTTCTTTCGCAGTGTTAATAATCTGCAATTCTCAAAAATATGAGAGTTTGACGAAAATTAAACAGTACCATGATTTAAACGTCCTACTGATTGCTACACATGTCGAAAAAAATTTAAGAAAAAAACATTTTTGTGAAAACTGTTTAAAAATTGCCTAATTTTAACGCAAAATCACGCGAAAACTATTCATTTTCAAAAAAATTACATCATCTTATTTCATGGCCTATCTTTGATCGACATTGCTTTCAGGAATAAATTTAATATTGTAGTTTTAGAGAGATGTTGAACTATTCCAATTTAGATGTAATTCAGAGAGTTAAACGAATATGCGTCCTACGCCATTTGTAAGCGTCTTTTTTTTCTATTGCTCTATTCGAGAAATAAAAATTAAGTTAAAAGCTTTGGAGCCTTTTTTTAAAATTGAAAATATTGAAGCTCCATTTAAAGTACCCCCACAAATCACAATATAGGTGAGATATTTTTTTCTTTATTGAAAACTATTCTTAATGCTAGATCTTGAAACAAATGAATATCTATGAATGAATATCTATAAATGAAAATCTATGAATTTTTGAACATTTAAACTGCAAATGTGTAACATTTTCGTACGCGTCTCAAGGGTTGAATTATAATACTCTCTGGGTTGAATGTACCTGTATGGCTGTTGGTGTAGGGATATCTCTTAGGACCTGAGTTCGAAACCCAGCGCGGAGAGAAAGTGCCTGATGATTGGAAACTCTTCTGCAGGTTCATATTGTGACATACCGATATGTCACGTTAAAATAAACTAACATTTATTTGTAGACAATATGGTGGAACATGCATTACGAAATATCACGAGAGCTAGAGCTTAGCAACGACCGTGAATAAACAATGTAGTTTTTGTTTTTTCTAAATGCATTAAGAGATGGTTTGGTGCCGAAAGTAGAAAATTTGGGATAGGGCGAAGAAGTTTAGACGCTACACTAAAATATAACAAACGTATGGATTGGCTGGGTGAGAGAAGGACGGTCAAATGTTATGAAAAAAATGAAGGTAGTTTAATACGAAGTCTTCGAGGGATGAATCATGCAGAAAGATTTCATTCTGCTCGGAAACGCGCTTCTGAACTAATCGTATGTTCGTGAGAGGGAACGAGTACAATCGAGATAGAATTGGGTTATCAGTGAAATTTTAAGGATACTTGAACTGTCGGGAGTGGTAATCGAAATCGTGACTTATTTTGATGTGGAAGCAATATTGATGTATAAATTGGAACTTTGTCGGGAGTGGTAATCGAGTTCGGGACTATGTCATAGGATGTAATCGGGACTGATAATTTTGATAGATGGAGACCAGCTTGGATAGGGGCAGGAGAGGATTTCTTGGAACTTTGGACTACGGCAAGATCGCAAGATATTTCGACTGAGAAGTCTACGAGGGACATCAACGAAGAAAAGATAAGTTAACCGCGGTATAAATTGTAAATTGAAAGAGATCTGGATCAAAGGCCTAAAAATTGTAAATTCACTCAATTGTTTGCTAAAAGCGTAGAAATAAACTTTGTTGAATTTTGTTCTTTAGAAAAGAAAGTGATCTTTCATTTAGTCAATCCAAACAGAAATGAACTAGGAATAGAATTATTCTATTTCAGATTCCCAGCTGCGCTGTATAGTCGGCGGATCCTATAATCCATTATAGAGATAATAAGGATTATAATATATCGTGACCCATTGACCCAGCAAGCCGGACTCTAAGATCTTTAGCAGATATAAATGTAGAGAGAGAGGAAAATTTTGGTATATCTCAATATACTATACGCGCAAGTTTTCTTGATATTGCTTAGCCGGGAGTACGGGAAGAGCAGAACTCTAGCTACGTCTCGACTTAAATGGGCGTACCAACTATGGGCATGAACTTAACACGCCAAAGCAGGCCACGAGAAATGCTGTGATTGTTTTGAAACTACGAGATGGTTGTGGTCAGCATTGTAAATTGCTAGTACGTGCGGTTCCGAATCGGGCCTAAGTATCTCAACGGGCCGTGCTAGTCAGCTGGATGAGGAATATGGAGCTCGTGTATCAAGAAAACTTGCGCAAGCAATAGTATTATTAATACTGCGTAGCCGTTATAAATAAAGCGAGAAAGTATGTGTTGTTGTAGCACCACTAGCTTACTGTGATATTTCCTTTCCTTATAACTTTTGAACTAACCAGCGTAATTTTATGGCTGAAGAACCAAAGAACCAAATGATTTATTTTTAGCAGGAGAGTGATAGAGTTACTTAAAAATAGATGAAAGTCACTGACATATAAGACTTCTGTATGCTTACGTACTAACTTTCGAAAGATTAATGAATTTATAAGTGTAACGCATGTGCGTATAAATATGAGAAAGTAAATTAATGTATATTAGACAACAATAAATATGGCGAGCACTCTGTTCCATTTTCTCGTTTGAAGCAAAAAATTGACTTATGTAGTCCACTTTACAGCCTGAAGACTATTGAATTGCCAAAAAGTGTATTATATTAAGCCATACATTAAATTGAATGAATTACATTTGTTTTTTAATTATTACACGCATATTACATTGACGTGAATGAATTGCAAGTGACTCGTTCTAGAATTACGAACACAGCGGTCCTCAATGATTTAAACTAAATTATTTTAGTTATTTATGATGTAAGTGGCGTAAAGCATCTGAGATTGGAAAATTGCGAAACCGTTAGGCCAAATTCATTCTTCATTTCACTGTTCTCAACAAGGAATCGAAACACACTTGGAGTAGTTTTTATGAGTTAATATAGTTCTGCTTACTTTTCTGGCAAGTGAGAGAAGGAGAAACCAAGTAGTCTTTGGTCCCACTACTCTATGTTGAGTACAATATCACGTAATGACAATATTGATATCAAATGTAAACGTAAGCTTCTGCGGCTCGAGTTCGTGTTTTCTTGGTTGTCCGGGTGACGTTTCGCCTGTCATGTTGGAGGCTTCCTCAAGACTTGACACAGCGGTGCTGTGCAACCGGTATTATATACCGGACAGCCAAGAAAACACTGATATCAGTAAGTTTACTCACTTATTAGCGTTTTAAAACGGAAAAGTGTAGGATACAAGACGAAGAAGTCCAAGATATTTATAAAAGAAGAGTGGCAAAGTACGCCATTTCTTTATCGCTCTAGTGTGGTAATGAAGTGCATTGCCACACTAGGGCGGTAAAGTACTTCGTTACGAAACTGATTATACTGGCATAATATTTGACTTTAATTAACCGAAGTGGATAAACGAATTTATACAGCAATCAGGTGTTTAATTACCCAGGTCGACAATTTGAAACTAAATTTAATCGCCAGAAATGAAAGTAGGTGTTTGTATAGCATTTGTTTGATGTAAATACGAATCTGGTTTGGGTTTTTGCCTATCACATAACATTGATGAAATAAAACGCATTTTCGGAAATACACATAGAATCAATTTCTGTGGCTACAAATGCGAACTTGACGCTTATTACCAGACAATTAACAGCTCTCATGTGGAAATACTGAATAGATTGAATTGTAAAGATAAGTCATAAGTTGAATAAAAACAGATTTGCGAACTAAAAATACACAGCTATTGATTTCCTATTATGAATGTTTTGGTCATCTCAGCATAGCATTCAACAATATTCTGAAAGCATGGATTGATTCCAAAATCTTTGGTAACTCACCTCCGTCTGTCACTATCATCCTTCTGAAACCTCTCCCCCATCTCGTCACTAACGTCACCTAGGTTGGATGGGAAAAAGTGTAAATGGGAATGCAGGAAATGAAGTTCCAGAGACAGGCGGTATCCCATGTCATGATATTAATCTAGTAATTTTTACACGCTTTCTTTGTAATATTTTTATCAAAAAGATTGTTCGAAAGTCACTTAAAACGTTTCCATGCCCTCATTTCGATATCACTCAGTCATACTTCAAATACTGGGTCCTTCAATAGCTCCTTGATCTGCGGTCACACAAAGGCACCTTTTAGTTTGGCAAGAGATATTTTGCAAAACTTGCCACTTAAGTACAGGATACCATTCGAATTTATTTTGCCAAGTGTTTTTACAAAAGTTTTAATCAACCCAAGCTTAATATACAATAGTGGCAGTAGCACCTTGCGTGTAACAATCAGAAGGACATGTTGAACATTTTCTTCTCCTTCATTGAAAGAACTTCTTGACTTTCAGTCACGCTTGACGTAATGTTGTACCGTTCCTAGATTATTCCACAGGCGAAGGAAGCAACAGAACTTGGTAAACCCTCCAACATTCTGATAACTTAAAAATCTCCACAGATGTTTCACTGATAACCATTGTACTGAATTGCTTCTAGTAAGTACTTAAATTTGCATGCGTTTCTTTCAAAAGAACAGAGAGGGTAATGGGTTTAGAAAACTTTATACAGCCAATGTGCAATGACATTGCCTTCAAACTGGGCTAGGATGCGTCGATAAATAGCCACCATTCTGAAGGTCAGTGCTCTTGCTTCAATTCTGTAAAGACGATTTATCATCTCTTTACAGAATACCATTGGACCATCTACGGAAAAACATTGCTCTAGATCTTTGCGTGTGGATCTGTAATAAGAAATAAAAATATTATTCTCTACCATATGTTATCTTTCAGTCTCAATGCTAACAGTTCTGTTTTGATTTTGGCTGTCGAAAGTTTCCTAATGAGATTATTTAATTCAGATTGAGTAAATTTTGTGTTTCTATATTGGAAATTTTGTGAATACATTCTGGATCTGAAAAATGTCTACTTCTTCAAGACCACTACTCGATGCACATTCCGTTTCTTGAACTACATTACTAGTAATAGCAGCAGCAGTGGCGTTGAAACTGCACAAGGCGATATATCCCAAAACGTCGGACTCCCAATTCATTGTACATGGAGGATTGGGAATCGGTAACTGGCCATGAGGCACTGGTCTTATCGCAGAATTGCTTATTCGGATACACTAAGCAATGTTTATTCATTGTCGAGAAACTCTTAATACCAACGAGCTTGAATTAGATTTCTATCTCGTTGCTTAATACAGCAAAAATAGCAAGTATGATTCTGATTGATTGGCTCACGCCTAATCACAGGAACGGCGAAAGGCATAGAATTTATCTTGTTTTGTACCTAATCTAACCCCGATGCACATGGTTTGCAAATAACATGCGGTGCCCGGCTTTTATCTCGATCAACTAGAGGTCATCAAAAATACAACTGGTCTTCTGATGTCTTGGGGAAATCATGCGCCTCTGGGATTTTGCTGTAAAAGAACCACCATCATAACAGAAGTTATTTGGATGATTGTGACACGTGCGAAGAATGATATATCACATGATCTGCAACGAAACAAAGTTGTTGACCGATTCAGAATTAGCGCAATTACTTTGTATTTGAGCATTGGAATACTTTCCACTTGGTGTAAGTTATCAATAAGTTCATGCCTCAAATGAACTAGAACTCACGAAATGGAAAATATGTGTATGGAGAAGACGTTACCCGGTACACGATAAACTGCAATGCTTACTCCACTTTTGCGCTGAAAGAAATGTACACCTCGTGGAAACACTGATGAATCACTGTCATAGAATTTATTGTAATATATTCAGCAGTGGGCACACGTCTTTATCGTTAGATGCACTTGCTGAAACCGAAGTTCTGGTCGTTTCACCATTGAAGACAGTCTTATTTCTGCAAAGGGCACGGAAATGATTCGTGTTACACATCCCCCAAGAGTTCCCGAAAACCATGTTCCGTGAGACCGATAAAAGTATGATTACCGAGAAACTGTATGTGATAAGCGAAAACTGATACCATATTTGAAATAAGCACTCTTAATTCTAATAAAAACACTTATTGGCTTTTCTGGCGAAAAAAAAACATTGTTGACCTGTGTTATTAGTTTGATACTTAAAAGAATAATAATCATGTATTACACTAGACTGCGAATTTAAACTTTTTGTTAGTTGCCTAAAGTAAAGAATGTGATTTTAGATAACGTCGATGTGCTGAATCCGAATTTTCAATCCGTTTTCTTCTATCACGTAAGGTTTTCTTGCGAAATCACTTTGTTATATTGTAGAATTTCACGAATTTCATCTCAAACGTTTCCATAATATTTTTAAATTTAATGAAAAAACAATATTTAGTGTACACAACTTCCTGAAATTACTTTGTATGGTTGTTAATACATGTCACTAGTGTTTTTGCTTTATTTTATCTTTTTACTTCACTACTGGAAAGTTTCATACAAATTTTACACCCATTGATACGTACTTGAGAAAGTTCTCCTGCTCTTTTTTCTTTTGTTTGTCTTCAGGCACCCATTTCACGCTTTAACTTAAGTCTACAAACATACTGATGCTCTAGCGTCCCTGGTACCTAAGATAAAGCTTAGTTTCGGTGAAACATTAAATTACAATGTTTAGGATTATTTTGGAATGATACTTCATATTATAAATATTTAGTTTAAGCTAATTTTAACTCGTATTTATGAACACACTTGGAATAATGTGTTTTCATTGAAAGTCCAAGAATGTATTAAATAGTATGCAATACTTTGATTTCATGTTAAAAATTATTTCATAAGACATGTTCTTAAATCAATCGTCCGTTTACAATAAATAAGTCATTTTATACTTAACTGCGGTTTATCGATTTGAAAAATTGATATATTAACTTGGAAAATGAATTTGTGTGCAAAACGTGTGTTCGAATCGGTCCTAACCTTAAAGTTGCGGAACGCAAGATCTAATGTGCTGACGTTACGGTGTAAGACCTTTTCTGGGGAAAACTTAAACCTTTATTATCTTCTCGCTTTGATGCAGAAAACAAGCTATTTGATGTGACATATCTACTACTATCACTCGGTTTAACGAATCATTTCCTATCCACTTTGAAAACTTCTTAATTTACTTCATACTCTGGATTAAAGTTTTTACTGCGAAAAGATCACTCAGTACAGCTGTCTACAGAAGTCATTTTGGCTAAAAACCCCAAACCGCGCGCAGCGCTATACGCGAGAACCAGCCTCACACAACCTTCAGATTTCGACTGGGAGTGAATACACCTATACCGTGGTCTATCCTCAGGCAAGCTCCCCACTCAGCCAGGGCCCTGCTGATTATCTCGCGCGTAAGCGGGGGAAAATGAGTCGACAATATTTAATTTTCTTTAACGATTCAGTACAAAAATATTGAATAAATGGTACACTTAACGGCTTATTTTGTTGAAAAATAGTTTGGGTATAAGGCTCCCAGATCACCCTTCAGCTTCGCCACTGCAGTGGCTACGCAGTAACCATGGTTATCATATAGAATACGAAAATGAAACCCCATTAAGAAATCAGAATACACAATTTTCGGGTAAAAGTAATCCATTACTTAAAAGTAAATCTAATTTTATTAGCCACCATGTTGGTTGTTCAATTTTCCTATAGAATATTCTTTGAAGGCTTTTATTGAACAAAACTGCAGCACTTAATTTTTTCCTTCCTGCAGACCTACATGGTATTTGGAAAACTTTAATCCTGTCAAGCAAGTTCAGTTTCAAATACTGAAAAAATGTCTGTGAGAAATTATATTGATCATACGAACGAGGTGTGGAATTCAAGAAAAAAGGGTGGATTGATGACTACATTTCCTTCAGAAAACTAATGTCTGAAAAACAAATTCGACTTGATTTTTTCTTCGTCTGGAAATATAGAATTAATTTTATTAAACAACACTCGATCTTCCAATTTGTATACTATCACTCATATTTCTTTTGATGCATGACATTGGAGACCAACAGTCCAAATTAGGTAATCAATATCCCAATTTGAACAGGTTACACTTTTCCATTTTCTTCAATTGCTCCTTACCATGAAATATTATATTTTATAACAAGAGTACACACGTTTAATTGATTCGAGGATTCTTTTTTATTTGACCATCCACTCTCACCTCATTTCTTTATCAGCTTAACACTGCAGCACTCAACCCCACCTCACAAATTGAATGCCCTGGTTGCCAGCATATCAATTGTGTTATTCTCAAAGATTTAATAAATGATGGACAGACCACATGTACCAAAGCGGAAATAAATAGGAGATTTTTCCCGTTATATACTATACCAGTATATATATATATATATATATATATATATATATATATATATATATATATATATATATATATATACCGGTTCACTAGCCGAAAGATTCGGTTCCCTTGTTTATTAGAAATGGTTCTTTTTGGTGGGGAAAATTTATATTGTTTTGAGAAACATTTAAATTAACACTTCAAATTACTAATCACTTCATAATATTTCACTGATTTTACAAATTATAGCATCTATAACATCATACACTCTTTTAATGCAAATAACTTCGCAATATTACCACTGATTTTACAACTAAATTACATTGAAGATTTAAATGCAAAGAACGCACACCACTTACATGGCCACCTATCACTCGAGGTCCTTGACTCTAGGAGAAGCTATAAAACGATGGAAAAAATGCATTAATATAAGAATCTATGACTACTATAATTTATTTACGTACTTTTTGTGCACTTCTCGTGTTGTTCGCTTAGTTTGTGTATTATCAAAAGTGGTTGATCCCGGGTTTAGGGTGGCACGGTTCCTTTTATGATTCATTATTTCTCGCGATTCCTATGTTTATATATCAAAAGTTAATTGTAAGTGGAAACGTTTCATGATACATTTTTCTCATTGTGACGGTGTTAAATTGCGTGGTTTTGGTGTGGAATTTGTGTATTTTTCCCGCTCTCTTAAGTCTTTTAAGTTGGTTTGTATTGTCTACTGAGATCAACAATTCCTACAATACATCGCAAAAATATTTAACGCGAATCAATAGGTGAGTTACTTTTTACTTTCTCGTATAATACGTATATACGGAGTAATATACTAGTAAAGAAAAGTTATGTAATGCTGCGGAATATCGATTTCGAGATTTCAACGGAAATATACGTTTTAGGGTCCCCTAATACCGAAAAAAATATTTTTTTAAACGTCCGTCTTTCTGCCTGTCCGTCTGTGAACTACTAGTGCTTGATTGAATTTTTCATGTTTCGGGGCGCGTCAACTGCTTTGGTCATTAGTCCCGTAAGTGTAGTGCATGTTTTTTATCGGGAGATGGCTGTTATCTTCCCCAGCTGGATGGCGAGATCCAGCGCCGACCTACCGTCGGCTAGTGGGGTATCGCCCTATCCAGGACTCCCCCACCAGCGGGACAAGCTCCAAACTCCCGACCGGTCTCCCGGAATATGTGGTAGTGTAGTTCATGTTAGCGTAAGTGTGTGTGTGTGTGTGTGTGTGTGTGTGTGTGAGGGGAGAGGATAGGACAGGACAGGGCAGAGGAAGGAAAGATCGCGCGCGGTCCGTGGCCCGTTTGTTAGGGTACTACTCCGGCATTCCCCTTGTGTTGATCGAAGAAACCACGGAAAACTATCGATCAGAGCAGCCGGCCGCTAGAATTCTCCTCCAGACAGCGACTGAATTCGACCTAGCTGAAAAGCTAGTGTCGAAAATCCTGCCGCCGCCAGGACATGAACCTAGGACCTCCCGGTCAGAGGCGCTGCAGTGACATCAGTTGACTACTAGTGCCTAAACCACACGTACGATCTTTTCCAAATTGGAGAATCGCCAGTCGATCTGGCTCTAGTTGAAGCTTTGAAATTTTGAGAATCATTCTTTAAAATTCGGGGGTACTTTACATGAAGCCCCCCGGACATTTTCAAAATGTTCTCAAAAACGGCTCCAAATTTTTTCGGACCTTTTCCGTTATACGTAGACCAGTTCACTAGGCAAGAGATTCAGTTCCTTTGACACGAGACCTTTTGGAATCGATTCTCTGCAATGTGAACAGATAAACGTTGTGATACCAGTAAATCAACATTTACGCTGTACATTTAAATGTTACTTTTACATAAAACACACAATATTATTACAATTTAATAGTAATTCTATTACTGTAGTACTAATTTATTAGTGCTCTGTTGGCTATTGCCGCTCCGAAACCCTCCGCGAACCCACAATTCGACTAATTTTATATTACTAGTTGGTAAATCGGAAGTGTATGGTGGACAGACTTCCTTTGATTTAGTGAAGTGATTATTCGTATTTTTCACACTAGATATCTAATTTTATTGTCAACGAATTTACAACAAATTTTATAACCAACGCATTTTGATACAGGGTGATCCGCGACGTGCTACCGCACGTCCCTACCCGACGGATCCAACGTGCTACGTTCGCGGAGGCCTACCGATCCTCGCTCTCGAGACCTGGTTCGCGCTTCCGCTCTCTTTCCGGCGCTCACGCTGTTTTATAAAACCTCTCTCACTTGTAAGAGAATTTATTTTGAAGGGAACACTTACATTTAAGAGAATTTCTTTTAAAGCGTGTAATAAATAGATAGACAAAAAGTAACTCGCCTATTGATTCGCATTATATATTTTTGCGATGTATAGTGGGAATAGTTCATCTCGGTAGACAATACAAGTCAATTTAAAAGACTTACAGGGAGAATGTAACACACAAATTCCACACCAAAAACACGCAATTTCACGTCGACACAATGAGAAAAATGTATCATGAAACGTTTGATTTGTTTATGAAACAGTTGAATAATTGTAATTTCTTATTACGAAGAACGAATATGAATTTCCTACAACTTTCTGAGAAGTTCAAAGCGGAGGAAAAAGCAAGAGATTTCTTCAAGAAAAACGAATATTACATACTTTGACTTATTTACGTAATTTTTCTATGCTTGCATGGTGATTTTTTTTTTTTTTTAGTTGAAGTTCTCGTTTGTTTGTTTGTTTTACACACAAATACATTTATAAAGGTGGCATAGGTCATGTTTTCACCGTTAACTCTAAATTTTCGAAAACTCAAAAATTTGATTTTTTTCGGCGTCTTCCTATAACTACAAAATTGAAGACAGAGATTTTTCCTTCAAATGAAATTTGTTGCGCATAAATAGTTCTTTCATTTAGGTCGTGTACATTGTTTCAGAAATTTTAGTAGTTTTTGTGCAAAAGTGCATGCAATATTTGCAATTTTAAAACATTGCAAAAACAAGATTTTCTGAAAACCGGCTACAATTTTTTTCTTTAAATATTTGGTAGAGTTACTGCTAAACGAATCCTATACTATGACATAAACGCCATATTGCTCTATTCTTTTATTTCAAAAATTTTAAATACGAAATTTTTTGACTTGTCTCTCACGTCGGTAATATTTACATTAAAGGCAATTTCTTCACATTATTATATTTATGAGTACATGTGCTTTAAATAATTTAAAATAAAGTTTCACAAAAACTCAGCTGTTTTCTGTACAAATGAGCTCAAAATTCCGCATTTTCCGAAACGCTCAAACGCCATTTTCTCAAAAATGGCTCAATTTTTTTTCTTCAAACCTTTGTAATGGATAGTCGTAACGGCTGTTTAATATTACGTAAAGTTAATTATGGTGTATTCTTTTGTTTGTTTGTTTTAAATTACACTAATGTACTTTTTTTTAAATATATCTCTCCCCGTTAGTACGCAAATTTCCATCGATTTGTATACATTATTACATTTGTGAGTATAAGCGCTTCAAATGAAGTTTTTCGAAAATTCAATAGATTCCTGTGAAAAAGAGCATTACTGTAAATTTCGCATTTACAGTAATGCTTAATCGCCATTTTCTTAAAAACGGCTTTAAAATTTTCAATAAAAAATTCTATTTTGGACGAGGTTTTCAGTTCTTTAATATTCTGGGAGTAATATTTCAGTTCTACTAGTGAGAAACCGAAAAGTTGAGAATAAACGTCAAGAAAATGTACTTTCGGTGTCGAAAGATGACAGCTGGCCAGAGAATGGAGCAAGACATTAATGCTAGTCTATCAAGGAAATTAGAAACATTTGCTACGAGAAGGTCTGTATTTATTGTCTAGTTGTGTATTTATTTACAACACTCTTTAAACGCAATTCTCTTAAAAGTGAGTGTTCCCTTCAAAATAAATTTTCTTCAAAGTGAGAGAGGTTTATAAAACAGCGTGAGAGGAGGCGCTAACCAGGTCTCGAGAGGGAGGGCCGGTAGGTTCTCGTGAACGTAGCACGTTGGATCCGTCGCGTAGCGACGTGCACGTCGCGGACCACTTGGTGTCAAAATGCGTTGATTATAAATAGCGTTGGCAATAAAATTAGATATCTAGCGTGAAAAATACGAATAGTCAGTTCACTGGATCAAAGGATGAGTATCCACCATAAACTTCCGATTTACCAACCAGTAATATAAAATTAGTCGTATTGTGGGTTAGCAGGGATTTCGGAGCGGCAGTAGCCAATAGAGCACTAATAAATTAGTAATATAATTACTATTAAATTGTAATGTGCATAAAACTAACGTTTAATTATACCGCGTAAATGTTGATTGACTGGTATCACAACGTTCTTCTGTTCACATTGAAGAGAACAAATTCCTTTAAGGTGAATGAAATTTTTTGTGTCAAAGGAACTGAATCTCTCGTTGAGTGAACTGGTATACATATAACCAAGGTGACTATAATATATACACCGTGTATACCGGAAAAGGTCCCGAATAAGACACCAAATAGGTTTCAGTTGGTGCCTGCTAAATGAAAGGAGTCAACTGAACACAAGTACAGGGAAGATGCTTTATAATGTTACTTTAGTTATAAACTGGTACAGCCAGACACTGAAAGCCTGGAAATGCACCAGTAGTTTGCAACGTTCATTAAAATGTTCACATACATTATGCAATTTTTTTTACTAGATTATAAAAATTAGCTAAAATTCCATGCTGGGTAAAACCAAAAGATGTAAGAATAACACATGGAGAATCCAAAAATGGTACATGCCTAAAATAGTGTTAATATATATTACTATTTATTTCAAGGAATAAAACACACAGTAAAACAAATAAATTTATTTAACATTGTTTCGTATTTACCTGCATACATTTTTCATTCTGAAATTGTCCCCTTCCTAGTCTAGTAATAGTAATGAATAGTTAATAAAGGAAAGAACAACTATATTATCAGTCACAAGATGCACTGCCATTAAGTACAGCAGTCTCTATTGTCAACTAAGTATTAAAGGTAATTTGGTGCAGAATGCCTGCAGCATTCTGCAGCTGCTAAATGCATGGAAGATCTCCACCTCACTCTTCAGTAAAAAAATACAGTCTTTGATAAATAGTATTGCTCAGAGACAATTTTTCGTCATAACCCAAACTTTCACACCTGAGGAACATCACTGACTTTTTTCTCTCTTCCTGATGGAAATTACTCCAACTATTTTATAAATTTCTTCGTATACATCTAGTTTTCTTAAGCTTTTCAAACTTTATTTATTAATGTAAATAAGTGTGAATTTTCCAGAAGAAATTATTTCTACAGATACAGTGCAATAGTATGTTAAAGCATAAACTGGATACTCTAATGTATAGTACTTAAGTTATAAGGTACAATTATTAATACACATGTTCATTTCTTGAAAGTCTTAAGTAAGTGGCATCACTCAGGGGTCGAGACAACTGGTGACAGAGGCAAAGATCCAGTGGAGTAGACCATCCCAGTCTACAGTATGTTCCCAGATGATAAAAATCACTTATTTGCTTAAATTTATCACTTATTAGAGTGTTTCACTAATTTATCTGAATGAAAACTATAGGTTTTCTGACAGAATAGGACCAGATCAAATATATATAGTGGGGCAAAGAAAATGAAACCGACAACAAGTATGACTGCTTTGCAAGACACCTGCTCTCACTACTAACTTAGGTTGACAGTTGAATAGCTGTCAAAAAACAAAAAAAAAGCTGCCTTTGTGGCACTTTTATCGGAGGCTACATGAAAAGGCACATTCCTACATGTATATTTTTTGCACTTTACATCTATGGATTTCAACTTTTCCGCTATGAAGGCATTCAGAAACTCAATCCTAGGGCATACTGCCTTTTCAATATCGTTATTGTATTAATTAACAATTTAAAGAATCATAACCTTTTAGAGCAAGAAAAAATTGAATGCATGAAACGTCTGAAAATCAACGATCTAAGAAGAAATGATAAGAAGAAAGGCATTAGTCAGAAACTACTCTGAAAGATTTTAAAAGAAAGATATGATCTGAAGAAATATTTCAAGATCAAAGAAATTGGTTCTCTACACTTGATCTTGCAAAGGATTAACATAAACTGAACAACTGAATGAAAGAGAATCTGCAAGAGATGGAATGTCTTTTTTATAACCAAAATACTCTCAACACTCACAGCCATTAGTACAAAGACAACAAGATAATATTCTTGTTACCTTCTTAAGATCTTTCGCTTTATCCTAAATTGTTGGCCTTCAATGAACTCCAACCATCCTCCAATACAACATATCTCGCTCAAAGTAACATTACATAAATATACCAAAAACTGCTCTGTAAAAGTTCAAATGACATAAAAATTTGACTATTGATTTTTGATTAAAAAAATAAATGAATATTACAATACTTTATCACACTAAATTAAAAATATCTCAAAACAGAAATACAAGAACAACACTATACTTATTTCTTTATACACCAACTACTTAGTAAAATAATCAACAGACTAATATAAGACGAATTCAGGTATTTACAAACTTGCAATACATATGTACAAGATTTTCTTTAAAATTAACCTTTTATTACTTGATTTCATAATTGTATTCACAAGATTTGAGTTCAAAGAATAACTTAAGTTCACCCTTCATAATTACAATTATAGTAAATCAAAACCATTTCAATAAAATAAAAATCACTGTTCAACAGAATTCTCAATGTCTTTCATACTTTCTTTTTTGGCTAGCAAAGATGCTTCTGAACTGCAGCATTCTACATTGTGGAAGTTAACATTGCCAGATTTTAAACATCTACATGAGACCTCATGCAAATTCTAGAACTTTGAAGAGGCTATTTCCGTCTAACTACAATGATTTCATCAATTTTACCAGAGATACTTGACAGGTATTAAACAAAAAATACCATATTTTTAAATTTTTTATATTAAGAAATGCAGAGATTAAGACAACTGATTGTGGGTTCACTGTCAAGGTAATCAAAAATAACATGTTTAGACTATCTTGATCAAGATATAAGTTAATCTATCTAACCTGACATTTCGAATTGATAAAAAGATTTTAGAAATGCAATTTTTTGGTCCAGAAACTAGAATGAGTGCTTACAGTCAAGTGATCCCAGTTTTTTCAGTGTATCGAAATCTAACATACATATTGATATTAATCAATATTTTGTGAGCAGTTACACCAGTATCTAAACATTAACAGAATCAAAATGGGGTAGTAAAATTAAAATCATACACAAGGAAGATGGATACACTTACCATTAAGTAAAGTATGTAAAAATTATCACTGACAGGCTTAGGCCTATTAAATGCTGACCCACAGATAAAAACTAAATAAAAATTACAAACCTAGTACAAAACTGGCCATATTTCATAGTTTACATTTAAAAAGTTTATTAAAAAAACCTTACTTCTCAAAGAACATTGCATTCAACGGAAGGATAAACGTATTTACTCCCAACAAACCAGTGAGTGAGACCATACAGGTAGCGAGATCTCCAATGAGCTAGGGGTCACTCTAATTAATTCCTTAATTTAATGTAAATAATCCGACAACAAATTAGATTCTGCATTCATCAACAAGTAACATTTGTTTATTGTAGTACAAGTTATTGTTGAACAGAGAAGGCTTTGGACGGAGGAGGGAAAACATTGAACCTGCCCCCCCCTCTCCCAGAGTCCCACACTCTCATGAGCTATTATGCCAACTCATCAAAGGGAAACAAGTATTCATTTACTATTTACATTAAATTGTCCTTAACAAAGTCCAAAGTCACTCAAGAATTCTTAAAAATCATAATAAAATACAAACCAAGAGTAGATTCCAGCTTATTCATTATTACATGCACCTTCCTTTGCAGGTAGAAGAGGTTCATGATCCTGAGTCTCTGCTGACCATCCATGTTTCCATGTTATTAATGCACCCACAAGTAAAATAAAAGCACCAAGGCCAGCAATGCCAAAAAGTGTGCCTCTACCAATGGCAGGAATGGCCACAAGGGTGCGTACCTCGGCAGCCAGATCTGGAGGGAAGTCGGCAAGTTGTACAAACCACAGCATGGGCACGTACATGCGTTGAGGAACATGTTTGAAAACACTGTGGACAATAAGAAGAAGAGATGAGAATCATATGGTTATACAGCAAACAACTTATACACACAACTATCATTACGCAGAATTAAAAATTAACATGTAACACATAGAATAAGCCATAATAATATTTCATAAAATAAAAATTGCAACTGATTTCATTGAAAAAACTGTTGGACACAGAGATATAAATTTGAATTACTCCAACATAAATAGAAAGAGAACTATTGATGCACCAACACATACTTTCTCATATTATTTGTCACTGTTTCATAATCTTATATCTTATTATATTAATATTAATTTTGGGGGTTCAACTAAAAGTTGAACCTACCAACTAAAAGTCTTTCCAAACCAAAAAATTATCTAACAGGACTGAGTCACAAACCTAGTTACTAAGATTCCACCGTCGCCATAGCAACTTACTGAGCCACAACATTATCTCTGATGCTTGAGTTTTGGCATACCAAGTATTACTTTTCAGAAGAAAAAAAAATGTCAATGAAAGTTAGACCTGCACCATTTTAAGCATATTTAAGTATTTTAGCAGAAAATGAACAGAGAATTTGAAGTCATTTTTAAGAAAATTTCAATAATGTAAAGCACCCCAAAAAAATAAAATAACCATATCAAATTCAAGGGACCATGACATCAAGGAATATCAAATTTGGAGATAATCCTTTGCACAGTTATGGCACCAGAGTTGTTTACGGATAGACTAATGGCAGATGTTTTGCCAAATTCCACTATTTTTGTATTAATGACCTACAAATCACTGATTCCAACTACATTACATATTCAAGAAAGTAATTTACTACAAAGGAAACAAAAAGTGCATTTCTGGTATCAGAGACCCGCAAACCAAGTTATTCTGTCAAAGAAAATAAAAATTTCCATGGCAGCATTACACAACTTTGTCTATAATAAAGTATATAGTCACAACTTTGTGACTATATACTTTATTATAGTATACTATATACTATACTAAATAAAGCTGCTAACTGGGTTGCTAACCTTAAATGTGGCCATGGCTCTACCAAAACATTCAGCTGCAGTTTTGCTTCCACATGCAAGGGCATCCCAGTTTCCTGCAAAACAAAATGTTTATGTGCAATAATACTGTTACAAAATTATATCCTGTAATAAAGTTAAATGTAAATAAAATAGTATAAATATGGAAAAGAATTAAAAACTTGCGTCTCTAACCACAGGATGAGTTTGGTTTGGTGTTATTTGATGTTCATTTTTTCTGTGACAAATACACTTTGAAAACATTCACAGATTCTTATTTATTCAGTGTTAGTACACATTTAATCACAATAGTCTACAAGGCAGAACTTTAGAAAACAAGCGCACAAGGGAATACATAAGAAAGCAAAACTAATCAATGTTAAGAAAAGAAATTAAGGTCCTCTTTTGTAATTTTTAGCGTGTATTAATTATCATTATTATATAGATATAAACATTAAAGAAGTTTAGTTTGAAACTGTAATGCCACAAATAAATTGAACTTTGATCATTAGGCACAAAAATTATTAAAAGGCAAATTCAAATGAAAGCACTCACAGGTTGTAGAACGATTACAAATTCATGATTCTTGTCTGGCTTGAGACCCTGCAGTGGTGTCAAGTATGATGAATTAGCCAAATAGAAATGCGGGAAGGATACGAAAAGTGGCGACCCAAAGCGGCAAGCACTAGCATTGAGAGTGCCAGAAGGTTGACAGTCTCCAACACACTGGCATTGAGTCTCTGAGAAGTGCTTCCCATTGTCCAGTGTGCGATTATCTCCCACGAAGCGCAACCCAGAAAGCCCATGTGCCTCTTCAGCACCAGCGGAGTACAGCTGGAGAGAGCTGCATAAGCAGAGAACAAAAGTACTAAGTGAAACAGCTGTCAAGCAGAACATAATGCACCAATCCTCTCTTACTGTGGTATAATATACAACCTGAAAAGAAAGAAACAAAACTTGAAGTTTTAGAATAAGATATTCCAGACAATAAGAGGAATTAGCCTTTCTACTTCTCTTCTCATTCTAAATTCCAATTGATGTCTTCTTGAGCTTTTTTCCCCACTTTATTAAGTTATGAAATAAATTACATTCAAGTCTGTTTCAAATAATATCAACAGATGTATCAGGATCATATCAATAAAGAAGAGATTTAATAAAAGTGCTGGAGATATCATGTAAACCAAATTACAAATAACTTTCTGCTCTAAATGTGTGTCATATTTGCAAAGAACGAATTGGTGTATCAAAGCAGAATTTATTGCAAAGAGAGGAAAGAGTAAACAAAATATTTTAAATCTTATTTCACTCCTTGTGAGTGAATAAGTAGGAAATGTTTTTTCCTACTCCATATTTATTTTGTGTTATTTATTGTCACCAGCAGCAAAAATAAACTTATTTGTATTGCTTAACCAAGATTTGTAAACAGATGTGATTTAACTGTTATTTGAAAGTGAATGCACTTTGAAGATACTACAATCCCTCTATTTTAATTAAAAACATAAAAGCTTACAAGCACAGATCAGATGCAAAGATATGCACACTGTTGCGACCTGTTACAGGAGGCCACAAGTCTCCAGAAGAACCTTGTACAAGATCACAAGGCTGGTTGTAAAGTCCAGTATTATGCTTATAGTTCCATTGTTCCATCATGCCCAACTGATGCAAATCTGATGCTCCTGTCCACATATTGAAGATTCCATCAGCTGAAGCAGAATTGTTGCGCTGTAAGAAAAAGTTTCAGGAACTTCATGAGGCATTATCTTGCATTTTTCCAAGTAATTATGCTTCAAAGTAAATGAGAAAATGTTGTCTGTCAATACACTTGCATAACAATTTTCTCTATTTTTACACCCCTAGACCAGAAATTAAAATACAAATTTTGTAATGTAGCAAGATGTTACTGTAACAAATTGTACCTGAAAACTGCACCCTCAGGGCTGAACAGTATTTAAATACTTGTATTTGAAAACATACTTTAAAAACATTTTGTATTTAAAATAGGTATCCCCCCCCATGTATTGGTCAGATCGCCCATCTTCCACCACTGGGCCAGTGTTCAATATTCCCCATTGATTCTTCAGGAATTTGTAGTGGACATTGAATATTTACAGCAAGTTTTCTCCGAGTGCTTCTGTTTCCCCTGTCTGCACCATTGATTGATTTTATTAGAACAGTTCAATGTGTGCACCGATGCACATTCAAGAATCAGAAATTTTGAAGATGGGTTTGAAAAAAACATTGTACAATTCCTCATATGTAATGTTCATGGAATATAGAATAGAATACTTGAAGTCATACAATAACTTGAATCTGTAACTCCACACCAACCCTTTCTAGGCACATCATGGCTGCAAATGTAGTCACCAATTGATCCTGTGGAAAACTCTCTAGGCAGGTACAATAAAACCAAGTAACTATTTGTCTTACCTCCACAAAGTATCCAAAACGCTTAAATGGAATTTTATCTGTGATGTTCTTCACTACATCCAACAATCTGTCATCATACCCATCAAACAGCAACTCCTTCACTGTCTTTGTAACATACAGTTTTGAACGAGTAGCCCGCATCAAAATATCCACCCCAACTTTTTTTATATAACTCATGAAACGTGTTTGGAATGCCACAGTCTAGAAAAATCAAGAACATGTTGGAATTGCAGAATTATTACTTCAATATGTCTATAAAAGAGGGAAATGATTTGTGTAACATCTCGAGTGCAATAGTATGTAATATATACTAATTATAATCAAGAGAAATAGTATTTAATTTATTTAGAAGGAAAAACTAATAAAATCACAGGATAATCTCCAGAAGCTAAAACAATCATACATACTGCAGCCACCATGTTGAGATTTGTCACATTGTCGGAGAGGCTCCCATTGGACATATCAGGCTGGAAGTGCCATGACCGTACTTGTTGATATGTTATGGTGTCATTAGAATTCCAGGTCATATTTACCCGATGATGATACTCTCTGTAACAAAGTTCTGTAACTGTTGTAAAACTTGTAAATTAAGGGAGTCAAACCAATCTCTCACATTATAATCTGGTTGCACATCTGACCCATTATCTAAGAAGCTATTATACCTGTGTGTGTGTGTGTGTATGTGTGTATATATATGTATATATGTATATATATATATATATATATATATATATATATATATATATATATATATATATATATATATATATATAAAATTAATTTTTTTTTATTTTATAAAAAATTTTAAGAAAAAATTTGGAGCCATTTTTGAGAAAATGGCGTTTAAGCATTTCTGAAAATGCAGAATTGAGAGCTCATTTTACAGAAAACTGTTTGAGTTTTCGACAAACTTTATTTGACATTTAAAGCACATGTACTCATAAATATAATAAAGTAAAGAAATCGCCTCTAGTGTAAATATTTCGGTTGTGAGAGAAGTCAAGAAAAGTCAAAAAAATTACATTTTTGTAAAATTTAGAGTTGTTTATGAGAAAATCTTGTTTTTATTATTTTTTTTAATGCAAATTTGCATGCACTATTGCACACAAACTACTAAAAGTTTTAAAAAAATCTACATGACCTTAATGAGAGATACTTACGGACATCAATTTCATTTCAAGTAAAAATCTTTATCTTCAATTTTATAGTTGTAGGAAGCCATGTGAAAAAATTCAAACTTTTGCGATTTTTGAAAATTCAGAGTGCTAATTGCACTGTTTAAGATGGCGTAAAATTCATTTTCTTGTATTATTATGTTTTCTTCAAAAATTACACAATTTTTTTTATATCTCTCATGCGGTTAATGCGTACATTTCCAGTGATTTGTATACATTATTGCATTTGTGAGTGGAAGTGGCTCAAATGACTTCAAATTAAGTTTTTCGAAAAACCAAAAGATTGTGACCTACAGCTAAAACAATTTTATCTTGGAGCTACAGCTCCACATTTTATGATGAAAATTTCCATGTATGAAGAAGTTTTACTCTTCTTTAATATTTTGAATTCAATATTTCGAATCTACAATTAGGAAACCTAAAAACTGAGAAAAATTCAAAAACTGGATTTTGGGCGCTAATAAATAGCAGTTGGCAAGAGGATGAATCAAGATGATAAAGCTAGCCCACACCGAGGAAATTAGAAAACTTTATTACGAGAAAGTCTGAGTCATTCTGTATCTCCTTTAGTTACTTATTGAAAATGTTGGGGGGGGGGGGTCTTGTCAAAGCGTTCCGTAATTATTTAGGGAGAGGGTGGGAGGATCAATGGCGCATTACAAGTCAGTTACCGGGGGAGGGCGTATTCAAAATACTTCAAATTTGCGATGTGTAATTATAGATGGCCCTTAAAAAGAGAATATTGTAATCGTGTGCCGGAAAACGGTGAATTTTCGACAGAACTCTTACTGCTGGGCCCTGGTAACGAAAAAGTGGATAAATCTTGTTCCTATACTTAGTAAATTACTTCCTCTAACTCTCACATGTTGTATAGTCAAAAACCATGTTTTGTGGGTCCTTGATACCGAAAAATCGATCAATGGCGAAACGTCCATCCGTGATCGTTCGCCGTAGCGCCTAAACCGTTCAGAGGTTTTTTTTCCAAAATTGATATTCGGAGAAATATCTGGAGGTCCTCTGATTTTGAAACGAATATATTTATTTTGGGGGATACTTTGCATGAAGCCTCAATATTTTCAAACTATTCTCAAATATTTTTTTAACTTTGTTCTCGGACAACGCAAAGAATGTTTAAGAGAGTGGTGCAGGTCTCGTTTTCGTTAAAATCCCAGATTGTTCGAAAATTGCGATTCAAATTTGTGGGGATGTCTTCCTGCAATTACAACTTTTTTTAACATTTTGTTGCGTCAACTCACGGCGCTACGCGACTCCTAACCCCTTCTTGGGTGTTGAGCGCTATTGGAGTAATCCTCATTACTGTATATATTTATACATTTCTGTCCGTCACGTCTCGTCGCAGTCTGTTGCCAAGAGAACCGCCAGGTAGCATCTCCGCGTACGCGCCTCCCACCACGCGCTTCTACGTCACTACCCAGTGGCCAGAATTGGGAAGGAATAGGAGCAGGAAAAGGGCAGAAGGTATACCTGGATAAGGGTAGAGCAGCGTCCTCTGTATTCCAGAGGGCGCTGGGTAGAGTTTAAGACACTTCACAGGGGGTGGACCAAAGGGTTGGACTAGCCACGGCCATCTGCGGCCTAGAGACGGCCGTGAACTAGCACTTGTGGAGCAACAAAAATCGTTTTGTTGCAACAAATTTCACAAGAGATTCGACGGGAATCGAATCCGAATCTCCTTGGTGAAAGGCGAGCTTGGAGAAAGACTGCTCTGCGCCACGAGATGACAATGATCATGGATATTTTCCTTAATAAAATTTGTTCTTTAAAGACAGATTAAAATAAGGTTATTTCGAATATGAATAGTTTTTGCATAATTTTTGCGCAAAACGTGCAATTTTTAATGTGTTAAACAATATTTTTAAGAAAAACGGCTCCAATTTTTACTTTATCGTAGACACACATACATACGGACTAATAAACGGAGTATAGAGAAAGTTATGTAATGCTACGGAAAATCGATTTCCAGATTTCAACGAAAACACACGTTTTGGAGTCCCCTGATACGGAAAAAGTGTTTTTTTTTAACGTCCGGCCGGCCCTGTGAAAACTACTAGCGCCTAAACGATATGTACCATCTTTTCCAAATTGAAGAATCCCCAGTCGATCTGAGTCTGGTTGAAGTTTTCAAACTTTGAAAAAAAATTCTTTAAAATTTGGGGGTATTTAACATGAACACCCACAGGCATTTTCAAACATTTCTCAAAATTGGCTCCAAATTTTTTCTTTTGTTTTTTGTAAGAATGGAGTAAAATACACTTATAAAGCTGGCATAGGTCCAATTTTCACGGTCAACTTTAAATTTTCGAAAATTACAAAAAAATTGAATTTTTTTGGCGACTTCCTCCAACTATATAATTGAAGACACACATTTTTCCTTCAAATGAAATTTGTTGCCTTTATGTAGTTGTTTCATTAAGATCATGTAACTTTTTCGAATTTTTAGTAGTTTTCATGCAATAGAGCATGAAATATTTGCAATTTTAAAAAATAACAAATTCTCTCATAAACGGCTCCAAATTTTTTCTCTAAATTTTTGGTAGGGGTAGTACCAAATGTACCCTATTTGATGACATAAATGCCATGTTGCTCTATTCTTTTATTTTTTCAAAACTTACAAAAATGTAATTTTCCTGACATCTTTCACGTTGGCAATACTTACATTAAAGGCGTATTCTTCAAATTATTTTATTTACAAGTACATGTGCTTTAAATAATGCCAAATAAAGTTGGAGAGTGGTAACGGCTCTGTTTAATATGACGTAAAGTTCATTTTGATGAATTCTTTTGTTGTTGTTTTTTTTCAAAAATTACACAAATGTAATTTTTTCAACATTTCTCACGCTGTTAATACGCACATTTCCATTGATTTGTATACATTATTACATTTGTGAGTGGAAGAGCTCCAAATGACTCTAAATTAAGTTTTCAAAAAACTCAATAAATTCCTGTAAAAAAGAGCTTCAAATTTCGCATTTTGTAATGCTTAATCCCCATTTTCTTAAAAACAGCTTCAAATTTTCGAATTAAAATTTCTTTTTAGGATGAGTTTATACTCTTCTTTAATATTCTTAATGTATAGTTTAGAAAATGTCAAAAAAAATGTACTTTGGGTGACAATAGAGGGGTGGTCAACTGGCTTTTTTTTTTTTTTTTTTGCATGGATAGAACAAGGACTGCTTAAAAGAATATCGCAGGTCTCATTTTCATATAACTCTTTGGTTTTTCGAAAATTGGAAATGTAGAAATAAAGCGAGAAAATACATGCTATTGAAGCAACACTAGTTCTTTACCAGGGCCTGGCAATAAAGAGTATTTTCTAACGAAAATTCACAGTTTTCTGGCGCACAATTACAATCCTTTCTCTTCTTACAAAATAAGGGAAAGAAACCAAAAAGTTAAGATTTTTACGTTATGACTTACCTTAACTGTTAGAGGCATCAGAAATTGGATACATATTGGCTTATGACAAAACACAAAGTCAAAAAGAAATTGTTTCTAGTAAAAATCTAGTTTAATGAGATGTTTCAACAGGTACTTAGCTAACTTATTAATTTGTAAAAGTATAAATACAATTTAGAATGTACTTGCAAAATTGCAATGCAAAAAGTATTAAAATTAACAGAGATAACAAGTAAAACTGAATGCATTTCTTAGTTGTCCTAAGAGCTACACACCACTTACCTGAATACATAGGGACCCATCTGCTCAAAATGGGGCTTAATGGAAGAATTAGCAACCACTTCAGCAGCATTTGTCCAATTGAACATATAGAACTCCATGTATATGGGTATGGGAATATCTTTCCACATTTGATAACTTCTGGATGTATTGGTCAGCACAAGCTCCTGTCCAGCAAATAACAGCAATGACAGTAATGACCTACAGCACTCTATACTATTTAGCTGAATCATCTGACACTGAATCTTTCTTTTGCATACATTTAATTTCTACTGACCATCAATCTTGGTTTATAATTCAGTACTGTATCCTTCTATCAAAAATGACAAAACTTCTAAAAATACTTAAATTTATCAAAAAAAAAATTAAAAAAAGAAGAATACAAACCATCCTCAACATTTTGCCATATATAATTCCCCATAATCCTCCCACAACTGCTCCAAGTAAGAGCAAAAAACTCCCAATTCCAAAGACCGAAATACACTTGCATCTTCCTGATGCCATGGTCATCACTGTTTCAAAACCTACAGAGAAAAAATTAAATATTCACAAGTCACAATAAACATTTCACTTGTCACCACTGAAAAATTGCACATTACCAGCTTCACTTCAAAATATTCTCACTTCAACTGGTGTGTTGTCAGATATCCTTTATGAGGCATTTTCAAATAACAATGCATTAATCATAAGCTATTATCATTATTTCTCTCTCACTCTTTTTCTATCTCCGTCTCTCTTATCTATTAGATAATTCATTTCCTTTGGACTCTAGATGAAATTACACAGAAAGCAAAGATCAAACTTCCTGTCACACGGCTAAATTTGTGCCACAAGCGCAACATTGGATATAACCATCATGTGACACATAACATACACAACTGTAGCCGTACAAGTGATTCATTTAACGAAGAGTCATGCAGTGACTGGCAGTGACAGTGCTCATAACCACGATGTAATAACCTTCAACCCCGCCTCCAAATTTATTTTTTGTCAATGTTCTGGCGTGCGTAAATAACAACACCAGCACCATCTGTGAGTGATATGTTGCTTTAAGAGCACAGTGCAGTAACCTCTATCTCCTCGTCAGTAGAGATTGCAGTCAGCTGAGCAAACTCCGAATCTTACCAACTTCAAGAAAACTCAAGAATCAAACAAAGGAGTTTTGGAAAAAGGTTAGCGTACTGTAACAAAACTAGAAAGCAGCTTGATATATCGTTTAGAATGAAGAAATTTATAGAAAGAAATGCGGGATTGAAATCTGTCTTCAAGGGATTTGAAATAATCAATATGAGTGATCGGTAGTGATCTGAGTGACTTTTCAGCTTTTTTCTCTTTGAATGATTTTTGGCGGGTGTATACGTTCCCGCTCAAAGCCAAACGAATCATCAATTCCTTCCCAGAGGCTTGGTAACAGGTGCAAAGTTGGGTGTCGGCTGGGTGCAAGTGTTTGGAGAAGAATTGAGTTTGGAATATTTGGATATATTCCAAATTTTACATTGTAGCACTCGAGTCGGTGATCAGTCTTTACACTGACGAAATATTTCTGTAAATTTTTTTTCTATTGTTCTGAATAATGGTTGCTGGTTCGGGAAGAAGTGGAAAAATGTTCGTCATAAAAAGAGGTAAGATTTCTTCCAGGTTTTGCAACTAATGGCGAAATAATAGTGAAAGAAATAGAAAATGAATTTTTTAATACTCAAGAATCCTTATTCGCGTTATTTTACGAATGGAAACGACTCCAGAGATGTTTATGTACATTTGATATTTATTTTATAATCAATATTTTTGCCATAGGAGGCAGACAGGAGGAAGTTCATTTCGACAAAATAACCTCCCGCATCCAGAAATTATGCTATGGACTAAACATGGACTTTGTTGATCCTGTAAGTGCCCATGTTTCAATAGCTTTCTTATTTACATCTTACAGGTGTGATAATAAGATGAATTTGCCTATTTTCTTCTTGTTACAGCCATCAGTGACATTAAAGGTGATTGCAGGCCTCTATTCTGGAGTTACTACTGTAGAGTTGGATAATTTAGCTGCTGAAACAGCTGCTACCATGACTACTCGACATCCAGATTATGCTGTGCTTGCAGCTCGTATTGCCGTCTCCAATTTGCACAAAGAAACCAAGAAAACATTCAGTGGTAAGGGGTAATATGATTATATTTGTTGTCTCGTTTATAAATAAGAGAAGGCTCATTTATGTACATTTTGGAACTTTTTTTCCAAAAATAATTCAAGAGTCGATTGCAAAGTTGTGACGAGAGATTGAAGGTCTGTGTTATACTGTATGTTACAAAATTTAAATAAATGAGGTTGGTTTTATGTATATTTCAGTGTAAAAATGCATTAGGAGTTTTCCACAAAAATATTTTCAACAAATTTCAGATAAATTACAAGTTAAGAAACTCAGGCCCCAAAACATTGAGTCAAACAGTAACAGAGATGTTATCTGCTGAGATCCTAGAGTATTGCATATACTAGATCAGCAATGTCCAATGCGGCACCCATGGTGTCTGTTCGACATCCTCAATAAGCAAAATACTGAAACTATTCTGCTGTCTTCCAAATGAATTCAGAGAGTTTCTGAAATAATCACCATGCCAATATCATTAATACTCGCTCAGCATGGTGAGATGTATTGGCAACTAGATTTAGCTTTCTTGTCAAGATGTGACCTCAAAATTTAATTAAATAAGGATTTACAAATGCAACATTTCATAAGTAGTAGGCATAGTAAATAATTTTCAGAAAAAACTGAAAGAATGTATATAACATTTAAAAGGAAGATCCCTTTCACATTTTCAAAATTTGGAATCTATTGTGGTAAGTATGTGGTAGTGAATGTGGTAAGTGTGTGGTAGTTGACACCAGAATGCCTCCACATCATTTTGATTCTTGAGCATCCTTTCAACAGGGTGGACACTTTCTGTAAAATCAGGTAATTTCATTGCTCTGGAAAAGTGGGAAAATCAGTGAATTTGTAGAAAAATTGTTAGAAGTCAGGGAAAATTTTCAGAAGCCTATAAGATGAGATATTATTCCTATAGGATACTAGCACAATATTTTATGCTCAATTTGTTTTAAAAAATATTGTTAATTTGTTCTTTCGCGTAGTGAAATCAGAAAACTGACCAATTTGTATCAGACTGACTTTAATATCTCCTTTGAATATGGTGAAATTAAAAATTTTATCTGGAATAGGATAATCTGCAGCACTGCTTGCTATGGTTGTGATCATGCAGCAGGACCGAGAATGATGCAAAAAGTCGTGCCATATTCCATCTTGAAGATACTACCCTCAGCTGCCACGTTAGAAGGCACAAGGAGGCATTATTGGATTTGATTCATTGGATACTGATCCCATCCTCTAACTTCTGTATTCTGAATTTTGATGCTCAAAATTCAGAATATAGAAGCTTTCAATGCTCAAAAGTTGTAATAACTCCACTAAACATTATAGAGGATGTTTTGTTATTCCTGAGCATTCTAGTGTTTAAACTGTAGCAACTGCAACTGTTAAAGATAACTTGGTAGTTGGGGGTGCAAAATCTTCCAGAGTTCAAGTTTTCCATATTATTTGTTCACTAGTTTAAAATAGTGGTGATGTAATAGTTGCATGGTTCCCTAAGTATCAATAAGTTTCACCCAAGTTGATAAAAAAGTTGGACACTGCTGCCCCCTGTGCTTGAGATACCGTTGATGTTGTTTGGTAAGAGAACCCTACCGCTGCTTTTAATGAATATTCAGAATAAAAAATTTGGAACTGGGTCGTAAGCCAAACCTCAAAAATCATAGACCAAATATGATTCCCTTTAATTTATTGCTTTTTCATTTTTCCATTGTGTCCTTCAGCTCATATCTTGGAGACTTTCTTTTCCCCAATACTTTTTCAGCTATTCATAGAGGCTGTTTCTTTATTGTGTCAAATTGTCATTTTATATTTACATACTCTGCCGTTCCTTATGTTCTTGAACACTTTTGAATACAAACAGACTATTATGAGTTACACAAATTTATTACATTGGAGCAGATTGACCATGGGTAAAATTGGGTTCTTTGAACCCAAGGAGCTTTCATCTATACGTGTGGCTCAGATACCACAGGATTGAAATATTCACAAATTTAATTTTCAAATTTTCCATCATTGCAATGGATGGTAAAAATTTTATTGATCTTCAGATTCATTGAATATGAATTTGATAGGAATAAACATCATCTGATACTCGTGAAATGATGGTTGCATGGGGTGTCTCTTTCCCTTGTGTATTTTGACACCTTAACATTTTGTGTTGTCAAGTTTTATGTTCAACAGAACATATTACCTGCTTCTCAAGAAAGGTATAGAAAAGTTGAACGTTCCAAGCTGCTCCTTTTGGCAGGAACATGCATATTTGATTTGGGGAGTTGTGGAAAATTTGTTTTGTTACAAGTTCAAAAAAGGATTGAATTGATTTAAGATTTGTTCTGTTCTCCATTTTAGAACTAATTTTTAGGCCCTTTGTACTTCTCTCACATACAGTTTTTGGAAATTAAATAAGTAAAAGAAAAAAGTTTCATTTTCTGTTGAACTTTCTCCCTTTTCTTTCTTCTTTTTTTCCTTTTCTTTCCACTTTCTCTTTTCTTTTTTTTTCTTTTCTTTCCACTTTCTCATTTTTCTTCTTTTTTCTTTTCTTTTCCCTTTCTATCTATCTCTTCCTTTTCTTTTCTCCTTTCTCTCTCTTCAATTTTTTCTTTCTCCACTTTCCTATGAACTGTAAACTTAATGTGTTTGATATACATATCTCTGAACTAAGCTTTCAAGATGGTCTAGTCATTGAATGTTGGGTATTACTAATAAGATTTTGTGTGATGAATTCTGTTACAGAGGTGATGACACAACTGTATACTTTAGTAAATCCTCATACTAAGAAAGAGACTCCTATGATCTCAGAATTTCATTACAACATCATCATGAAACATGCAGATCGTCTGAATTCAGCTATCATTTATGATCGGGACTTCAGTTACAATTACTTTGGCTTCAAGGTATGCGTTCATATGTGATCTTTCAAATAACTCTTTAGATAAAGTCCAATTTTAATGGAGATTACTGTCAAAAAGTTCAGTAAGTACGTAAACAGAACAACCTATCACTAATGCAGATATGTGTGATATCTCTGGAGAATGCCCAGTTCAAAAACCTATGAAAACAGAACCTAACAGAAAAATTGCTTCAATGTTAACACACGCTTTATTTCTTTTAACAACTTGTGACACGTCCATAAGTGTAAAAACTTATTTGACATTGTTGATTTTTACAGACCTTGGAGCGTTCATACTTGTTACGAGTAGATGGCAAGGTGGTAGAACGTCCACAGCACATGTTGATGCGTGTGTCTGTGGGTATCCATGGTGAAGACATTGATGCCGCCATTGAGACATATAACCTGCTTTCAGAGCGTTACTTCACACACGCCTCACCTACTCTTTTTGCTGCAGCAACACCTCGTCCTCAGCTTTCTAGGTAGGTCTCTACCAAATTTAAAAAATGTTTCTGAGAGCCATTATTCTTGGCTGGCTTTGAGATGCTTGCAGTTCATCATCTTTCATGATTTGTCTCATAAAAACCCTGCAAAACAAATAATTAACATATTCATGCCATTAAAATTTCTGCATGATGCAAATATCAGGGACATTCTTGCCACATCACATTAACATAATTGTCATTACTTCATTATCCTTCATTACAGTTGCTTCTTGTTGTCCATGCGAGAAGATAGCATCGAGGGCATCTACGATACCTTGAAGCAGTGTGCTCTGATATCCAAGTCAGCCGGAGGAATTGGCCTCAATGTACACTGCATCCGTGCCTCAGGCAGCTACATTGCAGGCACTAATGGCACTTCCAATGGGCTTGTGCCCATGCTGCGTGTATTCAATAATACTTCTAGGTAGGTGTGCATATGGTAAAATTATTACTTTTTTAAATATTTCAATTTTAAAGGACATTAAACCCCCTTATTAAAGAATAGTTCTTTTAGAAGAAAATATTCATGTTCCTATGAACAGTTAAATAATTTCCAGGTTATGAGATTGAGATGAGAGACAAAATTCCATTCCCCCCAGTGTCTCTCATGAGTTGTTTTTACACTAACAACTTCAGGCCTCATTTCCCCTTCACATTACCAAAACCTATTGAATGTTCATGACCTGGGCAATAAGCAGGTTTTGACAGTGAAGTTGGGGGGATCGATAATTTATTATGGTGTACTGAAGTTGCATTGCTCTAACATTACACTGAAACAATAGAATTTAAATAAAAGTATTTCCTTTCATAAAATAAACAAATTTATTATAGTAATTCTTAAAACATATCAACATAATGCAAAAAGAAGGGAATACCCTATTCAATACAGTATTAAAATTTAAAGAAAATATCTTAATCTGTGTTTCCTACCCTCTTTTCCTTTTACTGCCTATGTATAAACTAATAATGTTATCATTATATTCTCTAAATTAAATTTACTGATATAATGAAGGTAAAATCTGAAAGCTTTGGGCTCTTTTAACAAGATTAATTTCCATTAGCCTCTCTTTTCAAAATCTATAATCAGGTTAATTATTTAATATAGTTTTTCTCGCATATTGTATTGTACTAATTTATATAATATTCTGGTTAATCTTGATACTTAGATAACTGTTCTGTTATAAAACACTGTTTCCAGTAGGACCTCTTAAATTTTCTGTTTGTTGATTGTTTTACTTCACCAGCTGTGGAAACTTCATCTTCTGTTTTCTCTTATTTTGATGAGGAACAGAGTGAACTTATATTTGCATGAAGACAGCTCTTATTACGTTAACAAAACTATGGTGTAGCCTATAACTTAACATTGGGTGCACTCCACCTTAGCAGCCACAAACTATTCCCATAACAAGGGTGTCTCATACTGTACTTGCCACTCCAATAATCCAAGTTATTATTGTGTATGATTCACTGTAACGACCTTAGCCATATTTTATTGCTGTAAATTGCTCTCACTTGCCACTTTGATGACCACATATTATTTACAAATTCAAGGGATATCACTCCATTCAGGCCATCATATCTATCATTTTTTACAAAACTAAAGTGTCTTATTAGTCATCCTCATTAATGTCCTATCACACATAAAGGTGTTTTAATAAATCCCATATCAGTTAGGTTTTTCATCTAGTTTCCCTTGATCCGTGCAGCAAATGCTAAGATGGCCTGTTGCTTTGCTTCTAGAAAGTAAATGTAACTCCACTTTTACCATGTTCTCACAGTCTCTTTTTGCTAGGCATGAGAGTAATCGAGTGTTAATTATTTGTCACCAGTGTATTGATAACGAAATTGAAGATTGTTGACTCATTACATATGAAATATTACTTATGGGTGAATATTTAAGGATAGAGTACTTTCTACTTTCATTCATTGTAAAGTGTAATTCAAGTGTGTAGGGAGTGTGGAACTTGAGAAAACGTGCATTTATACTCCCCTCTGTACATCATATACAACTCCTCTTACACACTTTAAATTGTATATGTGACTTAATAAATAATATATTACTGTATTTTGTCTAGTATAAGGTGTATATTTATATTTATTTCTTGCTAAACGGGTGACAATAATGGTGCAACTTTTTTTGACAGATGGTTTGGAGCTGATAGAGTGAGGGTATCAGTTAAAATATTGGCTATTAGAGTATTTGAAGCAAGTTTTGATCAAATTAAAACTTACATTTCATTGCAATGCATTACTGGTAAATATCTTGACTTGGGAAGCATACTCACTTCATTTGCATGAAGGGATACATCTTGATTTATTATAAAGAATTCCTTTTGATCAACTGTGTTAGTCTAAATAGTAACTAAGTATACAAACTTTTTACTCAAAGATCTGTGGAAAGTTGGTGAAAAATATAAAGCAACATCATAGCTACATAGGGTATGATGAATTGGTCTCTTTCAATGTTGCCTCTTTTTTTTTTATCCGGTGTTTCTGGGTAACTCTATTCTCAGTATCGTCAAAATTTTTGTTCCAGAATGAGTAGAAGCCCAATCCAAAGCATTACTTAAAGAAAACCCTGTTCCCCTTTTCCAACTCGCATGCATTCACAATTTTCTTGATAATTTGCATTGTAGCTACTATAAGTTTGCCTAACTTCCTTAGGAGTTTGAGGTCCTTGTGAAGGATCTGGTAATTTTCACAGCTGTAGTCCATGTGATGTAGCCATTTCTTTTAGATTTTTTTTTGAGAAAAACAAAACAAACAGGAGTTTTAATCTTCAAAGGCAAATAGCTTCTGATTGCACCAATGAAGGTAATGTGTTTGGAATGTTGTAATGAGTGCTCTCTGAGCTTGTACCTTGTGTTCATTGAACCAGGGAGGGGGAAGGTAGGCCATCAGTCAAGGAAAGTTTCATGGGTAATAACACTTATCTAAAAAAAATTATGCATAAAAGCTGTTGGCAAAAAAAAACCTACAAAATACCAATAAAACAAAAAAAAGTCTTTACATAATTCTGAAATATAAAAACAAGAATAAAACATTGTTCACTTTTTAATTCACTATTTTAATTTTTTTCATTATTATTTTCTGTTATTTCTGCATTGTGTACCCTGATTGTAATTATATGCAATTTTATTTTAATTTTTGCCATTAAAGTTTATATAATATTGTACAAAATTTTTGGCCATTTGAGTTCCTTGGAGGCTCAAATTCAGTTCAAGAAGAGTTTCTGTTTGTTTAAAACAATGCTAACTCTTCCTACAAGAGTGATAGGTGTGAGATATAATTACAAATAACTAATTGGTTAAATGTTCCTTTTAGGAAAACTATAATTTCAACAATGTTATTTTTTACACAGTTGTAAGTTTGGAGGGAAAACTCCAGTTCTACTGCTGCACATGTTTTTAGGTTTTGTGATTTGCCTTATTTTAGAGTTTGGATAATTCTTGTGGCATCCTCATAACAAAATTATATAAAGTAGTTGCAACAGGTTTTAACTTAATTTTAATCTGTGATCACTACAATTTATATTTATTTTCCTTAATTGTTGCTTGTTCCAGATATGTTGATCAAGGGGGCAATAAGAGACCAGGAGCCTTTGCCATCTACTTGGAGCCTTGGCATGCTGATGTATTTGCTTTCCTGGACCTTAAGAAAAATACAGGTTAGAATGCATGGAAAGTACTTTCTTGTACTCAAATCATCAGCAATCTATTTCTCTCTCTTTTTTTTTTTTTTTTTTTTTTTTTCTTTCTTTCTTTCTTTTTTTTTTTAATATATATATATATATAATTAGAATACATGAATGTAAGTGGATGAATTGTAATGTGCAGTTGCTATGATTGTACTTGTACGTGGGGTTGCCAAGTCTTGTGGGAGGCACTGAACATTCACTTACATTGCACTTCTTTGACAGCAATATGGGTACCATAAAGAACACTGCCTAACATCTTGTTATATTATAGTGAAGAAAGGAAACATCTTTGGTTTATGTGACAAATAATACTTTGCTTCAGTCAGAAGTGACTTGCAAATTCAAAATTATTTATTAACATTGCATATTATCTTCAGTGATGTTGAAGACTTCTGGAAGACATTGCAACCTGGTACACTTCTTCACTATTGTTAATAGCCATATATGACTAAAAGTACATAATAAACTTCCAAAGGTACCATGAGGCAAAGGAATTGCAAGTACACAGGCAAATGTGACCCTTGGCCCTACAAAATTCTGTCAGAGGGAAGTTACCAAACTGGCAATATTCCACAGCTGCTGTTGCAATTTTATATACTGCTTATCCTGTGCAATTTCTTCTAAATTAAGAAGCATTTTATGAGTTATCTTAATTCAAGAGTGACTATAGGTCTTTAATTAAATTTAAGATTCAATACAGGACCCATAGCAAAATTGACATTTTGTTCATGTGGGTGTCTCTAAAGATAAGTGTATATTACACAAGTTACCAAAATCACCTGAATAAACATTTGAGTTATAATTCACAATACTGTCATTGTAAATTAAATTAATTACAGTATGTGTTTGCGTTTCATGTCTTGAAAGGTATAACTGTTAAGGTATGAAGGAAATAGCTGATAATTTTGAAGGAGGTAGTCGTATGTATAGCAATTAATTGCTGTTACTAAGGTATTAAAATAAGTCTGTAGAATAGTGTAATTAAGATCTTTTCATAATTTTAAACCTCAACTAAATAAAGACAAAAATGATTGCCAAACATGAGGTTTCTAATCCAAGTTAAGTATGAAAACAAAAGTTTTGAGCAGTGTGTATTGGTTGTTATTAAAATAAAAAATGTTGCTAGTTAAACAAGAAAGACTTCTTTTGTTTAGGCAAGGAAGAAGTTCGAGCTCGAGACTTGTTCTATGCATTGTGGATACCTGACCTGTTCATGCGTCGTGTGGAGGAGGATGGGGTGTGGAGCCTAATGTGCCCTAAAGAGAGTCCAGGACTTTTTGACTGTTGGGGAGAAGAATTTGATAAGCTGTATGAAAGCTATGAAGCTGAAGGCCGGTTTGTTCGACAGGTTGTGTTTTTATTATTATTATTATTATTATTATTATTATTATTATTATTATTATATTATTTAGTAGAAAGATGGATCTTTCTATGGGATCAAGAGGAATAATTCAACCATTCTAACATTATTATTATTATTATTATTATTATTAATTTTGATGTTTTTTTAGATTAGTTGTTAAAACTTTAAAAATTATTAAATATGCTTTGTCGAGAGAAAACCTTTCTTTACATGTCATCATTTTGCAGTTTGAACAAATTTTGGCTTCTGAAAAATTGATTTTTAATATTTCTTCCCTGTTGACACCCAGTACTCTACGTTTTTTGTTTCATCCTCTTTGTTTTTTCTCTGGGTGATGTCCAGTAAAGTCAGTTCTCCCACCTTTCAAAACTTAGGCAATAGTTTAACTCTCAGCAGAAAATTGTGACCTTCAGCAGAGCTAAGTGCAAAATTGGGAAGTGTTATGGTTTATATAAGTACATGCTCCTTTGAATGTACCTTATTAAAAGTTCTTTCTGCTGCTGCTGCTGCTGAAGAAAGTCAACAGAGTGGCAACTATCAAATTATATTCAAGATTTCTCCCAACTATCAAATTATATTTAACATTTCTCCCAACTATCAAATAATACTTAGATTCTCCCAAAAACAAATTGAAGTTAAGATTTCTCCCAACTATCAAATTTAAAATTTGAGGCACAAAGAGGTCCAGACTTCAGCAATCATTTGAGAAACCTTCAGTTTTTATTCATGTTGATATGCACTTGCACTCTTGTGATCCCTGGAAAGTGCAAAAAATATTCTTCTCTGAAAATATGCTTGTTTTGTTAATATTGTTCTCTTATTTTAATCAAACACTTCAAAGCATATTCTAAAAATTAGCTAGTACAGTAAAACCCCTCTTTTACACTTTTCATGGGACCATAGGAAAAATGGTGTAAATTGCGGGAAAAGTAAATAAGGGTAAATGATTTCTTCTCTTCGAAACTATAAATAAATTGTATTTAAATACTAAAACACCAATAAGAATTATAATATTCAGTATTATACACAAATAAGATTATGAAGACAAAAAGAAATCAGATATTTTGGTTTGTTTTCTTCTTTTAGCTTGGACTGATTGAATTTGAGACTCTAGTTCATACACTTTATCAAAAGTAGTATCACCACCATCTGTAGCAGAGAGGTATTTTTTTAATGTTTCTAGGGCTGCATCTGCTTGTGCACTCGTGGGAGGAGGTTGATCATCATCGTCACTGTCATCTTCACTTCCATCAGCATCTTCACCCACAGCATTATTTTGAAGATAATCTAGAACAATATCTTCTAATGATGATTGTTCATCAGAAGTACGAACATCATTGTCCACATATACAAACTCTTCAAATCAAGTTTGAGACTTAATACTTGTCCAGCCCTCACACTCAAAATCAGAAGCATCATCCACGGCCTCTTCTGTATCTGCCAGGAAGCCAGCTTTCTTAAAACAGTTGGCAATAGTAGACTGCTTTACTTCCCTCCACGATTTTGCAGTAAAATGCGAGGCATCTAATATCGAAATCTTCATTTCTGCTGCATCCTTACCACATTCAATGTACCTTAAATATTTCTGGACTAAATTTCTACGATAGTGCACTTTGAAATGATTAATGATGCCCAAATCCAAAGGCTGCAATACACTTGTGCATTTGGCTGGGAAAAACTCCATTCTTATGTTTTTTAAATTCAACGTTTGGGGATGTGCTGGGCATTGATCTATAAATAGAAGAATTTTTCTATTTTGTGCTCCCATTTTAGCATCAAGAGCATGAACTTGCTGAGTAAATAACTCTGAAGTCATCCATGCTTTTTTGTTTGAGGCTTACGATGTTGGCAATGTTCTTATGTTTTTAAAGCAACGTGGCTTTGCTTTGCCAAAAAAAGGTTGTCCCCAACATTACCGTGAGGTGAACTTTACTATGTTTGCCCCCATGGCATGGTTCATTTTTCATCGCAAACGTTTTATTTGACAGAAGATTAAAAAATAACCCGGTTTCATCGATATTGAAAATTCCTCTTGCGTCATATTCACTAATTAATTCATTAAGGCTGGAGTCTTTCCAGAAAGAAACAATATTTTTATCAACAGAATTCGATTCTCCACAAATTGCCCTATATACAACATTGTACCGTTTCTTAAAACGATCAATCCAACCATTGGATGCAACAAAATCGTCTATTCCTAACATATCTGCCAAGTTTTTAGCCTTTTCCCTCAAAATTGTACCATTAATTGGTATACTGGATGCCCTTGTCTCGAACCAGTTTTTTTAACATCTCTTCCAGTTTCTCATATTTTGAGTATTTCACGTACTTTCTCTTTTTAGATTGTTGTCCGCACTCCCTTACACTCGGTTCTATTATTTTTCGACACTTCACGATTGTATTCAGAGTTGAAATAGAAATTTCCAACTGCTTCACCAACACAACACGTGGTCCTGGAAAAGCGTCCACTTTCTTCAAAATCTCCATTTTCTGTTCAATAGAAAAACTTCTATCTTTCTACTCCATTGTACTCCACTTCTACAGCTCGAAGTTTTCGCACAATTTCACCCTGCAATTTACTTAAAATCACTATCACTTTCGCACTATCACAAGCTACCATGAACGCAGTACTGATACTGAATGGTCTAAGTCTCCCTCAGACCGACGCCACCCAGAACAATGCGACGTGAAAATATCGCACTCTTGAGACCGGAAATCGGAAAAACGGCTTGTGTTGTGGCAAACAAACTGTTGTATATTGCGGGAAAACTGAAATTATACCAACGTAAATGGGGGGTATTTATAACATTATGAATATACGAAAACTGATGGGACCGACAAGAAATGTTGTAAATTGCGGGAACGTAAAAGCGAGGTTTTACTGTATATAGTAGATGCTCATTTTTGTTCTTATGACCTAATATTACATCAAAGAAAGTTGTTAATGTTGTTTTTTCCTTTTCTTTTGTTTTTCCAAATCTCGAAACGTTTTTATTGGTATGTAGGTATGCTGAAAATTTTTTTTAAATTTTCTATTCACAGGTCAAGGCACAACAACTCTGGTTTGCCATTATTGATGCTCAGGTGGAGACTGGAACCCCCTACATGCTATACAAAGATGCTTGTAATCGCAAGTCTAATCAGCAGAATTTAGGTACTATCAAGTCGAGCAACCTGTGCACAGAAATTGTCGAATATACTGATAAAGATGAAATAGCTGTTTGTAATCTGGCTTCCATTGCTGTCAACATGTTTGTGCTCAATGACAAAACTTTTGACTTTGAGAAGCTGCGCGAGGTTACCAAAATAGTAACTCGCAACCTCAACAAAGTCATTGATGCTAATTATTACCCAGTGCCTGAGGCTCGGAAGTCCAACATGCGCCATCGGCCAATTGGCATTGGTATTCAGGTAATATTTTTGTCATCTATAATGATACTGTTAAGGAATAAACAAAGAACCTTGATCTTGAAATAGAATGGATAACGGACAATTTTATTAAGTGAAATAATTATTTTATCAAGTAATTTGGAAAATGTCTGAACCAGCTTAAATAATAATACTATTAGCACCATTTTTGTTTTAAATAGCATTTTATTAGCATGTATGAAATGAAACATGTAAATCAAGAGAATCCTGTGTTCAATTACTGAATAGAAATTTTTTAACTCGTCTTCTTGCCCCAACTATTCCACTTTTGTCCTTTTAGTAACCTAAAGCCACCTGGATCGATTCCTGTAGTTTTCTCTCAATTCCAGGCCGGCATCAGAGCAGTATCTTAAGTAACAAATAATGGTCCATACACTATCCTTTCTTTCTTGTCCTTGGCCCCATCCTTACTACTGAGAGGAGCAATGATGTTGCCAGTAGTCCCTTGCACATATCAGTAGCATATTATTTCAAAGGACATGTTGGAATGATTCTGTAAACTCTGCTCATGAACAATTATAGTTATGGTAAGTTACATTCACAATGATCATTGTAATTTCTGTATCAGTGTCAATGTAAGTTGTTTGTGCATACACAATCTTATAAAATATAGCAGTGCTTCACTCAAAGTGCATCTGTTTGAGTTTAAGGAAATCGAGAATAGTAGATGTGGATCTTTTCTCTGAAAAGAAGTGGAGTCTTGTACTTGCTCTTGTTAAGTCAAGAATTTTTTTTTTTTTTATTATTATTATTATTATTTTTTTTTTTATTTTATTTTTTTTTTTTTTTTATTTATTTATTTTATCATCTGAGTGACCAGCAAACAGATCCTGTTTCAGCAGTGTTCATTGATCATTGACTGAAGAGTGTGTTGTTGGTTTTTCTAGGGGTTAGCAGATGCCTTCATCTTGATGCGACTTCCTTTTGAGAGTGAAGGAGCCCAGAAATTGAATGTGCAAATTTTTGAGACCCTTTATTACGCTGCTCTTGAGGCAAGTTGTGAGCTTGCTAAGGAGCATGGTCCTTATGAGACATATGATGGTTCTCCTGTGAGCAAAGGTATTTTTAAATACAGGTTTTACTTGAATATAGTATTTGAAAATTAACTTTACAAAATTTTGGATTGTGGAATAGCTGAAGTAGTTACCATTATTTAATTCATTATAATTCATATTCAAAAACTTTATTTAATTTCTCTGATTTTAGTTATGGTCATGGCATAAACTTTGATACAGTTAAGGAATGCAAAAATTGTTATAGATGCCATAAGGGCATGAATGGGAAATGTTTTCAGTTCTGTGCATTAAAATTATTTGTATGAGTATAAACTGAAGAGTTGCCAATTTCCTCAGGTATTCTGCAGTATGACATGTGGGGTGTGACTCCTTCTCCCCTGTGGAACTGGGCTGCATTGAAAAAGAATATTGCAGCCCACGGAGTTCGCAATTCCTTGCTTCTCGCTCCAATGCCTACAGCTTCTACAGCCCAGATCCTGGGCAACAATGAATCATTTGAACCCTATACTAGCAATATCTACACCAGGAGGGTGCTGTCAGGTGAATTCCAGGTAATATTTTTATAGTTAGAATCCCAATCTCAATCCCCAGGGAGGGAAGGGGAGGGTTTGATGAAATTAAATTATTTGAACAAATCTTGGACCAAAAAAATTATTGTAAGGTTTGTTGAATAATTTGTATTCTTGAGGAATCAAAATTCAGTATTGAATTTTGTTGAGGATATTTTCATATTATTAAATAAAATTTTGTTAAAAACTTAATGACTCCAAATATATGAAAAATTTATGAAAGAATTGTATCGTCAGTTATAAAATGCCATTTCTATATTTGTACAGGTAGTGAATCACCACTTATTAAGAGATTTGACAGAGGCTGGTCTGTGGAATGATGATATGAAAAATCTCATTGTTGCTCATGGAGGATCAATCCAAGCTGTGGATGGCATTCCACAACATCTGAAGGACCTTTACAAGACTGTGTGGGAGATTCCCCAGAAAATTATCATTAATATGGCTGCTGCTCGAGGAGCCTTTATTGACCAGAGCCAGTCTCTGAACATTCATATCGCAGAACCCAATTATGGGAAACTTACCTCAATGCACTTCTATGCCTGGAAGCAGGTGAGCTACATTGTCTTGCGTATAGGGGGTTGGCTGTTCTAATATCAATTTCTTTATAATTGACAAATTGCTCACGTGTTAATTACCCACACTGGTAACACGAGTAAGTACTTAATGTTCCTGGGTATATCAACTAATTTGATCCATTACTCCAATAAGTGTAGCACAGAAATAGTACATATTTCTTTAGCTCTGGGTTTCTTAATTAAACAGACCGAAAAAACTATGAATACTTTCTACAATACCTCTTTCCTCTCTTGTACCCTCAAGTACCCCAAAATAACAAACATTGAAGGTGGTGCAGATGAACCGGAAAATGCAGAATTCTTGGAACATGTCACTACAAACTTCAAACATGCTAAGCAGGATTGTTAAATGCGTAAAGGAGTAATTTAATGGAATTGGGACAGGATTTGGAAATGCAGAGGTGCAGGAAAACATAGTAACTGAGACTGTACTCATGAGATTTTACTGCAATTACTTGTTTAAAATAACAAAAAAGAAACTGTTGAACATGCTTATTTTCTTTAAGTTACCCTTGTATCAGTTCATATATACTGTGATTGGCTTTTCCTAAGTAGTGATAAATACATACAAAATATACTCAAGAAATTTGATAAAGATGTGTGATCCACTTGCACCATTGTATGTTGTTTTTTTTTTCTTCACTTTGTTGAAGTTTTTCTATTCATTGTCATTTTTGCTTACTGAAGCACCTCATATCCAAGGCATGGCATAATGTCTCTGTAGCATACTTCTATCCCAGTTGGGGAGCCTGGAGCCTAGTCCCCTTGTGGATCAAGAGTTTGCTTTTTATTGCATTCTTGCATCTATTACTATCTTTTTTTCTTGTTGAAAATGCATGTTAGTTTAAGTACATTATAAATATTACAATAAGAAAATAAAAATTAAAATATCTAGTGTCAATTCTTTCTTATGTTATTTTTGTATTGAAAGTTTTCCTCTCCTGTCATTTAATTAAAATTTTACTAGTTTTAAGAGTAGATCTGTCTCTTGAATATAATAAATGAGCAATTTTGAAAACATCACTTACGAAAAATTTTTCAGGGTCTTAAGACAGGAATGTATTATCTCCGCACCAAACCAGCAGCCCAAGCTATTCAATTTACAGTAGACAAGACAAAGCTTACACGTTCTTTGGGCCAGAGTTCTCAGATGGAAAATGGAACAACTGCAAATGGCTCTACAAATGGGGAGGATGCCAGATCAAGCAACATGGAAGCCATGGTTTGTTCTCTGAAGAATCGTGATGATTGTGTTATGTGTGGGTCGTAAAACTAATGTGTGAATAGTACGCAAGAATCTCATCATGCAAATTTCATCCAAAAATGTTTTCAAACTGTAACATTACCCCTTGCCGAATAGGCATAGTGTTATATATTTCTTGGTTTATACTGTGATTTTCAAATAAATTGTGATATTTTACATCTTTTGAGGTATTGATTCAGAAAGAAATTTTTGTTCCAACCTCTTCACTCCTTTAATTCCCTTATCTGTTATCCGATGCATTATCAATCGATTTCTTAAATTCAATTTTTCATTTTGGTGAATCTAAGATATCAATTTTAAGTGTATCTTCATGATTCTTTAGTTTTGCGCATACGAACAAACTCAACTAGACAATACAAATCTACATCATTAAGGTGAAATTGTAATTTTTGTATATAACTCAAAGTTAGTACTCAAAATTCGCTCCCAAATTTGGCTTGAATGAGCAGTCGGGAATAGTGTTGCAATTTAAAAGGTTACCCTATGCACGCATACACATGCACATGTGTGGGTCTTTTTTTTTTTTTTTTTTTGTTACAAGCAACCCCCAATGCATCTGGGCTTACTTGTTGCATTGCAGAGAGACCCAGTTCAGCATTAAACAGACCACATCGAGAAGGCAGAACCAGGAGGGGCAAACCTGGGCAGGAGTGGGAAGGAAGAGAGGGCTGGAGCAGAGAAGGTAGAGGAATAGAAGGCGTGGACAGAGCAAGGAGGAGGTGGTGAAAAAACAAGACCAAGTGAAAGCGATAGGGAGTGGAAGAAGTGGATGGGACTGGAACAGGACGGGAGTTGTCAGCAGGAGAGCCATGGCATACAGGGAAGGCGGGTAAATCACAGGGGGAGGCATGGCTACTTAATAAATGACAAATTACAAGGCAAAGCCAGATAATCAGCTAGTTGCCCAATAAATGCAATACAGCCATAATTAAAAAATTCTAGTTTTCTAGAAAATAAAAGATATTCTTTCACTCCAGTAAGAAATACTAATTTTAAAATTTACTTTGACATTTTGATTCTTACCTCATATATGATGCTTATGAAGTTAAACTGCTAAAGAAGTCTATTCAACTATCACAAATAAACAAAATTTCAATATTTAGCTGTAATGTATGTCCCTAACTTTGTAAGAGTTAAGTGTTAACCTAATCTTTACTTCAATGAAGATGTGCTTGGTCCTTGCAAGTGTTTTATGGTTCATCTCGAGTAAAGATTAAACCTTTGCATTAACACATTATTTTACTAAACTCTTATGGAACTAATACATTGAACTGTTACTTCACATATATTTTCAGTTTTTTTCATTTAAATAATATGAACCATTAATTTGAATTGAGCAATGACATGCAATTTTGATATATTCTGCTTCTCCCCTATATGGGATGTAACCAGAAATTGTCAATTAAAGTAAAGGAAGTTTTGAGCGTTTAATTTATATGTAATAAGTAAATCAAAAGTATTTGTAGGGACAAAGAGAACTGGAAACGTCATTAATACTGAGATATTTTAACATTTGAAACTTTTTATCGCACTGCATTAAAGGGAAAATTGAGAGTAGATATATTCCCAATCATTAGGGAGCGGATTTTTATGATTTTGCATATTTTTGTCCGTTGCTATAGGGCATAGCTAAATGAAATTACTTACATTTGGTTAGAATTGAATGCTATGTTGATTAATGTGTTAGTGAATGTTTAGTCGATTTTTCCTGTCGGTGCATATTCGGCGAATATTTCGTTAAAACAGACTTATCTCTAAAACATTTTATATTTTCATAAAATCCCATTTGTGGGCGCTTGTTAATTCGAAAGGGATACACCACCACCTCCTAGAGGAGGAGGGATACACCAACTCTAGGAGGTGGTGGATACACTCTTTGCGAAAGAGCTTGTCACGGTTTGCGTTTTTCTTCTTTTCTATTAACGATAAAATACTTGCGCAAATGTGGATTCTTGACATTTTTTAAACCAGTCTGAAGAAATAAGATATACTAGGTGAACAGCACGTCATACGCAGTTTCAACTGTTTTTTGACGTTAAATAAATAAATAAATAAATAAATAAACTTCAATTATTTCTCCCGCGAAAGTACCTTACCTACGTAGTTTATATTGTTTGCACACACAGATATCTTTTCATACCAAGTATGCTTCTCCTGAATTTACCAAGAGAGATTTACACTCGAAATTAAATATTGTTAATTTTAATTGCAAGTTTAAGAATTTTTAGGTCATAAAAGCATATTTTTAAAAGCATTAGATTATTTCAAGATTTTTTAGGGCATAAAAATCCTCTCCCTCCTAATCATGAATGTTGCATGTATGTTTTGCAATGAGGTCAAACTAAATTATATGAATTAAATTTCCAACGTGGCCAAATATTTTTGCAGGTTCAAATAGTATTATATTTCGTAACCGTTGCCAATTATGCGAGAAAGTATGTGCTGTTGTAGCCCTTCTAGTTATTTTCTTCAACGTATAGGAGTTTATTGCAACACAAGCAACTTGACACCAATCGTCCGTTCGATGCGACAACAATACTCTGTAAAATGATCAAAGCCGACATGTTTTCTTCTGCAATTCTAAGCATTATTCTATCATTGCTTCGGAGATTAACATGGAGACAGGTGTCAGGTAAAAGGTTAATGTCTTTTGATAAATGTTTTGAAGTGCAACGTGTGTGTTTTCTAAGTGCTCAGAAAATAGTGTAAGCAGTGTAGTGAAAATTGTCGAAAATTGAAAGCAATTAACGCGACCGTGTGAACACTAAACGATCTTTAAGGCTCCAGAATATTCAGTGCTCGCAAAGCTGTTATAGAAAGAAGTAAAATATTTCGTGCATTTTGTTTATCATGAATTTTTCTTCTGAGTACTCAGGTGTCATTAGTATAATAATGTTTCGCTATGAAAATGAAAACACGATACAAACGAAATTTGGCTGAAAACCCGTAATTTTCAAGGTATGTGCCGTGTTTGAAAGAAGTTTAAGTGGAATTATTTTTGCCTATAAGTTATATAAATGCTTTGGGGAGAACTCAATATGTTGTAGAGAGCCTTTCCTTCTGGGCTATCCCGCTCAGGTTTAAATTTACTAAAAGGATATTCTATCTACTAATGTTGCCATGGAAGAACATATTTATTATTATATGACATTATATTAGTAATGTTGCTTAATGAATTCATCAAAAGACTGGATGAATAACCATGTGTTGTTCCATGATAAGACATTTCGAACAGTAGCAAGTAGAACTGTTACAAGCTGAGGCGGGATTCAGGAGGGAAGAGGGGGCAACTGTCACCCCAATCTGGGGACAATTTGTTTGAAAATACATTTAATAGGTATTTTATTTCGCGGATTTTCAAATTTGTTATAAATTTTTTTTTCTGTATTTTGAGAAGAAATTTAACTAGTGCTAAAACAGCCACGTACTTTCTCGCTCGTAATTTCACGCAAAATTACGTGAAAAGTACTCAGGTTTTTGAAAAATTGAACACGATCTTATTTCAATATCTATATTTAAGGGACTATTTCATTAATGGAAGGTTCTTTATCTTTTAATATTTTAGTTGTACGAAGACGCCGAAAAAATTTGAGCCTTTGCAATTTTCGAAAAATTAGGGTTTTTAACGCCCTTCACCATTCTCTTAAACGTCCTTCACACTATCCACTCTACTTCGCAGCGAGAAAGTAATAATAACGCGTTACTGTGAATAACCCTTATGAATAAATCCTCTTTCAACTATATTTTGCTTTTAAACGTTATTTACTTACAAATTAAACAGTTTCGGGTCTAAAAATCTTTAATCATAACACTCAAATTAAAAAGTATTTCCTGTTTATTATAGACTATAGATTAAATAAAACTATAAATACTTTCATCTTGCCAAAAACCAAGATTGCATTTTAATTAAAAGAATTTATTAATGTAGATTTTAAATATCTATCCTACAATTATGTATAAAGATTTGTGATCATAATAAATAATAAACACTTTCGATATTTCGATATATGATTCACTGAAAAAAATGCATTGTTGAATGAACAGTTCGGACCGTTCAGATAATAATGGGGACCGTTACCTCTGTGTTCAACTAACCTAATTAATAACATTAAAAATGATCAATTAAATAATTAACAAAATTGAAAATGTATATAACTGGGGCACAATTAACTTAAAGTATTAATATAAACTAATATTTTCATGTTTATATAGCGCCCAAATTTGCCCCCCTCCGAATCCCAGATCCGAAATCCCGCTTCTGGTTACAAGAGCCTACGGTATGCTTTGATAGCGGGGCTGCGTGGAGGGAATTGGCAAACCCAAAAGTGGTTACCTGGCCGCGCGCACAACAATAAATTAAAACAGGCGAATAAGGAATTAGTCATTAAATCTAATTACGTACTTAACTCTTAAGGAGCGAATGCTTATTAGAGGGGTCAGTAATAGCGCCGGAGAGATATGCTGCAATAATTACATTTTATTTTTATTCGAATTTGCGTATAGAAAATAAATGTATACTTTTTTATAATTCTATTTTAAACAGTATACTTATTATCAATTACGATAAAATACACACCTTTTTATTTAAGATTTGGTGATATTTTCCATAACTTTTTCATAACATGGGTTAATTTAAATTAGAAGTAAATACATTTTTTATGTATACGTGAAAAATTTCTGGGTGTCTCAATTAAGATGAGGTCTGGGACAGGTTGGCCTGGCTGCCGCTCCCCGCCGGACGTCAGCACTGAGCTGTGCTGCATTGTCGTTCGGCAGCGCGGCGCGGCGCGCCCGTTGTGCTCGCAGTGCCGAGGCTGCGCGGGGGTCGGGTGACCGGAGGCGGCGGCGGCGGCGGCGACGACGACAGCGCGAGCCCGAAGCAGCAGCAGCAGGCGCAGGAGCTGAGAGCTGGCGGCGCGCGGTGTACCACCTCGCCTGCCGGCGACGAAGGAGGAGCAGCGCGCCAGACACAGCTCCATGCTGTGCGCGTGGTGGCCGGGGCGGCGGCGCTACCGCCCGCTGTTCCGTCGCATCCCCCCCGCCGTGGCCGTGGGACTTGCGCTGCTGTTTGGCCTGTTGCTGCTGTACCTGATCTTCGCGTTCGCCGCAAGTACGGCCCCGCGCTCGCCGCTTGCGCGTGCTCCCCGCCGCGTACACCTCGACCACTCTCTCGGCGGCTGCGCGCTACACGATGTCCGCTCGCGGTGAACGCTTTCTTTTCGTGACGAGGCCAGGGACGGGAGGTTGATGCAGAAGCAGACCAAGCACAACAGCCTCCCCCCCCCCTAATTATTTAAAGAAATTTTATATTAGCCCGTTAATATCTAAAAATATTTTGATTTTCTTACTTCTTGCACATTGCTTTCGCAGTGCAGAGAAAGTATTGTGATGCTGCGGGGCAAAAAGACGATTTTTCGGCAGAATAACTATTTTTAGTAAATTACATCCTAGCCCGGTATACACGGTACAGTTTCCGTGCAGATTCTCATACAGTTTCTATACAGAAACTTCAAGATCCCAAACTAGAAGTACAAAGACAGAAAGTCACGAAAACACCTTTTATACGTTTTCTGCACGAATCGCCACAGGCCGCCGCTAGGGGGGTCTGAAGAGAAATAACTGAATTGCGCCGTCCGAGTACTGTCAGTGGTGGTATTTCAGTGTGTGCGTTCTGGTTATGATCTTTATTTGGTATTAATTAACCATGAGGAGCATAGAAAATAAAAATAGGAAGTCTATCACAATATATCACTTCACACAATCGCACTTTGACACACCTAACCACAAAATCGCAATGGCCCATTACCGTTAATGAATCATTCTGCCGCTAGAGGCGCTTGAGTCAAACTAGGCTTTCTGCATGAAAAATTATGAACATGTTCATATAGAAAACGTGCAGTGTGGACAGCACGTTTTCTGTACGTCCAATCTGCACCGTGTATACCGGACTTATGTAGTCAGAATTCACGTTTGGTAGACCCTTCACACCGAAAAATTGGTTTACGTCAAAACATCTTTTTGTCCGACCGTCTGTGAAAAACGATGGCGGCTAAACCGAAAGCTGGATTTTCATCTAAATTAATATTCTCCAACCAATTTGGCTGATGCCCCTTGAATATGAAACGAATATTCTAATGAGGAGGGGAGGGACTTCTTGTGAAGCCTCATCATTTTCAAAATATACCCAAAAGCAGATCATTTTTACTTTCTCGTATACGTACGTATATACGTAGTATAGAGAAAGTTATGTAATGCCGCACGAAGAAAAAAGTGCATTTTCATCGCAAAAAAATGCATTGCCGGGCCCTTACAACCAAAAAGTGGATAAATCGAGTTTCTAAATTAAGAAAAAAAATCCTCTAACTCATGGTGTAGCCAGAATCCCTCTTTGTGGGTCCTTGATGCTGAAAATCCAATTGAAAGCAAAACGTCTGTCCGTCCGTCTGTGATCACTACTAACGCCTAACCCACACGTACAATTTTTCCAAGTTGAAGAAAGCCCTGTTCATTTTTATTATTTAGATTTTAAAAATTTAATTTTCACGGTTAACTCTGAATTTTAAATTTCAAAAATTAAATTTTTTTCGGCGTCTTCTCACAAATACAAAATTGAAGATGGAGACTTTTCTTTCAAATGAAATTTGTTGTCCATAAGTAGTTCTTTCATTAAGGTCATGTACATTTTTTAAATATTTTAGCCGATTTCGTGCAATATTGCGCGAAATAATTGCAATTTAAAAAATAACAAAAACAAGATTTTCTAAAAGGCTCCAATTTTTTCTTTAAATATTTGGTAGGGGTAGTGCTAAATGTACCCTATACGATGACATAAACGCCATGTTACTCTATTCTTTTGTTTGTTCAAAAATTACAGATTTTTTTTTTTTTAAACTAGTCTCTCCCCTCGTTACATCTTTTACATATGTATTTCACTGTTCAATGCGTTTCTTAACACATGATCTTCAAAGTATCTCTAATGATGGTTTTGTGAAATGTCCGTAAGTTCTCCATTATCGTTGAGTATAATTGAACTGAATTGGAGAATTTTCTGAAATGTTTGAACCAAATTTTCTCAAAGACTATGGAAAATTTTTCGCCGAAAGTCAACACAATAGAAAATAATTCAATTTTCTCCAATATTCCAAAAGCTTGATTTTGGCCAAGATATGTCGGGCCCCAAAATCAAAATAATGCTGAAAAATATAGGTGTTTTTCAATCATAAATAAGATAAAACGAATATATTGCAGGAAAACGATAAGCAAATCATCGTGTCAATTGAAAAAAATTCTAAATATTTTGTTTTATAACATTTTCTCGATGTATTGTAAATATTAATGCAAATGTGATTTTTCTGCATTCCTTTGCCTTGAGAATTCGTCAGGAATTTAGGGATAAATCGGTTACTACGACAAGAGTATTGTTTTTAAACAATGTATCTGTGTTGATATAGTCTGAACACGAGCGTTATTATCAGTGGAATATTGAAAAAAATATTACGTATAAGTGTGTGTGTGTGTGTGTGTGTGTGTGTGTGTGTGTGTGTGTGTGTGTGTGAGTGAGTGAGTGAGTGAGTGAGTGAGTGAGTGAGTGAGTGAGTGAGTGAGTGAGTGAGTGAGTGAGTGAGTGAGAGAGAGGAGAGAGAGAATCATAATAGATATTCGTGTTTTGGTTTGTGCCATCGTAGTGTATTAATTACGTAGTGATTTTCTCATGTGCATCCGTTGGAATGATTTTATTACTGAAATCGTATGATGTTTGGATTCCAAAATTGTACCCATTACTCTTGTATATTATATATCAAACCGCTAGTACGTAAGTAAGTAATTGAGTAAATTAATTGAAATTTCACAGCTATATTTTGCGTTCATCATTTTTGCATCGTTTGTAGTCAGTTACTACGTAACGCTTTCCCTGCTTCAAAGTGCTTGAAGTAATACGAGCTTCGTACTTGAAGTAACGGCGAATTTAAATTTTTGTTCTCAAAATCGCTTGAAAAGTTCTTTTAATTTTTTCTCTCGGATAGAGCAAAGGACATTTAAGAAGCAGTCCATTTTCGTTGAACTCTCTAATTTTGGAAAATTACTTGTGCTATAAATTAAGCGCAAAAAATGTTCTGTTGTAGCACCACAAGTTATATTATGCACCTAGGGAACCGAAAAATTAACAAATTGCACAAATTATTTTTGATGCCGATAGGAACTAGCCGGGAGGAGAGATGGGGAAGAAACCGAAAACCAGACGAAACACATTAGGAATCTAACTAGTACGAGAAAGTCTGGGTCATTTTGTAGCACCCCTAGTTACTTACTCGTATATACGTAGTATAGAGAAAGTTATGTATTGCTGCCGAAAATCGATTTCGAGATTTCAACGGAAATACAGGTTTTGGGGTCCCCTGATACCGAAAAAGTTTTTTATTTTTCTTATTCTTTTTTTTCAAAACGTCCGTCCGTTCGTCCGTCTGTCCGCCCATCTGTGAACACTACTAGCGCCTGAACAACACGTATGACCTTTTCAAAATTGAAGAAACCCCTGTTCATCTGACTCTAGTTGAAGCTTTGAAATTTTGTAAAACATTCTTTAAAATTTGGGGGTACTTTACATGAAGACCCCCAGACCATTTCAAAACTTTCTCAAAAACTGCTCCAAAGTTTTTTTTTTAATTTCTTCTGAGAATAGAGTATAATACGCTTATAAAGGTGGCATAGTGCCGATTTTGTTGGTTAACTTTCAATTTTCAAAATTGCAAAAGTTCGAATTTTTTCGGCGTCTTCCTACAACTATAAAATTGATGGTAGAGGTTTTTCCTTCAAATGAAATTTGTTGCCCATAAATAGTTACTTCATTACGGTCATGTACTTTAGTTTGTAAATTTTTGTAGTCTTCATGCAATGTATGGAATTTTAAAAAATAACAAAAACAAGGTTTTTTCGTAAACAGTTTTGAATTTTTCTTTACATTTTTGGTGGGGGTAGTCCCAAATGCAGCCTATACGATGACATAAACGTCATGTTGCTCTATTCTTTAGTTGTTGTTTTTTTTTTTCAAAAAATACAAAAACGACATTTTTTTCTTGTCTCTCACATTGGTAATATTGACATTAGAGGTGATTTCTTCACATTATTATATGTACATGTTCATGTGCTTTAAATAATGGCAAGTTTCTCGAAAACTCAACTGTTTTCTGTTAAAATGCGCTCAAAATTCCGCATGTTCAGAAATGCTCAAACGGCATTTTCTCAAAAAATATTTCCTTTTTTTCTTCAAAATGTTCCAATGGATAGTGCTAGTTGTACTGTTTAATATGATGTTCATTTTGGTGTATTCTTTTGTTTTTTCACAAACTACACTAATGTAATTTTTTAAAAATATCTCTCACGCCATTCATACGCACAGTTCCATCGATTTGTATACATTATTACATTTGTGATTGGAAGTGCTTCAAATGACTTCAAATGAAGGTTTTCGAAAACTCAATAGATTCCTGTGAAAAAGAGCTTCGAATCATTTACAGTAATGCTTAATCGCCATTTCCATAAAAACGGTTTCAAATTTTTCAATGAAAATTTATATTAAGACGAGGCCTTAGTCTTCTTTAATATTCTTGAAGTCATAGTTTGGTGCTATCAAGAAACCGAAAAGTTGAGAAAATGTCAAGCAAATATCGGTGACGATAGATGACAGCTGGTCAGAGAATGGAGCAAGACATTAATGCTAGTCTATATCAAGGAAATTAGAAAAATTGCTACGAGAAAGTCTGTGCCATTCTGTAGCACCTCTAATTACTTTCTCGTATACGTACATACATACGGAGTAATATACGTAGTGTAGAGAACGTTATGTAATGTTGCAGAAAATCGATTTCGAGATTTAAACAGATATGCACGTTTTGGGGACCACTGATACAGAAAAAGTGTTTTTTTTTTTTTTTCAAAACGTCCATCCATCCGTCATTGAACACCACTAGCGCCTAAACCATACGTATGGGATTTTTTCCAAAATCCTTATTCCCCGGGCGACACGAGGCGCTTCGGTTTTGAAAAACTTTCTTTAAAATTTGGGGGTACTTTAAATGATCCCCGCGGACATTTTCAAAATTTTCTCAAATATGGCTCCAAATGTTTTCTTTTTATTTTATGAAAGAATAGAGTAAAATACTTTTACGAAGGTGGCATAAGTTTTTCATTGTTTAACTTTGAATTTTCGAAAATTGCATGAGTTGGAATTTTTTCCAGGGTCTTCTTACAACTACAAAATTGAAGACAGATTTTTCCTTCATATAAAACTTGGTGTCCATAGTTAGTTCTTTCATTAAGGTCATGTACATTTTTTTAAAAATTTTATTAGTTTACGCGCAGTATTGTGTACAATATGTGCAATACTAATATGCAAATATTAAAAACAAGATTTTCTCGAAAAAAGCCACAATTTTTTCTTTAAACGTTGGAAGAGGTAGTACTAAATGTACTGCGTAATATGACATAAATACCATATTGCTCTATTTTTTGTTTTTTCAAACATTACATAACTATAATTTTTTTAAAATATCCCTCTCGCCGTTAATATGCACATTTCAAGCGATTTGTATACGTTATTGCATTTGTGAGTTGAGTTGTTGCATTTGTGAGTGGCTTCAAATGACATCGAATAATGTTTTTCGAAAAGTCAAAAATTTTCTGTGAAAAAAAAAAATTTCGCATTTACAGTAACGCTTAAACGACATTTTCTTAACAACTGCTCCAAATTTTTCTATGAAAATTGCCATTTAGGACCAGGTTTTACTCTTCTTTACTATTCTTTGGGTAATATTTCAGTTCGTCTACTAGGAATACGAAAAATTAAGAAAATGTCAAAAAAAAAAAAACATACTTTGGGCGGCGATAGATGGCAGCTGGCAAGAGTATATGGCAAGTCCGAATAGCTAGGCCAGACCAATGAAACTAGAAAACTATACGAAAAAGTCTTGGTCATTCCGTAGCACCACTAGTTCTTCTTTACTTTTTCCTCAGATAGAGCAAACAAATGCTTTAAGAAATGGCGCAATGTGCAATAGTAATTTACTCTAAAGTAAAATTAATGAAACATTATAGTATTTTATTAAAAATAATATCCTTACATTAAATATTAGAAATAAAACATGTTAATTAAGAATAATAACTTTAAACACCATGCTTTATATAAAATTGATCTTTTTCCTCGTTCACAAGTATTGGATATGAAGAAAGCCCAGGCAACGCTGGGTACTTTGCTAATGTTTGAATATAGTAATCCATATAGAATATGGTCATGCTTAAGACCTCTTAACATATAAATTCAGCCCTCGACTAATGCGAAATAACGTTTTATCCTCATCCAGTTCTTCAAAAGGATTTTACGCACTCAACAGCACTCGCTCCGGCTGATGAGTGAATATTTTTATTTCAGAAAGTTAGCCTTAAGTATCAATCTTTTCAACTGAAATTGTCTGTAAGAATTTACTAGGGGTCTAAAATGCTTCACGAAAATCTTTTAAGATAATAAATTCAATGAAAACCTTATTTGTGTTGTTCTTTACCAAACTTTGCAAGGACACTGCGACAATTGTCAAGAAGTGCCTGTAAAAATTTCGTATCTATTCATTCACTATTTTGCAATGTATCGATGTCGGTTACAGTAGTTGAATTCACTTTTATTAGCATAGAAATGTTGGATGTATTCAGTCGAAAGAGATGTCTAAATCTTAGAATGTTTCTGCTTTCAAGTAGTTAAAACTAGAAAGTTTCTACTACTCTACTCTTTTATAACATTCTTCACTATGAGTAAAAAATAATTTATATTAATTATTAATACATTACAAAGCTCATAGATTTTATTTAATGATACATTAGTAGTCCATAATGGATACACGAAGTCTGCCTCGTTTTATTTTATGTGTTAATTGCGTCTCCAGGGTGGCCAGCGAACCTGGAATCCTTGAAAACCGAAAAAAACGGGAATTTGGAAAAGCCTGGAAGAACCGGGAAAAAATCGGGAATTTGATTTGATTTTTCGTTATTTTCAGATTTTTCCCAACATTAAGCACAAATTCACAAACGGCATCGTATTCAGTAAAGTGCAGAATTCAACTCAGTACATGATTATGGTGAGTGTTAAAATCGAAGTATGTAGTATGAGAAGTGTCACGAGTTTTCTTGAAGATTGCGAAGCTCTTGACTCACGCATAACACAACTTCAAACACTGCTGTTAGTACCGGTACCACTTTGCTATTCTTCGATCGAAACGACCATGTTATCACGCCCATGATAAGGGAATGATTTAACTTCTTTTGAAGAATAGCGCAGTCAAAGCTACCTTTGCTTATAGCTTATACGGAGATTAAGAGTGACAGTGACCGAATTGACAGGGAGCACGAAAAAAATGAACATGTGGAGATCTTGACGGGGTTGCGCGCCAGAAAATACGAGTAAACCCTATTTCTGTCGCTGCTTTGTTCCCGAAGGCAGCGTAAATAATAATATGAAATTGAAGTTAAAATGTTGGTACCAATTTGTGGTACCCAATTTTTAAAATTTTAATTTCATGTAAAGTATTGCAAGTAATGCTAATATAATCCATACCCAATCAATTCAAACGAAGCGCCTGTGGTGCGTACCAGCGTTTATTTCGATAGCCAGAAACAGTAGTCATTGCAAACTTTTACAAGTGAAACATACATAATCAGCAATCAAAATTTCTTGAAGTAAAGAAGTAATTTGTTAGTTCGAAGTTAAATTTATTACCTTCCATCAATCTTCCTTCTTTTATAAGAATAGCAAAAGCTTCCAAAAACGTCTCAAATTGTGTTCACGAAGCGCAGGAAATTCGAAACGCGCGACTATGTTTGATGGCCAATTACAAAAAAAGCACTCATATTTTCGAAAATTTCAGCATGACCTTATTTGAAGATGTGTTTTTGGTGGAACATATTTAATTAAAAAAAAATTGTATCTTCACAATTGAAGTTGTAAAAAGGCACAGATTTTATTTTAGTTTTTTTAGTTTTTGAAAAATCAGGCATATCAACCAACATGAGACCTGCATAATTCTCTTAAGCGTCCTTTACGTTAAGGTCCAAATTTAATTTCAAAAATTTGTACCGTTTTTAAGAAAAAATTAATAAAAAAGGCAATATTTAAAATTTCTCAAAAAATTATCGTATTTTAAAAATTGGTTTTAATTTTGCAATTTTCAAAAATCAAAATTTTCAATGAATATGAGATCTGCACTATGTTTGAAAAATTGTACATGGCCGTATTTGAAAATATATCTGTAAGGAACAGAAAATGTTGAACTTTTGCAATTTTCAAAATATCAGGGTTTTTAAGGAACATGAGATTTGCACTATTGTCTAAATCGGCCTTCACACTATCCAACAACAAAATTTAATCAGAAACGATGGAGCCATTTGTTCGAACATTTTGAAAATATCCCAAGGGCTTCACGTAAAGCACCCCTCAAAATTAAAATATCGGTTTCAAATTTAAGGGGCCGCGACATCGCCAGATCGATTAAGGAATATCAATTTTCAAGAAAATTGGCTGAACGGTTTAGTCGCTAGCTTGTTCACTGTCTGACAAACGGACGAAAGTTTTGCCGTCAAGCGAGTTTTCGGTATCAAGGACCCACAAAACATGGATTCGGACTACACCACGTGTTAGAGGATTTCTTTTCTAAATTTAGCAACTGGATTTATCCACTTTTCGTTTTCAGGGCCCGGCAATAAGAGTTTTCCTGCCGAAATTTCACCGCTTTTCCCGCAGCATTACATAACTTTCTCTCTACTGCGTAGGCTGTCGAAAGTAAAAATAAGTTGTAATTTGCGAAAAAGAACCTGGAAAATTTATATTCTCAGACTGCAAAACCGGGAAGAAACCTTGAATTGCGAAAAGGCAGATCGCTGGTCACCCTGGTCTCTTCAATCAACAGCAAGTGTGATTTCATTATTTTCTCGTAGGTTTTCTAATTCGATCAGCAGGGTCATCGAAATACAGTGAGTTTTAATGTATTTCTGTGCAATTTTATGGTATAATTACGTTTGACTTAATCTTTACTAGTTCTTTGTCTTTGCTTCTTTTATTTGCAGTAAATGTGAAATATCTTTGTACTCTTATCGAAGTGGTGATACTAAAGTAGCCAATACTTTCGCGCATTGTAACTTTTGCAACTTTAAAAACTTCAGAGTTCATCGAAAATGGAACCTGCATTATTTTTATACGCATACTTTGCTTTATTTGAGAACGAAATAATTTAAAAATATTAACCTTTTCGATAAAATCTTGTTTTTTAAAATTACCTTTATTTCACGCAAAATTACGAGAAAAATACTCATATTTTTGTAAAAGTATACATTTATTTTAGATCTGCTTTTGAAGAATTGATTTAATCAAGGCAAAAGTATTTTTTCAATTCTGTAGTTGTAGGAAAAATTACGAACTTTTGCAATTTTCGAAAATTCAGAGCCTTTAAAGAAAATGAGCTCTGCGTCATGTTTAAGGCGTACTTTACTCTATCCGTGAAAAAAAGGTAATCCAAAAGATTGAAGTCATTTTTGAGCAAATTTTTAAAAGTTGAAGCTTGATGTAAAAACAAAATATCCATTTCAAATTCCCCCAAAATCAAAATATCCGTTTCAAATTCGCAGGGCTTCGAGTTTTGGGGGATCGATAGGAAAATGTCAGTTTTGAAGACAACCATGTGTATTGATCACGCGCAGATAAACGTTTTGCATAAAACAATTTTTCGTATCAAAGTCTCACAAAACGTGGATTTTGATTACACAACGTGTTAGAAAAAGTAATTTACTACGTATAGGAGCAAGATTTATACGTGTTTGCGATTTCATGGACTCCATGTTACGAGTTCTTCTGTCGAAAACACGTGTATTTTTTCTGCAGCATTACAATTCTCTTTGCCACGTAAGTTCGTAGAGATGAGAAAGTGGTGCTGCATTTTCCTCTCAGCAGCTAGGTGTACGTCTGTATTAGCATTATCTTTTTATCTGTAGTTTAGAACTTAATGATATTCGAAGGAAGGGGGCCGAGACGCCTTCCCTGAAAATTTCCAAATGAACACCCGTAGCCACAGGCAATAAATCGTTTTATTTCCGCAAAGACGATGATTTTCTGATTTCCCTCGTTTCTAAATATTTTTGGGGAATTTATATTCATTGAAAAAGAAGCTCTCCAAGTCATCATCATCTCTAAATGGGTTAAGTTAAATTAAAAAATTAAATAGTTAATTGTATCATTAAATATATAATTTTGTCTTTATTTATTAGAAAAATGTTATATGTAAATAAAAAAGTTTAATGGAAAAGGGAGCCCAGAAATATAGTTGCCCCCTCCCTCTTGTTTTAGGCTGCGCCCACGAGCTAGAATGTACTATTATAGTTCGAATAGACTATATTATAGCTATAATGTATTATATTGTAGCTATAATATACTATATTATAGTATATTGTAGTTCGTTAGGCGTTTGTTCGTATAGCGCAAGCCTATGGTAATATTCACATGAAATCAAATCCCTAATTTAATTGAGTAGAAGATCCTACACTCTCACACGCGGAGAGTTTCTGTCGCAAGCACATTTGAAATTCATACTTTCATTTTGGTGAAAAGAGGTGTCAGGGTCCACCTCGATACATACATTCCGGTTTCTGCTTTCGTTGCGTTTGTTTCACTGACAGGAGCTTTAAGTCGGTGTCAGTTATAGTGAATCCAACACGAATGAAAATTCGGGACGATCTGTGCTGAACGGAAGGCGGAAAACTCGCCCTCGAAATACGTCACTCCTGAGTAATTTCCGTTAGCACTCTCCAACTACACAGTTGCATAACTGTCCAAGTCTCATTGCACGACACGCCAGTGCTTCATTAGCAGTGTCGCTGCAGATGTCACTGCAGAGCTGCTTGGGTATTCGCTAAGTTGCCATTCGCCATCTGCACTAATCGCATTAACATCGCGCGCATACTTGAAAATACATAAACTTTTTTCCGCTTCTAAAAATTCATCGTTATCAACTTCGATGATCAGTCCATAATTACTCTGTATTCTGAACCATTCTGTGCATTTTGGATGTGTTCACGATTTAGTATTGTGATGAAGCGAACTGTAACACAGAATAATTGAACACAACTACATTTTAAACACAAACATGTTTCGTGTTCATTAAACGTGGCTATGCAAGCCGTCTTTGCGGCACACGCTCTTTCTGCCTTGGTCCGTGTTAAATGCACGCTAATAACTAATCTATTGGAACCGCACTGCCATAATGAGGACTTCTGATCATTTAGCGTTCATATTGTTATAGTGATGTAATTTCCCGTTTCTACTACTCAACCTCTTTGACCTTAACGTCCACGGAGAACGTCACGCGATTAATTATTTTCCTTCGTATTTCATAAACAGAATAATGTGCTTAATTGTATCGTGTTTGCCTTACACAAAAAATAAGAGAAAATTAGTTTACGAAAATTAAACGATTGTTGTTCAACAGGCTGAACATAAGAATAATGACCAATAAACGAATCATACATGTACTACTTTGAAAACATCAAAAACCTCTCACGATTTGAGACTAAAGGCAGAAAATCCGTCAATAGCCTAATCTCGTTAAAAAGTGACAAGTTTTGTTCAAAATTTGTATGTACAGATTTCTTTTGTATTTCATTTTTATTCTTTTTGTTCAAAAAGGTTAGGGAAAAGTTTGATAAATATAATAATTTTACCATCGTTACACTGCCGAATAATACGGAACAGCACCTCTCGGTTAGAACATTGCTGTACGATCGTCACTATCAGATATTAGACTAGATCTAGCCTAAGGAAAAAAAAAACACACACCTGAATTCGAGGTTCCGCATAAGTTAGGAGGGTCCCTTGCGCAAAACCATTGAAGCAACGACGCCCCCAACCACTTGAATCAATTCATTGAAATCTAGTGCTGTACAGTCCCCTCCCTTGTAATTGAGACGTTCAGCCTAGCCTCCTGCTCTCCACGGCGGTCAGAATTTTCTGCATTTAGATGTGAAATTGTACTGTAGAGCGGTGTCTTCTTTTTTGTGTAGGAAGACACGCACAATCCAGTTGGCACCTCAGTATAATATATTTTCTCTGCCTAGGACCTCTTCAAGTCTTTGCCGTGGACCGACGGCAACTATTTGAGAAGACTGCGTTGGGTAAGTACAAAATGCCTATTTAAGTTTTGCCGTTTGGAGGTTTAGGTCCTCTGTCAAAGCGTCATTGATTCATCGAGAAGAGGCATCCCGACATTTCCACCTGACGGAACATAGCACGTTCTTCAAAAAATTCCTAAAGCACAGGTCTTATTACTTTTTATTGGAGAATGAATACTTTTAAAGTTATAGGGTAGACACCAAATCAATACCGTAAACCGGGGCAACTTTGCCAGGTTTTGAAAATTATAATGTCCGTCGCCCTGCCAAAGTGCTAAGATTCCTGATCCAACAAATAGATGTGTCATTACGTCATTGCACAAAGATGACATTCAAAAATAGGCTTTTCGCGTATTTTCAGCCTTACCACTTGTTTGCAGGTCTTTGTTAGAGTTTTTGTTTTAGACTTGTAGATCAGGAATTTTTGGTAGTGTCAGTGGCAGCTGGTGCCGCACGAACCAGGTTGTTGTTGACATTCATCATTCCTAGGGCTCGAACTTCCATAAAAAAAACATATTTTTACCCTTTAATCTTGAGCAATTAAAGTTCAGTGGAAATTCAAGAAGAGCCGGATGATTTTCGTGCACCAAATTGCACTTCAACTAAAAAATAATTATTTTGATTAAGTTTTATAAAAATAAATATTTTTGTTAAAACAAATATTACATATTTCGGTGATTTTTATTCGGCTAAATTAATATTTTGAGTATTTTCACGTTTAATACTTCATGTAAACACGAAATAAATGACATTTAACTACTTCTGATCGCCGTAATTCACTGCACGTTCATAACAGCTCACACAGAACTCGTCCACGAGGCACAGCGTACGCAACTGTGCCATCTACAGTGACTGCAACCCATCACGAGCTCGAGAGGTACTGCTCCACGTGTCGGTGTTGGGAATCATTTGCAACACATTAGAAAGAGTATAGGATAATACAAAGAAGAAGTTCGGCGCGTATTGTACGCCAGGACACCCGGTTGTAGTTGAAATCCAACTCCATCGATTAAGTCAGCTCTCGAACGCTCGCTGGGGCTTTCTTCGTCTGTTAAGGCTTGTAGTCCATTCGAAGATAGATCACTCGCACGTTATTAAAATTATTAATTTTTAATGCAAACGTGTCAAGGGACATTGGCCGAAAATTTCTAGTAGTGCAACACTGCAACAATGCCACCAACCGCCACTGGGTAGTGTATAAAAGAGTTTCGTCCTGCCCGTTCAGTAAAACTTAAACTAAACATCAAAAGGATGATTCCTTTTTTAATTTTTTGATTCTGTTTTGCAACACGTCATTTTGGCATTGGGCGTGTGAAGCAGCACTCTATGAAGCAGCACTCCATTAAGTTTTTGTCGTTTTGTTTCCTCACGTCACAGTCAGTCAATGCCTTTTATCCCTTCGGCTCGGCACCGTTAGTAACCGGGATTCCCAAACGGCCACCTGTCGAAGAATCCGTGGTGTCTCGAGTAGGTTACCTTCCGTGACTTCACGGAACGTAGTTAAGCAATTCGGCTATCGCCGCCGCCCATTTATTCTATTTTTATATAAACGCCGGCGATTTATTTTTGCACGTTTGGTCGGCTTGCCGTAGTTGTGATGGTAAATTGCATCAACTGCTTCCGAATCTCTGAAAATGTAATATAATTTAATAAAAATGATTCTTCGAGGTACTTTTTTACCCCAGTTCCCCTGCGTGATGCTGTCCCTGTACGGCGAAGGTGGAATTACAGTTCATGCCACATTACACGAGCAATGACGCGAGACGAAATTCTGAGGACTCAGTCTGTATTGTGACTATACCTCTCCTCCATTCTTCATTTGTTCTGCTTTCTCGTAAAAATGCTAGTAGATAGATAATTACTACTTCTGACGATTTTATTTTTATAGGGATATATATTTATTTTTATAGAGATACATATAAATGTACTTTCGTTGCTGTAGTAATGTTTTGTGCGGTATGCGTTTAAACGATCGATTCCTAGTGTATGTATACAAACATGATAAGTGAAACTCAAGATAAGGTTTAAGGCAACACAAGATAAGATTTGATACTATATACTGTGAGACAACCAGGATTTTTTTATGGAGGGGGAGGCTATATGTAGGTGTCTAGCTGACGTGATGTTTTCTTATAAAGAAAATTTAATTTACACTGAATGTAAAATTTATTTTTATTTGTTGATATATTGTTATTTATATTACATTCAATTGATGTTTGGAATGGCTTTCGTTACTTCAGAAAATTAGTAGAAACTTTATGAATTCGTTTCTTGGCGTGAATTGGCTTCTGCGGGCGGCGAGTTGAAACTCCATAAGTTGTCTTTCTTATGTTTTTCTTATATCCTTGGCTGTCCCTACTAAATATAACTATGTGGATAGGTATGAAATTAATTTTTCTACGCAAAGATGTCAGATGCAGACTGTTGACAAATGTTGACCGAGGTAAAATGTACTTCTTTTCATTGAGCATATAACATCAGGGGCAGATGAACGCATAGTCACAGGAGGCAAATTTTAGTGGCAGCAAAAAATGTGGAGAAGAATTTCCACCAGATTTGGTGGGATATTAAATTATTCATATTATAAATTTTAGAAAGGATACATATTTACTAGTCGCGCGACTTTTCTTGACGTCTCCCAGCGCGGGGTGCGGGGAGAGGAGGCTTCTCCCGACGTCACATCCAACGGGTGTTGCCAACTGTAACATTATTCATACTATTCGCGCCTCTTTCGCTCTTAATACAACAGGACATTATAGACGATAAAATATAACAAATAACACAATTAATAGCAACCACAAGTGAAAATAATTAGAGAACGATAATATTGCCTATTGAGAAGATATATTACCAAAATCCGAATCGAATAAATCACAGGGCAAAAACAGCGAAAACGCGAGAACTGAATTAATTCGAAAGCAGAGCTTCGCAGCCCTGACAATCTTGCCGTGCCGTTCCGTGTGAGACCAATGTTGTGACCAGACCGTACCGAGTCGTGCTGTGTTGAGCACTAGGGAGCTCAGACGTCAAGAAAAGTCGCGCGACTAGTAAATACATGATTTTTGATATCCTATTTCAAGATGTCTCATTTCGTTCATATATTCTATACGTAGGTTTTTCTTACGTGGCAGTTGACGTAAATTAGCTGTTGACGGTTTCATCCCATCGAGAGCTTAAACGTCGCAACAGTGATGTCACTGTGACGTTCTAGCTGTCAATTGGATGACACTGAAACAGCTGATTTACGTCAACTGCCATGTTAGAAAAAAACAAGTATAGTGTTAAATGTAGACCTTACGTAATTTTAATAAATAAAGGAAGAACAACGGTAGAAAACTACATTCGTATTACTGCAAAAATTGCTGAATATATATTTCTATACATCAAAATATATGATTTAATAATTAATTGACTTGCCGTAGAAAAAATTGAACACACTTAAATTTCAATTCAATATGATTTATTAATAGTCATAAATACGTGTGTCGGTCTTAAGCATAATCACACTTGTTATATTAACTATATGTTATATACAATAGAACATGCATAATAATACGTAGAAAGCAGATATATACGTGTTTATTTTAAATTGCATGAGTTGATACGTGAAATGTAAGGACAAGCGAAAATAATCAGATGGCACCTATCACGCGGGGAGCAGTTTCCGCGGACCGCGCAACATGTGTGTATATTGCATGGTGAGTTATTAGTTTTGAGCTCATTAAAGCTAATGACTGTGAGTGAATGTGACTTGTAGAATGCAGCAGTATCGAGATCGATTGTTAAGAGTTGTGTGAACCATTTTGTGACTATTTGAAGTGCATTGCGAAGATAAGTGTCATAGCTGAACACTCGTCTCCATCGCCGACCACATCGTCGACAATTAATCATCCACGGGGAAAGCCAATTAAAAGTGGTGAGAAAACTATTATTTTAAATGTGTTCAATTCCTTACGCAAGAAGCACACAGAACTTGCAGTTGATGACACTGTAAAATTAACGGCAGCATTAACTGGGTTCGGCTCCACAAGTATTTAACAGCATAAGAAAGGGAAAACTATCAACAGGTAAGGTTACCACTCCCAAAAGAAAGAAACAACGCCTTAGACCTGTGTTATATGTGAAGTGCGATGAATTTGTTAGGACAGCGATTCGTCGAAAAGTGCACGATTTTTTCTTAAGGAATGAGCCTCCAACCATCAATAAAGTGTTGACAGCTGTAAACAGTGACCCTGATCTCCCCAATTTAAAGAGATCGTCACTCTATTCTGTGTTACTGGAAATAGGGTTTGATTTTATTAACAGAAAGAGGAATAGTGTGATAGAACTCAGAGATGATATTGCTTTGTGGCGTACCAAGTACCTACGAAAAATAAGAGAATTCAGGCAGCAAGGGCGCAAAATTTATTTTTTAGATGAGACTTGGGTTAACGAGGGTCACGTGATGCCAAAAGCATGGAGTGACAAATCTGTAAAATAAAAAATAAAAAAAGACTTTTTTATTAGGCTTAAAGCACAGGTTTAAAAAATCCATCTGGGAAGGGTAAAAGGCGTATTATCCTGCATATTGGCAGTGATGACGATTTTTTGGATGGTGGTGAGCTTGTGTTTCAATCCAAAATATCAGGAGAGTATCATTAAGAAATGGCTGGCGATGTATTCAAGTGTTGTTCCAGAAAATTATCCCCAAATTAATGCCAAATAGTGTTGAAAATGGATAATGCTCCTTTCCACAGTGTTAGATCAGAAAAAATTCCCAATAAATCTTGGCGAAAATCTGACATTATTACCTGGCTTCAATCTAAAAACATTCCTCATCAAGATAGCATGATTAGACCTGAACTACTAGAATTAGTTTCATAACAAGGCAAACAGTGTGAATCATTTATAATTGACAATATGGCCCAAGAAGCAGGACATACTATCCTTTGGTTACCTCCTTACCGTTGCTTCTTAAGCCCTAAAGAACTAATATGGAGTCAGGTTAAGGGTTACGTACAACACCACTTTCAAGCATCCAGATGTGCGTCAAAACTTGGTGTATGCAGCTTTCCGTGAGGTTACATCGGAGAAGTAGCGCCAGTGTACTGAACATGTAGTACGCGAAGAAACAGAGAATGTGAGACTTGGAAGGTGTTATTGATACCGTTGTTGATTCTTTAATAATCAACCTCGAAAACGGCTCGAGTTCCTCTGAAGATTCAAGTCTGGAAGGGATAGAGCCACTGTCAGATTCAGATTGAACAACTTTTTCTCAAGTAAATTATGTCTAAATTTCATGTTCAGTATAAATTTTGTGTAGTAACAAAAAACTCCGCATTTCAAATACAAGACACCGGACCGCTCGTAATATTTGTTGTGTGCATGAATTTCGTTGTCTTATTGGCAATAAAATTTTTATTAACATGAAAGATAGTGTAACATTTATACATTATAATAACATATTATAACAGTGCAATAAACACTATCCGTACAAAAAGTTTGAAGAAAAAATTTGGTGCTTCTTTTTTCAGAAAATAGCATTTGAGCGTCTCTGAAAATGCAAATTTTTTTCACAGACAACTATTGAGTTTTCAAAAATTTATTTAAAGTACATGTACTCATGAATAAAATAATGAGAACAAATTGCCGCTAATGCAAGTATTAAAATAGTAAAATTGTGAGTATGTCACCTCATAGTGTACACTTCGCAATATCCCTACCAAAAGTTTAAAGAAAAAAATTGTAGCAGTTTTCGATAAAATCTTATTATTGTATATTTAAAAAAAGCAAATATTGCACACAATATTGCGCGATAACTATTAAAGATTTTTAAAAAATGTACATGAAATAAGTATGGAGAACAAATTTCATTTAAAGGAAAAATCTCTATCTTCAATTTTGTAGTCCTTTTTGTGTTGTGTCTTTTTTGCCTGAGTCTCTGCAATTTTGAAAAATATTAATTTTTGGGGGGACTTTATATGACGCCTTTGGGATATTTTCAAAATTTTAATGACTCCAAATTTATTCTTTAAAGTTCTTGTTATAATTGAGTTAAATACACTTATAAAGGTGGCATAGGTCCGATTTTTACTGTTAAGTCTAAATTTTCAAAAATTGTAAAAATTGATTTTTTTCCGCAATTTCTTTCAACTACAATAATGAAGATAGAGATTTTTCCTTCAAAAGAAATTTGCTGTCCATAAAAAGTTCTTTCATTAAATTATGTAAATGTTGAAAATTTTAGTAGTTTCCGCGCAAAATGTCAAGCAATAAATGCAATTCTAAAATGATTACAAAACCAAGATTTTCTGGAAGGCCCCAATTTTTTTCTTAAACTTTTTGGTAGGGATAGTGATAGATAGATGGGTAGATAGATAGGGTAGATAGATGGATAGATAGGGTAGGGATAGATAGATTCAGTCTATAAGATGACATAAAGGCCTTATTGCTCTATTTTTTGTTGTTATGTTTTTTACAAAAAATATAATTTTTTTGACGTGTCGCTCACGTCGGTAATTTACATTAGCGGCGATTTGTGCACTTTATTGTATTTATTAGTGCATTTGCTTTAAATAATGTCATATAAAATATTTCGAAAGCTCAACAGTTTTCCGTGAAAGTGCTCAAAATTCTGAATTTTCATAACCGCTCAAACGCTATTTTCTCAAAAATGTCTTCAAATTTTTTCTTCCAACTTCTCAAGCGGAAAGTACTAATTGCACTGTTTAATGTGTCATAAAGTTCATTTTGGTGTATTCTTTTGTTGTAGTTTTTTTTTTCAAAAATTACACAAATGCATAACATTCTTGACAAAACATTTGCCCCTATGTAATAAAATCTATTTTGAGGGTAAATCAGCAACAAATTGGGGCTCTGATCCGTCATCATGACCTTCGTCAAGGAATAAATACTTCTTGCTGCGACAACATGGAGGACGACAATTTAAATAACTACATTTTCCACTGAATTATAGAAGATATGCACAGATAATGAAGTTACATTTACGTACAGAAGAAAAACAATGGGCCATCTCAGTATTTGCTTAAAGGATCAGGGAAACTAGACAAAAAACCTGATCGAGATGGGAGTCACTGACCCAGAAGCTGCTGTACACTACTTGTGACAGGTAGTTTAGAATTATACAGTCCATGGTAAATAATACATTAAATATCACTGTTAAAATTAATGTTACTTTCCTTTTGATGTTCGGTATAGTCTCTGCATAAAAACCGTTATATAGCAAAAACGATTTTACTTGGGATTCAAATTTTTCTATCAAATTTAATCGTTTTATGTCATCTGTTGTAAAATAATGTACAAGTATTGTATGTGAATTTTTGTAGTGTGCTGTTGAAAATATCACCTGCTGAATATGATTACTTCGTCAAATGTTACAGTTATACACATCGGAGTTTTCTGAAAATATATTTCCGCCCTAAACCATGTCATTTTTGAAAAAAACAAACACTGATTCGTATATCAATAGACAAGGTAATGGTAAAATTTGGTAATAGAATAGGTAATAGTAAAAACGTTTTTTGTCAATCATTTTTGAACCAGGCCTGGTAAAAATTTTCTAAAGGGTGGGCAAACGAGTACACGAAAAAAATGTCTCAATTTTTCAATTTTCCAAATTTTTTCGGACCATCTTCACGGTATTTAAAAAAAATGTTTTTGTTGATCCGTTGGTGATAAAGCTCGTCTGGAGGTGGATAAGGGGTCATTAGGAGGCAAAGAATTGAATGCAATTGAAAAGTTTCGAAATCTTTCTTTCTTTGTTGCTATTTTGTCGATTTGGAGAAATGGCGGGAAAAACGTTTTTTGTCAATCGTTTTTGAACCGGGCCTGATAAAAACTTTTTAAAGGGTGGGCAAACGATGGACAAACGAATCCACCTCAATAATTTGCATTTTTGAATTTGATTCGGTCGAACTTCACGCTTTCTGAGTGCTGTGAAATAGGTTTTTCGCCAATATCTGCTAGAGGAAACGTGGTAATAATCATCTAGTTCGTGATTGAAGGTGGTCAAACGATGGACAAACGAAAGCGCACCTCAAATTTTGGTACTTTTATTATTTTAGGCATAATCTGTTTTTTTCGTAGAAGTGTGAAGTTGGCTCGAAAATATTATTTTTGCTCTAATTTTTGAACGGAGGCTGGTAAAAATTTTCTGAAGGGTGGGCAAACGTGGTCAAACGATGGCCAAACGTATGCATATAAATATTGGAAATTTTAAGTTTTTTTTTCGGGCCAACTTCACGGGGGTGAATACAAGGGCGTTTACTCCATGGAAACAAGGGAAGCATTGCTTCCTTTATCATTTCCAAGGCTATCTTACATTTTAATACCGCTTGACTAGTAATTTCGAAACATTTACTTGTAATCCAAGACAATAAAGTATAAATTGAGCGCGTCCAATCTTATCTTTACAAAACGAGCACGTAATTATTATTGTCACCAATAGATAAGGTAGAGTTCGCCTGTAAAGCTCGTAGGAAGCACTGGGCTGACTGCATCCGGCGTCCCATAGGGAATGCTACGATCAGATATTATCCGCGCACGTTTTCTTGAGCCCTAGCTTCGCTAGTTGCGGGAGGAGTGGGGATTTTGGTTATTTCGACAAGGAGAATTTTACATCAAATTTGTAATTTGTTTTGCAGTGCAAAATAGTTTCCATTACACGTCAGCAAACACATCGCACACTGGTGCGGGCTCATTCATCGAGTCGCCTTTGGAAGCAATCGGCCAGTTGCATACAGCGTGACTCACTGCGCGCGTGTAGTGGGCTCCGCATGTGCTTATCGGTTCAGTGTTTAAATTATTCATTTGTCGTCTTTTCCCTGTGAATAATTAAAAATCTTCCATCGGAAATGTAATTGCTTCCCTAGAAAAAAATTCACCACACGCCACTGTTAGAATATACCTTTCTGAAGCGACTGGGAGATGTATTTTTCGCAGGGTGTTATCTTTCAAAACCCAAATATCGCTAATTTTCGGGTATTATTTATCTATACTATTTTAAATAAATCATCACATCACATTTATTAGAAGTAATATTACTATAGTATTCTTTGCTTTGTGGATCCTATGACAACAGATGGAAAATGGAACCAAAGATTGAGTTGTGGTAAAACTAAAAGTCATTGTATTGCGATCAATATGACGGAATATTCTCATTTTTCGTGAGCATTCGCTAATTTTGTAAGGGTACTTAAATTACGAAATCCAACAGAAAACCAAACATTTTTACTGACCTCTTTTGTTGGCCTTGCCACTTATTTTCAAAAGAACTTTGACACTTCATATTCAGTGCCACTTGTAAACTTCAAAACTACACATCATACAGAACCTGCTGTAAACTTTATTTCTTTTGGTAAATTTAATTGAATTTGATAACGAAGGACAGGGTTAAAAGCTTTCTGCAATTCTATAGTATTCTTTGCTTTGTGGATCCTGTTATGATAATGTTAAAAGCTTCTCTTGGAATTTATGTGAACCAAATGGTTTTTAGCGAGTTTTTTTACCCTCACACGTTAAAGCAATCGAAAGCACTATCGATCTTTTGGACATGCGCAGTTAAAGTTTCACATCACTTTTGTGCATCTGCGCATGCGCAGAAGATCGAGTTAGCAGTCGATTGCTGCCCGCTAAGGCATGCAAAAATTCCCTTTTCTTTCAGCCGTATTACATTACTTTTATTACTAGTTCTCGGATGTTTCATTACTAATATCGTTTAAATATGCTTATATAATGATTGTTCAATGCTTGTCTTAAATATTTAAAATGAAATTTTTTAATTATTTTGCTTCGCCATCGCCGCATCTGTGGGTGACCGGACACTGAGTTGTGTGCAATGGTGAGCTTAATAATATCCTCGAGATTGTATACGTCATCCTTCAAAATCATTTCTCTCTCAAGAAATCATTTATTCAAGCATGCAGATTGGTTTTAAAGTGATCCATACACCGGCTAGCAATAATGTAAAGCTCAAAGTGACTTTATTAACCATGGAAATATGAAGTGAAAGCTCCTTAGTATCTTGGAATACTCTTCTACGAGGCGTTCCTGTAGAGCAAAAGATGAGATATCGTCTCCGAAAGACTGCACTGTAGTTACGGCAGCTGACGCTCACGCGAAAGCGGTCGAGCGATAACTGCTTTAAGCGGGAGGGGACGAAAACGCGGCGGGGTATGACGTCACAGACGGAAGGGCATCCTAGTGCGGGCGATAGTATACCCGACCCGTGTGCCGTGCCTGCCGCATTCACTCGTCCTTCCGGCCACGACAAAGCAAACTGCGAGGGGACGCGCACCTCTTGGCGACACACCGCTGCACATCGTCGCCCTGCGCGCTGGCTCGCAGCCATGGCCGGTAATTATAATCCTCTGGCGCGTGCCGCGAGTGAGCTTGGGTGCACTTGCTTCGCTCTTGCCTCGCGCTACTCGCCCGCCGAGGTTAGGACGGGTCGCGGGGCGGCACAGGGGAGCGGCCGCTCCGCACATGCACGACCCGCCTGTTGCTCGCCTGGTGGCGCTGGCCGCGGCCGGTTAGAGAGGTGACAGCCGATGAGAGCAGAGTATGGACTGCGCGAGACCGGCCCGCCCCCGCTGCCCTCTCCTCGCTCTCGCCCGCCAAGTCGACTGGCTGCCACGTGTCCGCCTGGGCCTACCTCAATCGCTGTTGCACCAATAAGACTTGCTTTAGCATTTGTGCACGCGCCTACCTCTGCACGTACACGTTCACGTTCTTGCAATGATCGAACCCCGGACATTTCAATCCTGCGTTCGAGTGTTCTTGTCCACACATGAACGGTACGCAGAAGTATTAATTCAGATAAGGTTTATGATCGATGTGTTACCTGCACGTCATTATTTCCGGAGCATGTGAAGGCGTAGTAATCTAGAGCGAAATTGCTGTTCCTATTTTTATTTGACGAAAGTCGTGGAACAAATTCTTACTGAAGGTTTTGGACAAGTCAAAGTTTCGAAGCAGACTCATATTGCATTTGCCTGTAATACGTGGGCGCGAGCATTGGCGTATCCTATCTAGCGTGTGAGGCCGGTCATGGTTGCCAACGTGACACCTCTTGAAATTATGATTGCTACCCTGTCTGCGTTTCTCGTTTATTTCCCCGCCCACTTGAACGTAATATAAAGTGTACGGAGAAAATTCGCAGAAGTAAGTTATAAATCGCAGACAGCTCTAACGGGGAGCTTCGCATATTTTCAAGGTAAATCTATATAGTAGTATCTATATAATAGTATATCTCTATTTACTCCTTTTATTCTTATTTTTATTTTCATCTTTTACCGAAGACTCTCTCGCTGTTGCATTTGAAGTGTTTTCGTCTCGTTTTAATGTAAATAAAATTCAAGAACTTCTATGTTTTATTATTTTAATCATTGAAAATTAACAACAATATTGTAAATGTACAGTAAGGTTGTTATTACAAACTTATGAGTTTGTCTTGCTCAGCTTAGGATAGTACACCCATGAGTACTGGAATATCTGTAACTAGTAAACATTATATTTGTTCACGTGGCAATAAGTATTAATTATTGACATAAAGTAAATATTGATTAATAAAGCTCTATTGTACGGAAACATCAGTATATAACCCCCCTCCCCCCACGAAGTAAATAGATTTACGGTTCTTTCAAAAAATAAGCAGGCTTGCATCTTTCAACATTCTTTGAGTCACCTTTAATTCGTACATTTTTTTTTTTTATGTTCATGAGATATCTGGATATGGTCCTGAGTAGGGAGGGGATAACTTGGACGACGGAACTTGTTTACAACGGACAGAAGTTCCGTTGTAAATAAATTTTTGTAAATAAAATATCCCTTGGAGTCTTCTTCTTTGCTCTTACAGAGGTTGATAGCTTGTAAAATATTACAATGGTATCATGAAGTTTAATTGAATTTAAACAACGTTGTTATAGTTTTAAAAAAGTAGTACGGCAAGCGTAACGTTTGTCCGTATACAATTTCTGTGCATGATGCATTTAATTCAGTTTTAAATATGGACATATTACAACAAAAAGGATGTAAATCTTGAAGAATACTGTTTATAAATCGTTGAAATGTTTGTCCTGCATTTTTAAAACCAAATCCCATGTATGCAAACTCAAATAACCCAAATGTTATTGCAGTTTTCCCCTACTCCTTGTCTCTTGTTTTACAAAACAATCTCCAGTTTCCTTCTATGTCATACCCCATTACTAGTTTACCACCAATAATCCTACATGCCCTTATATTACAATCTTCTGTCCGTTACTTGCCGCGCTATGTTTATTCACTTCCGCTTCCCTGGTTGCTAAGGAACGCCCTGCCTGCATGCCTATGCCCTCAACATTTACACTTTTTACGAAGAATTTAATAAATTCTTGTCCCCAATTCCCATCAAAATATTGTGTGACAGTCTGGTATGTCACAATATATAATGAATATTCTGAAACAGTATGTACCTAGAAATACAATATTAGAATTTAACATTAAAATATTTATTTAGTAAAGTAAAATATGTAAAATATAACATAATTCACAATAGAATGGAATATATTGACATAAACTTATTTGCTAACAAATGATAATGAAACATTGATGTACCACTTAATCATTTATGTGATCAGGTGGATTAAGTACACAAGGAGACTAAAAACATTTTTACAGACATAAAATATTTTTGAAATAATTACCGATAACTGTTTCAAAACTATTTTAAAAAACGTTTTATAACTGTTTCATAACTATTTAAAAAAATGTGTTATAACTGTTTCAAACCTATTTTAAAAAACGTTTTATAACTGTTTAAAACTATTTTAAAACTGTTTCTAGAGTTCCTTTAAAAAGCAAATTTTATTACTGATTGCCAAAAAACAAATTTAATTCACATTTTTTTATAAAAACGCCAATATTTATTTAAATTATGGCAAAATATGTAGCTGAAAATTATTTTTGAATGTATTTGTTGTTTATTTCTTTTAACCTTGCGTTTTACAAATTTAATATTCTTAATTTATGTTTATATTAATTTTGGTTACAAAAGGTTCAATTCTATTAGTCCCTTCATTATACTTCAGGTTCTTGCATTCACTAGCACAAAATTCATGCACATAAAATTAACACTTAGTTTACAATTACAATGAATTCATAAATAGTTTACATACTGTTAAAATCAAAAAAATATATGGAAGAAATCACCAACATAAATCATATTTATATTTTTACTTCTGTTATTTCAATTTCTGTAATCTAAATGAACAAACATACAATAAAAATCAGATCAAATTAGTAAAATTAATTTAAAAGCTGGAATTAAAAATGTATTGTCCAGCATTGATTTACCTGCTGGGTCTGCAATTTGAATCAATCTCATTGCTTATAAACCTCTTTGCCCATTTGACAATGAATAAGCTCATTGGCCTGCATTCACAAATCCTACATTCCCAACATGTTAATGTCATAACTATTGTTATTATCACCTAAATGCAACAATAAAAAAATTGGAGAGAAGAATGTGCACTCAACAACACCAAATAAATATAGTGAGAGTTCAGGACAAATCATAATTTTAGTATTGTGTAAGGTGGGAGAAGACTCATCACTTAAGCGTGGGACAAAATGATTGGCCTTCATTTTATTGGATGAGATGGATAAGTTTTCTTGGCAAATTAATAATCAGTTCTAAAGTGACTTTTAAATTTGGCACGTTATTTTATTAAATGCATAGTTTTTTGGATTGCTTCCCAATTTTGGATTATATTCTTCAAATACTATTGATTAATTTCACACACACATAGATCACTACTCAGTATCACTGGTAATTGACAGTGATACAAGGGAGGGGAAAATAATTAGGTGCAGACTCTTATTCTGCTTGCATGCAAAAAAATCAAATAAAATATGTTATAAAACCATGTATATAAAAAAATAAAACAATAATGCATATTTAATTAAATTTTGTAAAATTGCCTATATCAATTCAGAAATTGAAAACAGCAGGATTCTTAATTAAATTGTTGAAGATATTATAGTGTCTTTGAAATTATTGTTTGGACATTCAAGTGTGACTGCCAAGGAAAAATTATATAAACCAATAAATTCAAATTCTGATTTCAAACTTCTATGATATTTAAAGAAACAAAATTTGTGATTCAAGAGCAGAAAATGCAGAATTTGACCTCACATTGGCTCAGATTTCATCTTACAAATATGCTCCAATTACATCTGGTGATGTAGTAGAATGTTCAAAAAGATTCATTTCTCACAAAAGGATGAATTTGACTGAGTAAAATTTAGAAAAACTGTTTCTTGTTCCTGTTACAAAAGGCAATGAAAAAAATACCAAGCTAAAATTTGATTGTGCATGTTTTGTCAAATTTTATCTGGCATATGTATGCAGGTTTTAGCATTTTAAAGGGCTAGTAATATTGAAGTGTTTTATTTCAAGAGGAAAGTATTTTTGTTCACTTGGCTAGGGAAATGTTTCAGAAAATTATCAAGGTCAATACAATTACAACAGTAATGACATTTCCTTGCCCAAGAATCATTAACACAATTTGGGATATTTTTCTCTGGTAATTTTGAAAATGAATAATAGCCAAAATCATTGCATGATTGAGAATGCAGTGTTATCTACACTACATGCACACCTCCCAAAAAATTTTGTAGAACCCAAAATTATGAAAAACTTGAAACCTTCTTTCCTTGGAAATCAAAGTAAAAATTAAAAATATTTCAAAAGAAAATTACAGATTGTTATACTCCATGAACTTGATTCAGAAATCTAGTTGTAAAACAATGTCCTGAAAAAACAGCATTTTGAAGTTAATGACACTTTTCTAGTGGGAATGTGAATTTTTTGTATTACTCATACTCATTTGTAGTCATTCTGAGAGCACTACTACATAGTACACATTGAAACTATAACAATTATAACAAATGTTATTACCTAATGAGAATTTTATAATAACTTGCCATTAATGTATATACATTTTGTGAATGTTAAATACGAATGAAATCACAAAAACCCATGATGCTTGCAAAATTAGCAAAATGTATATTGGCATCACCTTCAAGTAGATGTTCATGATCTTGTCATAAAACATTTAGAATTTACAATATCCATGAATATCAATATCCATCAATGAACCATCACCTGTTTCAATGACCAATTTCCAAGACTTTCTGTGACCAATTTCCATCACCTGTGCCAAAAACTACCTGAAAAATAAAATTAATACAATAGTATTTGAAAATATAATTAAAGTGATAATAATTGAAAAATAAAACAAAATAAAAAATAGAAAGTGTTTTACAGCAGTTTTTTTAGGAATGCATTATTATTTTGTTCAATTATTTACAGAACATGATAGGCTTTAGTCTCTATTTAAATATGGTAATCAAAATTCTGTACACTTATAACATATGGGAATACTACACAACAATAAATTCTACAATTTCTAATTGCCATTAATGACACTTCAAGACTATATTAAAATGATTTCAATGAATTGACAACAAAGTAAATATAATTCTTTTTACATTTTAATATGAATTTGCAATGCTTAATTGAGTATTCTAATCAAATAACAAACTTTTTTTAATAGGTACTTTTTTGACTATTAAAACAACACAAATGAATGCAAAATAATGATTTTGGAAGCCAAGTCCTCTATATCCACTTACCAACTTAACAATTTGGATTGAAAGGATTTAAACCGATGATGTAAAACGAAATAATTGTTTATCTTGTTTGACATAAGCTTTTAGAGGAATTTTACAATTTACATTCAAATAAATTTGAGCTGGATTAATGGCCAAGTTTTGTAGGTTATGTCCAATAGAAATGCATATAAACTAATATATGCCTTTCTATTATTACAACTCATGATAGAAATATATACGTACCTAAAAGTTACAATTCCATTCCACCATTCTCTTTTAATCTTAGTTGACAATTCTTGCTTGATTTCAAATAGGCGGTGTAAATGAAGGTATCATTTTCTTTCGAACTTCATTTACCCGTTTACTCCCAATGAAATAAGATTTTCACTTCAAAGAGGTAATGTAGACTCTGTAGTCTGGCGCCTACGAATTAAAAGATATCCACCAATATCCTTTAGATATTTAGCGTTTTCCATTCACCGCACTGGTGCGCACTCGTGTTCCATTCGACCGCTAGTGCGCACCAGTGCAAAGAAGCGCATGTTCCATTCGCACATCGACATGGAACCGGGGCGCCCTAAACTTCACTGACGATCGCGTCAGTGCAGTCCAGTGCATCGGGCTATTGTGAGGTTAGGTACGGAAGTTATCCATGCTGATTTAGATTCGTGGTGAAATTGTGAAGGCAATTGAGGATCTTCTGACAAGCAGTGATACTTCGAATGATGGAATATATTATGTTTTGCAATAAATGTTACGGCTTTAAACTCTAATTGTGCTTCGACTGGTTTATCTGATGCCAATCGTCGTAGTCTACAATGCACTGGTGGGCCAGGAGTTCTTCTAATAAAATGCACTGTATCATGTTTTGTGACACGCATCGTGCCAGATGGCTGCAATAGTGTCGGAAAGTTGCTTAGTAATTGCTGTATTTTATTAGTATTATTTATCTGCATTATTTTATCAGTATTTTATTGTATTATAAGTTTGTAGAACTTTAACGCTGATTTGATGCTTGGGTGTACGTCTGCATTTAATAAATGAATCTTTACTTTGATCGATTAATGTACAGGAAGTACAATTTGGCAATAACCTGTAAGAAGTCGGATCCGATGATAGGAATATCGTGTCAAATTAAAAATTGCCATGGAATAGAAACTCGCGCGAAACCAAATTGTAATAACAATCCATAAGTTGGTAGTGAGCATCCATTTGCAGCTTCTAATTTAAAATTTGTTGTCCGCAATTTACCTGAGACGTATTTTTCGGGGAAACGAAACATCAGAGCGATCGTCGATTAAAAATTACATTTTGGTCGTATTATCAAAAACGTCGAACGGCCTGGGAGTAAACAATTATTCGCCATCGTAAAATATTGTTTTTTTTAACGTTAAAAGATAGTTGTTTCTTTCTTTTTCAAATTTACAGGGGTCAATGCATTTGCGGGCGTTCTATTCGTAAGTCAAATGATAACATATTTGTTGATCACCATTGGCAACATTAGATGAGTTATTTCTTAGTAACAAATCTCCGTCTGTAAATATGATATTTTGTCAATTTGTAGACTTGTTTAGATAATTCACTAATTTTGGTATCTAATTGCTCTACAGAAATTACTCGTTGGGTCAAGTCAGTGACTTTCTGTTCAATGCGCTCTAATGTCGCATTTATATTCACATCCGTAGAATATGATGAGTGCACGGAAGGGATAATTCAGCGCCCTCTGGAATATTATATTCTAGATGGCGCTGGATAATTCTATCAGCTATTGCTGCTCACTGATTGAGAGTCACATTAGTTTGGCTTTGCCAAACTATACTCTACAAACTATACTATACCATAGTATACTCCCTGGGCATTGCAGAATGACCTGCAATGTAGTTAGTAAATCGCCAAAGTCCAATTTGAACGCGAGAAATCGTCCTTTATATCCAGATCCCCTATTAAAGATCGAAGATGCCGTAGAAATTGCGAGGGCTTTCTGTCTCCCAATTTTTCGTGTGATATAAGTAAGCGACTTCTTTCTTCCTGAGAAGCGAATAGTCGGTTAATTAACTCTCACTGTAGTCTCGTATTTATCAATGCGAAGATGATCCATTATAATATCCTGAACTTGTGGTGCAATACGAATGTTTAGAATGTAATTACGTAATAAATATTTCAGTATCATTTTTAACTTTCGATAAGCTAAATTGCGCTTCTGTTTGCGGAAACCATAAACTTGGTCTTGATTCCCAAAATGGAGGAAGAGAGATGCGCGCATTTGTTGAGGTAGCGGCAACATACCTTAACGAAGAATCGTCTGTTGCTGCTTTGTCCATAGAGAATTTGAAGTTAATCTTCACTGTCGGAGGTCACCAATTGACGTGCTTTCGTCTCGTTGTAATTTAAACAAAACTCGAGAACATCTTTGTTTTATTAATTCTTTTAATTGCTGAACATTAGCAACAGTCTTGTAAATGTACAGGAACGTTGTTGTTACAGACTTAGGAGTTTGTCTTGCTCAGCTCAGGATAGTACGTCCTTCTTGAGTACTGGAATATCTGTAACTAGTAAACATTTTATTCGTTCACATGGCAATAAGAATTAATTATTTATATAAAGTAAATATTGATTAATAAAGCTCCATTCTACTGAAACATCAGTACAGCAAATAAGGATATCTTTTTTGTTTTATGATATTCAGACTGTGAAACACTAGGCCGGTGTTCAAAAAATGTTTTCCCGTCCTTCATTAACGAAAAAGTTTAAAAAAAAAAGTAGGAAAAGAAAAGAAATCCCAAACTGCCGAGTAAACGTGGGTTCACGGCATTTTCATATCTAAAAGAGAGGACCAATAAGCACATTGTTTCCCACCAGTACTGCTCTGATAGTCGCCATCTCCTTGGCTGCTGTCGTTTTCTAAGTTGAGTGTTAATTGATGGCTGCGAAATAAATTGACCCATTTTAATCCACCGCATGCAACCTCAATAAATCAATAAAAATGCTATTAAAACGCAAAGTCCACGAAGGAACACAGTGTGCATCTCAGTGAGCCTTTTTTTAATTGGCTATTTAAGGTCGCATCAACATCTAGGTCATTAGCGACCACTATTGGTGTTAACGGTATGGTAACTATGAAGATGAAACGATATGGTGATGACAAGGGGGGGGGACGAACACACAAATTCAACCATACCCGCCACCGTTCGGTCCGACTTTACTACGACACTATTGCCTTAGCGATCTTGGCCACTGGGCCGACTCCGTCAGGTTTCTTTTAATCATATTAACACACTGCCTTCGATGTTCCCCCATATTGCGATTGCAGCACCCCAGGTTGCGAATCCCGGATTTATCCAAAAGGCATGATCAAAAATCTATGATTTACAATCGATACGAGATAAGTGAAAGTGCTTGCTTAAATATTTATAAGAAAAAAATGTTCAAACCTATAATCAATATCTAACTTCAATTAATGATAACAACATTAAAGTAAAAACGTATTACTTTAAGTAAAATAATAAAATATTGTTGGTGAAAGTAAAATAAAAAACAATATGTTATAATCACAAAGTATAAAATATGATTGAAAGTACACAGTAAAAATAAATTAAGTCACAAATCCAGCACTAAAATAAAGACAATGAAATAAGCCAAAAAATGAAATAGATTAAGTAAATTTCAAATTTAAACCATTATTTCACTTATAAAATGAAACATTTACAGATTCAAATGCTGGTAAATATAAATAAAAACGTTTATTAAAATTTCCAAATGTAAAATATAATTTAAATTATAATTTATGCAGCATCATTATATATATATATATATATATATATATATATATATATATATATATATATATATAACACACACACACACACACACGCACGCTAGCTGGAGTATCCCGCGTTGTCGGGATATATATTATATCTCTGTTTCTTTTGCTGTTTTTCGGCATTGAATCTTTATTGGTTTAGGGGTGAGTTATAGTTGACATTTACATAATTGAAATTATTGAAGTAATTGTCAACAATACTACTAGTATTGTATTGTTGGTCAACAATACAATGACGCCTTCAATCATTTCAACAGAATCTTTAATAATAGATTCTATTTCAGAGTTTTAAACATGACCAAAACGACACATTTTAATATTATATTGATGCTCACAAGCTATTATGGCCCTAAAATAATTGCTGTCTTCTGCATAAAGAGACTACAGCGGAGTGCAAAAGGTAAACAAAGTTATAATCATATGAGGATAGACATCTGGGATTGGTTGAATTTGAATATATTCTTGCTTAGCATTGGTTACTTACGACACGGACAGATATGAGTAAAATAGTGGCAATAATTTATTAGACAGGAAGAGGTATTCCATCTAGTCTCGTCCCACCATGGGCCTTGTGTATCTATTCCTTTGAATCAGTCTGCTCCGTCTTTGCCGAACCTCTCTCTGCCTTGCTCCCACCTGGAAATACTATATCTTCCTCACTCACTTTCTCACTAACAAATTTTTATATTTTTAGATAAATAACTGTTCCCGGCCCCCAACTTCATTCACTTTATAACTAAAAATAGTAAACAATAACTAAAAAATAAAATACATCTACTCACACATTTTACATATTACGTATTCCCATATTTTCAATCAGTTGTCACATGTAAAACTTATTCTTTTTCATTTTTTTTCTTCTCGTGTATTTACAAAGAAAAGTTCGTAATTGATCTTTGATCTTCCCCGAGGAAATTGAAATATAAAAATTAATTAAGTTCTTGTAATTGAATCCAGTACGTATTTGTGTCCTTGATAAATAGTGGGAGACGGAAGGTGCCATTAACCACGTAGACAATTCAATATCTCCAAAAATCCGAGAACTCACAGTGGATCCCGGCTTCATCAAATTAAATCATTCATTATAAGTTTCACTTTCACTTGTGCAACTCGCAGACTTACGTAATAATCATACTTAATGAATTACAACGAAACTTAGAACTATTTCAAGTAGAACACATGTGTGCATTCTTACCTTTTGACGACGGTATCAAACATCCATCAGCAAAATGACGTTTTCCAAACATTTCACTTATATGTTCTGCAGTTAAATAACACAAAATTACTAATCTTTCCATCAAACAACTCTTATTAAGAAATTAAACAACAATCAGTAATTCATTTACAAATCCCGTGAGTGTAGTGCATGTTTTTCATCGGAAGGTGGCGGTGATCTTCCCCCATTGGATGGCGAGATCCGGCGCCGGCCCACCATCGACTAGCGGGGTTTCCCCACAACCAGGTATCTCCCACCAGCGGGGCACCGCACCAGCCGGGACATATTCTAAGTTCCCGACCAGTATCCCGGCATGTGTGGGAGTGTAGTGCATGTTAGTGTAAGTGTGTGCGTTAGGGGTGAGGTACGGCAAGGAAGAGGAATACTTTAGAATACTTTATCCCTACTCGTAGTCGTGATATCGCAGACCGCAAATATCTCTGTTGGTATAAGAGGCACATTTGGTTAATATTTTCACTAAGAAATCGAGAAATTATATTTTTTATTGTGAAGTGTAAGTAATTCAGTGAGTTTCAAGTTGCTTGTGAACCAGTTCTTCAAGGCAAGACAATTTTCTACTACGTAATAATTTCACACGAATGTTTTAATATGTACTTAGTGTTGTAGTGCTAAGATACATATACTGTAGTACTAAGATACGTACTCCACGTATATCCTCCCATATTGCGTGGGGATGCATTCTGAACATAGGGCCTCTAGACGCGCAGTACCCAGCACCGAAGTAAATGTCCAGTATTTTAATCGAATTCAAATATATTTGCGTTCAAGTCGCACCACTGGTGCAGGAACGCCGTGCTGTGCTGTTTGTTGCTGCTGGTTTTTGGAAGACTGTTGTAATGTTTTTTATGATTTTGCTGTTTGCAATAATATGTATTAAAACGTGTTGGTTCTAAAAAATGTACGAGTCCCTGCTTTTCACTGACGAGACATCATTCCTCTCTACTTCTTGTGAGGTGTTGTGGAAGCTTGCTACTCATGAGCGCACGAGGTGGTCATGAATTTACATCTTATCGCGGACTTCCTTCGTTGCACATGTATTCCTGCCGTTCAGTACAAGTGACTTACTGTGATAGGGTTTTCATTTTAAATTTACTTAGTATAATTACAATTCATCTAGAAAAAGAAATGAGAAAGAAGAGACCTGGTCCAATATAATAGAAATGTTCGAAAAAGTAAGAAAAAGAGAAAGAGTAAAGAAAAAACACCTTCGTTAGAACTTCCTCACGGACGAACGTGACGAAAGCGTTTTTTCAAATGCTTCCTAAAGACTTAACATTTTTCATTTTAATGCTGTCGTATAACATTCAAACTGAGACCCGGCTACCTAGCGCTAGGGACGTGACATCGATGCCTATGTTTTCAAAACATCGATGTTTATATAAAAATATCGATGTTATAAACATCGATGAATTGAAGCGAATGTTTGTTTAACATCGATGTATTGTGCTCGATGTTTTTACATTTTTGATGTTTCGCTCGTGAATGAAAAATTGTCTTAATCACAATTTTGTCGATGTTAAAATATGAAATAACTAGTTGTATGCGGCGTCGCCGACGCAGAAAACTGGTTTCAAAGTATTTTTGTGTTGAAAATGTATTTAATTTCTTTCTTTCAGCCTAGCTTTGTTCAAATAGTATGTTCTTACAGTATCTGGCATTGGACTGACGAATGAATCGAAGTAGCTGTTAATGTTATATTTCTGATAAAAAAATTCTCAACACCCAGTGGCCTTGTATATTATCTTCATACGCGATATAAACTGGTAATATTGCAATATCAACATTATTAAGGCCGTAAAAAAATTGCAGGTATGAATAATGCGAGTAGTTGGAATTTAGCACAACTATATTTTTTCGTTTTGTTTTCTAATACGAACATAAATGATCACCTGAAAGGTGTTCTTCTGCGTTATTCTCTATTCCTATTATAAGACCATTCTCATTTAGTTCGGAAAATTAAGCTTCTACAAGTACATTGAATTCCCCTGAGCTGCTTAACACATCCATGTTTTTGCCCCTTAATTTTTTAAAGTTTTAAAACTCCACAAAATCATCTTTTTTTTAAGGAATTTTAAAAGATGACTATTTTGTATGTTTATGTAAATAAGTTTTAAGTAATTAAATTGAAAATCGATCTTTACACTCTTAAGAAATGTATTCTTAAATGTATACAATATACTATACATTTGTGGCTTTCTTTTTATTTACTTGATATTCTTCAAATTCAATGTTCCAAGGCAATTTGCAAATTTATTATAAAAAATACCCATGAAATACTTCGAATCTTGCAAATTCACCACAAATTCTGCCGCGCGATTTTCATTTCATATTGCTAGTTTGTAAACAATTAGGTTGCCAATCTCATGGGAGAAATTTATGACGCTGTGCACAGAAAATAATCACGGGGTACTGGGGTTTAAATAAAGCCACCTACATAGATCTATTTAGGTGCATTGGTTTAATTCTCCATCTACCCACTAAGATCGCACGCCAAAACACGCAAAAGCACGTTTTTTTGTTTTTTTTTTAATTCTTTGAATCGCTTGGCCGAATCCGAAAACAAATGATCAGTTCCGCATCAGGAGACTTCATGAATGACACCTCAAATGTCTCGATTGGTGCATGGAAAGTGGGTTACGGAACCGCACATCCGAAAACCGCTCACTCGGCAGTTACTCAAATACTGTATAGTAGGGATGGCTACAACGAGGCTGGTGAGCCGCGTGCGGCTCTTGAGTCAGTCTCGCGCAGCTCTTGACACCGAGCTGAGAGTAAAATTAATTAATAGGCAGTCAGTAGCAGCGATGTAGCGGCTTAACTTAATTATCGATTTCAACGATCTTAGTACCATGACATTCCGTCAGAGCGCTTTAGGCCAGTGAAAAGAGAGGAGGTGAAGATAGTTCCTGGGCCTTTTGTTAGACAGCGCTTTGAGCGCGAGTGTGTGAGTCAGTGTCTTGAGGTGAAGTCGGCGGTGATCTCTTGTAAAAAAACGCAGCGCTTCGTCTGCAATTGTAGTGAACGGGTAAAAGTAGCGAGAGCCAATATTGACTGTATTTAGCTTTCCTAGCGAGTCAAAGCTTCTTGGGAAATACCTTCAGACTAAAACATTTGTTCTCTTCAAGTGTCTAAAGAAAATTACTGAAAGCCTTCCTGGCATTCAGATGTAAGCTAAAGATTACTTGAGTAAATTGTCTGACCATGCTGAAGAAATCAGTGATAGATTTAATGATTTGAGATCACTTAATCTATCGTTTTATTCCTGGAAAATCCTTTTGCTGTTGATGTTGTGGGCGATGACTGTCCTGTTTCATCACCACTAACGAAGGATACTGCAACTGTACAGTTGGAGCTTCTAGAACTACAAGAGGACGAAGGACTAAATGAACTCAAAAGAAGTGGCGTTTCTTCCTAAAAATTTTGGAAGAATGTTCCAGAAGAAAAATACCCACCAACAAAAGAGTGTGCCAAGAGACTTATCACAGTGGCACCACTTATGTGTGTGAATCACTAAACTCAACGCTTAAATTAATTAAATCTTAATATAGATCTGAACTAACTGATGAACATTCAAGTGAACGTCTGCGAACTGCACTTACCAATTATCAGCTAGATTTAAAAAAAACTACAACAAAAATGAACACTTGAAAAAGCACTTCTCAAAAGTAAAATTGTATTTCTTCATGTGTTCCGGAATAATAATGTTCTGCGTAATGGAAAAAAAAGTATTCTTCCTTCATTTGTTATAAAATGAAAAATGTGTCTGTGCTAAACCATTTTATAAATATTTCTTCAAATGTGGCCTGCTTCGAATTTTTGCGGCTCCCAAAACTAAGGTTAGTGGCTACCCCTGCTATATAGGGACCACTCTCTATTTATTTTCGCACCAAACAAATGCGATATGTACTACCGGCATTGAAGAGACTGCTATTCCTAGCCCGAGATCATCGTGATACCCTGATATTTATTTTGTCTTTCCTCGTATTTTGCTAATGGAGAAGCGTTTTTAACTTTGTTTACAGGTAAATTTTTATTATGATGAATTAAAGTATAACAAATGTAATAATTTGTTATTACCTGGAATTTGACACACTTTAATTCTCCATTGCTTAGTCATTAAATTTCAATTATATAATTTTGAATTCTATCTCCGGCTACTGAGACATCTTCATGAGAAGTATCTGTTGAGACATCCAAGTGCTTCGCGTTACATTCGCTGATTCGAAGAACTGGCATTTGTTGTCGGAGATTTATGTACCACCTAGAATGGTTTTTGCAATGGAACAATTCTGCAAAATGGAAACAATTAAGACAGCCATCAAAAGTCGGCGTTAGAATCTGATTTCGAACACTGAGTATTAAAAAAAAAAAAAAAAAAAGTATGTCACCTGTCTTGGGAGTTATCATCACATTTCTTCCTGATATTACCATGTATACGCATGCTTCCATCTGCTATTTGCGCCAAACTGTCTTGCTCACGGAGAAAATATTTGTATCGCCGCCAAGGAGTGTCGATAAAGTACCGAGCGTCAATGACTACTAATAGTGTCCAGGTATGCGTGTGTGAAGTGATATAAGTACACGAGTTTTAATGTGCAGATTCATTTAGTCATTCACTATACAGTATTTACCCTCCTCAGGGACACTTTTTACCCCAGCACTCCAACCCCTGAGGCAAGCCGCCCCAGCCTGACCCAGAGAACCACAGTGTGCTAATACTAGCGCCGCCCATGGCCTCTTGCCCCGTGGCGAAAGCCACACCTCGCAAGCCGTGACTTGCGATTACCCCCTCAGAGTGACAAAGCGCATATGTACTGAGATTCGTCTCAAACTCGAATGCTCTCGGCGAGGATTGCTTTGCAGCACAGTTCCGTGTGGCCGCTAAGTGCAATGCCGCCACACTTCCCTGCAGTGTAGCCATACCTATCCTTTCGGACATCAATGGCCGATTTGTAACATAAAAAGAAAAACAAGGTCAGGAAAGCCATTCGGCGCGCTTTTGGCGTTGGTTACTGCAATTTTCTTGTCAGTATTGGTGTTAGGCCCGTTTTACTCCAGCAGATCTCTCGGGCGTTTGTACGTGGCCGTGGGATTCGGCTCGTACAGTGCTAAATTTGAGATGATGTCATTATTTGACGTATTTAAATTTGAGAAAAAATTGGAAGCTAAAGTTTTGAAATGGTCTTGAATAAGAGGAATATTTAAGGCTGAATGAAGTTCAGAGATTCTAATGTAAATTGGTGCGCAAAGAATTTTACAAAGGCATGCATTTTGAACTGTTTGCAGTTTGTTTATGTGCACTTGCGCCGCTATTCCCCGACTTGGGCAGGCGTAGTCCATAATGGACCTAATCATGGCTTTATAAATTAGCAGGCTGTTTGCTGTGGACAGGTTGCTCCGCTTATGTAATAAGCCTCGCAGCATGCCCAGGCGTTGCCATGCTTTTTGCGAGACCGCGTCCGCGTGTTCGCGGAAAGTTAAAGCACGGTCAAGCGTGATGCCGAGATATTTAGTACTTGCGCTCCATTCAATATAGGAATTGCATAGCGGAAGTGGCGCGGCGTAGCGCATTTATATCTACATGTGAAAAGCACCGCCGTGCTCTTTTCCACGTGGACTTTGACGCGCCAGCGCCTTAGCCACTCATGGATCAGAAGTAAATGTTGATCCAAATATTTAACGAGCAGATCGGCTCTTTTAGACGTGGCTATTACAGCCGTATCGTCTGCATACATGGCGAGTTCTGTCTGGGTAGAGGTTGGTATATCACGCACATACAGGCAGTAGAGCACCGGAGAGAGGATACTCCCCTGAGGCACTCTCGCCCGTATGCGGCGAGTGGTAGATTTTGCGTTCAGAATCGTCACTTGAAACGATCTGTTCGGAAGGTAGGAGTGGATCAGGTGGACTATATAGGAAGGAAAGTTGGCGGAGACAAGTTTGGCGAGGAGGCCGTCGTGCCAAACCTTCTCAAAGGCACAGGCGACGTCAAGGAAAACGCCACCTGTAAGCCGCCGCTCGTTAAAGTTGCGCCGAATTCTGTCTACTATGCGCACTAGCTGATGAGTGGTGCTGTGGTGCGCCCTAAAATCATATTGCTCATTATTTATTAATGCGTGCTTTTCTGGGTGGTTTAAAATTCTCTTAAGGAGAATTTTCTCAAAGAGTTTACTGAGCGTCTTTAAGAGGTTAATGGGCCTATACAACTGCGGCAATCTCTTATCCTTTACTGGTTTAGGAAAGTTAAGCACGTGAGCATGCTTCCATTGCGCCGGGAACAGCTGGAACAAGAAAATTGCGTTAAACAAACACACAATGTAAGTTATGGCACATTGCGGGAGCCTTTTAAGGACGTGTTTGTAATGCTGTCAGGCCCTGGCGCTTTTCCGCTCCGTAGGGCGTCGATGGCGTCCGCTACTTGTGCGGCATCCGTGAGCTCCGGCTCGTCTGCGGGGGCGTGCAGGGCCTCTGCGACGGTGCAATACACGCTCTCGGCGTGCTCCGCAGGCGGCTGCTCCTCGACCGGCCGGAATTGCGACTCGAGTGCGTCAGCGAATAGCTCCGCTTTGTCCTCGGTCGCCTCCACGTTGTCGCCGTTCGCATTACGCAGCGGCGGCACTGTAACAGATGACTTCGTTAATGCTCGCGTTAGTTGCCATAGAGAGCGGTCCTCCGGCGACAGCTTTTCCGGCAGGTTTCCCCACTTTGAATTCCTGTACTCGGTTAAGGCGTCGTCTACACGCCGCCTAAGCTTGTCGGCCGGATGCCGATCGGCCTGCTTTTGCGCTGAATTAGATGCTCTCGGCAGTTTCCTCCTCTAGCTCATATCGCGGGAAATCTCCCACGCTGTAGACTCGCGGACCACCTGATCTCATTACGGAGTTTTGGGGCCGGTTGCAAAGCAGGGCCCGCCGGCCAGCTGCATTCCGAGGCTGACATTACACATCATCCCCCAGCGCTAGCTGGCACCCATGTTCCAAGAACGCGACCCCGGCAGCCCTCCCAAGAGGCAACGGAGCTCCGGTTGCCGCCAACCTGGCGCCAGGGCCAACCCCTTGCCCTCGCCGGCCGCACGCCTTGTGCGGTACGATGAGCGAATTGCTATGACGTTGCATGTGAATGTCTCCCGCTTCGTGTGCGACGCGATCCGCCATAGCTGCTCCGATTGTTGATTTGAACAATGCAGGCTGACGGCGTCATCTTAGAAATTGCCTCCGTTCTTAATAACCTTGCTTGGCGATGGCGTTCGGACGGTGCTGCGCCCTGAAAGCCACGTTGCGAAGCAGTTTCAAAATGTTACACTTAAAAATATAGTTTTTTTTTCTGTAACAATGTTCGCGGATTTTTTAAGGAATTTTGACTATCTTGAGCACGCCACGTTTGAAATACATACTCTTAGTTCTTCTTTGATTCTAATTGTTTTATATTGCTTATAATTGTTGTATTTGAGGTTAAGTGCCAAATTTGAATTAATTTCGGCGTTTATGTCTTAACAGTACATAATGCTATATCACTAAAAAAGGCTGATAATCTGTCAGTGATTTTACTCGTACAACTATCGGAAGTATAGATATCTAAACCGTATGAAATAGAAATACCCCTGAGGCACTCCGGCTGTAATATATTGACGGGTTGAAAAGGTTTCATTTACTTTTTCGTTTCATTTACGTTTTAAGGCCAGTATGAGCATGCTCGTCATCTGTAACCTCCGTAGTCACTGCAACAATACTAGAGTCGACCACATTGATTTACCGTGATAGTAAGAAAATATTTCTATTCGCTGGTTAACGGAGCTACTAATCAATACGGCTTGGATTTCCTTTGTGGATTTATTTAAGGTCAAAAACAGTTAAAATCTGTGTTGAATACCCCCTTGTTCGACTGAGGTTTCTGCGAATCTGATATACAGAACTTTTTTAAACATAGTACGAGTGCATGTGAGTTCACACTGGACGTAAATAACATATTACACTAAAAGAATAATATTGGAAATTATATTTAATGCTAATAACTCAGTTTCACAAAAAATGTGGGATAGCTCCTTGGTCTACTAAGCCCTTCAATTATATATATATATATATATATATATATATATATATATATATATATATATATGTATATATATATATATATATATATATATATATATATAAGAAATCAAGAAACTGTTTAACGATGTTTTACAAAATTTGTCGAACCACAAATGTTGTAGTATTTGAGATATGGAGAAATATCTATTTAGGGAAAACGCTGAATGAATAATACATCGTAAAAATTACACGTTATATTACTAGGAAGCATTATGATAAGAGTGGTTCGAAAGAAAGAAAAATTATCACAGAACGCAACGTGTGGAAACTATTAAGTATCTACTATCTGTTTCGCAAATGTAGGCTCACAAGCGAGATTTTTAGTCACCGTCTTAGTAATTTTATAAAAATTTGTAAAGAGATTTTTTAAAATTTGAAAATATATTTTTAGGCTTTTAATCGGGGCTTGGTTCTGTAGTTGTACGATCACTTTCTTCATACACGAGCTATTTATTTAAAATAACTTTTTTATTTGCGTGAGCTGGATAGGAATACATTCTTCACAGACGACACTGCCATTCGAATTGTTCTTAACTCTTCTTATATTTTTTTCTTCTTTAGACTTCTCAGCGTCTGGTTGTGCCACAATGAATTTCACATCATTGCTTAAAGAATAACAACTTGTTCTCTGTGGCTTAAACACAATTCTTATGACAAAATGTAATCTTGGAAAACTGACATTCTTATTTGTTTACATAGACTCCATTTAGAGACTCAATGTATTTAAAAATACCCGAAATTAAAGAAAACTCATCAAATAATCACACATTCCAACTAAGTAAATGCCTATACCACTTACTACAGTTAAACCTTACTATTAAACAGCTAAACGCTACTACTAAGTGATTGCCGGGTATAAATATTACAAACACTACTATTCCTCAACAAGGTCATCCAAAATTACAGATTGTTCGTTTCAACTCATTTTTCTTTTAAACTCTGGGCACACATACATTGAAATTGGAAGTACTTACTCTTTCCGGCGCAGTGGCTGGTACCTTGAACAATGGAATTCCACTAAATGAATTGTTCCAGTTTGTAAATATCTTACTTTGTCCTCCCGGAGCTCCTAGAACATTTGTGGCTTACTTCAAAAATCTATATATTTCAAATCGTGTCCACCTAGTACAATCAACAAAGCCACCGATCTTCATAGGATACTATTAGCAACCTTTCCTAGAACGCCTTGCTCTCGGAGAGTCACCTTTCTGCCTATCATCCACTGATCTTTTCCTTCAGAATTACTCAGAATAAATGGTAAAATTTTCTAGAGTATACAGAGGCATCGAATTTGATAACTTTTGTCAATGAAACTGTGGTGAAAAATTTCCAATGACATCTGCCCCTGAATGGCAGACAATACAAAAAAGTAGTAGTGTCTTGCAGGTCACATTCTGACACAGTCTAAGGAATTCCTTACAACGGGCCTTTCAACAGATGCAGGTCGAAATCTGACCTCGCTTCTTTTCTGTAAATAAATATTAATTATTTATATGTGCTGTGAAAAAATTAGCTGCCGTCAGGCACTGGAAGTTACTGAAACAAAATGAACGTTTCATACTTTTCTTTCGCGTGGGGTTTGTGCAGTCCTGTCTACTGTAAGAGGTTGGCCGCTGAGGGAACAGGCGCTCCTATGGGCACGAACTCCAGTGCAGGACAGCAAAACATAAATGTAATGACATGCTCATACCCTTGATAAGCCTGCAATGCCGCTAGAGTGTTATTGAATTTGTTAATGAAAGTGTGGAGTTTTTATTCAGTAGTGGTTTGAGTTGAATTAATCTGATTTTGGCCTGTTGTATTTTCATGTTGTTTTTTTTTTCAGTTGAGTCTTGTAAAGATTTAGTCCTAAGTATTTGATAGGTTGATTAGATAGTGTCCAGTTTATTTGGCTATTGTTTATTAGTAATGGGTGTGGGACAGAGAAAATTATGAAATAATGAAAATATTTTTGCTTTTGATTAATTGAGTTTAGTTTAATCTCCCATTTTGTTGCCGATTTGTCTATTTCCTGCAATGTTGTTGAATTTTTGCACTGCTGTGTCGGCGTGAGACTTGACATGAGTTTTCCGTATCGTCGGCGAACTGTGCAAGTTGTGTGTGATGTGTTTTGGGGATACTGCTGTGTAAAGATTGAATAGCGTTATCTACGCTGATGTAGCCTTGCGAATTAGATCGAAAACATGTATGATTGTGCCTATCCTTGCTTCAATCGACAAGAATGTTATAAGCAACTCGGAAGCCAATGCTTGGTCGATTTACATTTTTGTAATCAAGGGCCTCTTAAAGGCGCTATACCGAATACAACGCATATTATATATAGATATACCCCTCTTCATCCCCCCTATTCCTCTTCAATTAATTTTTAATAAACAATACTCCCTTTAATTTAATGTTATATTTCAATCAAATTTTATATTGGCTACCTCAGATTTTTACAATTTTATTTACAACAATACTATTTTATCCATGCTCCCAATATTTTTATATGATCTCAGGACTTCTTTATTATACTTGCTTTTACTTCGTGGGCCCACCGCTCGTATGAGAATTCGGCTGGCAGATTTAATTACATTAGGGAAATTTAGATTGGTGACCAAATCTTACGAAATATTATTTTGAATTTAACTTCTTGTAATAGTACAAGTATGACTACTGTTGTTTAATTAAAAAACTTTTCGTATTTGAACCTTAAATTAATAATCAAATAATATTTACCATAAATCATACTATAAAATTACATAAACAATTACAAATGTATCGCATTTACACAAATATTCACAATTATCATCATTTATACGTGCTCGGATCCGTCCTGTTATTGAAATTGAAAATCTCGCTAACATGGCCATTTGCTAATTGACTTTTTAATTAATTATTTACTAATTCTCTTAAACTTTTATAACATTCTTCGCCTTAAACATTGGCTATGAAAGTTCTTTATATTTCTTAAAATATGTTACTTCTCTTTTGAAGTTATATCTGCAAGCTTGGCCGTCGTCGTCATGGATCCTCGGACACTTCGCTCTTCTGTTATAGCACAAGCCGTACACCACACACACCACGAAATTTTAATGACGCGGTTCTCCCATCTTAAGTAAAGATGGGTTTATAATGTACGATCCCATCACCAATCAGTTTTCAGATTAGATTCCATTTTGATTATATTAAACTGTTAATTTTACATTAAGCAGCTAATTTTCGTCTATGCGTAGACGGAAAAGAGCTGCTTAATGTAAAATGAACAGCTTAGTGCAATCAAAATGGATCACGATATACCGCGATCTTCACCCATGTCTGCTCATCACGACGTGGGACATTGATTTGCCAATTTTCCATCCTCAATAACTTTAAATTCATCGCTTCTTGTACCATTTGTTTTTGTACACATCGATGCTTTTCTGTCTCCCTTTCTTTTAGCATCGTGTTAATTCCCTTTGTTATGTTCTAATAATATTATGTTATTAGATATAATTGAATTGTAAATTAAATAACTTGTATATTATAACATTTTTATATTATAATATATTTTTGAGATAAATCAATTAATGGCCTTGAAATGGCATGTCCCATCTCATTTCCCCAAGCAGAGTAAGTAACTGCCTGAATTAGCTTTCTTTGTATGAAATAACAGAAATCATTGTCATTGAGATAATGTGGCTCATCTCAATATTGTCAGTGGGTTGTTATGATGAGGATCGATTTGATCCGAAATGGCGGCGTTTTTAAATTAAATCTAAATACAATATTAGGCATTTTACAAATTAAATAAAATTGCATTAATATAACTGTATAATAATAAATTTTAATTGATGTATAGATCAGGAGCGGCTCTACAATGGAAGCTGCAGAACTCCAACGTATTCTACTTCCCTGAAATATTTTTTGAAGAGATTTTGCTCCTGAAAGACAGCTTCTGTACTTTTGGATGGTCCAACCGAACCCAATCAGGCGCGCAGAGCTCTAAGGCTTCTGTGAGCTGCAATTTGAAGCTCCTAAACTTTTAGTGTTGCTGTCAATCTCAGTTACAGGGCGGGGCTTTGCTTGCCCATGAGACACCATGCGCTCATGAGAAGCTGCGCTCGAAGCAGCTCTAGCCGAGCAGCCCCGATTGCTTCACGAATAATGCCGAATAGTCTTATGTACACTCACCAACGCAAGTCATATGGAACATAGGCTTCGAGAAGTCTCAACTTTTTTCTTAAATCTGTTTGATGGTCACCTGGGGGAAATTCCCATTCAACAGTGTTATATTTACGGCGTATAGGCGTCGAATGAATGAATGAGTGAGTGTTTGAATGAGTGAGTAGTGTTTCCAGTCGTATCAACTTCTTTGGTCATTAGCCCCGAGAGTGTTATGTGTATTTGTATGTACGCGGCGGTCACAGTGAAGTTGATTTTGGCAGAAAGTACGGTCGGTCGTTTTTGTCCGTCGTTCCAGATTCGTTCAAACAGAATGGTTACAGTGAATCTGAACGACCTCTTCCGACGGCGTCCGAAAACGTCGGCTGTTGGAAGATCTGTTTCGTTTGGTTTTGCTCGTCTAACGACGGCCGACCGAAATTTCAGCCAAAATCGGCTTCACTTTGACGGCCGCCTATGAGAAAGGTCAAGTATGAGAAAGGGAAGATTGCACGCAGTGCATGATTCATTTGTTTAGGGTGCTGTTCCGGCATTCTCCTGGTATTAATGGGAGAAACCACGGAAACTATCGATCAGAGAAGTTGGCCGCCAGATTTCTTCTGCAGACAGTGGCTAAATTCAGTTATAGCTAATGTTGATAATCCGCCACCGTCGGTACTCGAACATTTTTGTGCAGGTAGAATTAGTATTGTTTCATTAGCATATTCGAAAAATAGTTAAAACTTTAGAAGTGTTTTGTAAATATTAATTTTAAAGGCTTATCGATATTTCCATTGGAATCATCTATTGTGGAAGGAATGACAGCTATTATTTAATGACTGGGTAATGTTCTTATGCCAAATTAGGAAAATGTAACTGATGTACAAAAAAAGTATAAGAAAAGTATGTATAAGGAAAAATGAACTTAAGAGTTGTTTAAGGATGACTTCCCTCTTTTTCTGGATTAGGAAATTACTGTGTCAAAAAAGAGATGGAATTTTTTTGGTTTTTAACTCTGCATTCTGCCACTGGCTGGGAACGTTAAAATGCGTTCAGTTAAGAAATTCCAGTTCTTCTGAGTTACTGCAGCTGTCACAAACCGCTACACCGATCGCGCAGCCCTCGCCGGCAAGCGGACTTGCGGAATCCGCTGGCCAGCGTCGCGGAAGGTCACGTACGGTCGCCTACATCGGCTCCCAGTCTGCTACATCCCCGAGCGAACACGTGCTTAACAAACTCTCACAGCAGAAAAGAACAGAAAGTTTCCTCACGTAAGATAATCGAAGGCATGACTATACTAGTGGCGTCACAATAGCTCGTATTTTCTTGCGTTTTTTGAAACGTGTACATGAAATAACAATACACTACTTGAGCCTACGTTTGAAAAACTTCAAGATATCACAAATAATAATGTTTATATCATGTTATTCTGTGCATTTAGCTCTAGCCATTCAAAAGGATTAAGAAACAATTTGGAATAGTTTTTGAGCAAATCTTGTTTAAAATTGCCGTTATTTGCCGCAAAATTACGCGAAAACTACTCATATTTTGGAAACGTTGTACAGGTATATCATCTTATTTAAATATCTGATTTTGAAGAACAGATTTCATTAAGAAGAAATATCTCTAGCTTCAATGTTAAAGTTGTAGTAAGGCACAAAAAATAATTTGTGCAATTCTCAAAAATTTACAGAATTCAAGCAAATCGGTTGAAGCTTCATGTAAAATACCTCCTAAAACCTAAGTATAAGTTCCAACTCGGCGGTCGCGACATCAGCAAGAACGAGCGGAGAATATCAATTTTAGTGAAAATTTCGTTTAGCTTGTAGTGTTGTTGTTTACAGGCAGGCAGACCGACACGTTTTCTCGTAAAGCAATTTTTCAATATCAATGCAATAAAATAAGCTTAAAGCAATAAAACGTAGATTCAGACTACACGTGTTACAGAACATTATTTGCTACATTATATAACGTTCTCTTTATTACGTAAGTACTACGCGAGAAAGTAACTAGTGGTGCTACAACTGCACATACTTTCTTGCATTGTTTGTAACTTTCAAAATTTTCGAAAATTCAGAGCTCAACGAAAAATGAACCGGCACCGTTTTTATAAACATACTTAGCTACATATCAGAAAAATTTGAAGAAAAAATTGGAGCAAGTTTTGAGAAAATGTTTTAAAACTCTTTATTTCCCACAAAATTACGCGAAAACTACTTATTGATAAAAAATACAGGAAACGTGCAGGGCAACATGCGGGGTGCAAGTGGAGCCCGAGTTATCTTTCTTTAAGAAGTGTCCTATAAAAAATACTTTTTGAACCTTCTGTTTCATGTGTGGAATTTTTTGGAAAATCATCTTGGTACCACCACCCCGTAGGATTCCCCCGATGGATGTTGAGAATCGAGTAGAAGTTAGAAATCTACGAAAAATTAAATTGACGCGTCTACTGGTTCGTCGGGACGGGCCCTCAATACTTGAGCATACGATTCTCGAGCTGGCCGTTTGAAGTTGTGATTCCGTACAAAACTATTTTCACTGATAAAATAATGTTTTATTAAGTGCAGAATGTTCGCATAGATCCAGCGTGTTAATATAATTTTATATAACCATTATAAGTATGAGAAAATAGGTGGTAATGAAGGGGCTCAGAGCAGATGCGCGCGTGAACACTAATGGTGAGTCTGCGGATACGAATCCTGGTTAAGACATGAATAGTTTCAGTTGTTTGTGGCATGGGGAGCACACATTCCCAATTCCTTCTGTTTTGTATCTATAGCCTAATCCCACCATAATATCGTGCCCTAACTCGAAACTAACTGCGTGATAGATCTGCGTGCGTAAAATATTTGAAAGTAATTATGATGTTTTCGTTTTTATCTGAATATCAGTAGATACCATTTAGATAATTTAGAGAAGAAAATGGTCATTGAACATGTCATCAGCAACTTCTCAAACGGAGAACGAGAAGCACTTCACTGATTTGAGTATTAACACTTGATTCGAACATTCGAAAATTTCCACGAAATCTTATCTTTAAGTACCGGAATACACACGTGAAGCAGTGAAGCACTGGAACACACCCACGGAGATTGGAAACTATTGGAAGTTTGAAGTAGTTTCTTGACCTTGTGGATCTGAGTTTTTTCACCGCTCCGACTCCCGTAGGTGTATCTATATCGTAACAATTTTAGTGATTGAGTGATTGATAATAGAGTTAAAAGCAAGTTTTAGATGTTTAATGTATGCACATATTCTTTATACTTTTTACCTAATTTGTTTTATTACACAAGACAATAAAATCTTTTAAGAAGAAAATTTTATAAATCAATGGCTGGCTTATAAACTCTACATAAAACGTGAAATGTTTGGAAGAAAATAATGTTCAATACACCAATGGACTCTACAGAAATATGCTCCACCTACCGTTGATGTACGAATTAAAAAAATGCTACATACTATGTGACTATTTCACTCATGTCTGTCCGTGTCGTAAATAAGCAATGCTGAGTAAGAATATATTCAAATTAAACCAATCCCAGATGTCTACCTCCTTGTAATTATCACTTTGTTTACCTTTCACTCCGCTGTAATAATCACTTTGTTTACCTTCTTAAGATGAAGATAGCAATTGTTTTAGGTCCATAATAGCTTGTGAGTATCAATATAATATTAAAATGTATCGTTTTTGGTAATCTTTAAAACTCTGAAATAGAATCATCACCTCCTACATTATTTCAGTAGCATACATAACATTTGCGGCTCTCACACGCAACGACTCTTAATAAATGAGGTCTCTTAAGAAATATAATTTTACAGAGACGTGATGAATTGCACTTTGACTGTAAAATTATGAACAATTTGTTTAAAAAACGCATATAGATAAATATGCATGTAAAATGCAACCCGCAATACTCGGTCGGAGTTTTGACTCTATATCGTTAAATATCTCATAAACGAAGCGATTTAGGGGCTTTAAAAACTAAAACATTGAGGTCAAAGGTCTCACGTTAAATAAGTATATTTTGTATTGACAAGAGTGTATTGTGTTGTTATGAATTTCAAGGAGTCATATAAAACAAGTGACGGAGGATAACAGGGTCATAAGGAAAAAGATACATTACGGACTTATTATGGAAATGGAAAAATTAGGAAGAGCGTGGGGCTTAACATGCGAGAGTTCTCACAAGGGTTGACCAGTCTATCATTAATGATTCAGCACCGAAAAACAGCCAAAGAAACAGATAAAGTATGTGGAAGCAATTTCAAGAAGTTTGTGAAGAAAGAAAATACAAATGGACAGCAGAAACTACAAATGAAGAAATAACACATATTTTAGGAAATTAATATGCGAGGATTAGATCTGAAATTCGGGTTCCGTCTTTCCAGATATTAGCAATTGGATCATATTAGACTGTGCATCAGTGTTAGCTCACGCAGGTCACATTTAAGTTAGGGCGCGAATATAATTTTCAATATCTTATCTTAGTAGACATTTCAATAGTGCTTGTTTTCTTGATGTTTTTGTTTCCCAATTGCAAACTTATATTTTAATGGTACTGTTAGAGTGGATTCGTAGGTGATAAGGATAATTAATTGAACTACGTTGAAGATGTAGACTCTACATGAATAACTTATATTGGCTGCTTTTGATTGGCTGATGGCGTCACTATACTCCCAGTCACGCCTCCAGGCAGATCCATGCGTCGCCTATCTGTTTGGTCCGATGCCCTTGATGATATCACAGCTCTTAAAATGCACTCTGGTGATGTTCATAATATCTCTCCTCTTACGCATGAATTATGAACGTATTAACTGAACTAATTTTAAAAAATGTTTAATTTTTTTCACTACCATCCACATTGTTTAAAAACCTGAAAAAAAAATGTTTAGAATGTTATAAGTACCGTTTTAGGGGAAAAATTGAGACTACTCCAACGTTATCACGTCGAAAGCTAATTTTAAAAATTTATTGAATTTTTTTACATAAATTTGACGTCAAACTCCGTTGACAAAACTACCGTCCAATTGAACTATGTTTCACCGTTTCTGCCATTTTTTTCAGCCTGATACACGCAATAGATGTTGGAAAGAAAAGAGAACATGCAAAACACGTTTCTCATTGTATCTTGTATGAAATAGGAGGCTGATTTTTTTTTTTTTTTTTAATTTACGTCACTTTGTATTCTCGTTAATATAAGCAAGATTGGGTTTGGGAGCTCTTTTCACCCCCTTATTCGGCTATACCCTTTGGATATGAAATTTTTTAATTGAAAATAAGGGAATTGTTATAAAGAATGTACAATTCTGAATTTTTTGGGAGTAACTGGACATAATTGTTACACAGGTTACCTGGAAGGGTAATGTTCATTTCAAATGACTGAGTTATTTGTTCAAAGTAAATAATTTAATTTTCACACATTTTTTTTAAAAAAAAGCTAGTTGTCTATAATTCTCAGAATAGTTCTAGAAACATTACTTCTGTGTTGTTGTTTTTTGCTTTTGTGTTTTTTGGGGTACAGGAAGCCAAACAATTGTACATTGTAGGGACATTATTTCTGTATTGTCTTTCTTGTGTTCATTTTTTATTTTTGAACCGCTGTTCTTTATTAAATGTCATTGTTTGTTCCTCCAAACATTGCACTTTCTTTTCTTTTTGTCGGAAGGGTGTGAAACATCACAGGCAAGAACCTCGGTGCTTTAGACCCCGATTTCCTATCGAGGAAATCTCATCTCAAAAAAATAATTTACCTTTGGTTGACTATGGACGGCGCGACCCACGCCACCTCCGCCCGCGAGAACAGAGCGTTGCGCCCGCCAGAACAAAGCGAACTTACGGATCACGAGACTACATTTAGGTTTCGTAGAGAATGATGTAGATTTTTTCACTTGTTGCTGTGCATGTGTGTAAATATATATATATATATATATATATATATATATATATATATATATATATTTTTCAAATATACTCTCACAAACGTGAGATTTGTTTAAAAAACACATATACATTAATATGTATGTCAAATGCAACCCGCAATACTCGGTCGGAGTTTTGACTCTATACCGTTAAATATCTCGTAAATGAAGCGATTTAGGGGCTTTAAAAACTAAAATATTGAGGCCAAAGGTCTCACGTTAAATAAGTATATTTTGTATTGACAAGAGTGTATTGTGTTGTAATGAATTTCAAGGAGTCATATAAAACAAGTGACGGAGGATTTATTTATTTAGTCAAAAGCTGTATGTGACGTATGGGGGAGAAAATCATCTGCGCACGCTTTCTTGAGTTTCAGAATCCCTTCCCAACAATTTAACTATTAATAGTTGAAAGATGAAAAATCAAAGTAATAATAATAAATTTAAAAAAGCGAGGGATTAACATTTCAAAAACTAGATATTTTCGTTGCAAAATTACAGAAAACTTATTTTTAACAGTAAAGGAACTAACAGATTTGATTTTTTTATATTGTCAACAAAATATAAACTCACCCTAAGCTCTACTACCACTACAAGCAAAAGGAAAGTTCAACAAAACGTGCGCATAGTGAAGCTACATTTACGTCCAGAAGCAAAGTAAGGGGCCATCTCAGCATTTGCTCAATGGATCAGGGAAACTGGACAAAATCCCGATCGAGATGGAGGTCATTGACCCGGAAGTACATTATTTGTTACAGGCATATTGAGTCTTTTTTTAAATTATATAATGCAAATGTAGACTAATTCATTATACTATATCTTGTTTTTGTTCAAGTAAACATTATTTTTCTTTTTGACGATCAGTATAGTCTCTAATTGTATAGAAACAGTTTTCAGCAGAAAAGATTTTACTTTAACTTAAATTTGTGTACCAATTTTAATTGTTTAATTTCATCTGGCAATGAGTTGTAAAGTAACGTACATGTATTGTATGTGGATTTCTTGTAGTGAGCTGTTGATACTGACACTTGATGAACATGATTTCTACGTCGAGTGTTGTAACTATAAATATCAGTATTACATGAAAATAAGTTCCCACCGTTAAGTAAGTCAGTTTTGACAAATACTACAGACTCGTAAATAATAGGCAAGGCAATGGTAAAATTCCAAGCTCAATGAAAAGAGGCTTGCACGGATCACGTGGATGAGATTTTTTCATTATTCGGATAATTTTCTTTTGCAATCTAAATGTCTGGGAACTAAATGATGAGCTTCCACAGAATATTATGCCATATCTCAGGCGGGAATGTACATTTGCAAAATACGCGCAACGAGCTGCATGAAGGCTGACAGAATTAGAAAGAATTCTGAATGCATAACATAATGAGCTTAATTTAGTGTTTAATTCTGTTATATGTACATTCCATTTGAGGTTTGACTGAATTGAGAGACCTAGAAATTTTGTTACCTTAACATCAGCTAATTGCATATTGTTCATTTTCAGTGGAGCATACGACTGCCGATTTGAAGCGCAAAATTGCATTGAGAGAGTTTTTCCTTCGTTAACTATTAATTTGTTATTACAAAACCAATTGGAAACTTCTGAAATTGTACTATTTATAGTTTCTTTTTTGCAAAGAACAGTCGTGTCATCGGCAAACAGAACTGTTCTTCCATTTTTAATAGATGAGGGCATATCGTTTACGTACAACAGAAAGAGGATGAACCTAAGATCGAACCTTGTGGGACCCCATGTTCAATTGGCAAAGAATTGGTAAATAATGTCCTTTCGTGCCAGTACGGTATTTCTACTCGTTGAGATCGATGTTTAAGGTACGAGGTTATCCAATCGAGGGCAATACCACGAATTCCATAAGAAGGTAATTTTGAGAGCAAGATGTTATAGTTAATAACGTCAAAAGCATTCGAAAGATCTAAAAATATCCCACTGGGTTCTTCATTTCTGTCCATTGATGAAGCAACATCTTTAAGGAAAGAAAAAATGGCAGTTTCCGTAGATTTTGATTTCCTGAAACCGTGTTGTGAGTCTGAAAACGCTTCGTTTTTCCTGAGAAAGGTTTCCATTCGCGTATAGAAAAGCCTCTCTAATATTTTTGAGAAAACTGACAAAAGAGAAATTGGCCGGTAATTTTGAATTTCATTTTTGTTCCCTTTTTTAAAAAAGTGGCTTAATTTTTGCTGTTTTGAAAATATCTGGAAATATTCCTGTGCACAAGGAAGCATTGAAAATGTGAGTTAATGGGTGTATAATGGCTGGTGCACACGTTTTTAATAAACAATCCGGAAATTCATCTAAACCTGATGAATATTTATTTTTTAGTTTACTGATTATTCTGAGGATTTCGTTAGAAGAAGTTTCGTAAATAAACATCGTGCCGATTTTTTTTTTTTTTTTTTTTTTTTGGGAAGCATATGATGTTGAATTTTGTGGTTTTAGTCCCTTCGTGAGATCAACCGCAATTCTAGAAAAGTGTTGGTTGAAGAGATTCGCAACTTTTTCTGGATTTCTTGTTTCTCTTTCATTATCCTTTAAAACAACATTTTCTACGAAATGTCGTGATGACGTGGTCGAATTTTTAACGATATTCCACATTGCTTTTGTTTTGTTTCTAGCGTTCAAAATATCCTCATTATTTTTCATTATTTTGCCTGAACTATTATTTTCCTTAAACTTCTTTTCTATTCTCGAAAGTAAACGTGGAAACCGTGTGACACGTTATGATGTTTAGAAATAAAGTAGAGAGTACGTTTATTTTACACGATGTTCTAATTCCTTGTGTGATCCAAGTATTACTTTTTCGTGAAATGTTTAATTTTCTCTTTTTAATAGGAAAGCATAACAGGGTCACAGGGAAAGATAACAGGGTCATAAGGAAAAAGATACATTACAGACTAATTATGGAAATGGAAAAATTAGGAAGAGCATGGGGCTTAACATGCGAGAGTTCTTACAAGGGTTCACTAGTCTATCATTAATGATTCAGCACCGAAAAACAGCAAAAGAAACAGATAAAGTATGTTGAAGCAAATTCAAGAAGTTTGTGAAGAAAGAAAATACAAATGGACAGCAGAAACTACAAATGAAGAAATTACACATATTTTAGGAAATTAATATGCGAGGATTAGATGTGAAGAGTACGAGGAACATGCTGTCAAAGCTGTGTGGAATTTTACAACCAAAAGTATTTGGGAAAATGCTTTAATGAGTACACACCTGTGTTCAGTTCATTCGAAATTCGCTGCTAATTCAGCTTGTACATTTTCCATTTCAAATACTTCTACGAAATACCAAACCATGGAAAAATCAACTTTGTACATCTTTAATAATTGTGTTTTTAATAAAATTTCTTGTAAGCAGCTTTGTTATAACTTTTTTCAAACGTTTTATTACTTGTTGTTTATTACTTATTGTTGTTCATATTTTACTTGATTATAAGTTATTCCAGGAGGCAGTGATAACTCGGAGCTGAGTGTAAGTTTCAGGTATTTTGGGAGCAATTTGAGTAACATTTCTCTTTTTCGTAATTCCTGTAATGCTAATTATCCCTTCGATTCATATGTTTTAATTCGTGAAATAGTGGAACTAAATATCACTCGAAGTGCTGTGATATTACTTATGATAATATTATTGCCAAACTGATTTCTATAGCAATACAGCTACGCCACGATTAAGCACGGAGCGGCTCCTGCAATGAAGCGGCCGTGGCACAAATTCCATAAAACTGAATGGCTGCATTAAATGAATCGAGGTAGAGAAACATAAAGAAAGGAAGGAAGGGAAAAGCAATGGAAATGGCGGTCGAATGTCACGTGTTGTCTGTCGTTCTCTTATATGAGAAGTCTCTTACACGAAACTGCGGCTCACGAAAATTCTTTGCATCGAGAACGTTCACAAGAAAGAGGGGACTTGTCATTCTGGTAGCCAGTAATCCATGCAGCAAGCAGATAATACTAATAGAAATTTCTTTCCTACGTGTGTTAAATTCGGGTTCCGACTTACCAGATATTAGAAATTGGATCATATTAAACTGTGCATCAGTGTTCATACTATTCGTCCTTTCGGAAACTGAAAAATTCAGAAAATTTCAAAACAATATACTTTGGACGGCGATAGATGGCAGGTAGTAAGAGGATGAGGTAAGATGGAAGAGCTGGCCCAGACCAAAAGAATTAGAGAACTGCGAGAAAGTCTGTGCCATTCTGTAGCACCACTAATTTAAAGGTAAGAGCATTGGAAACATTTTCTTCAACCAAAGTTGTTGTAAAGCAAGTCCTATGGTATAAGAAACAGTGACTAGGATGATAAAAGAGAAGACAAACAAAATGCAATATACTAGTGATGCTACAAAAGCACATACTTTCTTGCATTATTTTTAACTTTTCATAATAGAATTCATAGAATTCAATATAAATTAGACCTTCCCCATTTCGTAAGCGTCATTTGGTTATCCGTGGGAGAAAAAAAATAAAGAAAAACATTTGTGCCGTTTTCGAGAAAAAATATCAATCGCATTAATTTGAAGTAGAAATTTCGCGAAATGTACTTTCAAAACTATACGTGATCTTTTTTAATGATCTAATGTTTAGAACATCATTTAAAACATAATTGTCTCTTTTCAACATTGTACTTTCGCCATGTTAAATTTTGCAATTTTCGAAAAGACTGTGTTTGCCGACATTTGGACACGTACTTTTGATACACGTCCTTTGATACATGAGCCATGCCACGTCAAATCGTACAAGAGTTGACATGACTTTTTCTAAAATGGACTTTTTCTTTTTTAAACCTGGACATCATAAAAAGATACGCGTGTTTCTTTTATTTGCCTTGAAATTTATTATTTGTATGAATCAATTTAAATTTTGGAATTTAATCGTACTTGATAAATATGATCAATTAATTGCTTCGAATGTACTTAATTTAAAAATTCCTGGTTTCTTTTTCATTAAATACTTTGAAATGTGTTCTTTGTTCCTTTGTAAATAAATTTTTCAAAAAATAAATATTTCATTAAAATTTTTTTTATTGAAACATTGTACTGTATGAACTCGCTCAGATAAAAATTAAAAAAAAGGAGAGTCATATTTCGCATTCAATTTTCTATAAAACACAAGAAAAAAGGGGGCACTGAACACGTACAGATCTAAAGTATCTATTGTGAGTATGCGAGTGCGCGCTTCTTGCCCCTGCACTAACGAATTGTGTTCGATCAGTCTTTGATACAAGTGCCGAAGAACAATAAAAGGAATGAGCTCTCCCTGTTTAGAGTTTCAAGAAATATTAATAACTCATATGTTTACTCTGTCCGACGTGGGACGTTTAAAATGCATGCTCTTTGCTGTTAATTAGCTTCAAGGAATGCTTATAAATGATAGATTTCAAAGTACGGCGCCAAATTTGAATTAATTTTGGCCGCCGATGTGCCAACAATGAGAGAGAAATGTCGTGGATCTCAGAGGAGAGGTATCATTCTCCAGCAAAACAACCCACGTCTTAACATTGCTCAACAACACTGTGAAAGCATCGACAAAAGAGGTTGGGAGGTACTGCCTCATCCCCTTTACAGTCCCGATTTACAACCATCTGATTTCCATTTGTTTGGTCCACTGAAGGAGGCATTATATGGAAAAAAGTTTCAGGATAAAAAGGATGTCAAAAACTTGTGGGAAATTGGTTCAAATACCAAACTTAAGTGTTATTTACAGTCGTTATAAAAAAGCTGGTAGCCCGTTGAGACAAGTGCATAAATGTTGATGAGATTTATATTCAAAGGAAGAAAAATCCTGTTTTGTAAAAATTAACGTTCATTCTTCCAGACCAATTTGTTATTTTATTAATTTATCTATTTTATTATGATATATGTAGTTGTATATATGAGAACATGGGAGGAATTTTCTCGTGGCGTTCCTGGTAACAGTAAATAAAGTGGCAAATCCCTCCACTAATGTAATTACTGTGACAATGTCACGACACTAATGTAATTTTTAAAAAATAATAATGAATAATAAATATGTGTAACTAAAATATAATAAATATATTTCTTTCTGTATGTATGTGGGTGTGTTTCACGTTATTGCTCTGTTTTAAAATACTCGGTTCTTGTTATTTGTTCAACTGTTCACCAGAAGAAAACCCAATTATTCATTTAAGCTCCACATTCTGGAAAATATAAAGAAATTCCTTCTGAAAAATGAAGAATGAGATCTCGCTCTCCGACTTTTAAAAAATTCTACAGAATATTAGATGTTCTTAGGTTTTTAAGCTTTCGTTAATAACAGCAAATGATAAAATGGGATTAGAATGTGAATTAGATTTTCAAAATAATATAATTACGCCGTCAAATTCTTGATCTAGCATATATAAGCTATGGTTCGAGGGCGTGACAATCTTACTGACCAATTAGAGCGCTAGTGAAGCTATATTTGTCTGTAGGGTCCGTTTTCAGCATGGGGAAAAAGGACAGAACTACGGGACTGTGTAATTAGACTGTGGTAAAACCCTGTTCTACTGGCCTCACGTCTAGAGAATATTCTGCGAACTGCCGCGATGCGCGCGCAAAATCGTCTCGTGCAGTATTCTAGTCTAAAGAACATAATGTGATTTGGCAATATTGTTTGCTTGGTCAGGTGAGATTTTATTGTATTTTTAACTGTTATCACAAGTTGTCTAATTATTCAGTGAATGAGTGACTTTTTTCACCATTGCTGTCAATTTTCACTGTTTAAAATTAGTTTTCACATCTCCTCGGGTAAGTTATGACAGGGTGAAACTAGCAGAGAAATTAGTACGAGAAGAATGTTTTGAAATTGCTTGGTATGCAGACTTGGTATGTATCTAACTATTCAGCAGTATGTACATCACGTAGAAATACACCTTTGGCTACTGTATTTGAGAAGTATCTTTTGCCTTGTCCAAGAGACCAGAAGAGTAAGAGACGGTGTCGAATGGAAAAGAGTGATGATTGATCTTTTTCATCTGAAATGCTTACGTTAATGTTTTATATACAGCTGTTACTCAATTTGGTACTCTCGGGATTTTCAAACGAAATTTTCAGCATTCAGTGCAAAGCCTTATTGACCTTGCAATCATCCCCCTGAGAAGAAATGTAATCTTTTATTAGACTCCCCTCTTCCACACAGGTCAATGAAGAACCTCTGGCGCTGCTAACTGATAAAAATCTGTTGGTATCACCGCGAAGACCTTGAGTTCGGGGGACACAACACACCTCCACGGTGGTGTGACAGTAGCCGAGTAGCGGCTCGCTGATGGTTGCGACGAGATGTAAGACAATGGGGGCGGGGGGGAAGCCGACTCGTCAAGAGCGAGGGAGGGGTCGGGGCACTGTCCGCGGCGATATCAGCGCGGCGAGTGGCTGCGGCCCGAGGCCTCGGAGCGTGCTCCGAGTGGCCCCCCGGGGCGGGCGGGGAGGGGCGGAGGATCACAGCCTTGGCGTCCGCGGCCGTCGGCGTTGCCGCTGTCAGTTGCGATCGCTTCCACGCCCGCGATGCACGCAACGATGAAGCTCGCGCTGTGGGCGCTGGTGGTGGCGGCGGCGGCGGCGGCGGCGGCGGCCGACGGAGACCAGGGTGCGTACGCGGCGCTGGCTGCACACTAATGCGAATGGGACATGGATGCCGATGTTTTAAAAATATCTATGATTCTATAAAAAAAACTCGAGATTTTAAAAATCTATCGTAGCCGATGTTTTTTTAACATCGATGTTTTCTGCTCGATGTTTTTACGTTTTAAGTGTTTTGTTCTTGGATGAAACTTCCCATAATGGAATTTTGGTAAAATGTTAAAATATGAAATAATACCTCGTGTACTACTGTCAGCTTGTGTTCGAATCAAACGAACGCAGCGTGTGCTACCTTCATCGAGAAGACTCCCTCTCGCCCGAGATGATCCGCATGCCCTGGTATTTCCTTCGTGTTTCCTCGTATTTCGCTCATGGAGAGGCGTGTTTTATCTTGTTTTCAGTTGATTTTGTATTATCAATTAGTGTAAACGGCCACTGTCAAATTAAATTTTGCTACGTACGAATTTAATGTTAGGTATTACTAAATGAGCTTCAAAAGGTCGATATTTAAAATTATCGATGGTATTTGATCGATGTATCATCGATGTATACGTATCAACATCGATGTTTTAATTTTGAACATGTTTGCCAACATCGATGTTTTGTTACCAGCAGAGCAACAGACCTGCATTGGTGTCATTATACCATATCTTCATAAAGGATCACCGGTAAAGAGTTAGCCCTGTCACGATGGTTAGACATCAGAATTTCGAAATTTCCACTAATCTTTCTCATTACCTTTTCACTCCTGCTTGTATTGGGAAAACACACTTTCCAGGATGATTTTCAGACACGTGATGTTTTTCTCAGAGGAATCATGCAATTGTTTCGTCTTGATTCGACATTTCCACTTTTTTTTTTTTTTAATACTTTTTCGCCTTACGAAGGAACTTTGTAAGAAGAGAAAGTTATGTAATGGTGCACCGGAAAATAGCGAATTTTTCTTTTACTTACTGGTCTCCCTTGCCTAAATACTTCCTGCGCTCGTATCCAGTAGTCACTTGTCTGCACAATGTGTACTGCTGAAGTATTTGTGCTGAAAATCTGCGCCTCGTGACATCAGTGCGTGAGGTGGGAGTCAGACTACCATAAAAGCTATTTATAGTTAAGTGTTCCATCTGCTACCACCCATTTCGTTGTAATAACATTTTTTGCTCTATCTTGGGCAGTTAATCGCTCGAAATTAATTCTTAAATTATTTCAAATAGGCTATATGTACGCTTAATACAACCAAGTTATTAATTTTCCAACTCTTGACAATCTTACTGTTTTTATTGAAATAAAGTAGTATTCCTTCATGCGTACTAGATATTTGCGAATGGTTTGAGAAATTGAAATTCCTTGTCCTGCTTTGTATGGAGTGCAAATAGATAAGAGCCGGTACTATACATTCCAATACATTTCAAACAACGTGCAAATTTCAAATGTTAAGGTAGAGTTGAGCTACTACAACTTGCGAGTAGGCCTCAGAGTCATCATTTAATAATATTCTATTTTAAAATCTGTTTTATTTACTGACATACTTTGGAATTCTCTTACTTTGGAATTCTCTTACTTTGGAAACTCAAAGAAATATCGCTTAGCCCTTCCTTGTCCTGATCAAACCATCGCCCACAAGTGCAAAATGTTATAGGCTAATGTCTCTGGTGTATTCGATCTGACCCAACCGATGACTTTATCCGCTATTCTCCCTCCGTCCAGAACTTCCGTGTAACTGTCGATAGAACGACCCTAACGGTTAATCGATTCCTTCGCGTGTAGGTTCTCTAATGTTCTGCTAATCGATTTCTACTGGTGACGGCAAAACAAAACTTAACTCTAACCTTAAATAAATATATAGTTTATATTAATTTATTTTATATTTATATTATTTTCTATTTTTATTATTATTTATTTCTGAATTTATTTTATTACACCTATTTTTATTTGTATTTACCATTTAAATTCTGTAATAAATTTACCATATTTTCTTGAATATAAGCCCCACTCAGTTTTTTGCATGAATATTTCCAGAAACTCCTGTAAGTACTTCGTTTATCATTCTTTGCTAATGTTCTTTTAAAACTGCTAATTCTCTACAATGTCCATTTTCAAAAGGTCTAAGGAAACTGCAGGCGCTACGTCGGAAAGACAAACATCTATCCACTTGGAACATTAAAGATTAATGAAATCAATTCTTCAAAATTAAATTTTTAAACAATGCCATGTATTTTTTAAAAAATTGAATAATTTTACATTACGAACTACCAAGTACTTTTTGATCTTTTTTATAAAAATATACTAAAAATGAACCATTGAAAGGAAAAAAATAAAAACGTCATTTAGCTGAAGCATTACAGAGGTAAACTGAAAGAATCTTCGGTCTGAAGGGCAAGGGAGGGGGCTGATTACGATATCCCATATAAAGTTCGAGTTATATTTAGAATCAAAAGTTTTATTAAACACATTTTTATTTTACTCTTAAGTGAGATTTTGTAATCTCAAATGTATTATTACATTTTAATGGATCATTTCTTTGCTTCTAAGAGAAAATGGGAATTAATATAGCTAAATTTGTGACAATAACTGTCAAGTAACGTCTGCCAAGGACAGTCACGGGATCGGTATCCAGTGACGTACCGCAAATCCCGAGTAATTTGTGCAAACCCTTTTTGTTAAATCTCGCGCCAATATATTGGCGTTGCCCGCGAGCTCTGGTATGGTTTCTACATTGCCTGCGACCTTAACATGCCTGCGTTACAGCTTACTAAGAATACATACATACACATACACACTCAAGCACCTGTTTCAATTACGACAGATATCCATAGATCCCAAATCTTCAGATTTTGAAAACACTTTTGCAATTATTTTGAGTACAGTAGAAATGCGTGAAACGATTGTGTGCCAGATATCCTTCGTGGAGTTAAAACCCCAGTTTCAAGTGCTTTATCCTCTGCCGCATGATCCTTAGTGATAAAAAAAATGTGTATTAACATTCAGGATGTTTTTCTGAACCCATGTAAAGAACTTACGAGGAGTGTTTACTGGTGAACTGAAAATTGTTTCATGCTGTCAAACGCTTGGCGTTTTCCCAATTCCAAAATAAGAAATTCTCAAATAAGATTTTCTCAAAACGGCCCAATTTTTTTTCTTTAACTTTTTGTAAATGTGTTTAACTCTAGCCAGATTTGTAATTGTATCCGACACGTGCTTTTTATAGCCTTATTGTAACTGTATGGAGTTTCCTTCTCATATTATACAGCCCTGTGGATGGAAATATATTTTCCGAAACGTTGGCAAACAATCATGTAGATTTTTTTTATTTCTACTGACCAAGCCCCGTTAACTTGCCTTCAACAAATTTAAACTTTTGGTACGTATAGCGCTAAATGCGCTCTATAAGACAACATTCACGCCATATTGTTTTATTCTTTTACTTATTTTCTAAATTACAAAAATTTATTTTTGTGACTTCTCTCTCACGTCGTTAATCTTTACATTAGCGGCAACTTGTTCACATTATTGAATTTATGAGTACATGTGCTTTTAATAATGTCATATAATATTTCTCGAAACCTGAACAGTTTTCTGTGAAAATGAGGTCAAATTTCTGCATTCTGAGAAACGCTTAAATGACATCGCCTCCTATAATATTTCAGTACTATACATACCTTTTGCAACTCCAACACGCAACCATTCTTTATAAATGTGGTCTCTAAAAAAAGAGAATTTCACGGATAACCGAAAGGGTAAGTTGACCAATGATGATGGTGATGATTTGATTGCTATTGTAGCGTAGACGGTGTTCAGCTTCCAAAATAAGATGAAACTTCTTCCAAAAAGCCACTGAAATGAAAGTGTTTGCTCATTTCAATTCTGATAAAAACATCATTGAAAGACTTTCCAAAGCTGAAGAGGAAACATTATATATACCGATTCAATAGTTTCATAAACGACTCGAATGAAAGATTTAGTGATCTTAGAGCTCTTGAGCCTTGTTTGTATTTCTGAAAAATCCTCTTTTTGTGAATAATAAGCAAAATGTCCGCCCGTTTCTAAGCTCATAAAAAGATTTCAGCTGCTATGAGTAATCTGCACGAACACACTTTCAAGAGGTCAAACAACTATTTTTTTTTTTTAAAAAAAAGAAAGCGGGTGTTCCATTTTGTAAGCAGGTACCCAAAAAATGTATATTTTAATCACGTCTTTTTTGCTTTACAAATGTATGAAAATACATTATTTTAGATATACTATTTAGTCTTCTGTTTTTTGTTAAAATATCCTAAATGTTCAGTCCCATTCACTTTCATCCTTTTACGTTCAAGTTAATCAAGGGAATTATGCTGTTCAATATTTTGCCTTCAAAAATATGGTGTGTGACGGACATCTATTCACAAAATCTTTACCTTGGAGTCTTGTGAGTAAGCAAAATTCAAAGCAGTTAACCTTAAGAGCATTGCAAATAGCGAAAGAAAAGACATAAAGCGCTGCTTTCTCATTAACATCTCATCTTATGTTTGAAGATTTAATTTTTTTTAAAGACTAATTATTTTTCGGTAATTAGCGACTGTCATTGTCTAATTATTTTAATTATAACGTAAGCTTGATGTGTTAAAAATCTAGTGGCGCTACGACAACATACTTTATCGATTTGGGTCCATGCTTTCCAATTTTCGAAAATACAGAGTGATCGCCGAAAATGGGACTAGCACCATTTTTACCATCTTCGGATACGTGCGACATTTATATTTCTTTAAAGAAAAAATTCTAATTTATATATTCTTCCATGCTATTGTTTACAGTCTATTGAGATGAACAATGTAATCTCAAAGACAAAATGGATTAAATTTTAATCAGTTGAGAAGGAACTACTAGTTAAATATTGTTACTTCTCGTATACATACGTACTCGTATATACGGAGTAATAGACGTAGTATAGAGAAAGTTATGCAATGCTCTGGAAAATCGATTTCGAGATTTTAACGGAAATACGCGTTTACGGGTCCCCTGATGCCGAAAAAGTTGTTTCTTTTTCAAAACGTTCCGTCAGTCCGTCTGTCTGGTGTTTGTGAACAACACTAGCGTCTAAACCAACGTAGAATTTCTTTCATATTGAAGAAACCCGTGTCGATCTGACCTGGGTTGAAGCTCTGCGATTTTGAAAAACAATCATTTGATTTTGGGGGGTACATTACATGAAGCCCCCCGGACATTTTCAAAATTTTCTCATAATCTGCTCGAATTTTTTCTTTAAATTTCTTTGAAGAATAGAATAAAATACACTTATAAAGCGGGCATAGGTCCGACTTTCTCAGTTAACTTTGAATTTTCGAAAATTGCGAAAGTTTGAATTTTTTCGGTGTCTTCATACAACTACAAAATTAAAGATACAGATTTTTGCTTCAAATGAAATTTGTTGCCATAATCAGTTCTTTTAATAAGGTTATGTAGAATTTGTTGAAAATTGTAGTAGTTTTCGAGCAATAGGTCGTGCAAATATTTGCAATTTTAAAAAAATAACAAAAACAGGATTTTCTCAAAAACGGCTCCAAAAAGTTTCTTAAATTTTTGGTATGGATAGTGCTAAATGCACTGTATAAGACGCATAAACGCCATATTGCTCTATTCTTTTCAAAAACTACAAAAATGAAATTTTTTGACTTGTCTCTCACGTCAGTAATGTTTACATTAGAGGCGATGTCTTCACGTTAGTGTATTTATGAGTGCATGTGCTTTAAATAATTACAAATAAAGTTTCTCGAAAACTTAGCAGTTTTCTGTTCAAATGTTCTCAAAATTCCGCGTTTTCTAAATCCCTCAAACGCCATTTTCTCAAAAATGGCTCCACATTTTTTCTCCAAACTTTTCCAATGGATAGTGCTAATCGAACTGTTTAATATGACGTAAAGTTTATGTTGGTGTATTCTTTTGTTGTTTTTTCAAAAATTAGAAAAATTAAATTTTTTTCAATATGTCTCACGCCGTTAATATGCATATTTCAATGGAATTGTATACCTTATTGAATTTGTGTATGGAAGTTCTTCAAATACTTCAAATGAACTTTTTCGAAAACTCAATAAATTCCTGTGAAAAAGAGCTTTCAAGTTCGTATTTACAATAAAGCTTAACGCCGTTTTCTTAAATACGGTTCCAAATTTTTTTTGAAAATTGATTTCTTTAGGACAAGGTTTTAGTCTTATTTAATATTCTTAAAATAATATTTCGGTTCTACTATTTGGAAACCGAAGAGTTGAGGAAATTTCAAAAAAATGTACTTTGGGCAGCGATAGATGGCTGCTAGCAAGAAGGAAGTATACAGTACCATTCCACACCAAGGAAATTAGAAAACTTTACTATGAGAAAGTCTGTGCCATTCTGTAACACCTCTAGTTTTCTATAAAATAATTTAAGGAATTATTGAAGCATATCTTGGAGTAGTTTTTCTCATAGACATGTTGAACTCTCCATGAATATAATTTTCACTATCTTATCTTAGAAGACATTTCAGTAGTGCTTGTTTTCTTGATGTTTTTGTTTCCCAATTGAAAACTCATATTTTAATGGTACTGTTAGAGTGGATTCGTAGGTGATAAGGAGAATCAATTGAACTACGTTCAAGATGTAAACTCTACATGAATAACTTATATTGGCTGCTTTTGATTGGCTGATGGCGTCACTATACGCCCAGTCACGCCCCCAGGCAGGTCCATGCGTCGCCTATCTGTTTGGTCCGATGCCCTTGATGATATTACAGCTCTTAAAAGGCACTCTGGTGATGTTCATAATATCTCTCCTCTTACGCATGAATTATGAACATATTAACTGAACTAATTTTAAAAAATGTTTAATTTTTTTCACTACCATCCACATTGTTTAAAAATCTGAAAAAAATATATGTTTAGAATGTTATAAGTACCGTTTTAGGGGGGAAAATTGAGACAGTACTCCAACGTTATCACGTCGAAAGTTAATTTTAAAAATTTATTTAATTTTTCTACATGAATTTGGCGTCAAACTCCGTTGACAAAAATACTGTCCAATTGAACTATGTTTCACCGTTTCTGCCATTTTTTTCAGCCTGATACACGCAATAGATGTTGAAAAGAAAGCATGCAAAACACGTTTCTCATTGTATCTCTGCAACAGATTGAAATAGGAGGCTGATTTTTTTTTTAATCTACGTCACTTTGTATTCTCGTTTATATAAGCAAGATTGGGTTTGGGAGCTCTTTTCACCGCCTTATTCGGCTGCACCCTTCGGCTATGAAATTTATTAATTGAAAATAAGGGAATTGTTATAAAGAATGTACAATTCTGAATTTTTGGCAGTAAATGGACATAATTGTTGCACAGGTTACCTGGAAGGATGATGTTCATTTCAAATGACTGAGTTATTTGTTCAAAGTAAATAATTTAATTTTCACACATTTTTTTAAAAAAGCTAGTTGTCTATAATCCTCAGAATAGTTCTAGAAACATTACTTCTGTGTTGTTGTTTTTTGCTTTTGTGTTTTTTGGGGTACAGGAAGCCAAACAATTGTACATTGTAGGGACATTATTTCTGTATTGTCTTTCTTGTGTTCATTTTTTATTTTTGAGGGACATGCAGATGTCTGTGTACCGCTGTTCTTTATTAAATGTCATTGTTTGTTTCTCGAAACATTGCACTTCCTTTTCTTTTCGTCGGAAGGGTGTGAAACAACACAGGCAGGAACCTGGCTGCTTTAGTCCCCGATTTCCTATCGAGGAAATCTCATCTCAAAAAAATAAATTACATTTTGTTGACTATGGACGGCGCGACCCACGCCACCTCCGCCCGCGAGAACAGAGCGTTGCGCCCGCCAGAACAAAGCGAACTTACGGATCAGGAGACTACATTTAGGTTTCGTAGAGAGTGATGCAGATTTTTTCACTTGTTGCTGTGCATGTGTATATATATATATATATATATATATATATATATATATATATATATGAGATTCACATACATATATCTCTTTAGTATCATCCTACTTTATCAAATGTCAGCGGCGACTGGTGCCCCAACAGATTGGAAGTTGCACCTCCATGGAAAGACAGAAATGTAATTTCTAAAATTTAAATATATGTAATAAAAATTTAAGCAATTCAAATCAATTAAAACAGTTATATAAAAGTCTACATTGAAACATTACTCACATAATTTTATGTGTCGCGTCCGTATAAGCTATAAGCACCTTCCGTTGTCGTGGTTCTAGCTTTGATTCCACTGGGCATTTGAGTTCGACTCCAGCACATTGCTACAAGCACTATTGATTCGACACGTTTCACACTACTAAAATTATTATCTTTCGAAAACTTCACTGCACTGGTATATTTGGCAATAATGAAAGATCTTCGACACACATTCATATTCACAAGAACGCTTGCAAACAGCTGACCGATCAGTTGCAAGCACACTGGCTTTCGCTCCTTGTATAATAATTTTAATTTTTTTGCTTGATTTTTGTTTTAGTAATTCATTTAATATATATGAACAAAATGGGGTATGGATTTTATTGAAAGGCAAGAACTTATGTTTCTACAATTTTTTGAAATATTGCATAATGAATTTTCAAAGAAAAAGGTATCTGGTCGTTTTTTTAAAAAAAAAATATCCATACCACAATATCTTTATTAGACATTTTACTATAATATCTGAAAGTTTCACTGAAATTAAACAAAAAATGTTAAACATGGAGCATTTTTTATGTAAGATAATGCTGAAAAATCACACACCGAGAAAATGGCAATTAAAGTATTATGAATGCCTGTGCACTTCAGAATTGCCCTGCACTGTATGTACAGCCTTCATTCTTCTTCTTCTTTTCTTCTTATGCTATTTTCTGCCACTTTTGAATCTTTCTCTTCTTTTTTTCTTCACACTTTCTTCTTTTTAGGCTTTGAAGGCAACGCTTTCGGTCACACTGCTCACTAATGATGAGAGAAGATACTGCCACAGATTGATTTCTCATGGAGTTAATAGTTTCTTGTGACCTTAAAGATCCCATATAGAACTCCATTACAGCTTTGAGAACACCTAACTCAAATTTGTTTTTGGAAACAAAAACTTATTTTGGGCAATACTTCCACACCATGCTATGTAGGGACTCATTTGGGTTGTGTGTCCTAGCTTTTGTGCAGCGTTCTAACAAGTGGTCTGCAGCTAGTCTCTGGTAGACAGGAAATATCTTCTGTACAACTTGAGGTGACAATTTACCCTGCATTTTACTGTGGCTGTCAGGTTTTTCTCCATTAGCCAACTGTCTCTAAAAACACCACGACTCTTTACCTGGCGAGCATGTAAACAACAAATCCGGAAAGCATGACAACTATGTACAACAAAAAGAAATTCATTCTAGGTTAACGAAGAACTCACAAAAAATCGATGCCTCAAACAATTATTTAGAAACTGTAAGTACATTACGAGAAAATGTATATAGGCCTAACAACTAAAATTTAGCTAAATCAATTTTGTTCAGTATTTATTATGAATACGTAGTGAAAACAATAGAGCATCACAAAGCGCGAACATTACACTTCCTTTGCCCGCGAATTTCGAACGCCAAAATAGAAAAAAAAAAGTACAAAAGAGGAAAAAATGTCATGCTAGAAAAGGGGGCGTGGCACTGAGACCCAGTTGTTCGCACGCTAGCCATTTAAACGCTAGCCGTCCGTAGAGCCTTTAAAAATGGCGGAATGGTAAAAATTAAACCACCGTGTGATAGCGGAAGGATCAGAGAATTTTTTAAGCCCAAAATAGAAAAATGGAAAATTTTCAAGAAAATCTACATTTTTCAGTCATAAGTCCCCTTAAGCCACATACGTGATTGATTTTTATTAATCTGCACTTCATATATTCGCTTTAGATGTCCATGGAGTGGTTTGTGTCTCGACGATTTCTTTAACATTTTTTTGGTCTCACATTTCATGTTAAGTAGCATCAGTTCAGTGTCTGTGTTATTCTGCGTATCTTGTATAGTCTTCGCAATGCTTCTGCGCTACATTTACAATGCATCTGTTTCCCTTCCTTCAGTCAGATTTAATAATCTGCCTCATTAGTAAGTCATCTCGATGGCTGACCACATACTTTCCCAACTCGACCATCGCATTGAGCCAGGAGGCTTCAATTTGTCTGAGACCTGTTCCTCATTTACGCGACACACAAAATCTGTTTACATCAGCTCGAGGGTGGGCAACATGATGTATTGTAAGCAGTTTTCTATTTTTCCGATCCATGATTCGATTATCTTGCTCAGTTCAGTCCAGTATTCCTAAACTGCATTCGGCTACAGGCCCAGCCAAACTACCTATTACAGAGATTTTATTCCTGGAGTTCAGAGTGAACTGAAGGACAAGTCTCACTCTTCTGTAATACTCCCTGCAAATTCTCTCTTTTATTGTGTCTTTCGAGATGGTCTCACATTCTTCAATGCCCAAATATTTGTACGTTTTACCTGGCTCAAGATCTTGAACTGCATATCAGTGCACAGTGTGCATATCAACTTTAATGTTCTCTGAAGTTGTCATTTTGCCTCTCTTTAAATTGAGTTTTGCATACTTGTCAAGGCCAAACTTCATGCAGATGTCATTGTTAAAATCAGACATGCACGACAGACAGCATTTGGGAAATTCGTTAATTGTTAGCAAACACTTTAAGATCATCCATGTAAAACAAGTGTGATACTGGTCTTTCATCATCATGGAACTTGTAACCAAAGCCAATGTCCGACAACTGTCCAGATAGTGGGATCAAACAAATGTAAAACAGCAGAGAGGATCGTGAATTCCCGTGGAAAATTCCCAGTTAATCTGAATACTTCTTGTGTCTACTACTTCCTTTCCGCTGTGTATTCGTAACCTGGTACTCCACGACTTCATACTACTCTTGCAAAACTCAATAAGTCTTGGATGAAATCGATAGATCTCCAAAATGCAATCGTGTAGTACACTGTTAAAGGCCTTCTGGTACTCAATCGCAGCCAAGCTTAAATTACGTTTTCGTTTCTTTACATCATTCAAGGTGATTTTATTTAGTAACAAGATTTCCTTACTGCCATAGGAACCTTTACGACATTCTTTCTGTTCAACTAGCAACAGATGGTTCTTTTCTAGGTGTCTGTACATTTCGTTGGCTATGGTTGCAGTTACCCTTTTGTACATGTGTGGCAGACAAGTGATTGGCCTGTAGATCTTGGCCAAACAACTGCCGCTTTCGGTAGCAAATAAGTGATGCCGCGTGTGAGCCATTTCGAGAGTTCCTTTGGATTTTTAAAAATTTTATTAACAGCCTTTGCTAGATGAGAAAGTTGATTGATTGATTAGTGATTCCAGGCGCGTCAACTGCTAAGGTCATTAGATCCGTAAGTGCAATGTATGTTTCCCTGGAGAACTTGCGGTGATCTTTCCCTCGATAGAAGGGGGAATCCGGCGTCGACCTACCATCGGATACCCCAACCAGATATCTCCCAACCGCGAGGCACCGCCCAAACTGGCACCGCCCAAGCTCCTGACCGGTCTCCCGGCATGTGTGATAGTGTAACTAAGGGGTAAGGACAGGACAAGGAAGAGGAAGGAAAGATCGCGTACGGTTCGTGGCCCGTTTGTTAGGGTACTGCTCCGGCATTCGCCTGGTGTGGATCGGAGAAACCTCGGAAAACTACCGATCAGAACACCCGGTCGCTAGAGTTCTCCTCCAGACAGCGACCGAACTCGACCCAGCTATGTATCGAAAATCCTTATATCGAAAATCCTACCACCGTGGGGGCCAGCCTTTGCTAGATGAGAATGTAATGCTGTTAATTTCTTAATCCAATAATTCTGGATCTTATCAATCCTCGGGTATTTCCAGTTTCCCATGTTCTTAATTGCTTGGAAGAGGTTCTTTTCGAGAATTCGTGAAATGTTCCATGTTTTCACATGTTCATCGGCAACATCAACTTCAGATTGAAGCCAAGACGCGTATTTGTTGTAGCATCTGCTTTCTTCAGATCCCTACCCAAAATGTTTCAGCGCCGTATTTGAAGGAGGAACAGCATTGCCATTCGGGTTTTGAGACAGATTGCGAAAGACCTCTTGGCGGCTGTTTCAAACAACTGATCTTGTACATGGAAATCTACTCTACGTTTGGAACGTCTAATCCGTTGAGCGCCTATTTGGATTTTCTCTTTGAGCTTCTCAGCTACCATTAGCCTTGTTGGCTCACTTTGAATTTGATATTTTTGTTCAACATGAATTTTTCGTTGAACATTAGAGGTGTGCATTGATTTTGAAGATGCCTCGGCTAAGAGTGATATTTCACGCCGAGTGTCGGCTATCCGTTTCATAATTCCTTTTGCTCGTGAATCGGATCTATTTTCTCTGTTTGGCTGCCGGTCGTCGGTGCTCTTGGCCGTCGACAAAATTATCTGAGATTATTTATTGTACAACTCGTCTTACTGTGAGATTATTATTATTATTATTATTATTATTATTATTATATTATTATTATATTATTATTATTATTATATTATTATTATTATTATATTATTATAATTATATTATTATTATTATTATTATTATTATTATTTCACACATCCAGTAATTTCTGTTTCCTCCTCAATGATGTGCGCCTTCAAATAAGTTGTTGTTTTAAGATTGCATAAATCCACATGAAGGGTTGAGAATTATAAGGTTACTTATATTCATAAGGGTATTTTGACAAAAAGTGAGAAAAACATATTTTCTTATTGTAATTTGTGCATAGAATATGGTCTGCCATTTTGTTTTCATCTATCTCACATCTAAAACCCCCAAAAGTGGTAATGATGATCTTGAAACACCATGTTCCAAATTATTAGAAGAGTACTATCTGTTTACGTGATCCCACAGCGCTCTCTGTAGGATTTTATGCGTACTATCTTTGCTGCAGCCAATAGGAAGCATGGATTACTTTTGTTAATAAACACGAAATTGTCACTATTAAAAAATTTTATTTTATGAGTTTGGCTCCAGATTTTCTGATGGACAGTAGTTCAAGAAACTGTTTGAAATAACTGAGAATCACATAATATTAAACGTAAATATTTTATTTTTCATTTGGTAGTCAAAGTTTGTTCTGTGACGTTTCGAGAATCTTCAGGCTACAATGAATACTATTTGAACATTAGAGAAAATTGAAGTTTTTAAAGAATGAAACTAGTGGTGCTAAAATAGCACGTACTTTCTCACCCGTACTTTCATCCAAAATTACGCGAAAAGTACTCACATTTTCGAAAATTTGTACATGACCTTATTTCAAAATCTATATTTAAGGACCAGATTTCATTGTAGGAAAAATCTCTATATTCATAATTGTGGTTGTAGGAAAATGCCGAAAAGATTTTGAATTTTTGCAATTTTCGAAAAATCAGAGTTTTTAATGAAAATGAGACCTGTACCATTCTCTTAAACGCCCTTCACACTATCCAACAACAAAATTTAATAAAAAACGATGGAGCAATTTTTTGAAAATGTTCCAGGGCAGATTCATGTAAAGTACCCCCCAAAATGAAAATATTGGTTTCAAATTCAAGAGGCGTGACATCAGCGAGGTCGATTGGGGAATATCAATTTTGAAGAAAATCTGCTGAACGGTTTAGCCGCTAGGGTTTTCACGGATGGACAGACAGACAAGTTTTACCGTCATTCAATTTATCGTTATCAAGAACCCACAAAACATGTTAGACACCACGAGTTAAGTTTCTTTTCCTAAATTTAGCAACTGGATTTATCGTTTTTTCCGTCACCAAGTCCCTGTAACCTGTCACCAGTTTTTCTGCTGAATTTGAAGAACCTGAAGGAACAAGGTTACGATGAAAAAAATTATTTTTAAGAAGGAAATGGAGTTAATGTCAGTTTTTAAATAGATATTTTACTAATAAACCTATCAGACTGGGCCTTCAGAGAATATTTTACGCATTTTTAAAGTATTAAGTAAGATACAGAATTTACAAACTTTGTTTTCATTGTACTGAAAAACGGTGAAAACGCAGTTAGTACCCTTATAATTCTCAACCCTTCAATTATAAACGAAGATTTTCGTACGAAAACATGCATGCCAGAAAATAAAACAGTAAATTGAAAACGTGCGGCTATGATGTGGGTTTAGTAATACCGACCCCGATTAGCGAATGGTGTGGTGTTGCAGGGCTACCAACACTCTACGAGTACTACACGAGCGGCGGTGTGACGGAGGGCCTGGAGGCGGAGAATGGCGTGTTCACCCTCAACGGACGGCCCATCTCGCTGTTCAGCGGTGCCCTACACTACTTCCGGGTGCCACCCGCGCTATGGCGCGACCGCCTCAGGCGCATGCGCGCCGCCGGTCTCGTCGCCGTCGAGACGTGAGTATTTTTTGGGGCAGACACTTCATTCACAGCAAATTGATATATGCAATCTGAATCATTCGCTAGAGCTGAATTCGTTTCCTGTACTTTCGGAGATCTCTCTTCGGGTCTGACAGCTCGCGAATGCATGATGTGGTGTTGAAATTGTAGAAGTTCTCGAATAGCTGGAAGGGTGACCTAAGCGGAAATGTTAATTGTCGTTTCGGGCGGATAATTTAAGCTCTTACGGTTTGTTAGAGACCGATTGAGTGTTTCCGGGCACGTCAACTGCTATGGTCATTAATGTCAATAATATAGGAATATTTTATTCATGGAGGTGGTGGAGTTCCTACGACGCTGGATCGTAAGATCCGGCGCCAACCTACACGGCAGCTTGAGAGGATATGGTATCTTTGCCAGCGGGACACCGCCGCAGCCGGGACAAGCTCGAAGTTCAGAGAGGACTCGTAAACGTAGATCTCCCCACGAGCACAGAAATGTTCCGCACAGTACATTCCTCCGTGTGATCTACAACACCACGCGTCGCTTTGCCAGGGGGCTATTGACCCCGGGGTGGGCACCTATGGTTTCATGCCTTTATCCTCACCCCCCGCCGACGCACAAGTACGCTGACAGTCTGACATCCGGATCCAGCCGGAACCCAGTTTATCCTCACGGCAACCTCCCAGCTCAGAGCTCCTAGCTATCTAGGCTAGTGCTGGAATTAAATTAATGCGCCACTCACGAGCGCCGGGAACAAGTTCCCTTCTCTTTGCTCAGAGTATCGGGTCACTGCTACGATGAAGCCGAGAGCTCAACTGGGGGCGAACTAAGATTTCCAGCGGCGCGGAGCCCCCATCCCTTCTCTCCAATGCCTACACCTTTAGGCTATCGACGTGGATATCGCCGGAACCTGGGCAACCTGACGGGTTGTATCAGTTTTCCCGCCGGACTTCTACATGTCGGATCCAGAATACTCCGAATAGCATCATTCACCCAATCCTGCCCAAAGGTCGACGCGCCGTAGGCCCAATTAGTGGGTAACGAGGTTGACCCAGCTACCAGGAGCTTAGCACCACCTTCTCACTGTCTACACCGTCAAGCTAACGACGTGAGCGACGCCGCGAGACTCAGGGTCTGGGTGGTCGTCTACGACACTCCACCAGAAACCACGAAACCTACGCCATCGTGATCCCCCCTGTGGGGAATGTTCCACACAGTCTGCGACTCGTTTTTTAGGATACTACTTCTTCGCCTGGAATTGATCGGAGAAACCGTAGAAAACTACCGATCAGAGCCTATGAAATTCTTCTCTAGACAGCGGCTGAATTCGAACTAGCTGTCTAGCTGGTGTAGGTCAACGCCGAATCTCACCATTCAGCGAGGGAGGAATGCTGCCACCTCAATGCTTCAAAAATATTTACTGTTTACTGTTAGAGTTAACGGAATTATTGACCAAAGTAGTTGACGTGTTCGAAAACATCGATCAATCCATCTCCCACAATATAGATGGGGTTAATACGGATGAGCAAGAGCGTTTCCGACATGAAATTTAATTTACTTTTTGTTCTTCCATTTATTTTTTCGTTTACTAGTTGTCGTTCTTCCGCGTAATCCGCAAGTGTCCAATAGTAAGGCTCAGAGAGTGAGCGGAATGCTCAGGCTGGTCCAGGACAACGGACACGGCCTCCAAGGGGCTCTGCGACTGGGGCGTGCGCGCTCGGGGCGGGGCGGGGCGGGGCAGGCTGATGGAAGGATCTTGAGCAGCGCGGGGGCGGGGGAGGGACGCGGAGGCGAGCGCGCGGGCGAGACGCACGCTTCCTGGCGTTGCCGGAAAGAGCAGCGGGTTTTAATTGCCGCAAGTGGCCTCGGTCGTGAGGCTCCAAGGCCAGCGTCGACGCTGCCGCGTCTTCCTCCCCCGTGGCACTGGCCGCTGCCGCGCACGGAACCCGGCGGAGTCACCAGGTTTCCTCGAGGAACTCCGTGTGGATCGTCCTTGCAAGTTCAGCTTCGTGTGTGTGTAAAGCTTTAACGCAAAATGTTGTCAAGGAAGCAATTCGTGTTCGTATGCACTATCATGGAAGCGTATTACTATATAATGATTTACCACCTTCTCGATGCGCAAAAGGTTGCAGGATACATATTCGAAGTAAACAGAAGCCGGAGAAGTCAAATTATTAGTACGCTGAGACATTTTAAAATGTTGTGTTATGTATGTGTATCGCTAGAGAAACGTGGATAAGTTAAACTGCGCCAATTTTGGAGCCGCTACAGAATTTTAACGTATTATCTTGAAAAACAGGGGTTTTGACACCTCCACTTGGAAAACTTGGAAGCTGCGACGGCGCCCAACTGACGTGTCGGCAAATGTGGCTAGTGGCAGATTCAAGGATTGGGGCCATGGCAATCATTCGTCTCGAATGGCAACACTCTAATTTTACACAAATTATTCAAAACAATGTTTCTTATTGATAACATTGCACTTATGGGCATATTCCCATTTTGAATGTGCATTTTTAATTTCATGCTAACACTAATTATAAACTAGAGGGAAATCGCGGCCTACCGGAACCTTCCTTTTATCAACAACTACTCATATTTTTTAAGTGGATGGCGTCATACATATATGATACAAATTGAGGGATCAATTGCATTCAGAAAGTAATCTCCGAGTTTAATATTACTGGTGTTGGGCAGATTCAGAAGACAATCGTGAACTTTTGGAATTTTAAAAAATTCGTAAGTTTTAATGAAAATGGGAACTATGTGAATGTAGTGAATATAGTGAATGTAAGTTTAATGCATGTAAGGTTAAGATATTCTGCCACCAAGTTACTATACTTAATTGCAGAATTAACAATAAAATCTAAAAATCTATACCATATTTTTAAATACATTTTATTCTATTTGAGCCCCGAAAGAAAATTATTATAGCCATTTTTTAGAAAATTTGAAAATGTCGGAGTATTTCCCGTAGCACATCCAAAATTAAAATGTATTTATGATCTGCGGAACTGCACAAGAAAATTTTATTCCTGTCATATTTACCAGTTTTCAGATAAAAAGCTAATCTGAATTATGCGAGATCTAGTTCCATCCATCTCCTCTCCTGCTGCATCGATCGTAACCATTTTTAGAACAGCCCTAATATACTTTAATCCTGACGTGTGTGCGGAGTTGCTTGCTTAAAAAAAAAACTTTTTTGGACACGGATTTTAGTACCGAAAATTCGAGATCGTATTGTTGAGATGATTCCTGTAGTTAATAGTTTAGTATTAGAAGGAAAAGTAATAATTATTTCAAAAACATTAGCGGATGATGGGTGGTCACTGCTGATTGCTTTATGGATCAGGACGTAAGTGTGTGGTGTGCGTGCGTCCAGGTACGTGCCATGGAACCTGCACAACCCCGCCCCGGGCGTGTACGACTTCGGCGACGGGGGCACCGCGTGGTCGCCCTTCCTGGACATCGTGGGCTTCCTCCGCGCGGCGCAGGAGGAGGACCTCGTGGCGCTGGTGCGGCCGGGGCCGTACATCTGCGCCGAGTGGGAGTTCGGCGGCCTGCCCTCGTGGCTGCTGCGCGACCCCGACATGCGCGTGCGCACCTCCTACGAGCCCTACAAGGTACGCCCTGCGACGCGACGTGACTTCTGATGTGATGAGACATGTGAAGTGACGAAACATGTGAAAGGACGCGACATGTGAAGCGACGCGACGCGGTGTGAGAAAGCCAGGGGGGATTATCTCCAAGAAGGGTCTAAATTCCAGGTGAGGGAATCGACAAATTGACGAGTGAAAGGAAGATCTCGAATTCACGCAACAAACCAAGACCACCGCGCTTTCCCTATTGTTTGAATAAATCCCTTTCCAAATACCGTTGATTTGAACGTTTCAGAGTTAAAATCATAAACGAGGCAAGCAAAATCAATTCTTTTCAGCTGGGACAATGTTTCCTAGGGGGGAAGTCGATCCTGAGCGCATCTTTTGCGGGATGCGGTCCTGCCGTTCCCCCAGGCACTTCTGCTCTGCCAAGTTCTTAAAAGTCATGAGATCCTTGTGTCATAGTCGTACTGTTCATCGTTATAAATAAAATAATATTTGAATACGATGTAAACGTCAACATGACGGCGTTGGGTGTTAAGCCTGCGACGCATACATTCACTAAGTGCTGCTATTGATATTTTTTTACCTGAGTGGCTAAGCGAGAAAGGGAGTATGTTATGGAGATTTTGTATCGATGTGAAACTGTTTATTCCACTCTACAGTTTGCATGGTTCGCCTGATTTCCTGGTATGTTTCCCCAGCAGGGCACCGCCCCAATCGGGACACGCTCTAAGCTCCTGACTGGACTCTCGACATGTGTGGAGTAGTGCATGTATTGTGTGTGTGTGTGTGTGTGTGAGAGAGAGAGAGAGAGAGAGAGAGAGAGAGAGAGAGAGAGAGAGAGAGAGTGAGTGTATAGGACAAGTAAAAGGAAAGAAAGAACGCGCGTAGTCTGTAACACGTTTGTTAAGGTCAGGCATTCACATTTTGTTGGTAAGAGAACCTGTATAAAATTACCGACAGAATTCTTCTCCACACAAAGGAAGATTCGAACTAGAAGTATAGCGAATGTCGAAAATCCGCCAACTTCGGGATTCGAACTCTAGTATTTCGCAGTCAGAGTTGCTGCACATACATCAGAAATTCTGGCTCTGTACTAAATCAGCCGATCGTAGTTCCACGACTTCTACCGTACACTCTACAAATCACGTGACTACATCCAATAATTCTTGCGGAGAATCTTTTATCATAACATTTGAGCTCGCGCTTGCGCAGAAGCTCAAAAGTAGGTTCATATCGTATTAGATGTAGTAAAATATTAGATTTTCTTGACTCAAGACCAGTTTTAGAAAGAAATAAGTCCACATTATTTGTTTTTATTAGCTGCCGACGTTTCGGTGCTTTGTTGAGATTTCATAAGGGCATCTACTCGCATGTGTGTTACATTCTATAACACATTTTTTAACCTCACGTCACAATAAGCATGCCATTCTTATCATTATACGGTGAAAACTGTAAGGAGGAGATTCAACTCTGATGATGGAGTTATCTATGTAAAGCTTCGGCAGCTAATTGGGAGGACTCGAACTTCGACATCACGCGATTAATGGGAGACCCTTTCAAGGCATTTTCAGTCAATGGGCATCAAGCTCATGTGTGAAGTCAACGCCATCAACACTTACTAATGCACGGCAAATTGTAGATGGCGTTTATCAAGTAAGAGTACGCATGTCGCAATTGGCCACAAAAGCCGAGATTCGTTCTTTCAGCGGCCATGCGTGCGTGGCTTTTTTTTTTTAAAACTGAAATGCAGGAGACCGATTGGTCAGTCGCCAACGTTTTCCGTATCTCTCCCCTTCATCCCTCCGTGAGTGCCGGCCCTTGAGCCTCCCGCTGCCCGCGTGGCGGCGCCTGCTGGCACCGCTGCACTTCACGCGCGGAGGCCCCGTGGTGGGGCTGCAGATCGAGAACGAGTACGGCTCGCTGGGCGTGAACGACAAGCCCTACCTGGAGTTCATCAAGGGGCTGATGCAGGACGCCAACTTGCCGGGGCTCTTTTTCACCTCCGATTCGCCGCTGGCGTCCGGCGACCGAGGCGCGCTGCCCGGCGGTGAGTGCTGCCCTCGCGAGAGGCTTCTCGCGGACAAACGCCGTGCGCGGTGCACCACTACACGCTCGCGGATGCGCTCTGCCATGTCGTTTGACGCTAGTCAGCGAGAAAGTAACTAGAGGCGCTACAGAATGGTGCAGACTTTCTCGTAGTAGTTTCCTAATTTCCTGGCTTTAAGATCTTGCTCCATTCTCTTGCTATCTGCCATCTATCGTCGCCCAAAGTGCGTTTTGTGCACATTTTCTCAACTTCTCGGTTTTCTAATAGTAGAACGGAAATATGACTTCAAGAATATTAAAAACGATTAAAACCTCGTCCTAAACCGAAATTTTCATTGAAAAATTTGAAACCATTTTTAAGAACATGGTGATTAAGCATTACTGTAAATGGGAAATTTGAAGCCCTTTCAGAGGAATCTATTGAGTTTTCGAAAAACTTCATTAAAGTCATTTCAAACACTTCAACTCATAATTGCAATAATGTATACAAATTGATGGAAATGTGCATATTAACGGCGCGAGAGATATTTTTTTAAAAAAATCATTGGTGTAATTTTTGAAATACAAAAAAGAATCAAGAAAAAGATTGGAACGGAAAATCTTCAACTTAGTGTTTCCAAATTCACGAATATCAAAGTGGTGAATTTTGTGGCCCTTAAAGAGGTAAAGTATAGTAATCTAATTGTATTTATTAATTTGCAGCTAAAATCTATTAACGTAAACACATTGAACTCTCCTCGCAATAAACCAATAACATTTAAATACTAATTAGAATCACATTACATTTATTTTTAAATAAATACGTAACTTAAATTAAATAATTTAATACACGTAAATTAAAAAGATAATTTAGGAAACATTTTTATACATTATAATATGATTTCTCATCTATTTATTTATTCTCATATTTGCCATGCATTCGTGACATGGCTACTATTCGCTATACACTTTCTACTCTGTACACTCTCACAAAGCCGACCTTCTGAAAGCCTTCACACACGTAAACAATAATTTAGATGAACATATCCGAAGGTTCGAAGAGGTCGTTCAAAACTCAGAGTTTGACAACAATAGGCAACACTGCAGAATCTTTCAACCGTCCATCCGCGAAATCAAAAAGACAATCATCACAACCAATCATGACTGAAAACAGATTTGCTGTGTTAGATTATGACAATGATTTTTCTTGGCTTCCCAATCCTCACAATCCCCTCCCATCATCGACACGTCCACCCACAAACCGACGCAAACATGCTAGCAAGCGCAAAGAAACAAAGACACGTAGAGTTGCGCAACCTGGCCCACAGGTAAACAAGGACATTCCTACTGAGCCCACCAAAAAGGTACTAATTTTAGCAGATAGCCATGGGCGACAAATCTCCTCCCTTCTCAGTGGGAAACTCCCATCCAATTCCTCTGTCATGTGTGTGTTTAAACCTAACGGGAGGTTTGCCGACGTGATCAGTGAATTGGACACCCACACAAACTCTCACCAAACAGGATACAGTCATCATCATAGGAGGGCAGAATGACATCAATTTGTGTGGTCACTTTATACCTGAGCAACATGTTGACAAACTACAACGTGCCGCCCAAAACACGAACATTGTAATCTCGACTCTGCCCTTCTGGTACAACAAACCAACACTGTGCAAAGAAATTAGATACGCAAACAACCAATTAAAACTGCATCTGAGAGGCACACATATTAAATTATTTAAGCTTAACTTTCTCGCAGAAAAACACTTCACCCGGCATGATCTTCACGTGAACCTTTTCGGAAAACATGCACTCGGTAGCAAACTTGCAAAACACATCCTTACACCTCAGCAGTATCCTACCCAAGTAGCAGTATCCCCCAACTACATCTCCTAGTTCTCTTGCATCCTCCGGAACCCCTTTGGACCCAATTACCTTATCCCCTGAACCTAATCCTTGTACTACCTCTTCCATTATTCATTCCCCTACATCTGTAACCCCTCCTTCCTCACCTCCTAACACTGCTGGGACACGATACTTCCTTCGACCACGCACTCGAGGTAAAAGTGAGATAAATAAATAGCAACTACAGTCAGATGCAGCAGAAAAGCATCCTTGTAGGTACATGCAAAATATTCAAATAATGCATCATAATATGCAATCTCTTTCAATTAAAACTGAATTTATCGAGGCAGCATTACAGTGTGATCTTGGTGTATGTCTGTGTATTGGTTATCTCATAATGATCTAAACACATTCCATATTCCTAGTTTTTACCTTGCAGGATCTTATTGTAGAGCGAGGGAATCAAATAAGGGCACTGCTTACGGAGGTTCGTGTATTTAGTGCTTAAGAAATAATATCGATTCTACCTTCTTGTCAGAATTCAATTTATATGCAGTTGGAAAAGTTTTTGAAATAAGTCGTACATCTTACTACGCTCAAAATTATCTTACTTTGCATCTACAGACCAACAAAGCCAGCTTTATATTATTTCAATTTCTTAGAAAATCTAGAGATAACTCTGAACAAAATTAGTAATCTCTCTTTAAATCCATTGTTGTATGTGGAGATTTCAATATTGATTTTCTGAGCGAATCCCAGGAAAAAGAGCAGTCTGTCAATGTAATTCATTCTTTTAATTTAGATATTACAGTGAACGTACCTACACGGAATACTCTTAAAATACAAACAGCAATAGATCAAATTATAATTAACAAAACCGCAACTAGATTTGAAATAATAACGAATAATATAGGTTACAGTGGCCACGATACACTAATTCTTACAATTAGTAATAACATACTTTACTTTTTATTTAAACTTGTCTTCCTTAGTTACTTTCTCGTGTGTGCGCGCTGTGTGTGATGGAATATTGTATTTCGTGTAAAATCAAACAAGTAAATATTCCAAAGAAGAACCTATCAATTGGTTTGTCTTACCATATGTGGTACCTTCTGCATAGAACAATTTCATAATTTACTGATCACCACATGAGTACATTGATAATTGAGATACATTGATAACATGAATACTGACACAATAAATAAAACACGCATGTGTAGAGCATTTACTAAAGTTAACATAAAATTATTTACGGACTACCTGCTGAAGGAATCAAGGGAGGCAGTTTATAACGCTATTGACGCAAATGAAAAATATAATGTATTTTTCTCAAAGCTTTCATTTATCTTTAACGCGTATTTTCCTATTTAAAAGAGAAAATTAAACATTTCACGAAAAAGTAATACTTGGATCACACAAGGAATTAGACCATCGTGTAAAAACAAACGTACGCTCTACTTTATTTCTAAACATCATAACGTGTCACCTGGTTTCCACGTCTACTTCCGAGAATATAAAAGAATTTTAATGAATATAATTGTTCAGGCAAAAATAATGAGGATATTTTGAACGCTAGAAGCAAAACAAAAGCAATGTGGAACATCGTAAAAAATTCGACCACGTCATCACATTTCGTAGAGAATGTTGTTTTAAAGGATAATGAAAGAGAAACGAGTAATCCAGAAAAATTAATTCAACCAACACTTTTCTAGAATTGCGGTTGATCTCACGAAGGGACTAAAACCTCAAAATTCAACATCATATGCTTCTCAAAAAAATTTCGGCACGATGTTTATTAACGAAACTTCTTCCAAGAAACCTCAGAAAGTCAGTAAAAAATATTCATCTGGTTTAGATGAATTTCCGGATTGTTTATTAAAAACGTGTGCGCCTGCCATTATACACCCATTAACTCACATTTTCAATGCTTCCTTGTGCACAAGAATACTTCCAGATATTTTCAAAAGAGCAAAAATTAAGCCACTTAAAAAAAAAAAAAAAAAGGGTTTAAATTCAGGGGTAAAAACGGTTTAAATTAAGCTCATTATGTTATGCATTCAGAATTCTTTCTAATTCTTTCAGCCTTCATGCGGCTTGTTCCGTGTAATTTGCAAATGTACATTCCCGCCTGAGATATGGCATAATATTCTGGGGAAGCTCATCCTTTGGTTTCCAGACATTTAGATTGCAAAAGAAAATTACCCGAATAATAAAAAAATGCCATCCACGTGATTCCTACAAGCCTCTTTTCATTGAGCTTGGAATCTTACCATTGCCTTGCCTATTTATTTACGAATCTGTAGTATTTGTCAAAACTGACTTACTTAACGGTGGGAACTTATTTTCATGTAATACTGATATTTATAGTTACAACACACGACGTAGAAATCATGTTCAAGTGTCAGTATCAACAGCTCACTACAAGAAATCCACATACGTGTACGTCACTTTACAACGCATTGCCAGATGAAATTAAACAATTAAAATTGGTACACAAATTTAAGTTAAAGTAAAATCTTTTCTGCTGCGAAACTGTTTCTATACTATTAGAGACTATACTGATCGTCAAAAAGAAAAATAATGTTTACTTTTACAAAACAATAGTACAATGAATTAGTTTACATTTGCATTGTATAATTTTTAAAAAAGACAAATGCCTGTAGCAAGTAATGTTCTTCAGCTTCCGGGTCAATGACCCCCATCTCGATCAGGATTTTGTCCAGTTTCTCTGATCCATTGAGCAAATGCTGAGATGGCCCCTTGATTTGCTTCTGGACGTAAATGTAGCTTCACTATTCGCACGTTTTTTTAGCGTTCCTTTTGCTTGTAGTGGTAGTAGAGCTTAGGGTGAGTTTCTATTTGTTAGCAATAGAGAAAAATCAAATCCGTCCGTTTACCGTTACAAATAATTTTTCTATAATTCGGCAACGAAAATATCTAGTTTTTGAAATGTTAATCTCTCGCTTTTTTAATTTTATTATTATTATTACTATTTTTTCATCTTTCAACTATTAATAGTTAAATAGTTGGGTAGGGATTCTGAAACTCAGGAAAGCGTGCGTAGATGATTTTCTCCCCCTATACGTCACATTTTTACTCTTTTTTACTACATAAATAAATAAATTAGAAAACTTTACTACGAGAAAGTCCGAGCCATTCTGTAGCACCACTAATTCTATTTGTATCTGATTCCGCTCCGTATATGATGAAGGCAGTACATTAATTGCCGCCTACAGTAATCATAATAGGTGTTTTTGAAAGCCAATAAAAGTTGTAAATAACGCCTTTCATTAAGGCGTAATTGCAATTTTGTAGGTCGTATTTGTATGTTTTAGGTCATAATTGCATACACATTTCTACATTATTAGGCGTAATTGCAATAGACAAACATAAGTCAAATGGGAAAGATTTGCAAATTCAAATGTTGAGGTGCAGTTTTGCTGGGTAATTTTTAAAGAGATATGACCTGTTTTTATTATATTCTCTCTTATATTATTGAAGAAATGCATTATGCACATTGAAGATTATCAAAATAATACATTAATTGTAAATGGTTTTAAATGTTTAATTCATGCAAACGATAAAAACTGACCTTCCTCAGCATCTAAAACTAACTTCATAGTAACCCACTCTCATTTGATCAAGAAATATGTAGGTACACGTTTGGATGATCTCAATTCTAATTGTTTTGCTCTGCCCCTTTAGTGCTGCAAACAGCCAACTTCCAAGTCGATCCGGAAGGACAACTGAATGCTCTGGCGCACCTGCAACCGGGCAAGCCCGCCATGGTGATGGAGTACTGGACCGGCTGGTTCGACCACTGGACCGAGGAACATCACACCACCACCCTCGAGACGTTCTCTGACGTATTGCGGCGTATTCTCGAGTTCCCGTCGGGTGTCAACTTTTATATGTTTCATGGAGGCACCAACTGGGGATTCATGAACGGTGCCAACTCAGAGACTTCATTCCCCACCTACCGGCCTGACATCACCAGTTATGGTGAGTCGCTTCACTTCCACTTTTAGGTGGTCACATACGATCATCGGACGTTCGTACGGTTCTGTATATGAAGTGGTTACTTAAAAGAAGTCTTACAAAGTGATGTCATGTAACAATTATCAAACAGTAATAACATTATCATAAGAGTTTTCATATATTACAAAATAGGTGATATTTAGACCGGTCTTGGATCCAAAGATAAGTGAATATTTGATCGAGAAACTACAAATGATGTAGACCACAATAATTAATAAATTGCTTTATATAGTTCGTCTTTTTCATGACAGCGTTCGGACACACTTCCTTATGGGCAATTATTGCTTAGTCTCTTGCTTTCAGCATCCTCCATGAACCTACCGCGAAGGATTTCCAAGATTTTAAGATTTGCTTCCAGTCACGTTCCTTTTCCTAGCTCTTTAGTAATGATGTATGCGAATGCAAATGCGGATCGCAGAACAATGGAAATAACTACTACATTATGATTAGGGATCCAGGAGATTTCAACCAGGAAGGTTTTTTAAAAATAATAATACTAACCGACACGTTTCCAAATCTTATCCAATTTTCAGAGGCACCAAGTATCATGGATTAAAAACGTGGAACTTAAACTCGGCGCAATCTTGTGTACTAATGTGACTAACCACAAATTTTAAAAATCTTGGTGGCTGATTCTTAATAAAAATCTTGGTGGCCTGTATTCTTAATACCACAATATCTCTGCTGCCACCACGGAACTACTACATCACTGAAACATGTCACGAAACCCGAGTGCGTTCGTCAACTCCATGGGAGCATGGGAGCGATGTTACAAACGCCAGTGGTAGGAAAATGTCAAGGAATTTATAAATACAGTACTGTACATTAAATGCCTCATTTTTTCAGTACGAAATGGTTCAACAGAGTCTGTATTACTCAGGGAGGGTAAAGGAAAAAACCAGCATTTGCAACCACTTTAAAGAATAAATATAACAATTGTAATTTTTGTAAAGACGTAATGATGAACTTTCTTATAGAATCGAAGAGGTTAACTCAAAAAAACAGTTTTTTCATATTTTATTAACTTCGAGAAAAATATCTGTAAAGTTCTGATACGCTTACAGATGAAAAAAGAAAAATTTTAAATAGAGGATTGATAGATTATTACAAAAATATATTATTCAAATTCCGTTAGATGGTGTTTTTAGTTAGTATTGAAAAGGTGCTGACACCTATTCATTCAATTTTGATCATTTCTGCGTGAACATGTTGTCTTGGCCTCCTCTATTATCAAACGAACGCTCCATGTGGCGAGGTCATCCCGCGGACGATCGTGGGTGTGTCCGCTGACGCATTGGAGCAACTATCCGCCCGCGCGCGGTTCAAATGTAAAGAAAAACAATGGATTAATTTGTAGCAACAAAAATTTAAAAAACAAATTGTGCCAACAACGTAGCGTAATCTAACAGCAAAAATTACAAAATCCGTTTGAAATTTACAGGGTATCGATTTCTATCATCGATTGGGGAATGATATGAATTTGAGGAAAAATATTATATGTGGCTGAGCTCCTTACTGCCTAGCGTATAACTTTCTGTATGCCCAACACTCTTTGGATTTCTTTTTACTTCTTTTGAACTAATTTGGGAATTTTATATCTTGACGGAACATATTCAGCAAAGATCAAAAGATTTTTTCTACTCCTAGAAAAAATGCTCATATAACCAAGCACTTTGGAGCACTCTAATAGAATAAGTTGACAACATAACAACGGTTTGTCACTAAAAGTTGAAATCTTATGCTACCGCAGCGTTCAAATAACTCGGCACACAAGGACGCCGACGGACGGCACACACAAGCGGTTTGTGCTCAAAATTACAAGTCGGGCTTTAATGGTTTAAGCGTTACTGTTTTTCAGACGAATGGGCAGCCGAACGTTTTGGAAAAAACAGACGGACATTTAAACAACTGTCGTAACGTTTTCGTAAATACCTTTCAAGTTTTCGAATTATCATTTAAATACTACTTATGTTGCGACACTATGGCATTCTCTTGTGCCAATCGTTAACGAAGATGGGGCTAACTATTGATTACGCTATGAAGAATAAGATAAAAAATGATAATTTGTAATAGAAGCATTTTTATATGACAGTAAATAAATATTTGAAAAATGCCATCCACGTGATTCCTGCAAGCCTCTTTTCATTGAGCTTGGAACCTTACCATTGCCTTGCCTATTTATTTACAAATCTGTAGTTTTCTTCAAAACTGACTTACTTAACGGTGACATATTTTCATGCAATACCGATATCTATAGTTACAACACACGACGTAGAAATCATGTTCATCAAGTGTCAGTATCAACAGCTCACTACAAGAAATCCACATACAATACATGTACGCTACTTTACAACGCATTGCCAGATGAAATTAAACAACTAAAATTGGTACACAAATTTAAGTTAAAAGTAAAACCTTTTCTGCTGCCTAACGAAAATACCTAGTTTTTGATATGTTAATTTCTGATCGGTAGCTTTCCGTGGTTTCTCCGATCAACACCAGGCGAATGCCGGAGCAGTACTCTACCAAGTGGGCCACGGAGCGCGAGCGATCTGGCCATCCTCTTCCTTGTCCTATCCTCTCCCCTTACACACACACACACTTACTATTAGAGAATATACTAATCGTCTAAAAGAAAAATAATGTTTACTTTAACAAAACAACGATGTAGTATAATGAATTAGTCTACATTTGTATTGTATATTAAAAAAGACTTAATATACCTGTAACAAGTAATATACTTCAGCTTCCGGGTCAATGACCCCCATCTTGATCGGGATTTTGTCCAGTTTCCCTTATCCATTGAGCAAATGCTGAGAAGGTCCCTTGATTTGCTTCTGGACGTAAATGTAGCTTCACTATGCGCACGTTTTGTTGAGCTTTCCTTTTGCTTGTAGTGGTAGTAGAGCTTAGGGTGAGTTTCTGTTTTGTTAGCAATACAGAAAAATCAAGTCTGCAGTTCATTTACCGTTACAAAGAAGTTTTCTATAACTCGGAAACGAAAATACCTAGTTTTTGATATGTTAATTTCTGGATTTTTTATAATAATAATAATAATTATTATTATTATTATTATTATTATTACTATTTTTCCATCTTTCTACTATTAATAGTTAAATTGTTGGGAAGGCATTCTGAAACTTAAGGAAGCGTGCGCAGATGAATTTCTCCCCCATGTCACATACAGTTTTTTACTGTTTTTGACTAAATAAATAAATATCTAAATATTTTTATAAATATTGCACGTCAGCTTCTATTTTTTCTGTTACAAACTTTTATTTTGCTCAGATCAGAAGAACACGACCATCAAACAATCTGATAAACTGTAGCTAATAAATATAATATTAGTTCACAATACAATAAATACAGAGTGACACACGGGAGGACCGGGAGCGGTAGCTCAGTGCATCAACTGATGTCACTGCAGCGCCTCTTACCGGGAGGTCCTAGGTTCAAGTCCTGATGGCGGCAGGATTTTCGACACTAGCTTTTCAGCTAGATCGAATTTAGTCGCTGTCAGAAGGAGACTTCTAGCGGCCGGCTGCTCTGATCGGTAGCTTTCCGTGGTTTCTCCGATCAACACCAGGCGAATGCCGGAGCAGTACTCTACCAAGTGGGCCACGGAGCGCGAGCGATCTGGCCATCCTCTTCCTTGTCCTATCCTCTCCCCTTACACACACACACACTTACACTAATATGCACTACACTACCACATATTCCGGGAGGCCGGTCGGGAGCTTAGAGCTTGTCCCGGCTGGGGCGGTGCCCTGCTGGTGGGAGAGTCCTGGTTTGGGGGTAACTCCTCTAGCCAACGGTAGGTCGGCGCCGGATCTCGCCATCCAGCGGGGAAAGATCACCGCGCATATCCCGAGAAAAAACATGCGCTACACTAACGGGACTAATGACCAAAGCAGTTGACGTGCCCGGAAACACAAAAAAATCAAATCACACGGGAGACCGACGATTTTGAACTGCATAGAACTGAAAGTGCAGTGGTGGGAGGTGGACGTGGTCGGAACAGTTCTGCTCAACAGAAGACGCCATTTCATTTACTCAGTTGCTATGGAGCAGTGAGAGATGCAACATCGATTGTTTGTCTATGACAGTTTCGTGAGAGATGGTGAGTCTATTGCAGCTACGCAGCGATTGTTTCGGTCACGGTTCAATGTTGGCCAACATGGAGCTGTTCCGAGCTCTAACACAATCCCCAGATGGGTGAACAACTTCAGAGCGGCTGGAAACATAATGGATAAGAAGCATCCTGATCAGAAACGCAGTGTAACGACACCAGAAAATGTTGAAAGGGTAAAGGAAGCGGTAGTCAGAAGCCCAGGACGGTCAGCTAGACGTCATGCTAGTGAGTTACGAAACAATTGTGAATCAGACGACATAAAGAATTAAAATTCCATCTCTACAAAATGCTCAATGTGCAACTTAAGGCAACTTATTTTGCTGTACACGAAGACTTTGTTTACAAAATGCAAGTGATTTTGGGTTCGAATTTCATGTAACTTTGTTGATGAGCGATAAAGCTTATTTTCATTTAAATGGGATCGTGTATAAGCAAAATTTACTGAGCTCCTGAGCATCCTCACCTTATCCGCCAGCGTCCTCTACACTCTGAAAAAGTAAGAGTCTGGTGTGCTCTGGGCTCTGTTTGCATTATTGGACCTTAATTTTGGAAGAGAACGGGACCACAGTTACTGTTAATTCGGTTCGATACATTCGTACGCTTGAAACGTTCGTAAAACCAGAACTGAGAAGACGACGAATCCGCTTAAAACGTGTTTGGTTCCAGCAGTATAACATCGCACACCGCGAACTATTCAATGACAGTTAGACGCATGAGTTCCCGGACAGATCTCACGTTTTGGCAATGTTCCTTGGCCTCCCAGACCTTCCGACTTATCAGTGTGTGACTTTTTCTGTGGGATATCTCGAAGACTGTGTTTATAACCACAAACCACGAAATTTGAACGAGTTGAAGAATGCAATCATTCAAGAAGTTGCGGCCATCCCTGCAGAGATGTTTGTCTGTGTGATGGAAGATTTTGAGAACAGACTTGAGTCCAGCATTCTAAATGATCGACATCACCTTGACGACATTATTTTTCACAAATAACTGAAATGGTAGGTAATGAGTGTTGTTAACTAAAATGGCAAATAATGTGCTTTGATTTTGTGCGAATAAAGATGCATTCGTTTTAAAATTAGCTGAGTATTTTTTCATTAAAAACCGTCCGACTCCCGTGTGTCACCCTGTATAAACCATTGTTGTGCGATCATATTTATTTGGATGTAATGCGGCAAAGTAAACATTGGAGCGTACGGCTCCATTGTTCTGGAACATAAGGTGGTGCGTGTGCCCGCAGATTACGACGCGCCGCTGACGGAGTGGGGCAACTACACGCCCAAGTACGAGGCGGTGAAGCGCCTGTTGGCGCAGCACGCGGCCGTGGCGCTCCCAGCCCATGGAGCTGCTGCCGGCCAACGGCGGCGCGGGCCAGAGCTACGGCTTCCTGCTGTACCGGCGCGCGGCCGGCGGCGACCCCGTGCCCGACGGCGCCACGCTCACCGTGCGCGGGCGTGCGCGACTTGGCTGCTGGACGGCCGACGCGTCTCCGCGCCGCTCACCTCCGTCCAGGACATGCGCGGCTTCGGCTACTGGGAGCAGGAGTGAGTAGCAGGCCTCGCTTCTTTCTGCCTGACTGGGAGGTCCTAGGGTTCGAGTCCCGACGGTGGCAGGATTTTCGACACTGGCTGCATAGCTAAGTACAATTCAGTCGCTGTCTGGAGGAGAATTCTAGAGGTTTGCTGCTCTGATCGGTGGTTTTCCGTGGTTTCTCCTATCAACTCCAAGCGAATGCCATGACAAACTGGCCACAAACAGCGCGTGATCATTCCTTTTACTTCCTTGTCCTTTATCCTCACCCTTTACACTCACACGCACTACACTACCACACTTCTCGGCAGACCGGTCGAGAACTTAGAGCTTGTCCAGGCTGGGGCGGTGCCCTACTGATGGGAGACACCAGGTTGGGGAGAAACCCCGCAAGCTGACGGGCGTGTCGGCGCCGGATCTCACCTTCCAGTGGGGAAAGATCTGAGCCACTTCTTGCTATAAAGCATGCACTACACTTACAGGACAAATAACTTTACCACTTGGACAGCCAGAATCACTAATCGGTCAATCCATCTCCGTTATTTCCGCTCTCAGCCTCATTTCTTTCCTTTATTCTGTCTCTCCATCTCATTCCTCTCCTTTATTTCATATCTCCGTCTCTTTTCTTTTCTTTTCTTTAATCCGTCTCATTTGTCTTCTTTATGCCGTCTCTCCCAGTGGCGTAAACTGGTTGAACTGGCCTACCACTGAATTTAGAATATACAGTACATTATAAATAATTTAGATAATTTGAAACTACATTACCATTTCCATTTATCATACAAAGATGTCAAGAAATGGCGTTTAAACTCACGTTGTTTTTCATTAATATCCACAGACTAATGTATGTGCAGTGTAGGTTAGTTAATTTTTACGTCTTATTTCTCGCAAAATGGACGATGATTAAAAGGCATACCTAATAAACACTATAATGCACTCACTGTCAACAGATACACTTCCCGAGTTTGCAGAGACATTTATTCACAATAATATGTCTAAATTGACAATTATATATTATATATGTATATATATATATATATATATATATATATATATATATGTGTGTGTGTGTGTGTGTGCGTGCGCGTGTGTGCGCGTGTGTGCGTGCGCGTGCGTGCGTGTGCGTGTGTGTGTGCGTGTGTACGTGTGTGTGCGTGCGTGTGTGCGTGTGTGTGCGTGTGTGTGTGTGTGTGTTCCAATTTAACAATTAAAAACACTTAATTTCCTTTACGATATTTCAACACCGCTACTAAACGTGTATGTCTTGCACGCAAGCGCACTCCAAAGTACGTCTCAAGTTTACTGCTCAGACTCCGAGCGTGTCAAGAAACCAATCGGGAAATCGGCAACCTGAGCTCTTAGGTGGCCAATAACGTACCAATAAGAGGGAAGTGAGTCATGCAATGAACGGAGGAGTAGAGTTGCTGCTGGCTTTTAGCTGTTTCTCTGGTATTGTCGACTCGTAGAAGCTCCGCCGTTGAACTGGCGATTAATACAGAGCTCAACCTAACATATCCGTACATCATTTTGAAAAATTATGTGATTGGAAAATAATGTGGGCAATAATTATTTTTAATATAATTTATCTTGAAAGATGTTCATTCTCGTAATTTTCTCGGGATACCGCTGGTATTCCACAGTATTCACATTCCGATGCCACTGGACCCCATTCCTCTCCTTTATTCTGTCTCTCCATCTCATTTCTCCCTTTTACTTTCTTTTCATCCACTGCTTCTCTTCCAGATTCCCTTCTACTAAGCTTAACATCTCTCCCTTCTGGAAGGAGTGAGTAGGAGTGCCGTTTGACCTCTTTGGATATCTCTTCATCCTTATCACATCACCGTTCTACTTTCCGCATCCTCTTCCGTCTCATTTGTCTCATTTATTCCGTCCTATCGCCTCTTATTTTGTTTCCGTTTCCTTGCAATTGGGCTTAACATATTTCCCTCCATTAGGTTTCACGACTTCATGCGAACTTTATTCAGATTTTTGGCTGATCTGGAGGCGAGATCGTGTACATCTTTTTTATCAATGCATTGCGACCTTCTTCAGGACTGAAGAAGAGCTGAGCTGGAGCTTTAGCGCAGAAGGTCGAAGTATGGTGATCGGAACGCAACTCAGTTTAGGGCGAAGCGACTCCCGGTCGACCAAACTGCATTGATTCCGGCCGCGGAAGATTTCGAATGCAATGCCTCATCTCCTACTGTCTTTGAACACTTTCCTCTTTATCTTAATAACATTTAAAAATACTACTGTCAAATGATGCACTTTTTTGTAGGTGTTTTCACATCACAAGGAAAATATATTTTAGAACCGATTGTTCTGACTGCATTTTGCAAGTCGTCGCCCCGGGGCGCGCCTTTCACAGAGTCGAGCCGCAACCAGCGCGGCATCACAGATCTTCGGGTTGCCTATGGAGACGTCACCGTAAAGCGGGCGCCCGCGGTCAGACTATACTTCCTTAAACATTACAAGAACGTGAGCTCTTCCATTTCGATCTTCACTTATAAGTAGTCACATTCGTATTATCTTCTGATTTGACAATCCCGCCGAAATTAATGCAAAAAATGTTCTGGCGTACCTCAGCACGACCTGCTAGGCGTGAGGAAGTGATTTAAACCAGTCTCGTATCGGACTGCCATTTTCTCATGGTTTCCTCCGAGGTGAATCTCCTTTCATCTGCGACTCACGCAGGATGGTTCTTTTTGTAGAACACGATCTCTTGCATTGTACAAAATTTGTTGGCAGCCGACGAAGCATGGCCTTGGCAACTCCTTACGGTCACGCGAAACTATTTTGTTTTCTTTGTTGCATTCACAGATTCATCTATATATTTGACCTGGTTCGACCACTCTTTCACATTTGATCACACTTTCGAGCACGCTACGCATGCTCTAAAACAACCGCTTTTTGATTACAGTACCGGCAACGTATAAGCGGCTCTGACAGTTCAGTGCGCTGTAGCCACACACTACTACGCACATGGCACCACCTACCCCATAGATAAATGAAATCTCAAAGCTTTAAAACTTACTGACAGGCGACGTCAGGTCTTGATACAATGTTCATAACCCTCGCCACAGCCGAACCTTACCGCCTCCGCGACTTCGTGTAGTCAGACGAGCGGCAACGCTGAACCTTGGCTGTGAAGAAAGTAAAAAATCCTCGCAAGCTGATAGCCTCAGAGCAGGTCACATTACGTACCACAGCAGTTGGTGCCAGAACTGTCAGAGTCGCTTATACGCTGCCGGTACTGTAGTGCATGTCTAAAAAAATCATTTTGTGAGTGAACTAATTGTTTTTTGATTCCAATTTTTGTTTTGTTTTTTTTTTGCTTTAACCCATTGGTCTCGACAAAAAAAACGCATCTCAGTCGAACAAAAAAAACAATTGTACGCACTTATACTCAAATAAGTTGTAAACAAAATGTTATTAGTTCATGAATATGACAAAGGTTAATATTTTTAACTGAAAAGGTTCTTTTCTAAATGCTAATTATTTTCACGAAGTTTGATGTATTGTACGTGTGTTGTAGAATACTTCAAAATCACTCTGAAACTCCTTAGGCTCCTCCCTGGCTCCAGGCGTGGAGCGCGCCATGACGAGTGCGGTGTGTGTTGCGCAGGAACGCGAGCCTGCAGCTGCGCACCCCCGGGGCGGCGCCCGCGCAGTCGCTGGAGCTGCTCGTGGAGAACTGGGGGCGCGTCAACTTCGGCTCGCCCGACGACTTCCACCAGCGCAAGGGCCTGCTAGGCTCCGTGGAGCTGGACGGCGCCACCGTTGCGGGCTGGGACCACCTGCCGCTGCAGTTCGACCCCGCCTTCCTCACGGGGTGAGCTTCTAGATGGTAGCCCGGAGTTAAGGGAAGAAATAGATTTACAAAATAGTATGTTTTTACTGGTGAGAAATTTCATCAAGATAACACACACAACAGCCGAGCTATAGGGTGACACACTACCTTTGCCAAGAAAAAGGTTCCGCTCAGATTCAAACCGTTCTTACGTAAAATGACAAATTTTAGATATCACGTTTCCTGTGCACCGTCGATATAGTGATCGACCGTTACGTACCTAGCGAGGTCCTGCAACAGTTTATGCTCCCTTAGGCGCCGCGATCATGGGTATTTCCAATATACGAGTAATTTTAGCTGCCGCTGTTTTCCATTTACTGAACGTCGCTGTCCGTTCTCCTCATTCTTGAGGATTGTCAAATAAAACACCTAGTTCCAACAAAAAGAAAATATATTGTTCGAAAGTTCTGGATGGCTAATCAATTGGCAAACTGTTATCTGCTCCGAGTTCACGGGTATCTTGCGCTGTATACTTGATCCAGGAATCATTATAACTAATGCCTTCGCTAAAGTTTCGCCGATCTTCTAAGCACTTGACACTACTAACTGGGTATTTAAACAAACAAGTATTTCACTTTAAACATCACGACTTAATCGACATGCGTCCATGTCTTTCGAACTCTCGCTAACCTCCCCCCAAAACAAACTTGCCTCTTTAGCAACCTATTACATTACTCAACTGTCCGTTTCCTTACGAGTTGATACACACGTACTAAGTTCTATTTTCATTTCGAAACACCGGCTAACCTGCTAGTGTCTGTACGTCACTTGCAGTTACCTCTTCAGGTGTACTGTTCGGGATAAATAAGGTGTCATTCGACACCTCTTGGTCTAATGGTGGGTAACTGATAATTATTTTTTCTCATCCTTCCAGAATATTCTAAGACAAACCTGCACAGCGTTTTGGACTTTCGCTGATCTCTGAAATCGTGCGAGCCACTCGAGTGTAAATGCGGAAGGGTGGAGATAACTCATTCTAGGAATGAGGACCACCAGTGAGAATGTTCAATTCGACCCGTAGCGCGTAAATTGAAAGAGCAATCGACAAACATGACAGATTGTCACATACAGTTCAAGTAATATTGCCTTTTGGAACTGTTTATGGGTGATAGATGAGAATGTGAAATATTAACCTAAAACGACATACAGACCTACAATATTTGATTTGGACACCAAGTATTATATTTACTGGGCTGATAATGTAATTTACTTTGCTACGATGTAATCACAAATTCAGTGTGGTGCTAATGACAAAATTGGAATACTGAATTGTTTTTGTGTGAAGATGACAGTAATAAACAGTTTTTTTGTTAACTACCTTTAATTAAGACTGTTCGATCAAAGCAAAAAATATTATTCTTAAAAAATCATGATTACTTTCTGCCTTTTATTTATTTATTTATTTATTTATTTTACGTCAAAAAAACAGTTAAAAACTGCGTATGACGTGCTATGGGGAAAAGTGAATTGTGTGCACATTTTCAAAATTCTGTAATCCCTACTCTAAGTCATATACTACTTAAATTTTGAATTTTGAAAGGGAGAAAAAAAACAAAAACTCCCATGTAATAAAATCTATTTTCATGGATAAATAAGCAATAAATTTTGAATTTTGAAAGGGAGAAAAAAAACAAAAAAACTACCATGTAATAAAATCTATTTTCAAAGATAAATAAGCAATAAATTTTGAATTTTGAAAGGAGAAAAAACAATCAAAAACTCCCATGTAATAAAATCTATTTTCAAATATAAATAAGCAATAAATTTTGGCTCTTATTACTTCCTGCCGCGACATGGAAACGATAATTTGAATAATTGTATTTCCCACTGAATTCTAGAAGACGTGCACAGGAAATGAAGTTACATTTATGTCCAGAAGCAAAATAAGGGCCATCTCAGCATTTGCTCAATGGATCAGGAAACTGGACGAAAAACCTGATCGAGATGGGGTCATTGACCCGGAAGCTGTAGTACAATAGTTGTTACAGGTTGTTTATACTCATTTACACAATTCAAATGGTAAATAAAGCATTATGTATCATTGTTAAAATTAATGTTACTTTTCTTGTGAAGCTCAGTATAGTCTCTAATTGTATAGAAACAGTTATGCAGCAGAAACGATTTCACTTGGGATTTAAACTTTTCTATTGAATTTAATCGTTTAATGTCATCTGGCAAAGTGTTGTAAAATAATGTGCATGTATTGTATGTGAATTTTTGTAATGAGCTGTTGATACTGTCACCTGGTGAATATGATTTCTACGTCGAGTGTTATAGTAATAGATTTCGGCATTTTCTGAAAATATATTCCGCCCTTGAGCAAGTCATTTTTACAAAACCACTGATTCGTAAATAAGAAGACACGGTAATGGTAGAATTCCTAGATTAATGAAGAGAGGCTTACATGAATCACGTGGGTGGGATTTGGTTATTATTCGTAAAATTCGTTTTGTAATCTAAAAGTCTGGGAGCTATAAGATGTATTTCCCAGAATATTATGCCGAAGTATACACAACGAGCGGTATGAAGGCTGACTGAATTTGCAAGAATTCTGAACGCGTAGCACAATGAACTTAATTTTGTGTTCAATTCATTTAAATGGACGTTCCATTTAAGGTTTGACTGAATTGAGAGACCTAAAAATTTTGTTGCCTTAACATCATTCAATGGTACATTGTTCATTGTCAATGGGGCACAGAATTGTTTATTTGAAATGGAAAACTGCATTAAAACCGTTTTCTTTTCGTTCACTATTAATTTGTTATTTCGGAACCAATTTGAAACATCTGATATTGTACTATTTACTGTTTCTTTATTGCAAAGGATGTTCGTATCATCCGCAAAGAGAACCGTTCTTCCGTTTTGAATCGTCGAGGGCATATCGTTTACGTAAAGCAGGAACAGAATAGGGCCTAAAATCGATCCTTGAGGAACTCCACATGCAACGGGCAAAGAGTCGGAAAGGTGCGTACATAATGTTCCATCATTCCAGTAAGGTATTTCAACTCTCTGAGATCGTTGTTTAAGGTACGAACATAACCAATCTAGAGCAATACCACGAATTCCATATGAAGGTAATTTGGAAAGTAAAATGTCATGATCAATGACGTCAAAAGCTTTTGAGAGATCTAAAATAATCCAATAGGTGCCTCGTTTTGATCCAATGATGAGGCGACATCTTTAAGAAAGAAAATATAGCTGTTTCCGTTGATTTTGATTTTCTAAATCCATGTTGGCAATCTGAAAGCGCGTCGTGTTTACTGAGAAAGGTTTCCATTCGTATGTAAAAAAGTCTCTCTAATATTTTTGAAAAGACTGATAGAAGAGAAATGGGCCGATAATTTTGAATTTCATTTGTTGCCTTTTTTGAAAAGCGGCTTAATTTTAGCTGTTTTGAAAATATCTGGAAACGTTCCAGTGCATAAAGATGCATTAAATATGTGAGTTAACGGGTGTATAATGGCATACGCACAAGTCTTTAACAAAGAATCCGGAAATTCATCTAAACCGGACGAATATTTATTTTTAGTTTACCGATTATTTTGAGAATTTCATAGGAGGAAGTTTCGAAACAGAACATTGTGCCTACAATTTTGGGTGAACTGTCTGTTTTGAATTTTGTGCCTGAAGACCCTTAGTGAGATCGGCAGCAATTCTCGAAAGTATTGGTTAAAGAGACTAGCCACTGTTGCCGGATCGTTCACATTTATATCGTTATATTTTAAAACAACATTCTCTACAGGTTTTCTAGTTGATTTGGTAGTATTTTTATTATATTCCACATTGCTTTTGTTTTATTATTTGATTTCAAAATATCCTGATCGTTTTCATGATTTTAGCCTGCCTTATGACTTTTCGTAACAATGTTTTGTATTTTTTAAAGTAGATAAGGAAATCTTGAGATACGTCATGACGTTTAGAAATGAAAGAAAGAATTCGCTTGTTTTTACAAGATGTCCTAATCCCTTGTGTTATCCAAGAATTGCTTTTCCGTGAAATATTTAATTTTCGTTTTTGAAGAGGAAAGCAAGTGTTAAAATGAAATGAAAGAGTTGAAAAAAAAGAATTATATTTGTCGTTTGTATCAGCAGTATTATAAGCCGTTTCCCATGACTCCTGCATCAAGTAATCAATGAATAATTTAATTTGACTTTTAGTAAACAATCTAATCATACGTGTATTATTTATTGTGTCAGTGATCGCATTTCTTATAATGGTAAGAATTTGTGCATCGTGGTCACTGTATCCTAAATCTTTTGTTTCAACTTCATATCGAGTAGTAGTTTTGTTAATTATAATTTGATCAATTGCCTTCATGGAATGTTGTGTGATCCGTGTAGGTACATTAATTGTAATGTCTAAATTGAAGGAATTAATTAAATTGAGAAACTTTTCTTTCTCGCAAGATTCGACCAGAAAATCAATGTTAAAATCTCCGCATACAACAATGGATTCAAAAGAGCGATTGCTGACGTTGTTAAGTGTTATCTCCAGGTTTTCTAAGAACGAAATATAATCTGCAGTTCTCTTTGTTGGAGGTCTGTAAATGCAAAGTATTATCACTTTTAGTGAAGTAAGATGCACAACAGAAATTTCGAAAATATTTTCAATGGAGTAACATTTAATTCCGCCAAGGAATAGAATCAATATTATTTCTAACGTAAATACAGGAACCCCATACGTAGGACCTTTATGGGATTCTCTCTCTGCAATAAAGCCAGCGAGGTAAAGTTTGGAATTTGGAAAATGCTAAGTTCATTAGGAGATAACCAATGTTCTGTAAAGCAAAGAATGTCCGTTTGATTTAGATCGCTCTGTAGAGCTGCCTCGATAAACTCAGTTTTATTTGAAAGGGATTGTACATTATGGTGGAGGATGTTTATTTTTTGCAAGTACCTACACGAATGTTTTTCTGCTGCATCTGACTGTTGTTGCTATGCATTTACTCCATTTTTACCTCGAGTGCGTGGTCGAAGGTTGTAGTGTGTCCCGGCAGTGACAGGTTGTGAGGAAGATGGGGCATCGGATGTAGACGAATTGCAAGTGGGAATGGGAGAAACGGGAGTAGGTTCAGAGGAAGAGGCAATAGGGTTCGAAATAAGGGTGGGGGGTGGAGAACGTAAGGAAGGTGAAAGGTGATTTGGTTTTCCAGCAAGGTTCATGTGAAGACCATGCCGGGTGAAGTGTTTTGCTGAGAGGAAATTAATTTCAAAAAGTGTGACATTTGTTTCTCTCAGCTGCAGTTTCAATTGTTGGTTTGCGTGCTTAATCTCGCTGCATAGTGTTGGTCTGTTGTACCAGAAGGGCAGAGTCGAGACTACAATGTTAGTATTTTGGGCGGCACATTGTAATTTGTTAACATGTTTTCAGGTGTAAAGTTACCGCCCAAGTTAATGTCATTCTGCCCTCCTATGATAATGACTGTGTCCTGATTGGTCAGTGTTTTCGTGTGGGTGTCCAATTCTGCAGTCACATCTGCAAACCTCCGTTAGGTTTAAAAATAGATGAGACTGAGAAATTGGAGGGTAACTTCCTACTGAGAATGGAGGAAAGATGGCGGCCATGACTGTCAGCTAAAATAAGTACCTGTTTTTTAGGCTCAGTAGGAATGTCTTTGTTTTCAAGTGAGCTAGGATGCGCAGCTTTACGTGTTTTGGTTTTGACGCGCTTCTAGCCTGTTTGCGTTGGTTTGTGCATGTACTTGTCGATGGTAAAGAAGGGTGGTGAGGATCAGGAAGGCGAGGAAAATCTGTTTCATAATCTAAAACACTAAATTTGTTTTGAGTTGTGACTGGATGCGGTGTCTGTGTCTTTTGTACAGTCACGGATGTACGGTTGGTATTATTCGCAGTGTTGCCGACTTGTACCCAACCGTCTGTGTAGAGAACGACCTCTTCCAACCTTCGGATATGTTGATCTAAATTATTGCTTATGTGTGTGAAGGCTTTCAGAAGGTCGGCTTTGAGAGTGTAGAGAGTAAAAAGAGTAGAACGAGCAGTAGCCATGTCACGAATGCGTTTTAATGTACGGGATAAAAATTGAAATAAATACAAGAAACCCCAGATAAGAGCAACAAAACCTAGCTTTGTATTTTAAAAGTGTTTAAAGTTAAATAAATTAAAAAAATTAATTTGGAAGTGGTTTGTCAACTTAAGCTGCAACTGTTTAATACAATCAGTAGATTATACTTTACCGTAATTAGATAAAAGATAATATCTGAAAGTTTGTCTTCGATATATAGAATAAGATTTTAAACAAATTCACTTTGATACACTGTCCTCGTAACGTTGAAAAAAACGGAATCGTCACTTGTCACAGAAATAGAATAAATCTTTCAGAAAATTAATTAGCACGGTGATTTAATATTGGAAATAAATTGAACTGTGAATAGATTTAGACACTTATCACCACCTCGTAAATCTGAAGTTCGTTGAGGTTTGAATGTTCGTTTAAAATTCGTAATCTGTTTGTCTTGGTTATAGCAAAAAAATCAGTTGAAATTATATTCTCAGCTAACCTGCAACAAGTAATAAAAGCACTTAAAACACACTAGTCACTGTCAAATCGCTAAAAGTAGTAAATATTCACAAAATGTGAAGAGCACAACCAGATGCGTCCTTCTCGTAAGATGGCGTCAACCAGTGATCCAGTGCTTTAACGTCAACCAGTGCTTTAACTTCTGACAAGATTCCATTATATATTTCTAATATCAAAACCATGAACACTATTTATTCATAATCGTTGACATCGTGTAAAACATGATTAACACCTTTGCATTCGTATTTAACAAAATCCAAAATAACCTCATGATTGCACTGTCATATCGGCAGAGAGGTTTGCTAGTTGGTATCTCGTTTTGCATTTGAAATCATTTGGAGTTTATAACATTCGTGGTGAAAAATCAATTGCAAATGTTTGTTACAATTAAATATTTTTTTAAAAAAAGACCACTGCTTTAAAATATTGTTTAAGTCACAATGAGCATAAAATAAAAAAAAGGAAAATGCCGATACATAGCAGTGCGTACAAAACATTAACTGAATTATGGTCCATGAAGCTAGAAATACTAGACATTAAATAAGTGGGCAGATAATTACGCAGCATGGATCATTGCATTACACACCCAGGCATTCGATCTACGCACAGCGTTGTCCACGCTAGTACAATGATATGCTACCACGTCATACGCAGGCTACTCACGTCATACGCAGTTTTAATTTTTTTTGACGTGAAATAAATAAATACCCCCTCCCCCTACTTGCGCTTTCGATGCTCTCATGCGCAGACGTGCAGCTCTCGAGTGCAGAATGCCCACAGAAGCAGGCGTTGTGCAGGCTTGTTCTAAGACAAGTGTCAAAACACGTGTTTTCAGGGATTTGAAGGCGGATAAGACGGACGCTGAATGAATAGCCGATTCATTCCTCGTGACAAGACAAATTCAGCTAGAATATTGTAAAGGAATAATAGAAAAACGAGTCCTGTTTTTGTTTTCTTTTAGGTATGGGGGGAGGGGGCAATGTACCTTAGCAGTGTAACGCTGATTTTCCCAGAGATTGATTTTATTTTGTTTCCGGGCGCAACTGCTAAGGTTATTATACTAGACACTAGAGGGGTAAGGACTCAAGTCCGACAAGGACGAAGAAGTAAAAATCGCACGCAGTGGCCGCCCGTTTGTTCCGGAATTTGCCTGGTCTTTGCGGTGCACCGCATACACCGCGGTGTATTGAATAGGAAAAGAATACTTTCCCAAGAATTACACAAGAAGAAGACAGCTAGAATTTATTTGTACTGTGCTGCAAAGATGGTCTTCATTTCACTCATTGATTAATTCCTCCCTGGAACTCTGTCCCCTCTCTCTCTCTCTTTCTCTCTCTCTCTCTTTCTCTCTCTCTCTCTCTATCATATCTATCTATCTATCAATCTATCTAAGAAAACTGCCAATTCTGGTTGAGAGGACAATGAAATAGTTTAAAATTATCCTCTTTGGTTTTATTCCCACAACAGAAATCCAGTGCTAGGAAGATGAAAAGTCAATAATTTGTAATGAAATGCACATGTTAGACTTTGTGAAACAAGCCCTTATTCTCTGCCAGCAAAATTCGTAATTTTATGAATTATTAAGTTAAATTCATGACTCGTTTCGTTTGAATAACACTCGTAATTATTTTCCGAATAATTTAGTTATTGATTTGAGCGCCAGAAAATAATTACAACTGTAACCCGGATGTCTCCTACGTAATTTTAATATTTCTCATCCAAAATTTTGTGCTAGCTCAGTTAATTGGGTTCAAAGTTCATAATTTTTGCTACTTACTCTGCAACCAATTACACAATCTGCCATCCGTACGGAGTGGCTAGGAATCTGACAATCTTATCAAAATATCTACTACTGGATTGCACGTAACGAATAATGATAATCAGCTTTCTTTTAAAGTAACAAATTGGAATTTATTATAAAAAAAAAATTATCTTTAGTCATGACCAGCTCTCTTTATTTTGTAATAATTATAAATCAACCTTGTTATATTGTATATATGTTGTATATTCGCGGATCTTCACTTTTCCATTCGATGGCGCCCGGTAGAATCTTCTCCGTCGTCGCAGCAGAATCTTTCTTCCTCATAAAGTCCTCCGCCAAATGTTCGCGATAAAGTTCAAATTCTCCCAACGATACTATTATTACCAGTCACTTCCCTTACTAGCATTACGGATGGACGCCTATACACCTACTGACTATTACTTTGTAGAATTACTTTGTCTTTTCCCACAAAAACGTTTTATCCTAATATAAGAAAATTATACTACAAGTTATTGCATCGGATTTGGTTGTCCATCAACAGTCTTTCCTCGACTTGGTAAAATGTCAGGAGCCGACCCGCTCATTACCACGTTGCTACTAGAAAAAGTGACACTGTTCCTCCTAAAACCCAAAGCATGAGAACTCCATATCATCCTCTTTTGTCTAACAAAAACAATACTATTCCACATCCTCTTCACCTAGTGAAAATCACCTTTAACGCCGGTTGTTTACTTGTCGCATAGCGACCCCTCCGCGATCGTCTATTGACATCCCTATATTCTACTTCATATAAATGACTTTTTATAAACAAAATTGTTCGTCATTTTGGTATATCACATTTGATAGCAGCTTTTACTGGGTAGTATTATGTATTGATCACCCAGCCTCTTATAGTTATTTATGCACCAAGGGTGTTATAAGGGTTTCTATGATTGAGCGGAAACAATAGGCCTGATGGCCTTTGGCCGAAGATCATTAGAACTAGTTAACATCCATGATACATACACAGGGTTACCAGTGATCTGACGTTTTGGAATTCAAGGTTTTTTCCCGGTTTTCCAGATCTGAGAATATAAATTTTCCATGTTCTTTTTCGCATATTACAACATATTTTTATATTCTTCAGCTTGCACAGTCGAGTGAAAGTTATATATTGCTGCGGGGAAAAGTGACGAATTTTCGGCAGAAAAAACTGTTATTGTCTTGCCCTGACAAAGAAAAAGTGGATAAATCCAGTTGCTTAATTTAGAAAAGATATCCTCTAACACGTGGTGTAGGCAGAATCCATGTTTTGTGGGTGCTTGATACCGAAAACTCGGTTGACGACAAAACGTCCGTCCGTCTGGCAGTGAACAACGCTAGCGGCTAAACCATTCAGCTAATTTCTTGAAAATTGATATTCCTTAATCGATCGGGCGATGTCGTGGTCCCTTAAATTTGAAACCGATATTTCAATTTTGGGAGGTACTTTACATGAAGCCCCTTGGACATTTTCAAAATTTTCAAAGAAATGGTTCCATCGTTTTTGATTAACTTTTGTTGTTGGATAGTGTGAAGGCTGTTTAAGAGAATAGTGCAGGTCTAATGTTGTTGAAAACCCTGATTTTTCGAAAATTGCTTAAGTTCAACATTCTTCGGCGTCTTCCTATAACTACAATTATAAAGATACAGATTTTTTCTCTTCATGAAATCTGTTCCTTAAAGACATTGTCGAGGCTGCAAAATAGCTTGATTTGGGGAGAGCAGCAGACGATGATTCCAGTTGACAAAAAGTTTCCTGACGCCTTTTCCTTCCTTGCCACAAGCGAAAATTCTTAACATTTTTTAAGAACTAATAGTTTACCTCAGCGTACGAATTATTGAGTACTGAAGAGTTTGGCAGTGTTACCTCGTCTGGGCGAAAATAAAATCGGGCGTAATACAGTGTCACGCACGGCTCCGAGCCATACTCTGTTCATGGAGTCTGCACAGCTGTAAGGTAGACCGCTACCACATGACATTCTAGATTTCATTTTATTCGCTCTTTACATGAGCGCGGCGTGCAAACCACGGCTTCTCGATCTTCGAACAATGCGATCCCATCGGGAACGGCGGAATGGAACGGCGTTGGATTCTCGGAATGTTGACAATACGAAATGCTGTCTGGTCGCTTCCCAGTAGCTGGTGCTATCTCGCGAGCATCTTTGTCAGCAGTTCCAGTCCTTTCAAAAAGTTTCATACGAAAAATGTATTGCCTTTCTCTCTGGAAGCCCACCCGCGGGTTTTACAGAAAAATATAAGTTCAACGCGGGGCGTTTTAAGTGTATATCATTTGCTGTTAATTAGCGCCTAAGGGATTGTTATTAATAATTGAATTCGAAGTATGACGCCAAATTTGAATTAATTTTGGCCGCCTATGTGTCAATAGATATATTTTGAAATAAGGCCATGTACACTTTTTCGAACATTTTGAGTACTTTTCGCGTATTTTTGTGAGAAAAAACAGGCAATTTTTAATTTTGCTTAAACAATTTTTTTTATCAAAAACAGCATCAACAATTCTGATTCGATTTTAACCCCGGATAGCGTAGGACGTTTAAGAGTACAGGTCTCATATTGGTTGAAAATTTTAATTTTTGAAAATTGCAGAAATTCAAAATTTTTTTCGCCGTCGTCCTACAACTACAATTATGAAGATGTTTTTTCTTAATGAAAAGTGTTCATCAAACACATCTTTAAATAAGGACACATGACCGATTTTTTTTAAATATGAGTATTTTTCGCGAAATTTCGTCAAACATTGACTTTTTTAAAACCATTTTTCTTAAAAAGCGGTACAATTTTTTTAAATTAAATTTGGACCTTAGCGTAAAGGACGTTTAAGAGAATGGTGCAGGTCCCATGTTGGTTACGCCCCATTTTCCGAAAACTGAAACAATTTAAATTTTTTCTGCATCTTCTTACAATTTCAATTGTGAATATACAATTTTTTAATGAAATATGTTAATCAAAAACAGATCTTCAAATAAGATCATGTTGAATTTTTCGAAAATATGAGTATTTTTTTGTGTAATTTGGCATCAAATGTAGTGGCGCGTATCGATTTCCTACGCTGCGTGAACATAATTTGAGAGGTTTTTGGAAGCTAATAAAATTAACTTCGAACTAACACATTACTTCTTTCCTTCCAGAAATGTTCATCGCTGATTATGGTATGTTTCATTTGTGTTTGAAATGACTACTGTCCCTTGCTACCGAAAGAAACGATTTGCTTGAATTGGATTATATTTCTAATACTTTACATGAAGAAAAATTCAAAAGATTGAGTACCATACATTTGTACCAACATTTTAACTTTAATTTCATATTACTACCTGCGCTGTATTATTCCCCCAGAATAATGCAGCGATGAAATAAGGTTTACTCTGTATTTCCTGGGCGCAACCCGCCAAGATCACCACATGTTCATTTTCTTCGTGCTCCTGTCAAGTTGCACACTGTTACTCTTAATCTCCTTATAGGCTATAAGCAAAGATAGCTTCAACTACACTCTTCTAAAAAGAAGAAAAAGTTCCTTTGAATATCATGGACGTGCTAACAAGGTTGTTTCGACCGTAAAAATAGCAGTAGTACCGCCGATGTCATCAAAGATGTGCGACACTAATCGAAACTGAAACAAACTTACATGTATTGTAGTAGTTACAAATATTTTTGAAAAATCTAATCGAAACTCAGCTATTGAGTTGCCCCTGAGACGTTTGTTCTGCAAATATCTCGTCCATGCAAGTGCAGCCATGTATGTGCTCCTATGAGGTGCTAGGTAGTCTACCCATATTGCACCTTTACAAGCGGCAGTGTTTGAAGTTGAGTCGTACGGGAGTCAAGAACTTCGCAATCCTCAAGAACCACTCTTTACTGAATGCGATGCCGTATGTGAATTTGTGCTATACGTTGGGGGAAAACCTGAAAATAACGAAAAATCCGTTTTCATTTCCCCGTTCTTTTAGGCTTTTTCAAATTCCCGATTTTCAAGGATTCCAGGTTCGCTGGCCACCCTGATACAAGTTTTTATTTTTATCTAATTCTAATGATTCAGATTTACTTATTTTACTAGTTAACTATATTAAGGTTCTTTTTTCATATTTCCCCGCCATAATTCCCTTCATAAGAGAACATGTAGCATCATTCAACTCTTTCATATTTCTCTCATAATCGCAAACCTCTCAAACCAGGGACGTTATACAGTGTACATCAAGCTTTGTATCAAAGGCAATAATAAGCAACTATCAGTAACTTATCAGTAAAAAGTCAAATATATTTTAAAGATTTTATTACACCATCAATAATTATGTTTTCTTGCCATTGTTACATGAATTATATGTATTTATACACATTTACACTTTAAGGAAATTTGTGTGCATTTTCTTACTTATTTTTATCCCAAAATTTGTTTCCTTTGACATTTTCACTTTTTCTTCCTTTTCATTTTCCACTTTATATCACTACCAAATTATTCCATGATGGCAAAACCCGCACTACATCAACCAAGTATATTTCTGGAAGGAATTGATCCAAAATGTTAAAACTTTTCATTTATGGTGATATAATTGTGTTTTAATATAAGAGAAGAATTTAAACTGTTATACTGTATTTCTTAGGCTATCAGATTGGCAGCCTGTAAAGCTGGATTCTCCAGATGGGGTGCTAGCTGCTCCAACTCTCTTCAGAGTTGAAGTGTCCATTGATGAGCCAGTTGACACATGGATTGATGTTCGTGGATGGGGCAAGGGAATTGTTTTCATCAATGGCTTTGCCTTGGGACGCTACTTGCATCTTGGTCCCTCCCACACTCTTTACTGGCCTGCACCTCTCCAACACAAAGGACTCAATGAGGTAGGTTTTTTTATTAAGATTTTTTCATAATCTTTTAGAATTAAGTTTTTCTTAAGATTTCCTCAGATATTTAAATAAAAATTAAGAAAATTTCTCATTGTGGTATTTGTCCACAGGTTCTGGTATTTGAGCTGTTCCAGATTCCTTCAGATACTACTCTAAGATTTTCCGATGAACCAAATCTTAACTAGAGGAATTCACTTGAATATTCTACAGACCTTTCTTTCTGAGACTTAGGGCACATGACAATGGACAAACAATACACAATATTTAGAGAAACATTCTCTTGATGAAATGTTACATCATAAAATGTTCAAATCAGATTTGTAATGGTTGGGAGGGAAAGAAAATCATTGAAATTCCATTGTTCATTTTAATGAAAATGATCAAATAAGTGCTTTGTTTTATGTGATATAATATGATTAACTTTTACAATAAATTCAATAAAAGAATACATTATATATACATTATTTTCCTCCTTTACAAAAGCTGTTCTCAATTTCAGCTGAACTTGAATCCTTTTTTTTCTAAGTCAGCCTTGGCCTCTTTAATTTGCTGTGAACAGAAACAAGAAAAACTCAAGTAAAAACAAGTATCGTTTGGAAGAATAACTAATACTCACAATTACAAACTATTTATTTTTCATTAATCATGTCATTCTTTAAATGGTAAAAGTAAAAGAAGAAATTGCAGCATCTTCCAATAATTAAAAATGCCTTGCTTACAAGGAACTAAGAAAACAGATAAACTATTGAATTCCAATCAATATAGAAAATGTGGGTTTCCTGTCAATAAAGAAAATAGTTGGCTGCATTGTAAGGTATTCTTTTCTTTATTATCAGGCAAATGAAAAAGTGGTAAGAGGGAAGACCATTGTTGAAGTTCACCCAAGTTCTATTATTCTAATACACTAGTAGTGCTACAACGGCCCATACTTTCTAGTTTTACGAGATACGTTCAATAAGTTATCTACCTTGCTATCTTATGTCATTGTTGGAGAGCTGAACGTGCACAGACAGGTTGGGATATATCTTGGTTTGCTTCAGCCTCAGTTACAAATCTATTTGCCGTAAGCTCTTGACGTGAGAAGATGGCAAGTGGAGTGCCATGCGAGTCAACATAGAAAATGAGATTTGGAATATTGTTCAGTGATAAAATTCCTCACAAAGGAAGAGAAGCAGCTTAAGCAAATCTACGAAAGGATGAATGTTGTATATGGTGATGGTGCACCTTCATACTATACTAAGTAAAATTTTTGGTCAAACACTTTAAATGGGGGAGAGAATTGATGGAAGATGTCCCATGTCCCTGTGGAAGTATCTTCAAAGGAAATGTGCCAAAAAGTGGAGATCATGATTCTTGAAGATCGATGTGTTAAAGTCAGTATTATATACACGAACTTGGCATTTCAGCTGGCAGGGATTACTAACATCCATATAGAATTTATCTCAAAGGTTAGTTCCTACTGGGTGCCATGAATGTTGACTCCCGAGCAGGAAGCATTTTGTCAGCAATGTTGCAAAGAGAATTTGAACTTGCTTAGAGAAAAATCCAGATAACTTTTACTCACGAATTACAACACAGGGATGAAATATGGGTTCACTGCTGTGTTCCTGATATGCAAGTAAGAGACCATGAAATAGAAGCACAAGGGATCTCCAACACCCAAAACATTTTGTGAGCAGAAGTCAGCCGGAAAGATCATGGCTACCGTTTTTACAACACTGAAGTGTTTTGCTTGTAGAATTCATGCCATACAAGAGATACATAATTGGAGACACCTATTCTTTGGCTATAAGGGCTTTAAGTGAGTCTGTCAACTGAAGTGTATAGAGAACTCTGCTGGTGTGTTGTTGCTCTACGACAACGAGCTTCCACACAAGTCATGCAAATCACATGCTGCTGTGAAGGGCTGTGGCTTTGTAGAGCTTAATCATCCACCATGTAGTCTAGATATGGCTCTTAGTGACTACTTTCTGTTTCAAAACCTGAAAAAATTCTACATGGGCGACCATTAACTCGTAAAAAAAGCAATGTTAACTTCTGAAAACTAAGCATTTTTGCTCCTGTTATAGAAATGTTATTTGCATTTGTAAACAAACAATAGCTTTTATTATGAGTTTTATTATTATTTTTTAACAATTTTTTGTAATGCTAACAAAAAAAAATTACATACCCCCAGCTCTATTGTTACTAGCAAAATGTGAGCTCAACAAAACGTGCACATAGAGAAGCTACATTTGTGTCCAGAAGCAAAACAAGGACCATCTCAGCATTTGTACAATGGATCAAATAAACTGGATGAATATCTGATCGTGATGGACGTCACTGATCCAGAAGATTGCTTTCTTACATTGAAGACGTGCACGTAAGGCATAGGCATGCCGAGTGGAAAAGATATTCGCATTTCATGCAGACAATCCTTAATGTCATGATAAATCTTTGATTCCCCTGAGTTTCAATATTGTGCTGAATTTTTATTGTGCAGTGTTGGTGAACATTATGCAAAACTGTGCTGGACAACACTATGCTTCTATCCTGTAGTTTTGCCCAAAATTTCGAAATCGATAGTTGAAACATCTTGTAGTCTTAAAGGGATTTTTAATTATGAACATATAAGTGTCAAAAACACATAACCATAAATCGTATATCTGAAATAATTTAGCATGACAAGTATAGGAATTTATCCAGGACTTATGCAAAAACCGATGATATATTACACATATCCAGGACTTATGAAAATGTGTGTGTGTGGTGTGTTGTGCGTAAGGTATATGTGTTGTGTGTGTGTGTGTTGTGTGTGTGTGTGTGTGTGTTGTGTGTGTGTTGTGTGTGTGTGTGTATGTGTTGTGTTGTGTGTGTGTGTATGTGTTGTGTGTGTGTGTTGTTGTGTGTGTGTGTGTGTGTGTAGTTGTGTGTGTGTATGTGTGTGTGTGTATGTGTGTGTGTGTGTATGTGTTGTGTGTGTGTGTTGTATGTGTTGTGTGTGTGTGTGTTGTGTTGTGTGTGTATGTGTGTTGTGTATGTGTTGTGTTGTGTGTATGTGTTGTGTGTATATGTGTATGTTTGTGTGTTATGTGTTGTGTGTGTGTGTTAAGATGGTTTATATTAGGGTTTCTAAAAATCGTGAAAATATAATTTTTTTATTTAAATCGTATTTTTTATTAAATCATGTTTATTTTTTAAAATTAAACTACTACTGAAATTTAATCTAATTTTTAAAAGAGGTAACAATAACATGGTGTGGGTTAGATTTGTTTCAGTTGTTTGTTTCAATTCTAATTGGCCCCTTTTATTACTAGATTACATGTTTAAAGAATACACTTGCTCACATTTTTAAAACATAAATATATGTGTTGTATGATTTGAACTTCTTGTTCATACTCGTGCATAATCAGTAATGATTGGCTGAAAATTTTTGGTATGTTGCTGAATTTTTTCAACAGAAATGAAAAACACATTTCCAAAAGAGAAAAAACTGATAATCAGGGAGCATTAAATACCAGTTGTATCATTAGCCAGTACAGAACACTTTTTCCTACAATCTGATTAGTGCATTAAAAATTCGGAAAAGATTACCTAAATTCTTATAAAAATCATTTGAACTCCTAGAATAATGAATAAAATAATGCATTATCCACATTGTTTGCACATGAATTCCTGAATAAATTTTATAATTCTTAGCTCTTTGAATTAAGAAAACAAAATAAATATTGGATCACAAGTCAGCAACAATTTTTTTTCTAAAAGAAATGTTATCAGATCACACAATTTTGTGACATGAATGACATGCTCTACTAATATGTTTTAACAACAACAGATGGCTATGTGAGTGTCTCTATTAGCACAGAGAGCAATGTGGAAACAGTTGACAGACCACTCCCTTGCAAGATGATTGTAACCCAATTCAATCAGCACTCCTACACAAAGATAGCCATTCTCCATGAAAGAAATGTTTAAGAACGTTCCTGGAAATTGGTGAAAGTTGTTGGGAATAATGAATGCCCTTCAAGACAGTCACGAGATGAGCAGAAGAGTTTCTGCGAGGACACAGCCACTAGTGATTGGACAAGCACCTGACAACCTGTTAGTGGCAGACTAATGTGGCATGTGCGGTAATGTAGCAATTGCTTAATCAAGCCCCTAGAACAAGTTCATAAGGCTTCTGGAATGATGGTAGGAAATGGTGAAGTGTTTGCGATATTGGCATCAGTAAAGAAATAGATACGAGAGATTGTTTTGATATGAGGCATTGTTTTGTTGTAGGTGTTTATTTTGTCAAAAAGCTTTCTCAGTCACATTGCAGTCATCTTCAGTGCTACAAATAAATAAATAAATAAATAAAATAATATATATATATATATATATATATATATATATATATATATATATATATATATATATATAACTGCAATGCAATCAAAAATGCTTTCTGACAAAATTAACACCTACAACAAAACAATGCCTCATGTGTTTCTATACTTCTCGAATGATGTGAACTCATACATGCTATAATGCTTTGGAACATTAAATCACAACTGTTGATTCAAATTCCTTAAAAAAAATTTTGGTAATCTTCTTTTTTGGGTTTTGTAGTTCCAAATACTATAGTCGAAGGGACACTTACCTCATTAAGTTCTTTTGCAGCTTCTTCACAATTGTTGAAGTTGAATACTCTCCACAGAACTACAGTAGCTGCATACACCTGCAATATGAATTAACAATTTGATTCCATTTCAATAAGATACTTTACCAACATCAGATCATTTGGAATACTCACACCAAATGCTAAAACTAGGAATAGGGGCAATGGTAATACCACAGTCTTCCAATAGTTATCAACCTGCCACTGCAGATTCATGGCCAGCAAGGACGCCCATACACTAGTAAACAGGCCGAAACCCAAAAGCCACTCAAGTAGTTTCGTCATAATTTCATCTGTAACAGTACCCAGCAAAGTTCTTCGTTATCCTCTGGACATAATATAATTTATCAATAATTATTCTTTACATAATGTCATTCCAAACCTGATTGATTCACCACCAGAATATCACAGGTGTCATCGAAATTCCCCTCTGAAAGCGAAGCAAATATCACCAATACAACAAAAAATGAGACCGATTTCTTCATTCACTGACACGCCGGCAATCACACGTAAGTTTCACACGTCATCATAAAAACAATCTTCCACAGCTTCCTAACAACCGCACTGCCTCGCTCACACGCTCACGGCGTCCACGATGTTTCCTTGGTAGAAGCAAGTATATTTCGATTAAAGTAAGTCCTTTCAAGGCTACCAACTGGAAAGAAAAGGGCACAATGCATCCAATTGAATGCTTCAATACCAAATATTACGTCATAACAAAGCTTCCGATTGGATAGTAGTGTCCCCCTCTCCTGCCGGCTCGTGACCGCCAAAGGACTTGTTTTAATCGAAGTATAGTCTGGCCTGTCATGGAGTATTACAAATAATTATTGGTATTACGGTATATATTATTATTAGTGTTATTGGAACAATGAATGGTATTATCATGGATGGATAGATTTTAATCTATGGTATTATCCACGTTAATGAAGGATTACTCCCCCAGCGCAAAGCGCTCAACTCTCTTTAAGGGGCTTGGAGACGCGTTGCGTCAAGTTGTAGACACGAGTTTTTTTGAGCCTTCATTTCGCTCGATGCGAGAGGATGATTATGTTGTCGACAGGACTATTGTATTAAATGTGTGGTTCATTTTTCGATAAAAATAGTTTCTATTACACGGGAGCGAACATTTCTGATTATTAGATATTGTCCACAAAGCTTGTTGCTCTCGTATGAGAATATTAATATAGTGAGGATGAATATTCGGAAAGCTGGCTCTGAAGCTAGTATTTTTTTTTTAAAGCCGGCACATCCTAAAATTGGAATTGATCACTTACCCTATAAAATTCGTTAAGTGTTCAGTAGAATAGACGCGACAAAGGAAACCCGCAGGTTACAGATTTGACTATGGAATTGAGACACGTGAGAAATGTCTGATAATGGGCATGTACTAATTTTTTTAAAAAATTGAAAATATTACTAAAACTTTTTGCACCTCCAATTATAATGTCTCCATTGATAATGTTTCAGCGACTTTTTCATGACTTCCTGCATGGTGGAATAATTCGGTATTCCTCCGTGGCTTCCTGAATCCTGACTTTGGGCGATGATTGGAGTAAATATAGGAGAGATTTGTTGAAAAAATGCTTTTATTTCATTTTCAAGTGGCAATTATCTCATTTTCAGGACGCACTGAGTCGCATTGCATTCCACAGTACATAGTTTAACATTATATTCATCCATGGTACAGCTGGAACGAACACGATTCCTACATTCCATATTAATAATTTAATCTATGGTATTTTTATATAAGTACAGATATTCCACCACAATTTGATCTTGCGAAATCGCCAGTGACGATAGTCCTACAGCACGACCAAAACTAGCACTATAGAAAAATTAAAATATATCAAAGTTTTGCAACATGAACAGTCACCTTCTAAATGTTCTATGGCGTTTGGCTGCTGTTTAAAGGTCGAATTGAATTATGTAATCGATATACGTGAATCGATTTTGTGTTCTTTCGAATAGATTCAGCACCTCTCCAAAAGTAATTCTAAACATGGCTGCTAAGACCCATGTGGATAGCAGTGTGGGAGAAAGAAGGCTTCGTCCAATTTATGGTAATTGTTATTGCTGTATTATCAAATTTTGTCCGATAACAGTTTTATTACGCGTTATTCGCTTTTGAGATCCTAGCTAATATTTTGTGGCTTTTCTTGTAGTACTCCCTGCAAATAGAGTTGGCCTTTATTACCTCAAATGTAAATATGATATTTACAGAATCACACTGCAATTGCTGTTACTGCAATTTTAAATTATTTGATAATATCCTCCAACCACAATATTCACAAGTCTCACCAGTTTTTAAAGACTAGTTTGGCATATTTGTAAATGATTCTTGTCTGTGAAATTTTGTTTCAATTCCTTCACCAAATGAATCATTCTTCAGTGTTGTTATATCTTCTTTTGCAGAATGGTTGGATAATGGGAACAATAAGAAGGCCTTGCAAGAAGCAGAGAAGGTTTTGAAGAAACAACCAAATTTCCTTTGTGCCAAGGTGAGAGTTTGCCTGTGCACTTCAAGAGACTGTGCTCTGAAGAAAACCTTGTGATTATAGATTATGTATGGATTTTGTGCATGAGAGACAGCATTGTTATCGGATCATGTTACTCTAACGTCTCACATTACTCGTCTGTTTTATGTTAATTTATTATTTCAATTTTTACTTTCATATTTTTAATTGAGGTATCAGTGAGAAATGAGAAAATGTGAAATGCTCACAATAATTTAAAAATATTGAATGCCAAATTATTTTTATAATATAGTGGAATTGTTCCATTATGATTTTGGTAACAAGTCAAAATTGGCAGAAAGAAATCTTGTATTTCAAGTTATTTACTTATCTTTCAATTCTTGTTGAAGGGAAAAACACAGGTGAATTGAAAGGGAATCTAAGTAATTGAATTGTGCTGTTAATTGTTATTGTCAAATAATGAATGGAGAAAGATCAAGAAGTTGGAAAAAAAATGCTCAGAAATTACTAATAACATAGGGGAATTTTGTGCGTAACGTAATATTGTTATATTAATCAAATTTCATTAAACAAAAATCATGGTAATAGTTTTTTACAAAGTTTTTTTCTTGTCCCTTTTCTGATGTGATTGTATGAAATATTTAAATATAACTTTGTTTTTTGAGTTTTATGTTCTTGAGGGATTATAATGTGCATTTCATTTGAATGTATTTAGTAATTCATTTTAAAGTTCCTAAAAATTTTATTTACGTATAATAAAGTAAATTACTTCTAATAAACCTTAACATTATTTTTATAACTACTATCAAACTGCATTTTTAGTTAAATTTACAATTGCAATCTTTCAATGCTCAAGTATTGTCAGTAAAATTGTTGGTTTTAACCCATTAAATTGCTTAAACATAAAAATCTCGTTCTTGCTCAATTTTTGCAACTTTGTGGGCAGTGATATGTCAATAATTTTCATTACAAAACAAAGTAATAATTGAAATAATGAGAATTTAGTAAGATATGAGCTCTTATTTGCCATGTAATCAAATCTTAAAATTACTATTATCCAATAATTGTTGACATGCTAATACCAATGGTATTGGGGACTGTAACACTGTGTTACTTACTTAGTAATATAACAAAAATTGTTATATTACCCAAATTTCAGAAAACATGTTTCTGAATAACACTTGTTTAAGAAACTTTTTTTCTTCCTTTAGCTGTGACTGTATGAAATATTTAAATATATTTTATGAACTTTGGTTCACTTGATTTTTTTTTTTTTTCCCCAGGGATTTAAGTTTTCTATTTGAATGTATTTAATAATTAATATTAAAGTTCCTAAAAATTACTTTTACATACAATAAAAAAATGTTTCTAATAAACTTTGATTTATAACTACTATTAAACTGCATTTTTGAGTTTAATTTATAATTTCAATCCTGAAGATGTGAGACACTGACTCATGACTCAAGAACTGCTAATGTTTGAATTTAACTATGTTAGTTTTGACACATTCTTTTACTTTAATCTCTCTCTCACTCTCTCTCTCTCTCTCTCTCTCTCTCTCTCTCCTCTCTCCTCTCTGTCTCCTCTCTTTGTGGCTAATAGATTTGTCAGAAATTTGTATTATGAGGCAAAGTAAATTTGAATTTATTTTGCATATGTATTCATTATGTTTTATACTGTGCATGCATTATGCATGAACTGTTATTTGCCCTTTTAATCAAACCTTGAAATAGTTGTGATCCATAATATATTTCTCTGTAATATTGTTGCAAGTCTAACATAAGTCCAAAACCCTTGTTTGGAGAAAAATCCTCATGAAGAATCTGTTAAATATGTCAATTCAATGTTGTTTACTAGATACAACCTGGGTTATTTCATTAACACACAATTTAACATGTTAAATTGTTTTTAAGAAATTTTAAAAAAAAAATCCTGCAAGTTTTCACTGTTTTGAGACTTAGTTAAAGAGGGAAATAATTGATAATTTAGTAACTCCCAAGACTCCAATGATTTCCTTAATCCAAAGAATGGAGGCAGGGAAAACTCTTAACTATGTAAAGATAAAAACATTAAAAAGTATATTTGGCAAGTTTAGTTGTACTACAAAGATACGTTAAAGTTTTAACTAGTTTTTAAACGTGTTAAAAGTTAAAGTTTAAAATAGTTTTGAAACGTGTACCCCAAGATATGTAATCTGTTTTCTTGTCAAGGAAATTAGTAAGTGCTCATGACATTTGTGTGGTAGTTCTGTACGGAGGACAATTTCTTGAAATAGTGTAGATTTCATGCTACAGAATTATTTATTCTGTCCTTAATCCTCTTAGAAAAAAAATTATTGTTATAGTCAACAATTGAGCCTATTGGCCTGTTCCATTTTCAAGTGTGTTCTGCCATCACCTTATTGGTCTTCCCGTACTCCTTTTCCCATTAGGGTTGTGGGCATGGAGGATTTTTGGCTTTCAATCTTCTGGCATTGTCATTAAATGATCATACAAATTCTTTCTAACCCTGACTATTTTCTAAGATAGGTTGATGATCTTTAATTCATCTCTAATGTCTAAGTTTCTTTCATGATCTATATTTGAATACCGTGCTAATGATCTAAGAAATCTCATTTCAACTGCTTCTTCTGCTTCCTTTTATCTGCTCTATTGAGGGCTCAATTTTCACATCCATACGTTATTGGTACCACCATTCTTTTATGAAATTTTAGCTGGATGACTAAGGGCTTTTTGTCTGAGAGTCTTTCATATAGTTCAGCACATTTCTGAATTTTTATATTAATGTCCTTTTTATGACAAAATATTGCAACCTAGAGAGCTGAAGTTGTTTACTTGTTCAACACAGTTACCATTAATTAGTTCTACATCTTATGATTTTTACCTTGGAATGTCATGGCTTTCATTTTCTTTGCTGAAATTTGTGGATTGTAGTTTCCTCGTATTCTCTAAAATAGGCAGCTATTTCTCGATTATTGTTCCAGGTGCTAAAAATTATCTGGTCATTGCTGATAAAATTGTATTAAAATGTATGTTATGCACTTTAAAATGGTGTATTATAATATGACACCCCTGATTTACATCTTCAGGTATTCAATTATTCCCTTTCTGCACAAATTTTTTTCAGTACTTCACATTCTAATTTAATTTAGGTGGGCATTGGGTATTAAATACCTGGCATGCGTAGATTTATGGACGGAAGAGAACTGATTTGTTTTAGGAATAATCCTTACAATCGCCCGTAATTCTTCTGGGTGTAACGTCAATTTTATCCTGGAAAGGTAGACTGCGTGCATGAAATTAAGAAAATTTATTAATCAGAAATGGATTTAAATTGTAAGAGATTTTTATTTTAGTCAGTTGTGGAAAATATTATTAATACTCGATATCAGCTGTTGCATTAACATTTTGCTACAGGAAATGTCTTGGTTTTTATTCTGAATTAAAGAAATATAATCAATAGAAGATAAAAATAGCCGTGGAACAATAGATGTTATTAGCTGAAATATTATTGTTATAAATCAAATTTATTTAATGGAAGTGGTGTAATTGTATGGGTGACTTTATAAAAATGTGTGAAACATTCTGTGGGTTGGAGGCCTAGTTCACTATGCTCATTTTTGGCTGAATAGAGATAATTGTCTCCATCATATGAGTTTCTTGCCCTCTACCCAGGATATATAGCATTATGTCCCACATCAAGAATTGGCAGATTCAGTGCTTTCGAATCACATCAAAGTAATACATCTTCAAACTGTAAAATTTAGTAAATGTGACATAATGTCCTATATCTCTGACACAGAGATTAAATGATTTAGTCTCTAGCAAGAGAGGTTTTCAATCTTAGAGAAATTTTGACAATCGTGCAATTGAAGGCCTCAATAGAACAAGGGGCTATCCCACATTTTTCTGTGAAATTGAGTTATTAGTATTATATAAAACTTCAAATATTATTCTTTTTAATGTATTAAGTTAAATGAAAGCAGTTCAAGTAAAACCCTAATTATCTCAGAACTATGTTTATGTGGCCCCTGTGATAGCCCCTTGTTCCACTGAACCCTTCAATTCTATGCAATAAAAATACTTGTAATAATTGAAGTTCATTTATGTTACATAAACTGAAGGAGAAAAATAGTGAAAATTTAATAGGTGAGGGAACAAAACATGAAAGTAAATATGATCCTGTGGGTAAGGTATCAAATAGCTTACTTTCTTTTGTATTGGCATTTGTAATGGGTAGAACTGTTTCTTAAATTCTTTAACATGCAACATGCTATCTTGAGATTCTAAAAAGGTAGAATATAAAAACATTTGATTCTGCAGATGCGTGTAGTTTATAAAGTCGTGAGAACATTAATTCACACTAGTAGAGATGACTTCTAAATTAAAAAAAATAAATAAAAACTGAAAGAAACTTTGTGCTCATTTATAAAACAAATTTAACCAGTTAGAAAAAGAAAACCATGAACGTTGTCTTCTGACTTTCGGAAGATTATTTGATTATCATGTTTTTGCAAAGGTTGTCATACTTCGTGCTTGATAAAAATGATGACAATCCAAGATTGATTATGAAGATTATCAATTCACTCCAAAGTCAAATTACTTTCTCTGTTCACCCTTTTATCAATCTTGAAAATTAGGATAATTCTGGAGAAAGTGGTATTTAAATACAAAATACAATTTTAGGTAGTTTTCTATATTGGAAAATGATTTTCAGATATAATGTTAATGTAATTGATTTCTAATTTTTTCTCATTCCTCAAAGTGTGTTGCTGCATTTGAGATTTTGAGCCCCTGTGACCATGTGTTTTGCAGGTTCTAAAAGCACTGGCTCTCCTTCGTTTGGGCAAGGAGGAGGAATGTGATCTCTTGCTGGAGGCAGTTCGTGCAGAGGTGCCTGCAGACGATTCCACTCTGCAGGCCATGACCATTTGTTATCGGGAAGTGCACAGGCGTAAGTGAGCCCTTAAAATATGAGGAGAAATTCTTATGAACAGGGAAAGCTACCACTGGAAGACAAACATGGCAAATTTCTTGAGTTTCATTTAGTTCTATACCAGTTGGGTTTTTGTTCAGTTTCCCTTGATCCATAGAGCAAATGCGAGATAGTCCCTGGCTGTACTTCTGGATATTTAAAAGAATTGTGGATTTGTTAAACAACCTGCCTGTAGACATGGTTGGAAAATTAATTAAAAAATAAAATAAAAATGTATGGTCTCTTTGAATCACTGCAAGACATTAGTTTAATATTGTATAAGTAATTTGTGCAGTAGGTTTATTATTAATTCATAGTCTTTTTCAGGTTCTAAGATCGTAAACAAAATAAAGGACTTCAGTTGTTTTGAAAATTAATTTGTGTTATGATTTAAGTTCCTAGTAAATATAAATTTTAAAAATTTTAGTCATTCATTTCTGGGGAAAGAAAATTACGAGACAATGTATCAATTAAATTGTTGATTAAATTTTTGTTTCATTTCAATATTAGATTTAATAATTGTCAACCTGATGAATTATGATGTAATGATTCATGCATTTGTCAGAAAGAAAGTACAGCAATTCATGGTATTTCACCATTGCACTCCTAGGGGCATCAAAAACACGTTTTTCTAGATATTTACCAGAATATTCTGTAGGCAATCAGCAAAAACATCTATCTTGTCAAGGAAAAACTAACGAACTATTGATTTAGGTGCTACCTGTGTCACCAAAAATGTTTCCATCACTTAAAAAACAATAAAACACGTTTTTAGAAAAATTTCATAGAATATTTGGATGAGCCAATCTGCAAAAAAAATTATTTATTTATGTAAACAACAGACTTAAGACCAAGTTACAAAAATTAAATTATCAAATGTTTATACAATTAGTTACATTTATTTAAGAAAAAGATCTCGCAAGTCTTAAATTCACTGATACCAGCACAGCTTAATGGGAAAACATTCATTGCCAAGATTTGATAAGCTGAAAACTGGTGAATAAAGGCTGTATGTAGTCCAATGTAATGGAGTTTTAAAAGTAAAAGTTGGTTTCTAATCATATTTAAAACTGCATAACGAAGTAGGTTTTCAATGAAGTACAGGAGAGTCCTTGGTGTGGACTGGTTTTAAGGCCTTGCCCCATCCTCTTGCTAGCTGCAATCTATCGTCGCCCGAAGTACATTTTTTTTAACATTTACTCAACTTTTCAGTTTCCTAATATTAGAACTGAAATATTATCCTAAGAATATTAAAGAAGAGTAAAACTTCTTCCAAAATTGCAATCTTCATTAAAAAATTTGAAGTTGTTTTTAAGATAATGGTAATACTGATAAAGCATTACTGGAAATGCGAAATTTGATGCTCTTTTTCACAGCAATCTATTGAGTTTTTGAAAACCTTCAGTGAAAGTCATTTGAAGCACTTCTACTCACAAATGCAAAAATGTATTCAAATCTATGGAAACGTGTATTAACGTACAGCGAGAGATATCTTTTAAAAATTACATTTGTGTAATTTTTGAAAAAACAAATCAATACACCAAAATAAACTTTACGTAATATTAAATAATGCAATTAGCAGTATCCATTTGAAAAGAAAGAATGGAACAAAAAATTTGGAGCCATTTTTGAGAAAATGGTGTTTGAGCGTTTCTGAAAATGCGGAATTTTGAGCTCATTTAAAAATGAAAACTGTTGAGTTTTCGAGAAACTTTATATGACATTAAAGCACATTTACTCATAAATACAATTATGTGCAGAAACCAATACAATTAATGTAAATATTACAGACGTGAGAGACAATTCAAAAAAATTACATATTCTTAAATTTTGAAAAAACAAAGTATAGAGCAATATGGCATTTATGTCATCATATAGGGTACATTTGGCACTACCCTTACCAAAAATTTAAAGAAAAAATTTGAGCTTTTTGAGAAAATCTTGTTTTTTTTTTATTTTCAAAAAAATCAACATGACCTTAATGAAAGACCTTTAATTTCATTTTAAAGAAAAATCTCTATCTTCAAATTTATAGTTGAAGGAAGACACTGAACTTCTAAACTTTTGCAATTTTTAAAAATTACGAGAAAGTAACTCGATGTGCTACAGAATGGCAGACTCCAGTAGTAAAGTTTTCTAATTTCCTTGGTGTGGTGTGGCTTTAAGGTCTTGCTCCATTCTCTGACCAGCTGCCGTCTATCGTCATCCAAAGTACATTTTTTTGTCATTTTCACAACTTTTTGCTTTCCTAATACTAGAACCGAAATATTACTTCAAGAATGTTAAAGAAGAACCTCATCCTAAATAGAAATAATCATTGAAAAATTTGAAGCTATTCTTAAGAAAATGGCGATTAAGCATTACTGTAAATGTGAAATATGAAGCTCTTTTTCACAGGAATCTATTGAGTTTTCAAAAAAAATCATTTGAAGTAATTTGGAGCATTTCCACTCACAAATGCAACAATATATACAAATCGGTGGAAATGTGTGCATATTAATGGTGTGAGAAATTATTTTATATAAATTACATTTGTGTAATTTTTGAAAAAACAAAAGATTACACCAAATTAAATTTTATGTGCAGTATCCATTTGAAAACTTGGAAGAAAAGATTTGTAGCCATTTTTGGGAAAATGGCATTTGAGCTTTTCTGAAAATGCAGAATTTTGAGCTAGTTTCCACAGAAAACTGGTGTAGATGGTGCGATAAGCGAGTGTGAAGTGGGTGGCAGCGAGGATGGAAAAGAGCTCAACACTTGTTTTAACAAGGCACCAAGTTTCTGCTTGTGTACTTGATTGAGGTGGAGACCGTTTTGTAAATAAGTTTCTTGAGAGACTGTCAAGATCAAGTAGTGTAATTGGTGTCTCTCTCAAGTGATGTTTTAGATGTCTGTTTGCCATTTTAATTTGGTGTATTTCATTTTGATTGAAATGCAATACATGGATTGGCTGAGAGCTGACTTCAATATTGTATTTTCTTCCATCAACAAACCAAAATAGTCGAATGAAAATTATGCCATTACTTTATTTTATATTATTCATAAAGATCCTCCATAAACTTTAATAATGACCGCTGAATTACCATAGGTGAGTCGTAATCTATGGTATGTTGGTAAAGACTTGATTTTATGATAGTACGTTAGATATCTGTGGTATCGAGTTACAATTTTTTTTTGTTGAAATTGTGTTGTTTGAATTGATTATCGTGAAATATTGCTAATATGCTAATAACACCTTACAGGTAGTATTTGTTCACGTGACTAAGTGTTCGTTCACGGTGCCAAAATTATTTATAACTCAAGAATTGATTTTGGACATTCTTTGTAGCATCTACTAGTTTTAAATCAGTAATTCCATTGACGACTTTTTTGCACACGTCTAGATGTTTAATTAATGGAGGGTAAACATTCTGTTTGCAACATTTCTTCCCTTGCTATTTGGATCCTGTCCACACATGTTGACTTATTTTTGTAAGTCCCTCTTTACATATGTGTTGTTGACCTCATGACATTTTTGACATGAAATTTGTATATTCAAGTATAATACTCCTTTAAAACATTCAATTTAAAACAATCTGGCATCCTCTTTTCAAAATAGTCTTCCTATTTTGAATACATGGAATTACATTGTTGTCAAAATATTTGTTTTTTGTAGTCATTGTTATTTTAACTAATTTGACTTGATGTATCTAATGCACAAAATGAAGGTATGGTATGAGCCGTGATAAGGTCAATTAGGCATTGTTGAATTGTTATAAACCTTTAAGAAATAAACCAAATATTTCAAAATACTAGAGGAATGAAAAACATCTATGCTGAGCAGCAAATAAAGTATAAAGTTGAGTAAAGTGAAATATTAAATTGAGTGTTAAATTTAAGTTTGACTTACTTTTTGGAATTGTCCATAATAAATGAATTGAGAGATAGTGTTGAAATAATTCTGCACACAAACTATACTGAAATTCAGTATTTAATTTTTATTTTTTCTGTGTCAATAATGTTAGTTTTAATATTACACAAACTATTGATCTTCTACATGTAAATATCAATAGTAATTACATATTTAAAATAGAGAAATAGTATTTTTAGAGGGTATAACTTTTATTCAGATCACTATCTAATGGAAACAAAAGCAAGATGGAAGAAACAAAATGCTTCAAAAAATAAACAAGATTAGGGTATAAAGTGTATCTACTAGAAGATTATAGTACAATGGAGTTGTATCAGAGGCTGTTGAATCAGTTCTTGGGCAACATCGTCACATCAGATCTGAATGATGAATGGAGAAACATTAAAGAATCAATAAGAAGGGCAGCATATGAAGCATTAGGCACAAAAAATTAGACGAAAAAGAAAAACTTTAAAAAAAGGAATGAAATGGTTGCAGAGGCAGTGCAAAAGGAGCAAAACTACCAAAAAAGGAATAAAGCTAAATCATTTGTGAGACAAGCCCTTCAAGAATCCTGAGATAGATAAGTGAATATTTTACAAGAACAGGATGTATTTGGAAGACAAAATATAGCCTATAAAGTATTAAAAACAATGAATTTAGAAGAAACAGATTCAGTAAGATTGAATATAATTTCTGGGAAAGAGTGGTTGGACTACTTTGTAAAATTATGGAGTGGGAGGGAAGGAATTTATATGCAGGATGAAGAAAAGGGAACAAAAATAAATGTAGATATGTTAGATATGAAAGAGCTTGATAATGCATTAAAATCCCCAAGAAATAGAAAAGCCTGTGATTCTGATGGGGTTAACATAGAATTAATGAAATATGGAGGTATGTTACTGAAATTTCAACTGCTCTGTGTGAATGCTGGCAAAGATGTACAATACCAGATGAATGGTTAGATTCATTAATTACTCCATGTTTTAAAAAAGGAGATCGAAGTAAATGTCACAACTATAGGGGTATTTGTCTACTTAACACATGTTATAAAGTATATGCAAAAATTGTAAATAACAGAATTGCTCCAATTGCAGACTGCACTCTACCTCAGGAACAACGGGTTTAGAAAAGGTCGCTCAACAATAGATGACTTATTTACATTAAAACAAATAATTGAGAAACGAATGGAGTTTAATAGAGAAACACACTTAGCCTTCGTGGATATTGAGAAGGCTTTTGATAATGTCAACTGATGTAAATTATGGAGTGTCATGAAGGAAGAAGGGTACCCATGTTATTTAGTGCAAGTGGTGAAAAGTATTTATGACAATACTAATATCGCAGTAAAATACAATGAATTTGTTTCCGGGAAGAGGGAAGAGGATTATAAATAAAGGAGTAACGCAGGGAGACAGTCTTTCTCCAATACTCTTTAATGTATAAGTAAAAGGTGGAAGAACGTGGTACCTTCAGGAATTTACCTGGGCAACAATACATTTGTAAATACACTGTTATATGCTGACGACCAGGTGATCCTGCAAGAAAACGAAGATAATTTGCAAAGATCTATTTACCAACTGGAGCAAATTTGTAAGGAGTACAATCTGATAGTATTAGTTAATAAAACCAAAGTAATGGCTTTTAAAGGAAAAAAGTCAGTAAAGATTGTGCTTAAAAATATGGTTTTAGAACAAGTGACACATTTTAGCTACCTAGGGTGTGAAATTACATATGGAAGAGAGAGGGAAGTCACCAGCAAAATTCATAAATTTCAAGCAGTTTGTGGAACTATCAGTAGAATGTTTGAAAAGAAAGCCCGAAAAGAAACCCAATTAAAATTTTATGATATTAGGGCCCTCCCAGTTTTACTGTATGGATGTGAAACATGGGTTCAAAAACAAGATTTTAGGAGGATTGAATCAGCAGAAATGTGATTTTTGAGAGGAGTAAAGAGCTGTACATTAAGAGATCAAATAAAAAGTGAAAAAATAAGAGAACGAGCAGGGAAAGAAACAGTACATGAAAAAATTAAGAAGTACAGACAGCAATGGTTACACGTATTGGAAATATGCCGCAAGACAGACTTCCAGTGCAAGCCCTGAATTACAAGCCTAGAAGAAAGAGAAACATTGGAAGTCCAAGAATGAGATGAAAAGACGCTGGAACAGGCAATATGCCTAATCCATAAAGGGAGATGATGATGATGATGATGATGATGATGATATTAAAAATAACATTGTCCAGTTACATTAATCTAATGAAATTAATAAATACCCATGGCCTGCAGCAACAAAAATTCTGAAGAATCATATCGCACAATCTGGTTATCCATAAATAAGAACATGTACTGCGCATGAAAAACAAGTAAAATACTCTCAAATAACAAGAATTGTATTATTATCAATTGCTGTGTCCCATCAAATATTTAACAAAACATTTAAAAAAAAGCAGTAATATCATGTAGTGTATTTGGATAAACATTGCAACAGTTGTTTGCATACCAAGAATAAGTTGTTCCGTTATGTAACAGATGAATAGCAATTTTTTAACGGTGGTTTTCTAAATTTCGAATATGTATAGCATTGTTTTTTTTGATTATGTATAGCATATTTTGTGCGATTATTTCTATTGACATGCCATAAAATTGATGCCATAAAATTGATATTAATTTCTTTGTTTTACTAAGGCCTTTGAGTCAATCGGATCTTTTTGCAAAGAATTTATTTGTACCTTTTGGTCAACGATTATGATTCATGAAGACATTGAAGTGAAGTTTTCCCACAAAGAGATTTTTGAGTCCACTGGGAATCTTCTGTTTTTGTATTTTGATGTTAAGATTGAAATTTGTTGCCCTCTAATCTCAATATTGATTTACTGAAATAGTAACAAAATTATTAAATAGACGAAGTTGATTTCCCTAAACCTAAGATAATATAATATAATGCAAACTATTTACTCCAAATCACTTCCATGAATGTCTCGGGATGGACATTTCTAGTTCAACATGTCTTTACAATTGCGTTGAAATAGAAATGGCCCTGGTAACTAAATGAGTGGATAAGTCCAGTTGCTAAATACAGAAAAAAATTCTCTAATCTTAGAGGATTATCTAAAATCCTCTAATATGTGGTGTAGTCAGAAATCATGTTTTGTGCTTCCATGATACCGAAAATTCGATTGACGTCACAACCTCCGCCTGCCCGTTCCTTCCTTCCCTCCTTCCTTCCCTCCTTCCTTCTTCCTTCCCCCTCCTTCCTCTCTCCTTCCCTCCCTCCCTCCCTTCCTCTTCCTTCCCACCCTCCTTCCTTCTCTCCTCGCTCCCTCCACTCCTTCCTTCCTTCCTTCCTCCTTCCTTCCTTCCCCCCTCCTTCCTTCCTTCCCTCCCTCCTTCCTTCCTTCCTCCTTCTTCCTTCCTCCTCCTTCCTTCCTTCCCTCCTTTCCCTTTCCTTCCTCCTTCCTTCCTTCCTTCCTCTTCCCTTCCCTCCCTTCCCTCCTTCCTTCCCTCCTTCCTTCCTTCCTTCCTTCCTTCTTTCCTTCCCTCCCTCCGTCCTTCCTATGTGTGAGTTTAACAATTTTCTTAAAAGGGAAGTTTTAGAGCTTTCTGGGAAGAACTATTGTTGGATATTGCATTTATATTTTGTTACTTTTAATTATTTTGTATTGAAAAATAGACTGTGGTCAATAAATAAATAAATAAATAAATATCCCTTGATAATATTTGGTATATTACAATACATGTTAGCCTACCATTTACTGCCAAAGCATTTGTTTCCTGTTAGCATCTGCCAACTTCTGAACACACTGTGGACATGAGATCTGGTGCTCATATCCACAAGTTTGTGGTCTCCCATGCACACTGTCATCCTCGGGACAGCATTGTGACAGAGATTTTGGGAATAACGCTCCCTTTTTGCTGTGGCCACATACCACTCCATGGTCATACCCACATGGTCTTGACACATCTGGCGCCAGCACGGCACCTACCTTCACTGCACCCTTGTGCTTGACCCTTCCCTCTACCCTACTGTGGTGCACACATGTCCACTTTGGAAATGTCCCACTGTGTACGGCTTGACACGTGCTGAGTAATGAATGCTACATTTTATTACTGTATAAGGATGTAATTGTTTTTAATATTTGTATATTAATTTGCTGGCGTAAGAAAATTGTGATAATAATGGAGAGATCAAACCTTTCTTGTAATTTTAGATGACAGTGTTCAATTGTGTGTACAGTAAGACAATCTATTATTTTTTGTTGCTGTTTTTGAGTACAGACTATTGATGTTGTGACATAATACTGTGACATGATGTTGAGATATAATAATGTGACATAATAATATGATTGTTTCTTTTGCAGCTGAGCGGATTTGTGCAATCTATGAGGCTGCCGTGCGTAAGGAACCTGGAAGCGAGGAGTTGTTGACGCATCTCTTCATGGCATATGTGCGTGTTGCAGACTACAAGAAGCAACAAAAAACAGCACTTCAGTTGTACAAACTAAAACCGAAAAATCCATATTATTTTTGGGCAGTGATGAGTGTCGTAATGCAGGTAAGACTCAAAACGAATTCATCATGGAAATTACATTTAAATTTATTCAGGAGATAGGGTTCAAGGATGCTGCAGTAGGTTTTGTATATGATGTGCAACTAAAGTACAAAAGAACCCCTCTTTCCCACTTTTCAAGGGACCAACAAAAAATGGTGTAAATCTTTGGAAAGTGTGAACCATCTGTGGCAGAAATCTAATTTGATTGTGCTTTATTGCACAAACTACTACTGCATAAGTAGGCACACTACCATCACCATCATCACAGCATCAAAAACGCTATTGCTTCTTTCACTGTCATTTTCTCCCTGAACTGAATTGACCATAATGACCTGAATTGACAGGCACTGTTTGCTCAGTCACAAGTTCATCATCAAAATGGAATTCTTTAACTTCTTAATCCATTTTCAATTTCTCCTGTGCAGAAATAAAATCACTAACTTCCTCTTTCTTTTCTGCAGTTACTTTCTCCTCATGTGTTTGGAAGAAGCCAACTTTTCTAAAGCTGTTACAAATAGTGGATTGATTTACATCTTTCTATGCCTTTGCAATATAATGCAGTGCATTAAGGATATATATTTTAAATATCAGAATATCATTGGCTCCTTCCCTGGCTCTGTCAAACCCAATAATCTCTGCACATTTTTTTCTGTAGTTGGTCTTGAAGGCATGGACTCCTAAATCTATTGGCTGTAGCTTTCCTGTGGAGTTTGTCAACAAGAATTCAATTCTATTATTTCTAAAGTTCATTTGATAAGGATGAGCAGGATTTGATTAGGATGGCCATAGCATTTTGCTCATCGGACTGCACACGGCGTATGGCCAGCACAGGGCAGGGGTTGGTCCAGGCACCAGGCTGGCACGGGAAAACAGTTCTGTCGCCGGTATCATCTTTGGGAAACCTGAAGTCAGCTAGTGCAGAATGATATGTGAGGACAGCTTGGCATGTAGCTGGCAGTGGGCCCCATTTTGTGACTGGCCCCAAAACTCAGTAATGAGGTGACGCGGTCCATGGTTCTTCTGTGTGGGAAGTCTGTCATGTGACTCCTCATGATAGGGACTAGTGGAGGAAACAGATGCATTCGAGTTGAGATGAATCGTGATCCAAAGACACTTTTGTCACCCGTGCGAGGGTTATCACAGGCTTGCGAGGGTGGCGTTTGCCACGGGACAGAGGCCAGAAGCAGCACTAAGGTTTAGCACCTTGTGGTATTCTGTGTCAGGCTTGGGTGGCTTGCTTCAGGAGTTGTAGTGCAGTGGTAGTTTCCTGAGGAGTGCAAATATTATATAGTAGTTGGTAATAAAATAGTGCATAAAAACTTCATGTCAGTGTTTCACTTGCATCATGACGATGTCACAATGGCTTTTCAGAACTCTCGACATTCGCTCCCAACATTACTGTAAGCCTAAGATTACTGTTTTTCTCCATGGTAATTCTCAGCATTAAAAGTGAAAGTTTTGTTCGAAAGAAAACAAGAAAATAGACTTGTTTCATCTATGTTAATGATGTTCTTGGCCGCATACTCCTTCAGGAGGTCTATTAGTGGAATCGCTTCTTTCTCATTTCCAATATGAATAAGCATGGCTTTCAAACTGAGTTTAGAGTAATCTTTATAATTACAGTGTCCATTCCTTAGAATCATGATATTCATGATCATCTTACTCAGTAATGCATCAACATCAGTACAATACACTAGATTGCCCACCTTGAAGAATAGGCATCAGAGGTGTTGTACCCATCGACGCTACACAGTAATTGTTGTTCTGTTCTGTAGGATGTTCAACCCTTCAATTGGGACGCCAACAATTCTGCCTGATTCTTTGACAAGTTTTGATCACAAACTAGATTGAGTTCCGACTGTTTTATTATATGAGGTTCTGTAGACATTCCAGCAAATTTTGGGTCGTCTGTGTCATCCGTTTTCATACATTTAAATCTTCAACACCAGAGTTTCCGTAACACAAACTGCATTGGTGGTGTCCCTGGGATTGGAATGCCAACACTGTGAGGATGATTGCATAGGACTCCCTAATAGCTGAGGGGAGGTTGCAATATCGATTGCTTTTCTTGATTATGCTTATGGATTCAGGAACTTTGATAATGCAGAAATACTAGTCCATAGAATGGTCCTTTGGATTCCTCCATATCATGAGTATTGCAAATGGCATTTGTCGTGAATTTCCATTAAGCTAACTACTAACTAATATTTCAATTACACAGTAGACGACAAGACACACAACAAATACGAGGGGCCCACGAATTGTTCTGATCTCCAATTCGATAAACAAAATTCAATTCATATGCCCTTCTTATCAACGGGCAGAGTCGCCACATGCATGAGTTGCCACACTTCACTCTGCAATTCCCAGAATTGCTCAACTGATTTGACCAGTTTGACATCTATTTCATGTCTTTAGTGAATTCTACAATATCATACATATATTGTTGGTGACCACCACCCTGTAATAATCATGCAAGCAAATAGAGTTTCAGCATTAAAGACACTGGGCTATCTGGGAAATACAGTAAAATCTGTGTATGCCGAAATCGATTAAGACAAAAAAAGATTCTTGTTTAGGTAGGTTTCCGTTTTACGCAAGGTTTTCCATTCTATGACATGTGTGATATAGATATTTCTACTCTGAAAGTAGTAAATTACACTATTTTATTATAATTATCAAAATACATAAAAGTATAATGTATTTATGGAAGAAATTACCAATAAATGAATATTAAACTCTTCATTGACAGCTTCAGAACTAAAAAATACACAACACTTTACTGCCTAGTGGCTGTATTCGAACTGCTTGCTGATTCGTTCAACACACAGTGTGTCACAAACCAGTTCTGTGACTTTCTGATACCCCAGGGTGGCCAGTAAACCTGGAATCCTTGAAAACCAGGGACAAAACGGGAATTTGAAAAAGTCTGGAAGAACGTGGGGAAAAAAATGGAATTTCCCCCAACATTTAGCCCGAATGCAGTACAGTAAAGCCCGAATGCAGTGTAGTAAAGTACAGAATACATGATAATGGCGAATGTTAAAATCGAAGTATGTATGAAAAGGGTCACAAGTTTTCTTGAGGATTGCGAAGTTCTTGACTCACGCATAACACAACTTCAAACACTGCCGCTAATATAGGTGCAACATGCGTAGAGTACCTAACACCCCCATAGCACCTATATTTTTGCCTGTGGGTTGCACGTACATGGACAAGATATTTACGGAACAAACGTCTCACCGGGAACTCAATAGCTGACTTTCGATTAGTTTTTTTATTATTATTATTTATTTATTTATACTACGAGAATACATTTAAGTTTGAGTTTCAATTAGTGTTGTGCCTATTCTTTCATGACATCAGCAGTACCACTTTGCTATTTTTTCGATCGAAATGACCCTGTTATTACATCAATCCTATTCAACGTGAATTTTAACTTTTTTTGTAGAAGAGCGCAGTCAAAATTATGTTGCCTACACGGAGATTAAGAGTGAGTGTGTTCGAATTGACAGGGAGTACGAAGAAAATGAACATGTGGAGATCTTGACGGGATTTCGCGCCAGGAAATACAAATAGACCCTATTTCTGTCGCTGCATTGTTCCCCAAGGCAGCGGAGGTAATAATATGAAATTAAAGTTAAAATGTTGGTACAAATTTATGGTACTCAATTTATTCAATTTTTCTTTTATGTAAAGTATTAGAAATAGTGCTAATATAATCCAAACCCAACTAATTCAAACAAAGCGTCTGTGGTGAATACCAGCAATTATTTCGATAGCTGGGAACAGTAGTAATTTCAAACTTGTACAAATGAAACATATCATAATCAGTGATCAATATTTCTTGAAGTAAAGAAGTAATTTGTTAGTTTGAAGTTAATTTTATTACCTTCTGTCAATCTACTTACTTTTATAAGAACAACAAGCTTCCGAAAGCCTCTCAAATTATGTTCATGAAGCGCAGTAAATTTGGAATGGGCAACTATGATTGTCACCAAATTACACAAAAAAATACTCACATTTTCGAAAAATTCAACATACTCATTTTTGAAGATGTTTTTGATTAAAATAGTTCATTTAAACTAGAGATGCTACTGAATGACACAGACTTTCTCGTAGTAAAGTTTTCTAATTTCCTTAGTGTGGACTGGCTTTACGGTGTGGACTGGCTTACCCCATGCTCTTGTCAGTTGCCATCTATCATCGCCAAAAGTAAATTTTTTGAACATTTACTCACCTTTTCAGTTTCCTAATATTAGTACCGAAATATTACTTCAAGAATATTAAAGAAGTGTAAAACTCCGTCCTAAATAGATATTTTCATTAAAAAAATTTGAAGCCATTTTTAAGGAAATGGCTATTAAACATTACCGTAAATGCAAAATTTGAAGCTCTTTTTGAATCTATTGAGTTAACAAAAAACTTCATTTGAAGTAATTTGAAGACCTACTACTAAAGTAAAAATAAATGTATCTTCACAATTGATGTTGTAAGTTCACGAATTATTAAGATGTTGTAAGTTCACATTATTAAGAAAAATTGAGTAATGTAATGTAATAATAATGAAATAATGTAATGTAAAATTGAATGTTAAAAAAGTTGATATTCGACACAAAATTTTGCAAAATATTCTCATTTTTGAAAAATTTAACTTCACTTATTTAAACATCTGTTTTTGATGAACATATTTCACTAAGAAAAAATATCTTCATATTTGTAGTTGCAGAAAGACAGCGAAAAAATTTGAAATTTTGCAATTTTCAAAAAAGGAAATTTTCAACGAATATGAGACTCGCACTCTTAAACATTAATAAGTTATTTCAGGTGAAAATTTAATAAAAATTGTTGATGCCGTCTTTGAGAAAACTGTTAAAACAAAATTAAAAAATGCCTATATTTCACACAAAATTACACGCAAAGTACTCAAATTTTTGAAAACTTGTATATGACCCTATTTCAAAATCTATCTTTAAGGAACAATTTTCATTAAGGGAAAAATCTCTATCTTTATAATTATAGTTGTAGGAAGACGCCGAAAAATATTGAACTTCTGCAATTTTCCGAAAGTCAAGGTTTTTAACAAACATGTGACCTGCACTATTCTCTTAAATGACCTTCACATTATCCAATCACAAAATTTAATCAAACACAATGGAGCCATTTCTTCGAAAATTTTGAAAATGTGCCAGGGGCTAAAGTGCCCCCAAAATTAATATATTAGTGTCAAATTTAAGGGGCCACGACATTGGCAGATCAATAAAGGAATATCAGTTTTCAAGAAAATTGGCGAAACAGTTTACTCGCAGTTCTGTCGGACGGACGACGGACTTTTTGCCATCAACCAAGATTTCGGTATAAAGAACCCACAAAACATGGATTCCAGCCACACCACATATTAGAGTATTTCTTTTCTAAATTTAGCAACTGGATTTATCCACTTTTGCGCTACCGAGGCCTTGCAATAAGAGTTTTTCAGTTGAAAATTCGTCGCTTTTTCCTTCACCATTACGTAACTTTCTTTGTACAGCGTAAGCAATGGAAGGTGAAAACATGTTGTAATGTGCGAAAAAGAACCTGGAAAATTTATATTCTCAGACCTGGAAAACAGGGGGAAAACCTTGAATTCCAAAATGCCAGATCGCTGGTCACCCTGTACCCTCACATAGCCTTGAGCAATGCGTATCTGGTGGAGGGATTATGATTTTCTACGTGGGACAGGGATGTACATGAATAGAAGCCATGCCCTTTCCACACTCAGAGAGTTTGGAGAGAGGGAATTACCCCAAGACCTTCACCTTGAGAGACAAGCAACTCCAAGGTCGAATCTCTATGCTATCAGCTGATGCCCCTCTCCTTCAATGTCTGGCTACCATCACTAAATCGCGTGTCACAGGGATAGAGAATTTAAAACAGGCTTCAGATGCATTCATTTCATTAAGAACGTCTCTCTTCTCTCTGACAATTGCATTAAATTTACAGGAATTCCGTTTTATAATTTTTTTCCCCTACAGGACTAATGTAAAACCATTCCGTTTCTGTGTTAGAGTGGTTCCATTTTATGCTGAGTAAAATGCCATTTAACTTCTTGGGCCAGAGAAATTTTTCAGTCAAGGCAGGTTTCCAGCTTGTACAAGTTCTGGTTTAGACAGATTTTAGTGATCATATCGTTTTAGTATATGTGTGATTACACAAACACTGAGCCCAGTGGACTACTTTTGTGGTTGTATTCAGCTTTAGTGTAGCAAACTACTCAAACCACTGCAGGTAGGCATTTAACAAAATCACTGATGACCAATGTTATAGGGCAAAGTTAAATCTTTCTTAAAATATCACAAAACTATGATACATTACTATACTTGGCTTCAATACTAGTTCCTCCTCCTATATGCTGTAGCGAGGAACCTACCATGGAAGAATACTTGCTAATGTTCTATGACACTACACCAGGTCTTTCCTAGAGCGAATGAACTCCAATCTAGACCAGAATTCATAGCCGACAAAATAAATCACGTAGCGAGAGAGAACACTTGTGAGAGAAAGTAAAAGTATCATGAAAAAATTGGCGTTCACCAATCCATGATGACTTCTAAAAGTGCAAATGGCAGGAAAAAATTAATTTCGAAAGCAAGGATAATTTAACGTTCTGAACATAGGAAAATTGAAGGGACTGAGGAAAATCACCGTAAACTGCTAGAAAATGTAAATTCCAGGAATGTAGAAATGGGGTTGTTCTGTATTTGTTCCATTCATTGTAAAGCTAGACATTTTAATATGTAATTGTATACTAGTTCTCATGGTTCATGGGAATGATCTCTGAGATTTGGGAGGCTTCAAGTTCAACACAATTTAATATTTGGATGTCTGTTTATTTATCAGATGTTTTGAACATAAACAGAAAAATTGACTGAACTGAAAGTTGACATATCAATCTGGGGATACTTTGCAGTAATTTTGTGCATTGAAAAGTGCTCCATTTGTATGGTTAACTAAAAAGTTAAAACATTTAATAGAGAATGACTTTTAATTATTATACCTGCAATTTTTAAAGTACAGTTTTGCAATTAGTGAAATACTATCTTTGGAGAACATTTCTCAGATGTTGCAAAACATTTTCTTGGTTACACAAGTCTAGTAATTGTATGGTAAGTAATATCCTTTGGAGTCTATTAGAACAAGAGGGTGCTAAAACATCACATACTTTCTTGTATTTATTGCAAGTTATGTAATACTACAATATTACGACTTCTGCAACACTCACACTTCAAGTTTCTCTTCAAAACCTCGTAATGGAACAATGCACAGGGGGTTTGAAAAATAAATGAATTTCTTTAATTTTATAAAATTCAAATTTTTAATGAAAGTCGCCTCTCTGCAGTTGAATTCAGTGTATTTTTCTCTCTACTACTCTAGGGATATACATGATCCCAGTGGATTTTTAACTACAGCCACTGTTCACAAGGGCCGAGGCAAGCTAGTTTTGCTAAGGCAGTCAATGACAACTTATGGGCAGTGAGTCACAGTGAGGTGATATGTTTTCTATATGAGCTAAAATAGATTTGAGACATGTATGCTTGGAAAATGGTGACAGTTTACATCCTAAATCATGGAAAAACACTTCAAAAATGAATATAATGGATGATATAAAACACAGTAAATGGAAAACTGTATTTACCCAAATATAAGACAAGTTTTTTTTCCTAAATTCTTTGTTTGAAAATGGAGGTCATCATATATTCACAGATTAAGTTTAGTTGGTGAATATGTGTGTCTGTCCCTGCCAGAAAACTCATACGCTGACAGCACAAGACGTTGCAATGGCCCTCCGCATATGCCCCGCTCATCTAGCCCCTCAGACAACATGACAAAAGAACGTCAAATCATTCCAGTATTGCACAATGTTAGCTTTCAGAGAGTTTTGGGAGAACAATTAGAGTGTAAAAGACAGCATGCGGGCGCCGTGCAAGTAGCTGCTGACAGACGTGTCCTAATTACACTCTTCCCGTCGAGGTGGGTTGGTCCACGTCCTGACGGGGGGATACAGAGAGGGCTCTCAAGTGTTCCTTTCCTTCACAAGTCATTTTCCTTCTCCCCATTGTACATTCTCATTCTTCTATAACATCCTGTCTCTTTTCTTCTCCCTCTTCTATTTCACTGGCTCCCTCTATGCTGAACGCCCACCCATGTGTTTGCCGTGCATGGCGACCCGTGTCGGAGGGAATGTATGTCCTAGCGGTTGAGGGGTCTGTCTGTTTCCCATTACTCTCCTCGTGCTACTTTTTTCTTGGCATCCAGGGATACATGCTCCTACGTATTTTGGAGAACATTCCTTGTAGGTCTCAATACACTTGCTTTGGCTACGGACTCTTCTAGACAGGCGGTCGGGAGCTAACCCACTCCCGATCAACCGGCTTGGACTGTCTTGTACTGAACTCCAGGGTGAGCGGGGGGTACACGGTGGGCAGCGCTGTGGTAACCCCCCACTATATCCCCGCGGCAACCCTGTCACTTCGATGGAGTGTCCCCTTGTTGGGCTCCGTGGTGGGTGGGGACCACGGGGATGAATCTGATATCCTCTTAATGGATAAAAAACCAACCCCCGCCCTCTTCCATAAGGAAGAGTAGATTTGTTGGTGAAACAGTTAATCTTGAGAGTTTTTTCTGTAATGAATCTGACTGACCTACTAAGCCCCGCTTTCTCGTCATGTCATGTAAAAGAGATAATGAACGAATGAAGAGCATCAGCCCGATCAAACTTGCCAGAGAAATCGAAAAGTTTGGCAAATTTCAGTCGGTGGTTCGTCAAAGAAACGGCACAATCCTCTTGGAATGTCGCTCTGACGAACAGATCAGCAAAATCACTGACCTGAAAGAAATAGCCGGCCTCCAGGTGCATGTGTCCGCCCACCCGACCTTAAACCTCTGCAAGGGTGTGGTAAATCATAAAGACTTCTCAACCGAATCGGAAGGAAATTTGAAAGCTTTCTTCGAACCATACGGTGTGACAGAGATTTACAAAATTCAGCGGAGAGTAAATGGGGTACTCACTCCTACCTCAACTCTGATACTAACCTTTGGGCGTCCATCTCTACCAGAAAAGATATCTTGTAGTTTTTATAATCTCCGTGTCAGGCAGTATGTTCCAAACCCTCTGCGCTGTTTTAAATGCCAGAGGTTTGGCCATACACAACCTCGCTGCATGAGTGCCGCAGTCTGCATGCACTGTGGAAGGGAGGCTTGTAAGGACTCTAACTGCACCGCAGAGGCAAAGTGCGTGAACTGTTGTGAAAAACATCCATCAAATTTTAACCAATGCCCCATTTTCCTAAGAGAAAGAGAGATCCAGAAGATCAGGGTCTAAGGAGAAAGTTTCCTTTCTGGAGGCACGATGCCGTTACCAGACGCGAAACCCAGTGGACATGACCCGCAGTTTCGCTGAAACCATGGGTGAAAATAAAGTAAATTCTGAAACCCAAACGCCTAATGCCTCCACTTTGCGCGATGCTGCCTGTCAGGTGTCCATTGATGACATCGGCGGAGAAGCCTATCCCAAATCTCTTGTCCAGTCTGAAACAAAAACGGAAACCAAAAGCATAAATATTTCAACAAACACTCCAACGCATCCAGAGATGCCGAGGCCTGCAGGCCCTATTGCTAGATCTAGGTCGCCTGTCTCAAGGAACCGTGGTCTCCCAATACATGCGACCCTCTCTAGCAGTAGTCAACATGACTCTGCAGGGAACAAGAAAATCCGCTTGCACCAACCCATTACTCTCCAACAGAGAAGGAAAAAGAAGAAAAAGAAATCCGATACATAACCCACCCTATAATAAAATGAATAAATAAATAAATAAACCTAAGAACCAGGAACAATGGCTCTCCTCTCATGGAACTTAAATGGCTTTCGTACCCGTTTGGACGAATTAAAGTTAATAATGTCTATGCATAGATCCGTGGTTATCTGCCTGCAGGAAACACATCTCCGTTCTGAGCACTCCCTCTCTCTACGCGGCTTTTGTTGCTACAGCCAAGACGTAGACGATGGCCTCCGCACCCATGGCAGAGTCGCCACTTTTATCACAGACTCTCTGGTATCTAAAGAAATAGACATACGAACCACTCTCCAGATATCTTGCGTGCGTGTGAATTTCCGAACTATTTCTGTTACCATTTGCAACGTTTATATGCCGCCTGGACAAGTGTCACAGAAAGAACTGGAAGATGTACTCTCTCAGGTGCCCGCACCTTTTCTTATTGTGGGGGACTTCAACGCCCACAACCCTGCCTGGGGTGGCACAAGGTCGTGCACGAGAGCCAGGTTACTTGGAAATATAGATAACCAAAACAATTCTAAATTCTGGCGAAAGCACACACTTTTCCGTAGCTTCTAACACTTTCTCGTCCGTGGACCTAGCTCTCTGTAGCCCCTCTGTTTCTACAATCTTCGAGTGGACTGTTCTTGGCGACCTGCATGGCAGTGACCATTTTCCTATTCGGCTCGACCTCGATATTCCCGATTGCCCGCCCTCCTCGCTGGCTAATCCACCGAGCTGAGTGAGAAACATTCAAGAAAGAATTACGAATATCGAAAAACTGCTCAAACGACATCGATGCTATGGTTGCCCATTTTAATAACGCCGTCCTTCATGCGGCCTCATTTGCCATCCCGAAGTCGTCGGGCCATGCACGACAACCCTGTGCCATGGTGGAATGCTGATTGTGCCACCGCGTTCCGTGATCGGAAGAGGGCATTGGCAAAACTTAGTAGGTTCCCAACCACGGAAAATCTAATAAATTATTAAAGATCTCGAGCCAGAGCTAGATTAACGATACGGGAAAGTAAGGCTGCGTCCTGGAGAGCTTACATCTCGTCACTCTCTTGCCGTTCATCCACTAAACTAGTGTGGAGAAAGGTCCGACAGATCGGTGGAAGACTCCCTTCGCCGTCTATATCAGGGCTTATGGTAAATGGCAATCTCTTAACCTCTCCACAAGAAATTGCTGAAGAAATGGCCTCTCATTACGAAACACATCTCCAGCTCCGTACACTATCCTTTTGGCTTTCAAAAAACGAAAAGAAAAATAAAAAAACTGTAAATTAGACTTCTCGAGTCGCGTGGAGGATAATTACAATGCCTTTTTCTCCATGGACGAACTCTCCTGTGCCCTCGCTTGTGCGAAAGATTCTGCTCCACGACCAGACCAGATACACAACCAATTGTTGAAACACCTACCGGAAAACGCTCATTCCTTTCTTCTCGGCATTTTCAACAAGATTTGGGCTGAACATGCAGTACCAAGGATTTTGCTAAGGCCATTGTTCTCTCAATCCCTAAAGAAAGAACAACCCCCTCAAGTTACCGCTCAATCTCGCTCACAAGCTGTGTGTGCAAGCTTTTAGAGCAAATGGTAATTACACGTCTGGTCTGGCTCCTGGAACAAAAGAACCTATTTACACCTCTCCAATGTAGCTTCAGGAAGCACAGGTCAACCATGGACCACTTAGTCACCCTTGCTACTCAAATTTCCACTTCTTTCGTGCTACGTCAGCACCTGGTAGCAATTTTCTTCGATATAGAGAAAGCATATGACACCACCTGGAGGTACGGTATTCTTCACACCTTGTATACTTGGGGCCTTAGGGGACGGCTCCCTTTGTTTCTAGTAGGTTTTCTTTCATCAAGATCTTTCCGCGTCCGCCTTGGCGACGTTTTATCCTCTACTCACCACTTGGAAAACGGTGTTCCCCAGGGATCGATTTTGAGCGTCAATCTGTTTGCCATTACTATCAATAGTATTGCATCAGTTACCCGGGAGCCTGTGAAGGCATCACTGTTCGTTGACGACTTTGCAATTTTTTGCTCCTCCAAGAGCGTGCAAGTTATTTAGAGGCAACTACAACTTGTGCTAAACAAACTGTAGGAAAGGAGCTCTTGTTGGTTGATTGAAACAGGATTCAAGTTCTCTACCTCAAAAACCACCCGCATGCACTTTTGCAGAATCCATCACCTCCATAATCACCCCGGCCTTTTTCTTGGAGGACAGCAGCTTCCATTTGTTGAATCCGCAACCTTCCATGGGCTCACATTTGACAAGAGCCTAACCTGGCGAAAACACATCCGTAAACTACAGGGCCGATGTGTATCACATATGAATCTCCTTCGCACTCTTACTGGTAGCTCTTGGGACGCAGACCGTGTTTGTCTTTTGCGTTTGTATAGAACTCTTATTCGCCCTATCTTGGATTACGGATGCATAGTGTATGGGTTAGCGTCTCCATCAACCCTCCGGGCATTAAATACCATACACAATGCTGGCATAAGGATTAGTACAGGCGCCTACCGCACAAGTCGCATCAAATGCCTCTTGGCCGAGGCTGGAGAACCATCTCTGAGCTGAAGGCAGGGTTTTCTGATTGCCTCGTATGGCGCGTAATTATCCAATGTTGATACACCCTCGCGCCAAGCAGTCCTCCATCCAATCCACTTGACTTCATATGCACTTAGACCATCGTTACCCCATCCCCTGGGAGTCCGTCTCCGTATGCTCTTACAGAAGCTTCATATAAAACTACCCAACCCTGTGAAACCCCCCCAAAACCTTGTTTCCCCTTGGAAACTACACCGACCGATAATAGATCTTAGACTGTGTAACCTTCCTAAATCCTTAACTCTCCCCAGCACATTCTTATCGGAATTTGAGGCGATAAAATCTATGTATCTTGGCCAGTACTACATATACACCGATGGCTCCTCTCAAAATGGCAAAGTCGGATGTGCCTTGCACTGCAGTAGAGCCACGCGAGGTTTTCGATTAGACTCTTCGTGCAGCGTCTACACCGCAGAGAAGTATCCACTCTTGGAGGCACATAAATTTGCTGAATGGTTGTCATTAAAGAAAGTAGTGATCTGCAGTGATTCCAAAAGCTCTCTTGAATCCATCTCCTCCTTGTCTTGTGACCCACTGACAATGACCATCCAACACCAAAACCATCATCTATTGGTCCGCCACTATATTTTAGTCTTGTTGGGTCCCTGGACACATGGGAATAAGAGGAAACGAAATTGCTGACCAGGCGGCAAAGTCTGCCATGAAGAAAAGAGAATTAGACATCTTCACAATCTCCACGGAAGACACAAAGCTCTTTATAAAACGCTCTATCCGCAGTGAATGGCAAACAGAGTGGCATAACTCAGATTTGAAGGTCACGAGAATCAAGGATTCCATAAATCCTTGGACTTCCTCATCTCATGATGCTCGGCACGAGGCGAACATTTTAACACGTCTCTGGATCGGTTACTGCCATTTCTCCCACGGTTATCTCCTCCATGGGGACCAACCCCTATATGCGAATACTGCAAAATAGATCTTACCGTGGAGCATGTTCTCTTTCACTGTGTTAAGATAATAGATAGCCGTCGAAGGTATCACCTTGCTAGCTCCCTAGCAGAGATTCTTAGAAATGACAAATCTTCTCTCTGCAAGCTTTTTGTCTTTTTGCAAGAGACTGGCTTGTACAGCCTTATCTGAGAGAAGATGATAATGCCCATTATTGGCTTTTAGTCCGAGATTTAAAAAAAAATCGGCATTTTTCTGCCAAATCCTTTTATTAGGATACGTTCCTTTTCAGTTTTACTTTGCTTTCTATTTAAAGATTTTAATTTTCCTTTGTTAGTTTGGCACTGCAATATTGTGCACTGGACTTAAAATAATTTGACACAGGCGCAAATGACCTTAGCCGTTGATGCTCTCTGAAACTCAATCAACCAACCAATCAATCAATCAATTACACTCTTATCCATCACCCGTTTCTCAACATCGTCGCTGACCAAAAGGTGGTTCCAAGTTCTCACAAGATACATTTGCGATAAATTCTGAAATGATTCCCCATCCTGAGGCATGTGGACTTGCAGTGCATACCCGAATAGTAATGTTTCAGTCACAGGTGTGTGTTGAATAGGCCTACGTGTTTCTATTCCCAAACATTTTTGTAGTGTCCACCACAGACATGCCGTTCCGATTCAGACCAATATTTTTGAAGTGAGAACAATCGGATGACATTGTAAGTTTAAACACAACAGAATAGTAAATGTGAGAAAGTAAAAATGAGTGGAAGTTGGGGCCTGAATTCTCCGGAGGTAAGAGGATCCACAAGTTCACAATTGACAACTGGATAATTCCTGGTGGGATGACATCTCAATTTCAAGTAATGGATGTTGTATAGAAACTATTCAAGGATCATCTCCTGCAACTTCATAATGACTGGCTTCAAGGAAACCATGCCCTCACTCCTGGAGGGAAGTTATGGAAGCCCTGAGAATATATGCTGGGAGAATGGATAGCTACTGCTTGGAATAGGATCTCTGGTGGATCTATTGTGAAGGGTTTCAAAAAGTGTCCCATATCCAATATACTTGATGTCTCAGAAGATGACCTACTGTGGGAGGACCAAGAAATTAAGAACAATACCAATGAAGATAAGTAGTGATAGTGACTGATGATATTGATGATGATAATGAAGGAGGAGAAAAAGAAGAAGAAAACTGCAATTGAACAGATAAAACTTAGATTTTTCATTTAAAACATTTTCTAGTTAGTAATCCTACTTACATTTTCATTGTAATTGTGATAGGTGAAATACCCCCAAAACGTATTTTGACTACTATATTTATAACAAAAAGGAAAATACTCGCGGATTCGGTGGTATAACGGTCAGCGTACCGGACTGTGTTTGCGGGTTCAAACCCGATCGAAACCGTGGATTTTAGGGGCGAAAAAATCCTTCGTACGCCTTCCTTCGGAGGGAAAGTAAAGCCGGCTGTCCCATGTTAGTAGATTTACTGCATGTAAAAGATCCTCAAGCCTAAAAGAAGCCTCTGAACAAAATTGAGATCCGCCTGTTTCGTCGCCCAAAATAATACCTCCCTTCTCCGCTAGGTGGTGAAAGGAGCGTAACGAAATTTGCGTGATTAGACGGAAGAGCGGGCCTGATGGCCCAAAACTCGCCACGTAAAATAAGGCCATTAACTAACTAATACTACTTATCTGAGCTAGAGAAATTCATGTATATTTGGAATCGGGAACCCATAAAACAATTTTTTTTTTTTTTTGGTCAAAATATTGACTCTTTTTCCTGAAATTTTACATAACTTTCTTGATTCTACATGTACAAGTAAGTTAAAAATATGTGTTCAGGTTTGCAGAGTAGACAAATGTGTCTTGCTGATTTGTCCCATCAGATTTCGTAAGTGAATGCCTTGGCAATTAACTATTCATTTAACCACCTTTGTTGACTTGTACTAAAGACCAAGCATTGTCATTTCTTCCTTTTACATTTCATGTGACTGGAATGACTTTCCTGTAGGCACACAAAGCTGAACCTCAACTCGCACAGGGAGTGGTGCTGCCTCTGGCGGAGCGCATGGTTCAGAAGCTGGTGAATGAAGATCGCATAGAAGCTGAACAGGAAGTGCAGCTCTACCTGATGGTGTTGGAGATGCAGGTGCGAAATCATTTTTCTTCTCAATTATTTCGTTCTTGTTTCTAAGTCTTCAACTTCTGAGGAAAGAGGAAATGTAAGCATAATTATTGACTCTGATAGCCATTTTGAGACCCACTCTTAGATCCCAGAATATCACTGGATAATAGATTGGCATGTTATTTATAGCAGACAAACATGCACAGTAACTGCAATTGATAGCTTGGTCTATAAACATATTTCAAGATTGTTACATAATTGCTGGAAGGAAAAAAGTTTTTGTGGTGGAGATAAATAACCTTGCAAGGTAGGTCAGTTTCAAGAACGTGTGGTAAAGAAATGATTGGTTATTCTGTACTGAGTAGTGCTGTGGAAAAAAATAGTTTTGGAGTCTCGTGTAGGAAATTGTTTGCTATTTTCACACTACATTGTCAGCTTTTCTTTTGTGCAGTCCAAGTATGAAGAAGCACTTCGGGTGGTGGAGGGCCCTTTGGGAGAGAAACTGGTCTCTTACGTTGTTGTTCCCTTAAAACGAGCTTCCCTGTTAATGAAACTGGAGAGGTGGCGAGAGGCAAATATACTCTACAAACAGCTGCTCAGAGAAGAGTGAGTGACACTATTTGCCTACTTTCAAGCTTTCTTAGAAGTGAATCCTTTTGTGTATGTGGCCAGGGGTAGAGTCAAGGGGGGAACCATGAAGGCCATCACCACACCCCACTCAAGTCAATATTTTTTTGAAATTTATTTTATTCAAAATAATTACCACGTACACAGTAAACTCTCTAATAATGAACTCTCTTATTTTAGAAACTTTTTAAATAACGAACAAAATCATAGTGTCCTGCCCTTACCCTATTAAATTATGTGTGTTTTTCTCTCTGTGTAACTAACTTTAGCTTTCTGATTAGCCAACATTATGTTTTCAAATGGAGAATCAATACCACCGTGAATAAATACTTTCTAAATGACAGTGGTGGAAAAATGCATTGTTGCTGCGCAAGACCTGTGTGTTTGATTGCATGTGAAAGACCTGGTTGTGGACAGAAAGAACATACTGAATTGGTGACAAATATTGGATGTGATTGGATAGACATTTGAAACATTAATTTTCATTCCTTTCTAGGCAGTTCTGTTAACCTCCGAATGACATGTGACAATCACCTGACAAAAGTCGATGGTGGTGCTAAGGGTGGTGGATTCCGAGACAACTACTTAGACTTCTTATAGCCCAGCAACGACACTTAGAATTTGTGTCAGTGTTAGTACACTGTTAGTGAACTGCCACCACAGAAATGCTTGAATGTGCATGAAGTCAATCATGCTCTGAATACATTAGAGCCCTATCAAAATCTTAGGTGTGCTGCAGTGAAGAACCTAAGCGCCAAAAACACACTTAAAAAGAGTTCTTTCTAGAAATAAATAATATTGTTTGTAAAATAAAGGTGATAAAGGAAACAAAATACTACTCATATATTAATTATGTCTCATGAGTAATGTCATATGTTAATTATAATTTTCATAAAACAATCTTTATAATGAACTTCCTGAATAACAAACTTTGCAAATGGCCCTCTGGGAATTCATTAATTTGAGAGTTTACTGTAGATCTCAATCACATCCAAAGCATTAATTCCCATTATGAAAATACTCATACATTTTTTATTTCAAGCTAACATTTATAGAAATTATTATTTCAAAAATATAATGGGGGTTCGAAGTGAACTCTCTCATGAAATACTTTTTAGATTTTTCCCTGCTCATAGCATTGTGTTTATTATGAAACTACATTATTTTAAAACTTGCAAGAGATGTATTTTTGTCACATTCACCCTTGAAACTTTTTGCTATATTAATGTGATAATGAAGGACTGGATTTTTAGGTGCTGCACTTACAGACAAAGGGCATTGGGAGCTTTCATATTTTACTTCTAAAATGTTATATAACTCAACAGAAAGCATTTCAGAAATTTTCCGTGCACCTAATTTGCACCTAAATCACCCCACTGCACCTAAATAGACCTTCTGCCTCTCTTTCTCCCCTATTTCCCAATCTTTGCACATAAAAACACTTATTTTGAATGTACACATTATGGGAAAAATATGGATGACAGTTAAATCAAATAATGTGCAAATTGTGCACTTTGTTACACTTCGCTCCAAAATAACCTGCCACGATTTTTTAACATCAGGAAAAGAAAAGGGAAGGAGACATGTTGTTGTTCATTACCAGTGATCGCGAAAGAGCTGTCTTTTTGACCAGAAATCTTGCCAATGTCAAAGGCTTTAAAACCAATACCATTAAGTTCTGATGTATTTAGTATGTTGCTATTTCACATTTAACATTTGTGCACTTCTGATTGCAAATTTGATGTTTTTTCAATTGATGCGTAAACTAAGAGATTGATCGCATTTACGCCATCGTTCAATCCACGACATCTTTCAAGCAAATCCTCAGCATAGCACATCACACTGCATAGTTGTTGAATTGTGTTGAATACTATATGTAGTATCAGAAGTAGTATGTGAAGAATAAAATGTCACTAATGAATTAATATTGTTGATGAAGAAAGTGCTAACTAAATGTCCTCCAAATGTTCTTGTATACAAAGAAAACACAGTTAATCTCTGTTTACCACCTCGTGTCTCGCTGAGGAACATGGAGAAACCATTGTGTCTTTCATGCTGAAAACTTTGTAAAAAAATAATGAAATTTGTTAGTAACATCGACAAGGATCAATCTGTTGAATCGGAAAAGCTGAAAAAACTTTTGCACAATATCATTTGGGAAAGAGAACCCTTGTGTTCACTCCTTCAAAGCCTTTGGGGCATCTACTAATGTACTGGAGGAGGAGTATCTGCTGGCTGCTGAACAGTGGCGAATTTTCACAGTAGCGAAGAAGAAACTAGAAGGATTTGCTCTTCAGAAATCGGAACAACGCAGAACAGTGATGATGCAAACCTGATGACAAAGAACATTGATGTTCTGAATCTATTTAAAAAATGTAATTTGTATGTAACTTAACCATTTTACCTCAAGAGTTCATGTGCATTTCTCATTTTGTGGTATAAAACCATATATTTGTACCTAAATATATACTAATTTTTTTGCACCTATTTTTAATATTTTTGGCCCCTATTGTAGCACATAAATTAGCAAATATTTGCACCTAAAAGTCCCGCCTCTCGTGATATTGTTTATGAAAGGAAGCATCAACAAAACTTACAAGACATGCTACGTCATTAGCTTATGGAACATTTTAAAATGATCATGGGAAACTTGTAACAATCATCTCAATTGTATTTATTTTATGTTTAGAAGAATATATTAAGTTTTTTCTCTACAGTTGGAAAAATGACTTTATAATGAATTTTTAGAACCATACACTATCATGCGTCGATTCAAAGTTACTGTAATATTACCACGATCTGGGACCTATATGAAAGTGTGCTTTTGATATTATTAATAGTACAACAATATTGTTCGTTTTTAGAATTTCATCTGGTGAAACACCATGCACCACCAAATTTTATATAATACATTTGCATTTTTAAATTTTAATGCATACCTTTGTTTCTTATTGATGAAAGAATACATACAGTATAGAATCAATAATTCAGACTAAAAATATCAGGACTGTCAATCATTCATATTTGATTCTGTTGAGAAACAAAATTGCATGAAGTGAATACTGTATATACGAACATCTTTGTTTAAAAGCATTAACCCCCAAGCATTAATAGTTTCATTTAAGGTTTTGATTGCAAAAAACCATATAAAACAGAGGCACAAAATAAGATACAAATTAGATCATTTAAATTTAAATTTTTTTCAACTATTAGAATGTAAAATGGAGGTAGAAGAAATTTCCTAGAAATTGTAATTTGTACATTTAACTTTTACCCTGCACAATGACTTTACATAGGTGTAGTTTAATTCAATGTTATCGAAAATTTACAGGAGCATTTGGTGCATACAAATGCCTTACTACATTAATGATTTTATTTATTTCCCCTACTTTTGTTACCATCAGGGTGATTTATTTACAATTTTAGCAAGTTGTGTTTACATTGGAGACATCTACTAGTCCTTTTATTGGTTCATTTAAAAAACCCATACCATGTGATCTGGTTGGGTTTCAATTAATCTTGATCAACAACATTCTACTACATTTAAATTTAAAAAATATTTTCAGTATCAGTGTAGGAATATTCAGCTTTTGACAAGCTGATTATAACTTATTTTCAGAATATTCACATTATTGATTTTGTGTTAAATAATTACATTATGATGATAATATTACATTTGTGGATTTTCTGATGCAGCATGGATCGATGGTCGTATCTCATGAATTATCTCACTACATCACTGAAGCTTTTTGACTCTGGCCAACAGAACGGCAATAACAACACTGTGATCAACAGTAGTTCCACTGCAAATAACAATATTAACAATAATCGGCATAATAGCTCATCTGTTGCTGATAGTCCACATGAGCAGTTGGGTGATGATGCAAATGAGAGTATGTGGAGGGAACCTGACTCTTCCCCAACTGCCTGTTGTCGGTTTTTGGCACATTTAGTGACAACATCAGAGAAGGAGTCCCAGCGGCGGTTGCGTGGGCCTTATCTGGCACAGCTAGAGCTGTTTCGGATGCTCTCTGATAGAGGAATGGAAGCTGAACACCTTTTGGGTGAGTATCATATTTGTAGGAAGTGGTTGTGTAGTAGTAAGGGTTTTTCTTCCCTTCGGAACTAAAATCATTAATGGTAATCTAGTAGATTAAGTGAGCTCAGAGTATTATTATTTTGCACTTGGCAGTTATATGAAACTTAGTTTTTAATTACTGTATTTGCCAGTGTATAAGACGCCCTCCTATTTTCAAGAGGGATTTCATTCTTTAATGTTTAATTTTATATTTGATTTTTTATTTTTGTGAAAGGAGTGGAAATTGTGACCTGTGAAAAGCAATGATCTTTTCTTCATGTTCTGACAGGAGTCTCTGTGATATTTTTCTAGTACACACAGAAAGACCATACCTTTTCATAAATCTTGTACACCAATACATTGACCCAACAAACTTTTCAGCATTCTTTCTTCTTGCAATACTTTTAGCTTCTGTAATAATCTGTTTTGTAGAAATACAAATTCCTGTTTTTCAGTGTACAAAAATTTGGTTTTTGGAATAGTTAAAAAATTTTTTTTAAAAAAAAAGACACATTCCGTTTTTTTGAGAAGTTACTGAAGGGAAAAATGTGTGTTTTATACACCAGCAAATGCAGTGGCTCTAACTGCTGTTGTAAAGACAAATTTTCTGTTAGTTCACTGCACGTTGATTAAAATATTGTAAATTATTGCTGAATAATCAATTCAAGGAGTGAGGAGATTAGTATCTGAAGTATTCAGGGAAGCACCAAGGATTTTTTGAGGAAGGGGAGCTAGATGCAGTGTGCAGCTGACTTTATGTTTTCTTATAAAAAATTTTTCTTTATGCTGAATATAAGATGATCTTTAATTTGTTGCCTTAGAGCTAAATGTTAATGATGTTAACAATTGAAATATTCGTTAGTTCAGTCAATGAAAAAATCATGAAGAATTCAAAAGAAAATTTCTATTGCAATTATTGATCTTAGAATATGTTTGGAACTGAATGCAAAAACTGTGTTTCTGTGACAAATTGAAATGCCTAAAAATGTAAAGCAAAGAGGAAGTCCTTGGGTAGGGTGCCAATGTATGTGCAGGGGACAACAGCCTGAGCTCTTTCATCCTTTTTCATCTGGTCCTCACCAACATAACTGGTATTTCTGTATACAATTTCAATTATTATTAAGGTAATAAAAAAAAACAGAAATAATAATATAAAGCATGTAAAAATATATAAGTAAATGTTGTATAAATAAAAAAAAAAAATATAAAATAACGTACAAAATTAAAAAAAAATAATAATTAATAAAATTACTACTACTAACTGCTACTTCTACTACTACTACTATTACTACTACTACTACTACAACTACTGCTACTGCTACTGCTACCGCTACTACTACTACTGCTACTGCTATGGCTACGGCCACCGCCACTCCCACTCCTACTGCTCGACGACAAAGACAAAGGCAATGACGATGACGACCGCCACAAATAGTTCTACTAATATTTAATAATAATAATAATAATAATAATAATAATAACAAACAAAAATAAAAAACAAAGACTAATCAAATGCATGTCAACAAAAATTGAAACATCAACACAAACAAAATCAAAATGCTGTATCTGAACTCGGGTAATTTTTGGAAGAGTAAGCAAAGCTCAACACTATCCATTACTTCAATAACCTTGAAGTAAAATTAAGTAAAGGAAGTTAACAGAACTGTTTAAGACAACATTGTTTTCTCACCCTTTTTTAATTTTACTTTTACTTACCATTCGGGACCTCTGAGTTGGAACAGGCCTTCAGTGGCCTACCATGAAGCAGAAGAAGAAGACCATTCATGTGTCTAAAAAACAAATACTAAATGCATTGTGTTGATCCTTCCTTTACAAAAGACAAGTTATAGCAACTAACACATGAGCTCAAGGCTGAATGACTTTAATAACCTGCCTTTTTTAAAGTTCAGTTTCTGTGAATATTTTAAAATTTGTCCATGAATTAAGTTACAAATTGTTGACAACATGGTGTTCCAAAGTTTCATTGAGTTCCTTACTAGGAATATGAACTGAAAACAAACGAAACATTTCACAAGAATTCTTTGGGAGGAGATTTGTTGACTACACCCACCCTTATTTTATTTGAATACAGCAAAATTTACTTAACAGCTGCTGTGAGAAGCATAACGTGATGCTCATTGAATTGATCAGTATGACTTGGAGCATCAATAGTTGATTCTCAGTCATGATGAGTTAATGTTAGCTCAGCAAGAAGGTTCATTTTCTTGGCTACTGTGGCAGCCAACGTGTTAATAAAAACCTTAGATCCAGTTATCATTAAAACCTCTGAAATTTTTAAAAATTGCAAAAGTTCAAAAACTTGTAAATACCCCCATAATATTTACTACGTTATTAAATATAGTGATTTCTTACTTAATGTAATATATTCCTCAATATTAAAACTTTAAAACATTGCATGTCCAGGAATTTGAAAATATTAGTAGTTTTCTCACAATTTTGTGTTACACGATTTGAATTTGTCAAGAGATAGCTGCAGTGTTAGTAAGATAGAAGTTGCAATATTATTATATTACCAATGATACAAGAAAATAGGTGCTGTTGTAACACCACTAGTTTTAAAATGCAGTTAAATCTAAAGGACATTCTCTTCACATTCTACATTTCCATTTCCAAATTTTGACAGAAAAGTAAGTCAATTCAAAAGAAATATTATAAGTTATTTAAATAGGAGTTGTGGTGCTGGCATTTATTAATTTGATGCAGACTTGTCTCACATGAGGCAGACTTTGTTTCTGGCTCAGTTGAAGATTCAAATGAGTGCAATTAAGCATTGAAATGAGTGGAAGTAAATTTTCTATTCAACATTTACCATAAAATTATTTGGGAGATGCCCAGCTTGAGTACAATTTTGGATAATTATGTAGTTTGTAGCTACTACATGAAGTGTCTGTACATTGTCAGATTTCTCCTGTTCTTAGTGTTTTGACAATTCTACTTTGGAGCTGAGCATACCTCCTGCCTACAGGGAAACCTGCAGACCTGCTCATACACTACGTTGAACTCTTTGCTGAGAAGCCATGTTGCGTGTCAGATCTCCGGCGCTTTCTACCTTTGCTGCCAGAATCAGAACGCTCTTCCTTCATCCAGAAAGTGACAGCTGCTACAGTGTGGGATCCTGTGGGTGGAGTGGCTGACTTGCAGCGTCATGTGTGTGGTCTGCAGTTGACACGCATGCTTGGTGCACATTTAGAGATGACTGAAACTCAGCGACAGGTTCTTGCCACTGAGTTGCTCCTGTATTATAAGAAGAGTATGCACCTCTCCACTGAAAATTTACAGACTGAATTTGCGTGAGTCACTTTCTTTCCCTAACATTTTTAAAAAATACATTTATTCATTATCTTTACCAATAATGTTTGGGACCATTTTTCAAGATCCCACATAAGTATATGGACTGGTGGTTTTAGAGGCTGCAATTCTGTAAAGAGAGATTAGTAATTTTATGTTCATTCAAGAATATTAAATGGTAGAAATTAGTTTTATGTCAATCATCCATTATTTTTTCATTCTTTAGTATTTATTTTTCATTCATTTATTACATTTGATATTATCTGGATATTTAAACTAATGATGAATACTTAATAACACCAGTGACATATTTGATCTGTAAGGTAGTGCTCTATTGAATGTATGTGCGAGAGAATGAGAGAGGTGGTTCGAGTACTTTTTTTAAGTTCTCTTGTTGTTGTTAGAAAGAAAAAGGTTGAGAAATACTGGTTTTGTTTTTTCATAAAATTTAAGATACACATGAAGCTGCTAGATATGGTTTTAGTATACATAATAACAGGCACGAATTCACAGGGAGGGAAATGAGGGGAATCCCCCCTCCCCCCCTTTAAAAAATTCAGTAATTCTTAATTGTAACTTATCATGAAACTTTGAAGCAAAATATTTTCGAATCACCATGAAACGAAAAAAATCAAATCGCAACATGAGCTGAGTTTAGCCTGCGTCAATCTTATATACAATCAACCTAATTATACACACACACACACACACACACACACACACACAGGATGTCCCACCAACTGTGCCGCCCCTCAACTTCTAAATGATTTGCAATATTGAAATGTAGATTTTCAACAATGCAGAATCATGGGGCAAGTAATATTCTGTATAAACATTGTTTGTCATATTTTTGTTTTTGAGATTTAATGGAATGTTATATTTTTTTCATCAGCAATGGAAGATCATGAAAAGAGGAATTCATTGATGTATCATATGTTAGTATTTTGTTAGAAATTTTGGTATAAAAGTAGACTTTCTGACATGTGATTTGAAATTAAATGGACAATATATCTCCTTGCTTTGGGGAAGGTAGTCCTCGCTGTGCCGAGCCTGCTATGGACGGCGGCGCAGCAAAGCGAAGACCATCTTCCCCAAAGGTGACAGTTGCGAGGGCTGCTATTGGAAATAATGTCCGTTTAATTTGAAATCACGTCAGGAAGCTTACTTTCATACTAAAATTTCTATCAAAACACTAACATATGCTACATCATTGGATTCCTCTTTTTATGATATATCCACTACTGATGAGAAAAATGTATAGTTCCATTTAAAAATTCAAAGATGATTAAATTTCTCAAAAACTAAAAATGTTTCAAACAATACCTCTATGAAATATAACTTGCCCCATAATTCTGCATTGTTGAGAGAAAACTGAATGTTGACACTGTGAACCGTTTAGAGTTATTGCGGTGGCCCCTAGTTGGTGGCTTCTGCTGCATGGACTGCTGCCTGGATGCACACTCTCTGGTTGACTAGTCTAATTATTGCACATTTTCTCATTTAATTACTCTGATTACACATGCTAGGTACTATACTACTGGATGTTGAAGGTGGCAATTATAGTAGTACTATAACTACGGGATTACTAGTCCTCTCTCTTGTTTCTTGACCAATATCTTTAGAATAAATATCCTGGGTTCACGTACCATCATTGATATCTCCTTCCTCATTGAGTCTGCCAGGTACCTGTGAGCCGTCTGCCAGACAGCAGAGAGATAGGGGATGAGCGCCTTTCATTCAACCCTCAATTCAGTTCAATTGTTGGCGCCCCGCTACATCCCACGCATCCGTCAACACTCAACAGGTCGCCGTCCTCGGCTGGTGGTCACGGCCATCGACCTTCGCCTTGTCTCGTACAACTAGGAGAACTCTGCGCTCGACCGTCGCTATTCATACACCGATGATGTAGCGGCTTCCACTCTCGATCGGAGAAAGTTCATGGGTCGCGATCGCGTCCTCTTGTCATTTGGGTGGTGTCTTACAAGCGTCCCGAGTACTCAGTTCGCGTACGTTCAAGGAGAAGCTTCCACACCGGTTACACGATTTCTACGTCTTTAATTGACTCGGATTCGGCCTAATCGCTTCGCTAATACTGCTGATGAGTTTAGGCAGTCGTACCCTTTATTACCGGCGCCTGTGAGCTGTGCGCTCCGTGAACGTTTGACAACTCAATCTCCGTTAATGTCCATCTCTTACTTCCAGCCAAGACCTCTCCTAACGAGCGTCTTTTCTCGAGCTCCGGCATCGAACTTCTCCCGTCTCTCCCACGGCCCGCTCGCCGCGAAGCCTACTCTCCCCTCCTTGTATATCGGGCGACTCCTCGCCTCCTTACTCATTTCGCCATTTACAATATTTTCTTCCCGCGGGAAATCGGTTATCTCATTGGCTGGGTAAATGTGGGTCGGTCCTCTCATTCTTTGCTACGCAGCAGCAGCGGTAGTAGTAGTTCCAACCCTTACACGTGCGCATAGTGATTTACCCTTGGGAGTGGTTACATTCACGCGTCGTTACTGTTCCTACTCAGTGGTCGATTTATTGCTTCGATAAGAGGTTAAGTCCAGGCAACCGCTACGCCTTTCCTCGCGTTACCACAAATCGCTGAAAAGCCCGTCGGCGCTCTCCCGCGTTGCACCTCTTCACGCCGTTCTACTGGTAGCCGTCTCTGTACGCGGTCATTGTACTCAGCGCTCCGCTGGCGCCCTAGCACCAACTCCCTCGCTCGCCATAAACCTATCCATCCCTCTGCGCCCCCTTACAGCGCCGCGTGGCGCCTTCTCTGCGAATTCGTCACGGCTTGCTCGAGGAGCGTCAATTGCTCTCCCTTCGCTCTTCCTTCTTGCTCGTGCGACCTAGAATACGTCGTTTCTTTGTATCCACTTTGACTCCGATTTGTGATACACCTCTCTCACACACACGCACTCGCACTCGCACACTCTCTCTCTCTCTCTCTCTCTCTCTCTCTCTCTCCTCTCCTCTCCTCTCCTCTCCTCTCCTCTCCTCTCCTCTTCTCTTCTCCTCTCCTCTCTCCTCATGCAACCAATCTCGATAAATGAGGTTTTTTTTTCTTTTTTCTTTTTTTTCCCCACTGTAAAAATGGGACAATATTTAGACCAATCAAAAAATTAACATTTTTGTACTCCTTGTTTTTCTCAGATTTTGTTTTGAAGATCACACTAAACAGTGTTAAAATCATTTTCACAGGGGAAAAAAAAACTTAATGAGACAAAATAATCAAAAAGTTACATCTATAGTTTATTTCTTATTTTTGTCTTTTTCTTTGTTTCAATTTGTGATGCAGCTTCAAGTTTTCTGAGAATTGCATTTTGTCTGTGCTTTTCAATGTTATAACAAAATACATAGGTATTCCTGTGCTGATAAATTATTTATTCAATTAAGAAAAAACATCACTTAATTTTGGAACACATACACACACAAAACATTTGAACCCATGAAATTCTAATCACAATACAGCTATAACTGTGATGAACAGTGAACAAAACAAAGTTACCAGAAATGCTCATGCATTTGTGAAGCTGTGAAGTTGTCAAATGTTTTGTGACAAACAACATGTAAAAAGAAACAAGCTACAACAAGGAGGAGGAACTACAGAACTGCTGAACTTTTAATGAAGTTACAAAATTTAATTGATTTTTACGTATGAAATCTTGAGTGGTGAAACTATAAACAAGTTAAATTTATTTAAATTACACCTACCAGTTGAACAACACTTACGCTTATAAAAAATAATTTTCATTATTATTCAAATTATCCATTAGTTGAGACATTTCTCACAGATGATACCATGCAGTGTCAATAGATGTTACACAAATTCTCAAAATTGCTAGAATTATATTTTTTCCATTACTAAGTAATTCAATTCAATTATTCGTGAAAAAGGATTTCAAAGTCGATTTCTACGAATCAAAGTGATAGGGATGATGCAATCAATTAATTCACGGTTCGACGGGTGTTTTTGTTGTTGTTCTTGGTTGTTCACGGACTTCAGTAGAGTTAGCCATAGCCCAGAAAAGTCGTGTATTGAAATGAATTATTATAATTATTAGTCATGTAATGAAATGAACCCTGGGGAATTCAAATCTTCACAACTCGGAGGGCATGCCTAGTATGCACATGTTGTCCAATCATGTGATATCAATTGATTAATTGAACTCAATTTATATAAATTCAATTCAGTTAAATGCTCATGTTAATGAAAGAAATAGTTGTGACAATTGATCAGGATCATCCTCAATTACAACTCTTCTAGTATTAAAAAATTAGCTCATAAGCAAATGATTCTTGTTATTGTAGTACACAAGTTGTTCTCTTAATACCTTCTCAGGCATGTGAATGAATTCTGTGAATCATTGATGGTTAAAGAGTATGAATGTATTTTCTTGAAATTGAAAAATTGTTGTTCTAATTTGCAATACTACTCTTAGTTTTTGAATATAGAAAGCTTTTGTTTTCAGGTGCAATGATCCATATGCCTTGCTGGCAGCACATGTATTGGTGGACAGCTATCTCGCTACAGGCCATAGTGCTCCCCTGGTACGTGCTGCCCAGACACTTGAGATGGCCTTGGAGCGCTCCCCATCAAACTTCCATGTAAAGCTTCTTCTGCTGAGAGTTTATGCAGTGCTGGGTGCTGGGGCAGCAGCAGATGCTGTATATGAGATGCTGGATGTGAAGCATATGCAGCTTGATTCCTTGGGTTACCTTCATTGTGCACAGTTGGCAACGCTTGGGCAGCTGCGGGCAGCTGCAGCTCTTTATGAGATCACTCTCAAATTCTTCACTGCTAATTATAAAGACGTAAGTACTGTAAGAAGTTAGTGGACAAATAATATTTCTTTTAGTAGTTCTTGTTTCTTTGTCAATGTTTGTTGCATTTCTTTATTTTCTTATTGTCAGTGTAAAACAAATCCACGGTCAGTTACTAGATTCATTCGCTAATGCAGAGATGAACCGAAATCTGAAGTCCAATGTTGTGACCAAATAAGCAACATAACCTACCTCATGAAAAAATTAACCTTTTTTTAAGTGCAGAGGAGAAAATGTAAATCAGTAAGAGAGACAAACTAGGAAAAAATAGATAAGTTTAATGAAATAAAATTTTCAATGGAAATATTGCAAATCCTTGCAGTGAAATTTCAATTCTTTTTTGCAAATTGAGAAAATCGGCCGAAGCGATCACACTCACAAAATTCGAACAAGGAAACAAAATTCAGATCTTGGAAAATTTTCCTTTTGTAACAGACCGCAGCAATTTTCAAAGCTTTTCCTCTAAGTGTCCAAAGCTTTAGAAATAAGTTAGAACAATATGAGAGTAATAGACCTTAAATGAGTAAGTGCTGTGAAGTGTTGGTCAGTGTAATTCAAAGCAAAAACAGTGTAGTGTATGCAGTGAGTGCAGTGCAGTGCAGTTAAGTGTAGTGAACGCGATCAATGAATTAAAAAAAAAACTTAGCCAAACTTATATAGCTTGTATTAAATTTTAGCATCACTGACATATAATTATTGGATATCATGACAGGGTTGAAATATTTGTTATAATACTTAATATTAGTGGTAGTATGATTATTGCATGTTCGGCTTGTACTGTACTCCTTTATTATTATTATTATTGTAATAATTGTTATTTAACTGCCACCGGGTCATACCCAATTGCAGTTCAAATAAATGTATGTATGTATATCCTTAAGAGATTAGAGAGTTTTTGCAAGTGGTGCATTTGACAGACATAACGCGACAGTTCTGGGGAGAATTGTACTGCGCATGCGCCAGCATCAAATGATGGGATTTCGATTGTCGCGTCCCGTCATTTTCCCTGTTTTGTCATCTACAACAAACTTACACTTTACATAGTTTTCACCACCACTACTAAACATGAATTCAACATTAACACACAATGAGTATAGAAGTAATGACAAATACAATATTTATACCAACATAATATGGCAGAAACTCAATGGTTCATTTTTCTTAACTTAATTCAAATATTTCAGGAATAAACTAACATAACTGTTTAGGATTTGGAGGTTATGTATATAGTGAGGCTATATTGATTGCCACGAAAAATTTGATATTTATCCATAGGACATTATAATTGCATAACATTTAATATAACATTTCCCATGCCTAATATAAACAATATAAATATGTTATAGTAGCAGGATTATGTAGGAAGCTATAGTTTTCTTTGGATATAGACAAGTATTACATATTCGTATGATATAATGAGATTTCATGTATTATTATATTTACTATGTTGTAATGCTAATAAAAGCAAAAATATTCAGGGATACACAGATGTTCCATAAAAGCTTTTAGAACCTGTTAGAAGTATTCAGTTCCAATTAGTTCTTAGTTTTAACATACGTTTTTGATTGTATGACTGCAAAAACTCATTTTTCTGAAGATTCGTTAATTCCTTTTGATGATAATGTTTACAAATTACGACAATTGATTTCCTGTCTTGCAAAAACTCTCTATTTGTTAGATCCAATTTATTGTACCTGAGAAACTTGACTTGTAAACTGATCCACAAGAAATTTTTCAATCAATACAGTCTGAGATTTTACAGACCATAGATTTTTACAGACCAGATCTTACAGACCATAGATTTTCCAAAACTCCGTTGTATTGTGTTATACAAAAGATGGTAATACTCATTCTGGTTATTGTTCAGCTATTATCAAAACATAGACAGTAGGCATATTTATGGTTTAATCTAAATGTAAATGAGTAGTATTTAATTTCTTATTTATGAATAGAAAGGAGCAGAAATCATGAGCGAATTTGTGAGGTATTGAGAAATAAATTCAAGTCCTTTTATGAATAGGCCAAATCGTGTCATTACTACCTCATACAGTTAAAAGTAATTACGGTAGAACACCTATTTAATGTCAGTTAAGGGCGACCTTAAATTCTTACGTTAAATGGGGGATTCTTTGAAGAAACAAGTTCAAATTAACCAGGAATTATCAGTTTTATTTTTTTTAAATATTTGATTTTGATCATAAGGGTCATCCATAAATTACATAACACTCAAGAGGGAAGTGGGGGTTTGAGACAGCGTTACACTGTGTTACATAAGGGAAGGGGCAGTCATGGTTTAGTGTCAAGTAATGCAGATATTTATTTTTTAAATTTTTCAACATATAACTGTAATAATTCCTTTAATTCAATCTTGTACTAAAACATTAAAAGAAGTATTACCAAATTAAATGAAAAATATGATTAATTGATGGATAAATTGTTACAGTAAATGAAAATATTTTTTCATCAATTTTTACTGTCTTGCAATTGTTTAAGCGGTACTGAGAAAATTGTGTAATGATGTGCGAAAAACAGTGTTGTTGTTTTTGTTTTTCCCTTTTTATATATAAATTTGTGCAGTAGACTCGCACCTATGCTTCATCCACAATCAGTGATGGATGCATGGCGTGTTTTCAGATATTTTCTCATCAAAATGTCTTTCCTGCCTTCAAAAATTGTACCCAGTCTTATTCTTAGGTGCAGTCTGCATCACCAACCAATTTTGGCTTTAACTGCCTTAAATTTTAATACATAACTAATAAAATTATCAGAACTTGTTTCTACTTTATAATTTATTTTTACTTATTGTACATTGGGGGGGAGGGATCTTGTCACAAGCGTTATATAGTTTTTGTGTTATTTAGTGTGTGTGTATAAAGGTGAATCCAATGAATTACATAGTCACGTATAAGATAAGCTGCTTCTTTTTTTTTTTTTTATGTAACAGCCCACAAGGTCATGCAGCGTCCACCTATTAACCCGCCCTCAGGAAAGGGAAGCTGATCAAAGTATTTGAAGATTAATTTCAAATCTTCGCAAACTTGTTGCAATTTTTTTAGACAGTCCATCTCTTAGCACTTGTAATCTGTTTTCACAACTGTGACTTTGGTTTCGACATTGTTTCAAACAATTTAGTGCTCACAAATTTCTGTAAAAGAAGAGGTTGTTTAGAAAGTATACAATATATCTATATTTTGTACATTGTACATCACTGTATATTCAGTACTGTATATCATTTTACTTTTTACTCTCACAAACTACCTCAATTTTTAAACACTTTCAAACTTACAATGTTTTCATGTCACTGTTTGTATATAACACGGACTAAAGGCACTGCATGAACATTGTCATTCTTTACTACTTTGGTTACAGCTTTCTTTCATATGTTCCACCAACATTCAGAACCAACAAATCACCAATATACACACACAGATATTACAACGGACTTTATCGACTTATTCAATGAATTTCGTGATTGAGGGCTTTGAAGAAATCAATAAATGATCTCAAATATCATCTGGTGGCATGCAACTAAACTATTCACATTCATGCAATCTTGAATCTGTAATGTAAAGCTAGGTGAAAAATGTCCAGAAAAGTAATTATTTTGTAAATATATTAAGATTTGTCATAGATCATAGCCTATAGTACTCCAGATCTTTAAAGGAAGCTATCACAAAAGTTCCATCAGTATTGGTTCAGTAGATTCAGAGATTTTCACATTGTAAGTCAATGCACTTCTGTCTTAATATATTAGTATAGATTTTTAATTTACTTGTCAATACCAGATTGTGGAACAGGCTGGTTTTATTACCAGAATATGCAATCTTTTTTTAAAACAAAACACAAATGTAATAATACATAAATCAATCTGCATATGCCTTATAATTATTATAAAAATAAATTATACTAATTCAAGAAATTTCATGTTTATATTATTACTAATTTTATTAAGGCTAAAGATTGTTGTCTTGTAGTTACCTTGTTAGCTACCATGGAGATTATGAATGATTCGATAATATGAGTTGTGCACTAATGCAAAAGAAATTGATTAGATGCAAAAATTAAAAAATACAAATTACTTGAGCCGTATGAGGGCATGAACATGCAACATGCGACTCTTCACAGGTATGGCTATATGACTCCACACATGTGACTACCGTAGTATGTAACGTATGGACCGGCCATATGGATCATATGTGACATATGGATTGGCCGAGAAGCTACAAGAATTTTTATTATAATTAATTAATAGTTGCTACTCACATCAACTCCTAGAACTGTTGGGTTTAATGGTAGTTGCACTCTGTAGAATGAAGGGTTCAATTATACGTCATTTATGTTTTCATCATCTGATTTTGATGTGACAAACTATCATGTATATCTTGATAACATTCTCATCCTATGGTGTCTTGACATGCATAAGTGATCAGAGAAAGCTCCACAGAACTCTTGAATAAAGTTGTTCTTCAAAATTCCTGCTGATATCCAGCTTTGCCATGTATTTTCTTCATTATGGAAAGTTGTAACTTTATATATTCTTTTCCTGTTTTTTGTGATAACTGCCCAGTAAAATCTTTTAATTCAATTATTTGTTAACTATCACTGTCACTTTATTTGTAACAGTTTATTTTTATTTTATCTTATTTAAGAGCTTTGAATTGTGTGATAGTTAACTTGTATGAAGACTCGCTAGATGCTCTTCCAATACTTCACATGTTAAAACATAAATTTTCTAATGTGAATATCTTTCAACTTACATCATAGAATTGCTTCATATTTTATACAAAAATGTTAAAAATATGTACTCTTTTAATGGTGTGTGTTTTACCTTTTTTTCCTCTCCATTACTTTTAATATGATAAGACAACCTCCTTAAACCTATTGTACTGAGGCATGATTCATAAAAGTATTTTTTATTAATAAAAATTGTGAAATAAATTTTTGCTAGAAAGCACTTTGTCCAAATTGTAAAATAACTAGTATGGTCTTTATATTAAAGGTGTATAAAAATATCTGTTTGATATTTTGCATTACTTTTGAAATTAAATATGAAAACATCCCATAAATCTTTGAACCCAGAGAATAAGCTTATAAATCAATGTTTTGCTGGAAATGAGATTAGTAGACTAGTGGATTGTCCAAATTATTCTCTGCATTTGAATATAATCAGTTAATTAAAGTTCCTTCTGGTTACTAAGCTGGTGCAAGTGTATTTAGAAACATATCGTGCATTTTATAAAATCTAACAAGATAAATAAAGTTGGTTTAATTATTCTTGTTATAACAATGATTTGTTATCATTAAAATAAAACACAATGAATTGTCTGTTTATTGACTCTAAATATTAGTTTAAATAATCACAAGGTGGTAGATAGTTTACTTTCCAGTAAAATGTAGTTTTCATGAATTATCAGCTATATTAGAGAGGTCAAAGTTAGTTATTTTTCCGCATCCCTTCTTAGTTGTTTCTCAACTCTTTGTTTTCTAGGGTGTTGACCACCTAACTTACTCCTACAAATTTGGTTCCTTCTTGAAAATCATGGAGTTTGTAGAGTTTTGTGAGCGACTGAATAACTCCCTCCACTACGCAATGACGACAGTGGAACGCATGTTGCTAGAGGTGATGGAATGTCCCACGGCAGCCCAAGCTCGGACAGCACTTGCTGGGATGGAAGTGCAACCATGGAAGGATTCGGTAGCCTGGGATGCTCTGCAAGACAACCGAGACACAAGCATCCTAGTGGGTTGGGAGCCCCCATGCAGGTGAGCACCCAATTCTGTGATGATTACGTTATTTCTTAATATTTAATTAGCAATGTGAAAATCTGCCGCTGTGAGCAAACAGTGTAAACTGTGAATTTGAATGCACAGTTTTACATGACTTTGCATGTAAATTCCATTTGCTAGTATATAAAGGCAGTTCCGCATATTCAGTGAGTAGCTTGCCCAATACCGAGTAGCTGAGGTGCTTGTGCGAATGTACATTAAGAATTTGTATAGTTCGAGAAGGGCAAACATTGAATGTTGGGAGCTTGACAAAAAGCAAGCAACTCATGGCCACTACTCAAGAACTCCGTCCGTGTGCCTAAAGTAGCACTTTCCAGGTAATAAAGAGCGGAGGTAAGTACAATTTTCCACAAGAGTAGAAAAGGCGTTTGACGCGGCGCGTGGGCATGTGTGCAGGCAGGTGACGGCGGAGCAGCTGCGCCTGAGCTTCGGCGACGACGTGGCGCTCCTGCGCGTGCGTTCGCTGCTGCTGCGCGTGCTGGCGGCGGCGGCAGAGTTGCCGGGCGCGAGGGCGGCGGACGCGAAGGAGGCGGTGCTGAACGGCGGGGACGCGGCGCCAGCGACGGCCGCAGCGGAGCGGGCGGCGCCGGCGGAGCTGCTAAGCGCGCTGGCCGAGGAGCTGCGGCGCGCCCTGGAGGCGGCGGCGGCGCGGAGGCCCCGCCCCGCAGCCCTGTGCTCGCCGCCGCCGTCGCGCCTGCACCTGCTGCTGGCGGCGGGCACGGCGCAGCCCTGGTGGAGCTGGCGGCGGCCTGGCGACGGCCGTGGCGGGGCCGGTCGCTGACCGCGCCGAGACGGAGCGGCGCGCGGCGGCGGCGGCGGACGGCGCGGCGGCGGCGACGGCGCGCGGGGCGGCGCACGCGCGGGCGCAGGCCGAGGCGGCGCTGAGCGCGGAGGCCGGCGCGGCGCTGGCGGAGCGGCGCGACGCCCTGGCACACGTGGGCGCGGTGGCGGAGATGCTGGCGCTGGCGGCGCTGCTGCTGGGCGCCGCCCGCGACACGCTGCGCCCGCCCGCCGCCGCCGCCACCGCCGCTGCCAGCGCCCGCCGCCAGCGCCGCAGAAGCAGCCGCCCGCCGGGACCGGCCCTGCGGCGGCGGCGGCGGCGCCGCCGCCCTCGGACGGCGCGACGGAGAGCGGTACGGGGGCAGAGGGCGAGCCGGGCGCCGGCGAGTGGGCGGTGGACTGCGTGTGCGGGTTGGCGGGGCGCTGCACGCCGCCGCGCAGACGCTCGACTCGGCTCTGGACCAGTGGGAGACGGCGGCGGCGATGGACGCTGTGGCGGCGGTGGCGGCCCCCGGCGACGAGGAGGCAGCGGCGGCGCGGCTGGCGGCTCTGGTGCTGGAGCCGGGGGCGGACGCGGGCGCGGGCGTGGGCGCGGGCGCGTCGCCGCCCCGCCGCCGCCCCGCTGCTGCCCCGGCCACCGCCGTGCTGGTGCGCGCGCGGCTCGCTGACAGCGCGCGGTCCGCGTTGCGTGAGGTGCGGCGCGTCCTGCAGGCGAAGGCGCAGTACCTGGCGCAGCTGCGACGCGTGTAGCGGCCGGCGCGGGCCGGTGTCGCCTCGCACCCTCCACGAGCCCAGCCTTACGTGTGGATGCCGCGTACGATTGTTGACATAGTGTTGTTGTCGTTTTTTTCTTTTCCCTGCCTTTCTCACCGGTTTGCCAAAAGTTGCGTGGTGTCAGAAATAAATCTGTTAGAACGGTATTCTTAAACCTTCATTTTTACTTATTTTGTGCACCTAACTACTGTCCATCTTTTGGACCCTTGTACCCTTCAAATGCAACTGTGGGAGAACACACATAATGTCCATTGTAATGGCTGTGGGAGGTTCATGAATGCCTACTATAATCACATTAGCACCAAGCAGTTGATGCTCAAGCCTTTAATTTGAAATTAGATAACTGGTTATCTGTTGACTGTTTGTTAACATTATCTTGAAGTGCTTCCCACTGTCTCTTCTTTTTGTGCTTCCTGTTTGTAATAGCATCATTGCCCATGACAGGTTGTTCATTAAATGTTCCACTCTTATCAATTTTTTCACCCTTTCTTTCAATTTCTTGTTTTCCTAATAAATGAAATGCATGTTATTAACCTCTGTGCATATTTGAGAATTTTTAAGAAAGAATTTGAGGTGCCTGTGTAGAAATTCTCAAGTGAATTTGATGGCTTGCATTGTCTTTTGAGAATGAATGAAGTTTAATGCTGTTTAAAGTTATTCCATCAAGAAAAATGTAACAAAGAGCACACTTAATTGAGTGCTATTCCACAATAGACCTTGCTTGCTCAAACTGATGTTAGAGGTGATAAAGACATAATGTTTGTTTCATTTGCAGACAGATGTACTGAATACGGGTGATAGCTATTTTTGTCTTCGTTTCATGCAAAATGATTAGAGTGGAATAACTCCACACCAAGAGGGATCATTGATTGTTTTTATTTCCCAATTTCCTTAAACTTCAAAATTTCTTGTTGTTATAAAACTTACGAATGTTAATTAAGTAATGAAGTAACATGGGGGGCACTGAGCTATGTATATACATATTAAATATCTTCAGGAGATGTTCCTTATTTTTTTGTCCTTGGAATTATTTACATTAGCATACCCATTCCAGAACTCTCGCATGTACCCACCTTTTTTGTCTGAACACTTGTAAGAATTGTAAATGATGTTCTAGTGTTTGGTCCTCCAACATTCTTTATGGTCTAAATTAATGGTTTTATAAAAAAATATTATACTTATTACATAATCTGTCCTTGCTCATCTGACATTATTTCTTTTTCTCATGTAGTTCCAGTACTTTTAGATGTAAATTTACAGAATGAATGAAAAACATGTTCCTTATCTCCTGAAATGTGTTCTCAACAAGTTCATTGAATTTCAGTGGCCATTATATATTGAGAATGTGTGCTACAAGTGCTCATATGACACTATTGAGAAAAGAGTGGCAGTGATTGTGATAATGTCTGTAAATGGTATAAGTGTGATAATGAACACCTTCAAACAAACTCTTTCTAAGGTTATAATGCCTCCAAGTCTAGCAGACTGCAAATTAATCCATTATCATAGATTTGTGTTACTGAGCCCATAGTCCAACTTGGGCATATTGAAAAGTCTTATTGTACAAACTTATTTTCTCATTGTGATAGGTGCAAATAGAGAAGAATCCAAGATCTTTGGAGTCTCAGTAACATTCATAGATATCATGGAAAACTTATGAATCAGTCTTGTATGCTTTTTAGGATAAAAATAATTTTAATTCTTAATATGGAATGTTTTGTGTAAATCATTCACATATACATACAGTTGTTATTCTTGTACATTTGCCCTATTCATCTGAAAGCATGGATTTAGTGAAGCTGATTGTGTAAATAAAGAAATTTTTCAGCCTGCATCTGTTGATTGGATTTGCAGGCTCAATTTGTTCAATGCATATGAGGGCTGATTTTTCTCCTGTGTTTGCATCAAATAAATGATCTTGGTACTAATAACTTTCTAAGAAGCTCAAAGAATAAAATGTGATTGTTATTGGTACATAAAATATACCAGGCCTGAAACTTATCCTTTTGTATTGACCATAATATTTCCTTCCTTTTAATTCCCCCCCCCCTCACTACTTCAAAAATATCCTCGCTCTTTGAATGAGTTGACAGATTTAATGACTGCTGCGATAAACACATTTGCTGTTTTTGTAGTGGCTGCCATTACCTTCCACTACAAAAAAAATGTGACAATGATGTGAAATGTATTATGGATGGGATTTTTAATGGTATAAGCCAATCATGCCACATTCACAAATTCAAGCCACAAAATGGCAGGTTCATTCTAGTTTTGCCCAACAAAATATTTCAATCCTTCAACAGTTAAATTCAATTAAGACTTAGAACAATGTTAGCTATATTGTTTACTAAGTTAGCTGCAATCGTAGGGCTCATTGATGTCGACGCCCAGTGAATTTAAACATTTTGATTTTCGAGGTACGTCTCGTGAAGTCTCAAAATTCCCTCAAAAATGACTTCCAATTTTTTTCTAGTTTAGGGGCGGTCCATGAATTACGTAACGCAAAGGGTAGATCTCCAGAACACGTGACTTCGGAGGGCAGCACCGTCACCTCTTGGGTGTCAAGCAGAAGGCTGCCATACTTGGGTTTTGGTAACGTAGCGCGTGCGGAATTGTCTTCACGATGGGATAGAATGTCCATAATGACGTTATAACTTTTGCCGAGAAATTGTTGGGTAGCAACCTCTGCTGTGCACGTAAGCGATTCCTAGAGAATTACTAAGTTTTTGGCTGTACGATGCGGTTGCTGTGGTGCGTGTGTCTTATCACTAGACATCGGATGTTTAGGGAAATGCCTATTTTTTCCTAGCGAACTTATTTAAAGGCTGATAATATATGTGCACGAATCCTGACATATGACAAAATTTTATAATGCTTATTTTTGCTTTTTTTTAATGCCTTAGGACTTTTTTTGGATGGACTTTTTTGCTTTTTATATATTATTTTGATACACAACGCTGTCAGAAAATAGGTCATGGTCCAATGTGACGAATGAATACGAAACCTTCAGTTCACGTCTTAATATTTTAAAATAAGAGAGAATTCCTAAAAGTATACCAATAGATTTTTCTCCATTTCCCTATTTCCTAAATACCAGCCATGATCTGAGAACGTGGTCGATTGACTTTAGGAAGCATAGCATGTAATACGATGCAGTGAGAATGCTGACTTGTTTCCTCAAGAGAAAGAGAATTTGTCACCAGTGGGCGGCCAATAGCTCGACCGTGGACAGTTCATCCTCCACGGCCCTTCTCCCTTCTTGGGCTAGCGAGAATGACTCACATCTCCTGCGGATAATGAGAGAGAACGCTGATTTGACCGACAGAATGCTGACTGATCGCTTCCCATAAAAAACGATAGAGCGTCTTTCGTTTCGCTTGTGTGGTTATTTGATCGCTTCCGCTGAAGATTCCGTTCAGTAGCAGTTGCACTGTAGCAAGAGTTGGTTGTGTGTACGATAGTTTAGGTATTTTTAAAACTACAATGCCGAAACAGAAGCAAAGTAAAGCTTCACTACTTCGTCAGAGGGTGATGGAATATTCTTGCTACACCACCGATGGTAGCATTATACTATGCCGTATTTGTGATAAAACGGTAAGTTTTGAATTTTAATTTATATTATTTTTCCTTTAAATTTTTCAAAGAAGGAAAATGTTTATCTTTACACGATAAAACTATTCGTTTTACAATTATTGGTATTATCCATGAATTAGTTGCAAGATGTTTATTTCTAGATATCTTCAGAAAAGAAATACCACCTTTCGCAGCATGAAAAGACCAACATTCATCAAGCTAACATCAAAATACAACAGAAGAGCTGTCGACAGACGTTTCTAACTGAATCTTCCACATCGAGCAAACAAAGTCAGTTTTTCTACGACATATGTCAGGCTTTGGTGAGTGCCAACATCCCATGGAACGCCATTGAAAACCCAGGATTTAAATCTTTCTTGGAAAAGATATTCGTACCGACATAGGTGACCTTTGCATTTGGCTCTCGGTTGATGAAACGACGGACCCGTTAGGGCGATACGTTGCTCACTTGATTGTCGGGAAACTGAGCGGGCATGACGCGGGTGCTCCCCATCTCTTGTGCTCGAAGTCACTGGAGAAAACAAATTCTGAAACAATTGCTTATTTTGTAAATACAGGGTTAAAACTCTTATATCCCAATGGCATTGAAGATCAGAAGGTACTTATACTTCTCACAGAAGCAGCGCCTTATATGATTTGCGCCGGGAAGCTTTTGAAACCCTTCTATCCTAATCTAACCCATTTGACATGTCTTGTTCATGGTCTGCACCGTGTCGCAGAAGAGGTTAGGAAACTGTTTCCTTCAGTAAATAAACTGATTTCGTCAGTCAAAAAGATTTTCTTAAAATCTCCCACAATTTTTTTTTTTTCGACAGAAGTTGCCCGAAACACCTCTGCCGCCCGAACCAATAGTAACTCGATGAGGAACTTGGTTGAGGGCAGTGGAATATTACAGTAAATATTTTGAACAAATTGCAGAAGCTGTAAACGAACTCTCTGATGATGATACACAGTCTATACAAGACGCCAAATTTGTGCTCGAGAATAGAAATCTTAAAGGTAATCTTGCATATGTAAGTTCAAACTTTGTATTCCTTGCGGATGCAATTGAAAAACTAGAAACTAGAGATTTGACTTTATGTAATTCCATGTCAATATTTGTGTCAGCAGTAGAGCAGTTAGAAAAAGTTCCAAGTGATCAAGGAAAACAAATAAACGAAAAAGTTAAAAATGTTTTGAAAAAAATGCTGGATATGCCAACATAAAGTCAGTAAGCGAGATTTGAAGTGGAAATAAATGTAAACTACCAGAAGGTTTCAGTGTTGCTAATGTTTCAGTTCTAAAATATATGCCAGTCATATCAGTAGATGTTGAGAGATCCTTCTCTGCATTCAAATTGCTTTTATCTCCCAAACGTCACAAATTTGAAATTGAGAACCTTGAAAAATTCCTAGTGATATATTGTAATGCAAACTATTGTAAGAAAATGTAAAAGAGTTGTAAATATGTAAATCTTGTTTTATATGAAAATGAATGTACTTGTTTTGTGTATTTAAGTTTACAGAATAATATAGAAAAAATATAAACAATTATTCGTATATATTATTTTATTGTGTAACATATGATAGTGCTTTTTTCTCCTTATTTTTGACATTTTCAGTGCCTTTTTAGGCGCCTAAAAGACGTTTTTTAGCGCCTAAACATCCGATGTCTACTTATCACACTTGTTATTTACAATGATATTTACTTTCTTTCGGTTTATTTAGATTCTGGCGGAAAATTTCGTCGACAAATTGGATTTAAAAAATCTCTACCTAATCAACACACGTCATGTCGCTACTTTTTCTTTTTGAAAATGGTTGGAAGTAAATATGGCCTTACCGATGATAAGGTAATGCTTTATGATAAAATGAAATGTAATAAACTTGTGGTTCCACGTGTCCGTTCATCGATTATGAAACGTGTTTATTTTTACATCAAAGACAGTTAAAAACTGTGTGTTACGTCCTATGGAGAGAAGTGAATTCTGTGCACGTTTTCGTAATTCTGTGATCCCTACCCTTATTCATATCCCTCCCGAAAATGGGCATGTGAGCCGATGCACGCGAAAACGTACACGGAGTGCACATGGAGTCATCTCCATTGTACGGCCAAGTGCACAAGAGCTTGCCACGATATCCATTTTGGGGTACAAATTGTGTACTTTGACCCCGATGAATAAGTGTGAACTAGAGCGTTATGATGAGTTAACGATGGAATCGAAAGGGCGCGTATTAACCGCTCACGTATTCTTGAACCCTCACTTCACTAGATGCGATAGGAGTGGGGAGTTTAATTATTTTGTCGATAGGATAATTGCATTAAATCTGTAGCTAATTTTTTTCCTGAAAAATAGATTCAATTACACGGGAGTGAACATTTCCGGTTATCAGATTTTGTCAACGAAGATCATTGCTATAATTTATTCTGTATTGAACTTATACCATAAAGATGTAGATAGAGGGCTCATGAGGCTTGTTTCGAGCTACCTCCTTCGAATAGTTTCCCGTCCGCCGATAGAAAGCGCCAACGTCGCGAAGTGTGAAGGGAAGAACAGGACTGGCTGTTGGTGGGGGGTATTTGTAGGAAATATCGCGCGGTGCAGAGGGACACGAAAAGGGGGTGTTGTATCCATGTCGACGGGAGGCTCTCGGGTGGGTCGGCCGACCCAGCTGGTCCCGCTAACTGCCCCCTTCCTTTCGGGGTCTTCCTGACGAACGAAGACCAGCATTTGCCTCCAGTCCAGTCGAATGGTAGAAAATAAAGAGAAAGTTTTGGTGTAGTTTTGGTATTTGGTTCCTATATTTTTTGGGTTCGCTGAACCCGAATATCAGGTTTGCCAAGAAAAGTTTTGTCTAGAAATACGTTTTTTAAGCAAAAAATACGTAAAAACAACACCTTTTGTCAGTTTTTTTTCAAAATAACTCAAAAGCCATCCATTTTTTGTAATTAATGGTCCTATAAAAATGAAAGAAGTAAAATTACCTACATTTAATGTCCGTAAGAATTGTTTCTCCGATAAACGATTTAGCCGTGAGAACACCACGAAATTTGGTGATGTAAGCGAAACACATGAAAAACGGGAATTATTCCTATTTTATATCAATATAACTTAAAAACTATAAATGTTTCGTAAGTATTAACCGGATATGAAATGAAAGTGGTTAAAATTGCCTACAATGTGTATGTACAGTTTTCTTCTAGGATCAATGGTATTGCCGTTAGTGTGCAAAATATCCCTGAATGTTGCTGTGAAAATGGAACTCCATTTAAGGGGAGGAGTGGGTGAAAATTGGCAAAAAAAATTATTTAAATAATACGATTTTTAATTTTTGATGTTATAATTTTGTTTAGAATGTGTGGTTAATTTTGGTGTTTTTATTTTTTCGTTATCGCGATTTAAATGGCTTCTGCGAGCATTTAAAGATCTCAATGCGTCGATGGTCACGCCCCCTTTTTCAGTTTCCTAACGTTTTCGTCTCATAGAAGTTTTGAATGTATTTGCATTTTGAATTTCCCGGCATGAACTTTATATAGATGTTCTCGGGAACAAATGAGCTACAGAAAAACACAAAATGCCAACGAAAGTTTGCATAGCCTTATTTGGAGTAAATACCCCAAAGAAATATTTGTTTCGAAGAAGAAAATAGAAATTGCTGTCACATCAGCAGTTTCTCAATATAATATGGGGTGTGAAGCAAGTGAAAAGATAAGATATAACTGGCATTAACATGACACCTCAAGGGAAGAAAATAATTGCAATGAGGGATAAAGAAAAGAAAAGTGAAGTAGCTGCACAACCAGATTTTCAAAATGTCAAAAAAAGCAACTCAAAATGACAAAAGTTCTAGAAGAAAAGAGAAAAGTTGTTGAGGGTACTATGTATGGCTCTGGAGAATTGTAAATGTAAGTTGATAAAGTAAAATGCATTTGTATAAAGTTAAACTTTCATTTTCAATTTCCCGCATTTCACTTTCCTGACGTTTTATGGAATTCAAAAAGTTCCACGTTCTACAATTTTTAATATATTTCAATGAAACTTTTAAAATATCTTAAGAAAATGTAGTTTCATAGAACTATGGGAGCTTTTTGTGTTATAATCATTAATTACTGAATTAAAAATATTTATTTTTTATGTGTGTTTTTTATAGCCATCAGGTAATAACTATATTTTTTTCTCAGAAACGCTCTCATTTATTTTTTTTATATTCCATGAATGTAATTATATACCTTTTATGAGTAATTCATAAAAAATCAGTGATGAATGTTGCTTCATGTGGAACGTAGAGCATTTTATAAAATAATAAGGAATTTTTTTAAAAAAAAAAAAAATGTTTTCTTCAAAACTAAAAACAGCAGAATAACAAAAATTTGTAGGGTACATAAGTATAATATATTACTTCTTCTGGCAAAATTTTAAGTTATTTGAATGTAAGATGTAAATTTTCAAAATTTCAACCACATCTCCCCTTAACCTCCTTCACTACATTTATATCCAATGAAGCTGTATGCAAATAAATACAGCGCCGGGAGAATCTGTTTACATTTTAATTGGAAAAAGGAAAGTAGGTAATTAATAAAGTGCAAGAGAAAATTAATATTTTGGAAGTCGAACGTGCCTTCAGCGATGCGTAGGTTCTGAAGGCCCTAGTTTATATTGTGACGGAACACACACGCCGTGGACTGGCCTCCGGCGCGCCGCACACAATGCAACCTCGTCTTTGATCAGGGGTCGTTAGCCCTGAGGGTATGAAGCACCGCTCGGGCGTTACCAGCGCCGTGCGGCAGCTACCTGTCGCTCCGACGCCAGGCCGTCAGGTTGTTCGTTCCCGTCTTGCCTGAGAGGCAAATAAGGGGTAGCTTGCAATGGATAGAATCAGGGCGGATCAATTCTAATGAAACACTTGGATGGCTCTTAAAATTAGGCATGTATTCTTAAACTTTTCCAAGGCACATACACATACACACTGATTTAATAAACAAATTGCAATCCTATTTCTTTTATAATTATAATCCTAAGTCTGGATTAACGTTCTTGCTCCATCTTGTGCAAATATAATAACCCCCCTACCTTAAATACTCAAAAATCATATCTTGCCCGCTAATTACAATACTCGGGCAATTTAATTGTTTATGCAAACCTACTGATCTTGGCTCCGCAATCTTGACTAGACAAGATAATGGAAAAACAATCTTGTAACAGGCCCTCTTCTATCCTTTCCTTCTTTGTTTTTCTTTTCCTTTCTTTTAGCAGGGTTTTGGGTTTAAAAAAAAATTGTATGTCCAGACTTGTTGTCACGGTCCATCAATTCTGCCACATTTGGTGCTACTACCTATTGATGGTGTAAGGTCCTCACAAATGGAAAAATTTGGAAAATAATTTCAGTCTGGGTATTGAAACTCTTGGGTTCGTAACATGACCTTTTGACCAACAGAAAGGAATATGGTCTTCCCTTCCTTTTCTTTCTTTCTTCTCCCCTTTTCCCACTAATTTTCCAGATCTGTTGTTCAGACGGCGGTTGCCCCTCACCTGTCAACTCCTCCCTTCTAAGTAGTCAAGGATATGGGGGGCCCTCGTCCAAATTGAGCTTCGTAAGGGCTCGCCTATGCTCGTTGGGACATAGTTTAGCCAGTTATTAATATGCGGGATCAGCTCGCTCCAGTCATCGTGCTTCTGGCTGCGAGTACGTTCGGAATAATCTGGACAATTCTTCATTACCTCTGCTGGGGTTCGATTGGGGAGTTCTGATTGATGGTAAACCGAGATACCTTTTCTCGCTCACGGACCCTTCCACTGCTCACTCGTGAACTGCGTCCCAGTCACTCAACACCCTGCGATACTGTCCAGCTATTGCTACATACTTCTCAATCTGTCGCAGAATGGTTAGCCTGGTCTTGTTAACGGGATAAACCTGCGTGAACTTTGTGAACAAGTCAATAAACCATTATGTTTTTTTCCCCGCGCCTAAAATTTTGGGTTGCGGCCCATCAAATCGACTGCAATAATATCATTTTCCATCGGGGATTATCAGTATCATTGCTCCGAAAAAATCGATTCAGGAACTTTGTCCTCATGCATGTCTCACATGACTTGATGACTCGTTTCACATCTCTATCCATGTTTTCCAGTAGCATAATTCGCTCATAATTTTTAACTTTTGCGAACCGTAGTCGCAGCTCGCGAGTGGACATAATTAATGAGCTCCTCCGCGTGCTTTTTTGGGACCCAGATCCGGTAGGTAATAGGATTGGTATCCATGCGAATTAACCCATATCGTTAGTTAACTTCCATCTTCGGGATCCGTTGCATTTTTGCGATCACTTCTTCGTCTTCCGGCTTTTCCCTTCCTTCAGTACACGCCGGCCGGGCTAATTTCGTCATCGTGACTTTGAAGACCTGCCAATGTGGACCAATCCCAAAAAAACTTTGGAATTCTTAGAACGATTCCATTGACCTGTTCGCCGCTTTTAGGGGTGACGTTTGGCTCCGGTGCTGAGAACTGACGACTGAGTAAGACGTTTTCTTCCCTCAACATACTCGATTCGAAGTCAAATTGTTGCAGCCACAGTGACCACCTCATCAGCGGTCGTTTTGCCAATTGCAACGATTTAAAAGATCGACTTTGTGATCGGTTTTGATGACAAACTCCTCCCCATCAAATATTTTTTATTTTTGTAAGAGCCCAAATAATGGCATAAGCCTCCTTTTCTGGCGTCGTAAAGCGAACCTGCGGTCCTTTCAAAAAGTGCTGACCAAATTGATGATTTTGTTTCATCAATGACTTGGGACAGGGTTGCTCCTACGCCAGATCACTACTATCTGTTTGTAGGTACATCGTCCGCGTGAAACCCGGATGTGAAATAGTGCATGTTTGCAAAAACATGTGTTTGAGATCGTCGAAAACCTTCTGGTGATCTCTGTCCATTCCCACTTCCGACCTTTCCGCAATAATTCATATGGGGCATATAGAGCGTAATTATGGAAAACCTGCTAAAATAATTACAAACTCCTAAAACTCTTCTTAGTTGCCGAATATTCCTCGGTCGGTTATGGCTTCGATTTCTTTAATTCTACCCAATCCCATTTTGATTCCATTTTCGTGATTTCATACCCGAGAAATTTGATCTGTGGTACGCAAAAATCGATTTCTCGAGATTCAATACCAGGTTATTTTTGTTTTAATATTAACAAATCTTCCCAATGCTTCAAGGTGGCGTTCAAAATCTATTGAATGAACGATGACGTCATCTACGTAAATGGTAGTGTCTCGTAACCCAGCATTGTTCATGATTTCGTCCAAACATTGAACCAGCGCGGCACCACTGTTGCGCAATCCGAATGGAACACGTTGAAAAACATAGCTTCGTCCCCTGTAGACGACCCCGTGTACTTCTGATCTCTTGGATGAACCTCATTTGATAGATGCCTTCCCAAGTCGTTGACGAGAAGAATCCTTTTTTGGCGAATTGTAACAATATTTCATCAATTTTAGGCGTTACTCTCTAAACGGAACTGTCAGCGAGTTCAAGTGACGCGTCTAGCATAAGCGTAAAGTGCCGTTCTTTTTCACAATTACAATTGGATTTACGTACGCTGTCGTTCCCCTTTTTATTATCCTTCTTCTAACATTTCTTAATTTGTCTTGAAATCTCTTCCTGGTACGCCACTGGTATAGGGTAGCTGCGTCCTTTAAACGGCGTCTCGTCCGTGAGTTGGATCCGAAACACATAATTCTTCACTGGCTCACGATTTTTTTCGAACACCTTCTTGGCGCTGATGAGTAATCTCGATAACTTGGCCTTTTGTTCGTCGTCTAGGAGGGAAGCTAAATTAACTTTTTCTTCAATCTTTTTATTCAAGTCATTTATCGCAGATGAACATAAATCTATTTCATCATTAGTTTCAATCCTTTTTCATTTGATTTCATCGTTGTGTTAATTTTTGCATTTCCATGACCTATCAGAATCATTGCGGCTCTTGAATCTACAATTACATCATTTTCAACGAGAAAATCGATGCCTAGAATTAGTGCATACGTAAGTCCTCTTACGACGAGACATGGCGTGTAATGACCTTGCCTCCTATTTCCAACGGTGCATATATTTGCTTTCTTATTGGGCGACTTGTTTCAACTGCAGTTGTAATTCGCGTACTCTTGACTGGCAATTGAAGTATTTCGATCTTCGGTCCGTTAGCGCATTGTAGGTGTCTTCATCCATGATGGTCGCCATGGAGCCGGTGTCCACTAACGCCATCATCGTCACGTTACCACAGCGTACTTCAATTACTGGGCAGCGGTCGGTAGTCGTTCGTCGCCATATTCCACGGCCCCATTGGTTGGATCACCTACGAAATTATAGGAACCACGTTGTATTCTGTTGAACGTTGTTCGACATGGGTCCCCGCTCACATCGAACTGTGGCGGGTTTCCGATGTTGATGGCTGATTTTGGGTGTTTGTCACCTAATTCTTCATTATTTCTTCCTCCTTATTCTTGCGTTTGTTTGTGTAGACTTCTATTGGCTTTCTCCTCCTTGTTTTGAAGTCCGGTCTTTCGTTTCATTTCGAAGTTATTTTCTTCCGCACCTCGATCATTCTTTTATTGTTGATTGGTCACTCGGTTTGGTTGATTTCGCCTCTGGACCTCCACGTGCGTAATGATAAGCGTTGGTCGTCGTGCAAGCTTTACCTCCTTTACGATATTATCTGCCGTAATATCGTAATTTAACAATCGCTGGAATGCCTCGATGTCACGTGGAGCAATACTTCTTATTAAGTTTTGTATACCATATGGAAAATGTCTGGTCAACAAACAAATAATTTCTTTGTTTTCCCATGGTGGCGAACATAACTTAAGTGCGGCGATTTTCCCTGCAGCATAATCCGACTGCCAAGCGTCGGCTGTAGTACGCGTTCATGACTGTCATCTTGTGGTTGAGTTGAATTTCCTGCTCCAATATCTATTTAAAAATTTTTTTTTAAATTCTTGGATTGTTTGAGGAAACGGGTTTAAAGTTTCTAACCAAGTTCTCGGTTTTTGTAAAAATGATATAACAAGTGGTTTATATTGCTCCGGCACGACTAAAAGCCATAAAAATGTCCCAGTGCCTTCAGAAAGAATACGGATGTTTTCGGAGATCCGAAAACTTCAAAGTAGGCAGACATTTAAGTTTAAAGGGTGCGTTGAACCTCGGCGAGGGCATGGTATTCACCGTTGCTTGAGTCGTTTAGTTTCGCGCACTTCTAAACGTTCTGCGCGCCTTTTTCCACCCGATCTGAAATTACTTTCAATTCTTGTACGACCTTGTCTTCATGTTGTTTCGTGCGGCTTGACAAGTCGGTTCTGCATCTATTCTAGTGTTCATTTCTTCACACTTATTTTGTACAGTTTCTATTTTCTCCGCCTGTTCTTCAACTTCTCCGCTTGTGCTTAACTTCTTATCAGTTCGTTCTTCAATTCGGCCGCCCAGGTTTCCTGCGCGCGCTGAATAGCTTCGACCTTGTCGTTGACGGTATTTATTTTGGTCGTCAACTCCGCAGCTAACACCTGCTGTTGTTCTTTCAGCTCCGCAGCTAACGCCTGGTTTTGTTGCTGAATATTTTCTTGTACTTGTTGGATTTCTTGTTTTATTTCTTGCCGTTTTTTTCTTGTACTTGTTGAATTTCTTGTTGAATATTTTCTTGTACTTGTTGAATTTCTTGTTTTATTTCTTGCTGAATGGCGTGGTTCTGTTGTTGAATATTCTCCATTTTATTTGTAAGAGTTGTATGGAAACCCAATAATGCCCTCATTAGGTTTAGCATGGGGTCATTCGGATTGACTGGTGGTGATTCCATCCCCTGCACGTCCAGTGATGTTTCTGGATTCTCGGTTCTGCGATCCGCTTCAATTGGCGTTCCCTCTTCCTGCGGCGACGCCCCTACTCCGCGGTCCCGTCCTTCCGAATCCTGATCTGAATCACTGCTTATAGGATTCTCTCCTATCAACCCCCTAGACTCCATAAATCTCTCTGCCATCGCGAGAAGTTGAGTACCCGTTTAAGTAATAATATTTCCACAAGAATTACTCTGTTCGCTATGATACCCCACGCCTACACAATGTACTGAAAGAAATATGACGAATAGACTGACAATCCCACCTCTCAGAAACACTGCAAGCTATACACTTTTAAAAATAACAAAAATCACAACATATCACTACACTGAATAAATACAATAATTCACTGCTGAAAACAAAAACAATTTTCCACAATGCGGTACAAAAAAGTAAAGGGGTTTGCCGCTGTGAATTTGTGACCTTCCTGTATTCTACCAATATCTGTAATTGGAATGGTAAAAATGTTACCAATTTTGCAATTAGGTAGGAATAAATTTAACTGGTTGACACAATTTCAATGAGGGAAAAAACCAGGTTTGAAAATAATAAGATAAGAAATCTCCTCCAAAATGTGCGCCTCGAGCGTCCGCAATGACTGACGAAACACGCGTAGAAACAAAAAACTACTTGATAAGGTAATAACCCACTGGCGCTTGGATGCCCTCTATCGCGCTCCGTATGCAATCAACATATCGGGTCCCTGTTCGGGCGCCAAATTATGTGACGGAACACACGCCGTGGACTGGCCTCCGGCGCGCCGCACACAATGCAACCTGGTCTTTGATCAGGGGTCGTTAGCCTGAGGTATGACACCGCTCGGGCGTTACCAGGCCGTGCGGCAGCCTACTGTCGCTCCGACGCCAGGCCTGTCAGGTTGTTCGTTCGTCTTGCCTGTGAGAGGCAAATAGGGTAGCTTGCAATGGATAGAATCAGGGCGGATCGAATTCTAATGAAACACTTGGATGGCTCTGGTAAAATTAGGCATGTATTCTTAAACTTTTTCCAGGCACATACACATACCACTAGATTATAATAAACAAATTGCAATCTATTTCTATTTTAATTATAATCCAAGTCTGGATTAACTTCTTGCTCCATCTTGTCCAATAAACAATAACCTCCCTACTTTAAAAACTCAAAATCATATCTTGCCCGCTAATTCAATACTAGGCAATTTAATTTTATGCAAACCTACTGATCTTGGCACTAAAATGTTCTTTCAGTCTGTTCGTTCCACTATGTTGGATCGAACTGGATTCCGTGTTAAGCGTTCGGCAAGAATACTTCCTAGTTATACCTTTTAATCCACCTTTGGAAATTTAAAGACCTCGCGGTCTGAATGTCGCACCCGGTACTCCGCTTCGGCGATTGGGGAACACGTAACCTGGACTCGGCCAACGCATGACCGACCTCAGCTGCTTATCGCTGCGGGAAAGGCTGCTCGCGCCCGCATGACGCTCGGCCTCGCCCGCTCGCTGCGCTATACGCTCGCCGGTCCGCGCTGCTCCTTGCTCGCTTGATGCTGCCTCCGTTCGCCCGTGAAGTGTACAATTTTCTCCGGTCGTCCGTAGAACGGCCCTGCCTCTACGCCCGTCTTCCGTTCCCAACAAACTTGCTTCTTTGGCTGTTTGCACCAGGAATGTCGCCTCAGCCTTCCCCTTTGGCGATGCGGCGTAGTTGCGACGTAATGATCGTATACTCGACCCTTCGGCGATCTCTATCAGACTGTTCGGCGGTTTGTCTCAGATTGTTCTGCGATTTCTATCAAACTCTCCGGCGGCCTTTCTCCGACTGTGTGGTTTCCCGGGGAACCCCCTTCCCCCTCGGAGACTGTTCCCTCGTTTTCTATCAACGTCAATCGCAGGTTTAATTTTCCAGCGCTTATCGCCCGGGAAAACATTGGCGACCACTCGTTACGTCCGACTTCAGCCGCGGCTGACGTCAGATGATGACTACCAACGCGCCCATTCGAAGTGGGAAACACCCGCGATTTATCTTGGCGTTTTTTCCTGGGGTTCTGCTTCTCGCTGGGCGTAAACAGAGCTCGTCTCAAATATATATATATATATATATATATATATATATATATATATTGTGACTGTCTTCTAGTTTTCCCAAATTGGGAAACCATCATCAAATGAGGCAGTGACACATATAAAAATTTTTATAGCAATAGTGCTGTTTCAAAATGATGAAGGACAAGGATTCCTTTAGGGACGCCTTTATGAGGGGGATGTTGGCTGTGATTTTAATATTTCTACCTTCCTTTCAGTTCATTAATCACTACTTTCCATTTTTTTAAAACCCCATTTATTCATCAAGAGAACTCATCATAAGGAGAATCTGATACTAGTACTGCATGAGTCTGCAGTCTTAAATGATATTACATCAACATAAATTAACATCTATTTTTGATTACATTACTGGATTACTCGAAACCGATAAATACAGAAACTCTTACTAATCAATTCTGTAATTATTATTGCAATCATTTTGAATATCGTATTTTATAACCTCTACTTCGTTCCCCTTCTACGTAATGGTTCATTAAACGCCCTATCCACTACTGCATTCTCTGGCCAACGTGGCTGTGCTAATTCACTTGATTACTGGCTATTATATGTTCGGTTACTCATCCTGTATTTCCCTCTCTTGGCGCAGGAACACAGCTGCTTTTGTTCAAAGGGCCCTTTACGCCACGGCGTGGCTGGCCCCCGCGTGCCGCTGCTGGTTTACGTGGTTGCCGCTCCGGCTCAGTGTTTTCGCCAGTCACACGCTTTCGATGTTATTGTCGAGCTCAGTATTATTACGACCATCGTTTTCTAGAATCGTTCGTCTATTGGTTTCCCTGGCTGATGGCCCCGCGCACTCGCTCGCCACATGCTTCCATTTTTATTCGATTATTTATCACTCACGAACGTTTATTCCCAAATTTCCCCCGACCTAATATTACTATCCACTGTCTTTAGTTACTATTCACTTCCTTGTCACTACTTCTCCCCACCCCATATTCCCTGATGCTCACCGATTACACTTCCAATTGATGCACCTCCCCCTCGCCCGTGCGCCATCTCAACTCTCTCTCCCTTCTTCTCGTTAGACTGCGTCTTTTTTCGCCCCGCGACTCGTTCCCGGAACCGTTCGTCTGACTCTCTTGTCATTCCTGCACGCCCGATTCAAATTGGCATCGTTTTTATAAATCTGAATGGTTACATGACCATTAGGTCATAAAATATATATATATATATATATATATATATATATATATATATACATATATAATATATATATAAATATATATATATATATATATATATATATATATATATATATATATATATATATATACACATATATAAATGGCATTCGCGTTTTTTACCGAATAACTTTTAAGTTATTTTGAAAAATCTTAAATAAAAGTACTGTTTTGTTCATATTTTTGGCTTTAAAAACTTGTTTCCGCGCAAAGTTATTGATGACAAACCTGAACACTCGTTATAGCATTCTAACTACTAACATAGAAGCAATTCAGTGTCCAAGTTCAATACGTCATCAATGACGGGTTTTTATCTCATACAAGAAACACCAGTCTATCCGTGACAATTGTGTTGATTATGTTGCAAAATATCTATCAGAAGCATATCTCCTTAGATGTTTTTATGGTTATTCTGAAGTGCTAAGCGAATTAAAATGTCTAAAAAAATGTGCGTACATAGTGTTAGACAACACAATGATTCATATGACGTGGAAAGAAAATTTTCTAGCTACCACGAATAATGAAAGTCGGTTAATAGCAATGTTGAATACAAAGATTTTATCAGCAGAAATGGCTTGCAAGCAAGCGAAGGAAAACGCGGACACTCCGATAATGAACACAGTTTTGTGCTTAGACTAATGAGACCAACTAATGAGACTGATTGATGTTGGTGAGGATGTAAGAGATCTGTTGGTAATATGGTTAGATCTCTGCCAGCATGCAAACTGGCTCCTTTTTTAAACAGAAGAACGACTAAGTTTCTTCACCCGATTGCTACCATAAGTGAAACATTTACCGATAACTGTTTCTCCCAACCAATAAGTGATTACGAAATCTCGGTGTAGGCCAAGTACGGAATAATGAACTTTACAGAAATTTGGACGGAAATTGGAGGAAACGGAAATTTGCTTTACAGAATATTGGTTATCTCCTAATGAACTTAGCATTTTCCAAATTCCAACCTTTTACCTCGCAGACTTTTATTGCAGAGAGAGAGAGAGAATCGCATAAAGGTCCTACGTATGGGGGTTCTTGTATTTACGTTAGAAAAAATATTGATTCTATCTCCTTGGTGGAATTAAATGTGTATTCCATTGAATATGTTTTCGAAATTTCTGTTGTACATCTTACTGCACTAAAAGTGATAATACTTTGCATCTACAGACCTCCAACAAAGAGAACTGCAGATTATATTTTGTTCTTAGAAAACCTGGAGATAACACTTAACAAAGTCAGCAATCGCTCTTTTGAATCCATTGTTGTATGCAGAGATTTTAACATTGATTTTCTGGTCGAATCTTGCGAGAAAGAAAAGTTTCTCAATTTAATTATTTCCTTCAATTTAGACATTACAATTAATGTACCTACATGGATCACACAACATTCGATGAAGGCAATTAATCAAATTATAATTAACAAAACTACTTACTCGATATGAAGTTGAAACAAAAGATTTAGGATACAGTGACCACGATGCACAAATTCTTACCATTATAAGAAATGCGATCACTGACACAATAAATAATACGCGTACGACTAGATTGTTAACAAAAAGTAAAATAAAATTATTCATTGATTACTTGATGCAGGAGTCATGGAAGTGGTTTATAATAGTGTTGATACAAACGACAAGTATAATTCTTTTTTTTTTCAACTCTTTCATTTCATTTTAACATTCTTTTTTTCAACTCTTTCATGTCATTTTAACACTTGCTTTCCTCTTCAAAAAAGAAAATTAAATATTTCACGGAAAAACATTTCTTGGATAACACAAGGAATTAGGACATCTTGTAAAAACAAGCGAATTCTTTCTTTCACTTCTAAACGTCATAACGTATTTCAAGATTTCCTTATCTAATTTAAAAAATACAAAACATTACGAAAAGTCATAAAGCAGGCTAAAATCATGAAACACGATCAGGATAAAATTGAGTTTATATCCGGCGATTTTATTTTGTGTTCTTGTTTAATGTTTCGACTTTTCTTGTCGGTACTCCCCGGTGCCCTCCCTATATGAAATTAACGAAGCGTTCAATTCACGGGATTTTGTACTAATAAAGAGTGTTCATAATGATTTATAACTGGTATCTTGTAAATAAAGCAAACTTTCGGTACTAAATGCTGAAGATTGAGGATATCTAAACACGTTCTTCTAGGTGAGTGTATCTCGTTGCGGTATTCTGGAGAGGAGAGCCTTTTAATAAGTTATAATTAAAGTCACCCATTACAATAATATATTCAAAAGAATTGATCGCAGATGCTAAGGTTTCGTCAAATATATCTACGCTGCCTGACTTAGGAGGTAAATATATGACAGCCAAGAGACATATTTTCCTAAACGTCCGACTTCGATAAAAAGAGATTCCCTACGTTGGCAATCTGTATTTGTTGAAGAGAGTACAAGATTATGTCAAAGATCGTCACGAATGTATATACCAACACCTCCACCATGTGCATCCACATTATCTTTATACTAGTAATGGGTCGATACCTGAATTTCTCGATACTCGATATCGTTACCTGTCTAATAGCTTCGATACTCGATACCATACTACCTTAAAGGCTCAGCAGCAAAAGGGGTTGAATCAGTATTGGAAAAATATATTTTGTTCTTCACACATGCATACATGTACTATTTTAATATTTAAAAACTATTGAGATGAACGTACATTTTTTAAAGTTTTTAAAGATTTTTATTAAGGGAAATTAACATTCTAACTCTTTCCGGGTCCATTCAATTTCTTTTTTCTTGTCGCATATCAATCCAGCTGTACTGGAAAGTCTCACCGAAAACACTGTAGCCGATGGAATGCACAGATATCGACCAGCACTTCTTTAATTGGGGAAAGTCACTTTGTTTTTCCAGTAAGATAGTACATTTGCATCAGGAGGAAGAAAGTCTGCACATTTAATTCATCTTCTTGTGCTGTGGTTTCGTATTGACAGATGATATTTCGTGGTCACTCTTCAGAATATTCCTATAAAGAGATAGCATGTCAATGCATTTTCGTGGATTCAGTAGTTGAGGATGCCTATAAAATAATTTAAATGAATAAAATTTTTGAACAATAAACGCTTGTCTAATTTGAAATTTCCAATGTAGATAATGAAAATGTTATTGGAATAATTCAGTATTTTTTTAACTACTGAAATATCAAATAATCGAAATCGTGATTAAAGAGTTGATATTTTCTTGTGGGCATGTTGTATCTAGGTGTTTAATTAATTCCTTAAATCTATTGTACTCAATAATACTGATCGATTGATTATCTTTGCGTATCACGTAAGCAAATTTTCTAGTTATTACTTTTGAACGGTTGTCTCCTGATTTAAATTTGTTCTTTGTGTCCAAAAGATCAATGAGTGTTGGTTGATTTGTGTTGGAACTTGATCTTGACAGGATTGGCCATGGCTCATTAACTTCTACCACTTCATTCGTACGATCTGCGACGATTCCAACGTCCGGTGCAACATGAGTTGGCTTGGCTCTCTTGTGTTCGGTGGAGCTGAATACTACCCGGTGAATTGATGTAACATGTTTTATTACTAGTATTGTGTGATTCTCCACCAGGCAAAAATGTTTTTTACATATTCTACAATTAGCACGATTGTAATCTTTCGAATCATCTTCAAAATAATTCCACACTTCAGTCTTTTTGTATACGTAATGCATTAATCTAGTCGTCTTTCTGTCACTAACCTGCAGAACTGAACTCAAGAGCTCTGTCAGATGCCTCCGCGGTGGGCTGAGGGGGGGAGTAACCCGGGAACAAAACGCTGTCATCGAGCATTGCTTATCGTGCTTGTCGTCACTAGATTGCCGGGAGTTCACAAGGAAGAGTTTCCCAAAGCTGAATTGGTCGCGAATTGCGCGCTATCTGAAGAGGAGGTGACAGGCGCGAGTGGGATAAAGAGCGTGGCACGGCCCTCGGACGTTGCAGCGTTGGGTATTTTCAACGATTGTAAGTGAATCCGAACAGACGGCCATTTCCTTGTTGCTAGCAGAAGAAATATAGGAGAAAGAGGAATGTAAAGAATACAATTCTTCCGTAAAATCAGAAGAGATGGAGAATGGCATAAATAATAAAAAGTATTGAGTCATTTTTCGAAAGTATCGATCGCTATCGATACCACCCGATTATCGAGGGTATCGAGATATCGAAAGTATTGAGGACCCATCCCTACTTTATACCCTTAGAAATATTGCACCTGATTGCTTATTTTATTTGCATATTGCAGGAATGTTAACTGGTAATGTGTTGTAATTTGCGACATTCATCCTGAATACTTGAAAAATTAGCTAAAGCAAAGTAAAAAAAATCAGTTTAAAAAATATAAAAAACATCCATTTTAAAACCTAGAGTAACAAATTGCACGTATATAGTACAATCTAATTAATATTTATAAAATAATAAAATCCAATAAAAGGAAAAAATTAAATTTTAATTTTAAAAATTTAAAAAAAAATTGGAACATGATATAGGAATTGAAAATTCATGACATGAATTCTATAAATTTTATTTGCACACATTCAGAAAAAGAACTTTGTTACACCACTAGAAAACCAAATGTTATTACTTCTTAGCAAAATTTTATTATTTGCTATAAGTAAAAAAAATAACTTATCACATGAATGTAAGCATATTTTCTCTCTGAGTCAATACGTATGTTTTGTTGTTTTTTCCATTGAAATCCAGACGCAATTTTGGAAATTAACCAATTCACTTCCTATGATCTGGTGTAACTTAAGAATCTTCATAGTGTGGTCAATATGTAAAACCAATATCATAGGCCATACTACCCTGTATTTTCGGTTTTTTTTCTATCACATCAATAATCAGAAGACCACTCGATACATTAGACAAGGTAACCTTAATGTTTTTTAGGGTTATCCCTGAAACCTTCGATCATAGAATACTATTATATTCTACGCTCGAAGCCTGAAACAATAATTATACTATTATTATGTATATATGAAATTTAGCAACAATTAAAGAAACGTGCTTGCTTACCATTAAACATGATTGTGTTAGGGGTATTTCATGTGCAAGTTCTTTACGGTCTACCAATTCATTAATGACGATACGAAAGGTGTTTGTTTACAATTAACCATTGTTGCGTTTGGTAATTTCAATAGTTGACATTCGATGGGACACACATCCAGGAAGAAATTCGAAATGAAATTATACCATTTCTACAGTAAATTGCCGCTTACTTCACGAAATCCGCACACTGACCACAGATTAATATGAAGCTTTACTGCAATCTTCTAAAAGTGCGCGAACTCACTGCTACTATCCAAACCTTGTTTGCGTCCTCATTACTCCAGCAACAATTCAACACGATATAAAAAGTCCCTATTACCATAACATTCATCACTGTCACTTTAAATGAAGTATACTCGTGCTCCAGGATCTCGTTGCATGTCTCACACGTGCACAATTTCATGAAGTACAAGTTACGTGATGTACGTAAAGAAATTAACGTGTGCTTGAAAGGAGTGTGTCAATAACTTGTGCAACATGCAGGATATTTTATCAGCCCTTAGATGTACGAATGTATAGTGAAATGTGTGTGATGTTGAAATGTATATTGCCAGGCACGTGCCGCAACACAGGAAAAGCAGATGTGTGCAGGATGTACAAGATATGTGGGCTACTGTACAGTATGGACAGGAGCAGTGCACTAAGAGAAAAATAGTGTACAGCTGGTTTACAGACCACCACAGCACGGAATTTCGCCAGGGATACTACTTGAATTTTGAATAAATAAATAAAGAAACGAGCGTTTTTTGCAAGGATTGTTAACGAAAATATTCGCGCCGATGTAATAAAATCTATTTTCAAGGGTAAATCAGCTATAAATTTGGGCTCTTATCTCTCATCATGTCCTTCGTGAAGGAATAATGTTTTCTGTCGCGACCACATGAAGAACGATAATTGGAATAATTATATTTTCCGCCAAATTCTAATAATGAAGTTACATTTATGTCCAGAAGCAAAACAAGGGGCCATCTCAGTATTTGCTCAAAAGATCAGGGAAACTCGACGAAAAACCTGATCGAGATGGGGGTCATTGACCCAGAAGCTGCGGTACAATACGTGGTTCAGGTTGTTTACAATTATAGAGTCCAAATGATAAATAACACATTAAATATTACTGTTAATAGTAATGTTACTTTCTTTTTTCTCAATATAGTCTCTATACTTCTTTTTTTCAAAAGTGGCATCTGAGGGTATTATCAAGATGAAATAAGGCACGACTTTTTGTGTCTTTCTCAATTCTGAAGCTAGAGTCGCTTGATCTGCAGTACTTCTTAACACGGTCGGGATCATGCGACAGGACAGAGAAAGATGCAAAAAGTCGGGCCTTATTCCATCATGAACACTCTTATACACAACGAGCAGTATGGAGAGTGACTGAATTTGAAATAATTCTGAACGCGTAGCATATCGAACTTAATTTTGTGTTCAGTTCATTTAAATAGACGTTCCATTTGAGGTTTCACTAAATAGAGAGACCTAAAAATTGAGTTTACGTTAACATCAGTCAATGGCACACCGTTCATTTTCAATGGTGTACAGAATTGTTTATTTGAGATGGAAAACTGCATTGAAACCGTTTTCTTTTCGTTTTCTATTAATTTGTTTTTACGGAACCAATTTGAAATATCTGATATTGTACTATATACGGTTTCTTTATTGCAAAGAACTTTCGTATCATCCGCAAAGAGAACTGTTCTTCCGTTTCGAATCGTCAAGGGCATATCGTTTACGTATAGTAAGAAAAGAATAGGGCCTAAAACCGATCCTTGAGGAACTCCACGTGCAATTGACAAAGAGTCAAAAAGGTGTATACGTATTGTTCTATCATTCCAGTAAGGTATTTCCAATCTCTGAGATCGTTAAGGTACGAACATAACCAATCTAGGGCAATACCACGTTTCGTGAGTAACACTTTCTCGCCAAACGATGTGATGTCATTCTGGACATCTCTTTAGCCAACTAAGGCGGTGAAAAATGCTTCCAAACCAAATCGATACTCGCGATGCTCATATGAAACAGAAAAATATGCCGTAGATTCACGAAAAATCAGCCTCCTAGGGTAATCTGTTGAAGAGATACGAGAAACGTGTTTTTTATGTTTTAGTTTTTTTCTCGGCTTCTATTGCATGTGTTCTATTGCTTGAAACAATTGAAAAGACTGGGTAAAATAGTTGAATGTCAATTACCCCTTCAACGTGTTATTTTGGGTTGAACCAACCAATAAGGTACTGGTTGGACACTTTCGAAAATTGTCACTTTATGCCACTTCAAAGTGTTTCTCAACACTTCTAGCTCTCCATGTAAATGGCTGCCTACGTTTGGTTTCGCTTTTCAAACGATGTGATTACATGGTTCGTGACGGAAACTGGAATTTTAGGGAGTGAAATGACGCTATGTAGGAACGGAAGTGGTACTCTGGGATGCTGCTCCCACATAGCTGCGATATTTTATTATTTGGCTCGTTACTTGACAAAAATTGTTAAATAGAAATTTAGAAAAAAACAACAAATTTTTATTAGACTGTTTATAAACGAACGCGTGATCCCTGTTATTGAAGAAGACAATGACAACTCTTAATTGTCTATGTCTGATTAATTATCAATGATTAATAAATATACAATTTCATTTATATTATAAACATAAATGATTAATATACGTAAACCCAAGTGATTTCATTTATATTAGAAACAATACATAGAACTAAAAAGAAAAGGGTTTTGACGATTTTATTTTGATAATATACTTTTTACATAAAACAAACATTTGTCAGCAAAGTTTCAAATCATTCAGTAAAGTGAGACCTTTCAATAATTTTAATATAAATTGTTTAAACACTGGTGAAAAAATTTCCAATCACATTTTGGCTCGATTTTCAAATTTTTAAACTGATAAAATGTTTTTTAATTTTTTACTTTCTCGTATACAATAGAATATACGTAGTATAGAGAAAGTTATGTAATACTGCGGAAAATCGATTTCGAGATTTCAATGGAAATACACATTTTGGTGACTCCTGATATCGAAAAAGTGCTTTTTTTTTAACGTCCGTCCGTCTGTCTGTCGTATGAAAACGTCCGATCTTTTCCAAATTGAAGAAATCCCTGTCCATCTGGCTCTAGTTGAAGCTTTGAAAAACATTCTTTAAAATTTGGGGGTACTTTACATGAAGCCCGGACATTTTAAAAATTTTGTCAAAAACGGCATCAACTTTTTCTTTAAATTTCTTGTAAGAACAGAAATACACTTATAAAAGTGGCATAGGTCCGATTTCCACGGTTAACTTTGAATTTTCGAAAATTGCAAAAGTTTGATTTTTTTCCGGCGTCTTCCTACAACTATAAAATTGAATATAAGAGTTTTTTTCCTACAAATGAAATATGTTGTCGATAAATATATCCCTCATTAAGTTCATGTAGATTGTTTTGGAAATTTTAGTAGTTTTCGTGCAATAAGGCATAAAATATTTGCAATTTAAAAAAATAACAAAAACAAGATTTTTTCATATATAGATCAAAATTTTTTCTTCAAGTTTTTCGTAGGGATAGTACCAAATGCATCCTATCCGATAACATAAACACCATATTGCTCTATTATTTTGTTTTTTCAAAAAATTATAAAAAATATTTTTTGGCTTGTCTCTCACGTCGGAAATATTTACAGTAGAGGCAATTTCTTCACTTGTTTAGATTTATGAGTACATGTGTTTTAAATTATGTAAAATAAAGTTTCTCTAAAACTCAACAATTTTCTGTAAAAATGAGCTCTAAATTCTGCATTTTCAGAAACGCTCAAACGCTCCTATTTCCAGTTTATAAAAAAGGAGTAACTTCTACCTAACAGCGCAAGGGGTCGAAATTCGTTGGCACTTTCCCTAACGTGGACTCAAATGTTTCATACATTTCAGTTTATTCGAAATTATCACCTTAGCATCATTGCTAAGGTGATTATAATAATTATGTCAAAATAAAAAGATAGTTACTTGATGAATGATAGGACAGTGCTTCTTTAAATTAAATTTGTGAATGAGATGCGTAGCTAGAACCCAAACAAACTGAAAGAATATAAATATATTTGTAAATAACAAATGTGATATGAAACACTAACATTGACACCAGCATAATACAGCCAAAAACTTACTTATTCTCTAGGAATCACTTTACGCGCACAGTAGAGGTTGCCACCCAACACTTTCCCGCCAAATGTTGGGACGTCTTTCTGGACATCTCTATTGAAGGAGGCATTGCGTATTTCATCTTGAAGACCCTTCGGCGCCACGTTACGAAAACCCAAATATAGCCGTTAACAATATTGAGAGAAAGCACGTGCTGAAATATACACTTTGTGCTGATGTAGCACCACTACTAGTGGTCCACTAGTTTCTTTAAACTTCTCCACCATGAATTTCACTAAGACTCTATAGGGGTCTTTTTAGAACTCTAATTTCACCGCCATAAAAAAAGAAGATCGGAGTATATACTCTCTGGATCGGACTGTATCGAAAATTTAGTTCGATACCTGTACTCCCAGATTTCGATCATGTACAGCACAGACGTAGATTTGGCGGGAACATGATGTTTTATATATTCAATCCATGACTGAGAACGAAACACAAGTACAAGAAGCAGTATTTTATAGAAGAAGCATGAGATGATATGGTTAGGTGCTTGGTATTGAAGTCGACGATGTCATCTTCGACCTGTCATTTTTCGGCCCGAGTGCGGGATAGCCTTGACAAAGGTACAAGCAAATTGCCGAAGCATAATTAATGATGAATTTTAGATTATCTTGAAAATTTGGGAATAACGTGTACTTTTCGTCTGAAATGCTGAAAAGTTGTATGGAAAAGGAACTTAATTTTTATTACCTTCCAACACCTTATGTTAGTATACTCTCAAGATGGGAGAATATTAATATAAGGTAGGGAATGGTTCTCGAAGCTCTTGTAGCCCAAAGAACGTTTGTAAAGTTACTACTGTAGAGCTCCTCTTGCTAAAGAGGAAGTGGAGATAATATTGCTTGTACTGAAGAATACTGTCATGAAAAACAAATTAAAATAATTGATTGAAATATTTTCCAAAAAAAGAATCATGTTCTATTATATCTTTTAAAATTGAAGTGTATAATGTCAATTCCTTGTGTTGTATTTCAGCTGGTTTAAGTTTTCTTCAGGCCATGTTAATGACTGCTGCAGATTTGCGGAGAAAAGCTAATCTCACAGAAGAGGATATTGAAGCAGTGAAAATGCATAATGCTGAAGAACTTGTAGCTACAAAATTTTTACCAGGTTTGAATTGTTACTTATGTTTTTAGATTTCCTTCAATAAGTTTTAAATTTACTGAATAATCATATTAGCATTATGGATTGTTGTATGTAATTTCATTACATTGTAACTCACAAACAGGTGGTGAAAGTTCAGGCTTTTACAAATAAGCAAGAATGATGTCGTATATAAGCAATTTTGCAACCAGCTTTTCAAGTTATACAATATTTGTAGTTTCAAAGAGAAATGTAGTAGAAGGAAAATATAGAATGATTATAATTGTCTGTTTAAACAAAAAAATTTGACAGTTTCTACTGTTGTTTAAACTGCATCTTAAAATTTGAATATCACTGATAGTGTTAAGGAAATAAGAAATGATGGCTGACATAAATCAATAACAATTTTTTGTGGATAATGAAATCATGTATAGCACCTTATATCTCTTAGAAAATAGAAAAATGATTTTTGCATGCAATTCTGTTGGGCTATAATGCTTGTCTATAAATTGGAGAAATTTGATACCCTAGTTAATGAAGAAAATATTTAGCTGCAGAACTGAAGTATTCATTCCTGTCCACTGGTTGCAAAGTATTAGATGAAGAACTTGGAGGTGGGTTTGCTCGAAGAGGAATCACTGAAGTGTCTGGGGAAAGTGGTGCTGGCAAAACACAGTTATGTCTTCAGGCAGCTCTTAGTGTCCAGCTTTCACAATCATCAGGAGGTTCAGGGGCAGGTAATATATCAGAGAACTTAAGATTTTATTATCTGATTCATACATTAGTTTATTTTGAACACATACTATGTTATTATATTCAGAAGATAGAAAAAATAATGAATAGTATTACATTAATCACAATAGAAACAATAAAACACTTAACAAAGATTGTTAAAATTCATGTAACTTATAGAGAATTACAATTTCGCTATTCTTTGTTTCTTTGGAATTGTAACAAAGTAGACTCCTAGGTGTTTCAATCATGGCTAGCTGCTCTGTGTTCATGAAGTCAATGTTAAACATTGCTTGTAATAAAATGTAATGATCACAATTCTTCATTGAAATTAACATGTTTACTACTCTTAAAGTATGTAAAAACAACAAAAGTATTTGTTTATCGAACATACCAGTAAAAATAATTTTGTTCTGTTACAATTTGTAGCTTAAATTGTTTTTTGGCAAAACATTTCTGTCGGTCCGTCTGTGGACAACACTAGTGCCTAAACCATTCATAGGATATTCTCTGCTTCTACTTCTGCTTCCGCTTCTGGTTCTTCTTGCTTTTTTCTTCTTTCCCTTTGTGCCCTTCAGTGTTGGATAGCCATTTGACATATTCCTCATTATTTTGCACCTTCCCAGGTTTCTTTTTGGGGGCTTCAGTTTCCTGTCCTCTTTCATTCTACTCGCATATCCAAACCAT